>JAUMHL010000001.1:12728026-12810101 GCA_032362345.1 Sandelia bainsii
TTAATTTTTAAACCCCCCCCCCCCCCCCCCCCCCCACACACACACACACACCCCGCACCCCCCAAAGACCAATACACACACACACACACACTATCTAAAACACACAGGTACACTCAGTGTATCTATACATCTGTGCATCTGCTACATAGCATAACAGAGGAGCCTTGTACATTTCCTACATCATGAAATGTTGATTATATTTTGATTATTACTTCATGATGGGTGCAGACTTGCGAGTGTGTGTCTGTGGGTCCTCTTAGCAAAGGTGTCATAATAGCCCCCTGCTGTTCAGACCTCAATTAACCCCCTGCAACTGCACAGCAGAGAGACAGAGCAGGGAGGAGGGCAGAGGGAGGGAAGGATAAAAGAAGTGATTGGATGACGGTGGCAGTAAGAGATTGAGAAAAGTGGATTTTGTGATTGGTAAATTTCTCTCTCCCTGAAGAGTTGTATTCTTGCTGTGTGCTCTTTCATCTATACATCTACCCCCTCACCCCCCTGTCAGTCTGAGAGGCGCCTCGGGGCAGATGGAGAAACTGAATTCAGGAGTGGGACTTGGACAATGGTGGGTTCAGCCAGCTTTACAAACCCTGAACGTCGAGTGGACGGCCTAAGAAAGCTGCTAGCCTCAAGGCTTGCTAAAAAACTAACTATTCACACACACATACATATACAGAGAGGGACGAACATCATTCTTTTTATATTGTTAATAATAATAGCTTTAACATCAAGGCCATTTCACAAAAAGTAGCTTGAGACAATCAGAGAAAATCTGGCCCACAGCCTTTGGCTTGTGTGTGAATGTGACCCAGTAGATGGCAGTGACATAGATGGAGTTATTGAGGAAAGTGACTGAGAGCGACCGTAAACAAGAATCAACACATTTTGTGCAAGTTAAAGCTGCTAGAGTGTCCATTTGTGGATGTGAAAGCTGTTCAGACCTCATCCTATTTCAGCTTTGCTCTGAGTCTTTGTTCAATCTGTCACTTCTCATAAAGTTGATAGAGGGAAAGTAATTAACTTTATACCATTAGCGTCCCTGGAATCATTCTCCTGCCCTCAGCAGTCATGCAATAAAACATATTTGAGCTGGGGACAGTAAACACAAGAAGACAAACACACTCACACGCAAACACACACACACACACACACACACACACACACACACACACACATATTTGAGATTACAATCACACATGCCCAGCTGCACATATTGGCATATAAACTGACTCAAACTTAAAATCGGTGCACAGACATGTTATTTACAAACAAATTCAGGCATTAGGTGCATTAAATATATGCACAAATACACACAAACATGCACTAACACACACGTACTGACACCAAGGGGAGACGAGGGTCAGACAGGACTGATTGTCTCTTCCAGTCGCTTCAGAGAGCATATTGATTTTTCCCACACTCCTCTTTCTACACACCACCCTCTCACTCTCTCCCCTTCTCTTTTTCTCTCTCATTCTCTCCAATGGACCCTTCATATTTTTCTTTCCCTCCTTTCTCTCCTTATGGTCTTCTCTTTTTCTCAAACCTCAGTTCCCTCTCTGACTTTCTCTCTCTCCATCCATCCCACTCTCCCTCCGTTTTCTTTTCAGACTCTGGACTTTCCTCAGTATTGAATGGAACTGACCCTCACTCTTGGGATAAGTCAGAAACTAACTTTGACTTCTGTACAACAATGCAACAGTAAGACACATCTCCAAAGGTGCACTGGATACAGTACATACAGCATGAGCCATTCCTGTGCTTCATTTCAAAGGTGTTTTAAGCCTCCTCTTATTTTCCTCTACTCCTTATACTCTACTTTCACAGGATGCAGAACTCCACGCATCATTCCTCACATCTGACACAGAACAGCCCTCTCCTATAAAAATACATCTGCAACAAGACTCCTGCCCTTGTCAGGGAATCATATATGTGTCACTATTTAAGACCCATTTCTTCTGCACAGCTTACAACCTACTACAACTGATTCACTTGCTTCTCCTGCTGTAGCACAGCTCAGTACCATTTCGTAGTGTTTCTAATACACGTATATCACTTTCTGTTTCAGTTCTTTGTCAGTTAGGGGAAAAACTTGAACATGAACAAATCTCTGACAAATTCCGGTATTAGTGTGATACACAGTTGATAAATCTCCAACATGGACGCAGTTGTTGAAGTATTTTGTGTGTGTGTGTGTGTGTGTGTGTGTCAGAAAGCTGTGTTTTATAGGGGTAGTTATTAACTCCATGTGGCTTTCCTCTGATTCACCATGCTAGAAAAAAAATGAAGTAAAGAAGAGAACTGATGAGAATAAATTCAGATTGTTCTTTATTCTTTTGTCCAATTCAGATCACTGGAAAAAACAGATAAAAAACAGAAGCGAAAAGAAAAGAAGACAAGGAATCTACATTGCTCTCTACCGTCTGCTTCTACTTGCTTATCTCCTCCAATTTGGTGAGACAAGGGATATATGGGATATATTCTATTTTCCTCCTAATCTTAATTTGGGTTCAGTAGTGGGTTCAGACAGATGTTTAATCTGTTGTCACAACAATCCTCCTCAACAAGCCTGCTCTGCACAATGTACAATTAGTTTCACACACGTTTATCTTTACCTACAGGCTATTTTAGGATAATGGCGGTTGAGCTGTTTTGGTTCACGTCCATGGAAAAGCCACAGTCAGAGTAGCTGTGCCTAAACACACAAGCACTGAGGGATAATTGTGTAAAAGGATTAGAACGGCTGAGACTCTTTTGTTGCACCATAAGGGGAAATATGCAAGACTATTATGTCTGGTTGGATACCGTCTTCTGTCATTCCTAAACAAATGAACTAACCTACTGGCTTTAACATAGATAAACACAGGTACAAGGGCTTCCGCATAGGAAGTTTAACCTCATTATTTAGTTAGTAATTTTTTTATGTTAGTTTTTTTTGCTGATAGAAATCTGGGTGGCAGTTAAAAGTTGCAGATGAACATCCTAAATAGTGGACTAACACATGACCAGAAACATGTCTTTAAAGGAGAATGATCGTCACTACAGGTGAATATAAATGAGGGTTTCTGGTGACAAACATAACATTAATATCTTTATGTTAATGAAAGTGAAGACCGAAGCAGGATAAAGCAGGTTGGCTGTTCATTGTTAGGGGAGGTACAGGGGTCCATCCTCAATTTCCACACGTTAAAGTGTCATTGAGCAGACACACTGAAACCTCAAATGCAAAGTTGCCTTAGGGTGTCAGTACACTTTAACAAAAGTGCCTGTCAGATGGTTGAACCATGTCTTTCAGGGGAATGTGTCCAGCATCACACTCACTTTGCTCAGGTGTGTGGAGGTGAGGAAGAAAGAAGGGCAACGCTATAAATGTCTCAGACAAGATACTGTCTGAAAACGTGCACCATTATCCTCATTTGGACAGTTGCTTTTTGCGCAGCTTCGATTGTGGCCTCTCACACAAACACTTCTGCCTGCCAAACATGTTCAGACAAAACTTTGTTTCAAATATACTCCACCTTTAGATAAAAGTGCCTGTTAAATTACTATAATGTAATGATTATGCTCAAAATCCTTTAATCTTAACCTTAACTTTAATCCCTTTTTTCAAGAATTTTCAAATAATTTGGTAATTGACATAATTATGCAGTTTTATTTGAGTCCTACTGTACTTTTGGATCACTTCTAACTCTGTCTTTCAAATAATGATGAATTATTTTCTCTTGCAAACACCCCTGTCATGTGAAACCAGACACACCTTTCTCCAGCAGAGGAGGAATGGAGAGTTTCCAACATACCAGTCACTTTGAGATCCTATTCAACTTCTTAGCATCTCCCGGGGCTTTGACAGTTGGGTGTGTGAGACAGCAACAGCCTCTCAGTCTCTTCACAACAAAGGTAACCAGCCACCTACATACCTCAGGGCCTCAATTCATTTTCAATACGCTCCATGGACAAATCAGATCAGCACGAAACTGGCAGATGGGAGTGAATGGAATCTGAGACAGGAGGAGTTTTTGTTTTTTTAATGTCGCCATTTGTGTGTTTTGGTGTGGCACTGTGTGTTCATCCCTCTGTCTGTGTCTCTGTGTCTCTGTGTGTGTGTGTGTGCGTGTGTGTCTCACTGCAGCTGTGTAACCACCCCCTATGTTGACAGTGCCAGTCCAAACACAAACATCATTGGTTTTTAATGATGTGATTATCAGGCAACACACACACACACAAAACATGGATCTGATGAAGACAAACTCACAGCAGTTTTGATTAATGTGGTTAATTAATACATAACAATAAACTGTTTGAAATTCTGTCTGTCTCTGTGTGCCTGTCTGCTGCACTATGTGAGCTTGTGTCTGTGCATAAATGAATATTTGCAAGCTGGTGTGCTCGTGTGTGTACAGTAGGACAAGCGCTGAGCAGCATGTGTCTCAGCAGCAGCTGTCCAGAAGCCAGGTGGTTGGACTGACCTCTGCTTCTTAACTGCTGCATGTGTCCAGTTCTTCAGTGTAGGAACTTGCTCAGTTTATAGCAGTTAATCTTTCATTTGAACCAGAATTTCATTTGGTGGAGTGTGTGTCATTTGTTTAATCCAATGTGGAATGGGACATTTAAATAATACAAACTGTCTTTTCATTCATTATTTGTGAAATTTACAAAGACTGCTCTGTCTAAAATGAAAACAGAGTGGGTTTACCGCTGCTCACCTGCTCGCTGATCCACATAACATTCATCATTGTTTCTGATGTATACTGTAGGAGACTTTCATTGATGATTTTTGTTTGTGTGTTTTATATTATCACGTGTTTTATATGCTGCTAAAAATACTACATTGTGGTTCAAGATTATCTCTATTCTCTGCTTGTGGGAAATGCAAATCGAGTTTGTCAAGTTTGACCTGTCTCCAATGACAATGAACCAACTAACTAACTTCCTGAGATCAGAAAAATAATAGCTCTTTGTTCGTGGAGGGTTAATGACATTTTCACTTCAACAACAACAGAGATTTCACAACTTTAGAAATATGACACCAGATGTTCAGTTGTTTTTTTTAATATGTGTAAATATTTCAGCTTTTCTGTACATATTCACCACCTGTATTAATTACTTGGCACCTGTTCCAAAAGAGAATAAGCTCTAGAATTCTAATAGAATAAAATATTAACCTAGGGACATAGACACATCCTCTCCACTATAAGCTGTATAACAAATTCTTCACTGGAGAACATATATAACCTAGATTTAAAAATGTAAATTTGTTTTTTGTTTATTGAAATCTACATAACTAATATTTTTTAAGATTGTAGCAACTCATTATTTACTTTGATGAAATTTTAAACTTGTAAAGAAACTGAGTTTACAAAACTTAATGAAAACGCTTAAATCAACTGTAATCTACTATAATACTGTATACAAAACTAGTTTGAACCTGTTTTTGTCACTGTAGTTTCTTTGTTGAAGGCAGATGAACTGGAGTCTTGAATGAACTTACTCAATTACTCAACCCCCTGAACAGAACCCTCATAAGACACACATTTGCAAATCAGTCATTTTCTCGAACACACCTGGTGCTACTAGTCAAGGCCTTGAACGCATCAAATACCTGAACTGGTTATAGGGGTTTGTTGAGTGTCCTGTTTGAATGCATGTTAGAAATATGGCTAAGTCAAAAGAATTGTCAAAAAAAGTTAAGACATCATTGCCTTTCACAAACAATCACAAGGATACAAAAATATAGCAAAGGAATTAAATGTTGTAAGTTCAAAGTTAAAGGACATGGCAGAAAGGAACACCCTGTCTACAGTGAGGTATAGTGGTGGCTCGGTGATGCTCTGGGGCTACTTTGTTCTCCTCAGGCACTGGAAACCTGCAGTGTGTGGAAGGTAAGATGGATTCATTCAAGTATCAGGAAATCCTAGGAGAAAATGCCGTCTGTGAGAAAGCTGAAGCTGGGGCTTCACTGGACCTTCCAACAGGACAATGATCTAAAGTACCTCTAAGTCCACCGAGGATTGGTTGGAGAAGACGTCCTGGAAGATTCTACAGTGGTCGTCAGTCACCTGACTTGAACCCCATAGAAAATCTCTGGTGGGAAGAAGGCAGTTGCAGCATGCAAACTCAAGGATAATAATAAATTGGAGTCCATTGTCCATGAGGAACGGGTTAAGATTCCTCAGGAATGCTAGCAAAAGCTGGTGTCTGGCAATGCATCACATTCATTTGCAGCAGGGCCTAACAGCAAGTACTGAAGACTCTTGTCATGATGGGGTTAAATCAGTTTTAGATTGCAGTAGTTATCAATAGTGGAAAAGGCAGCAGTTGGCAGATTAAATACATCCATAACTTTACTACGTTACTACACTTTCCAGAAGATAAATACATGTGTGCATTTGTAATATTGTACCAATTTGATGCTGTTATTAAAGGTTGTAAAGGTAGCATGATAGCAACATTAGCTATCTTGTATGTGGTGTTGTTAGCTAATATTTTTTTATTTCACTTGCAGTGATTGTGTGCTTGTGCTAAGCCAGTAAAAGGTTATTTTCCAAACAGAATTTAAAGGGTCATCCTTAGGAAATGGTCCAGAGGGAAACATTTCTGTGATTGGAAATGGTTAAAACAAGTCTTCACTTTTAACATTTGCCCCAACAACCAGTGTTTGTGTTCATTAAAAGTAATTGTGATGCCACACAATTGAATTGAATGTTAGTAACACCCACGCATTGAACACCTTTAGCTTTGGTTCATATTTAGTTGATTTTCTTTAAATTATGTTAACCTTAAACATTTAACTTTGTGTTAGTGAATTATAAAAAAAACAGTCCTGGTTTCATTTAATAAACACAGATTCTTTTGTATGATTGACAGTACATAAGTTCGATCTGTAGCGCACACATTTAGTTTACTTCTCTACAGTAACACTATTTTTGCCTGTGTTAATTATATTTTTCTGACTTACCAGTGCTGAGGTTGCCACTGCTGGCTCTGCTGCTGCTGGAGAGACATCTTGCTGGGCCTGGTCAAAGGATGAGCCCCAGGGTGCAGAGCTGTTATATACAGGAATCCACATGAGTACACATTTAATTTTTCTAATTTATATAGATTGTATAAGTTTTATAAATGTAGTGCTTTGGTTAATTGTTACATTAATTACAACTAATAGACTGACTACTGTGTTCTGCTGTTTTGAGATTTTCTTAGCAGTATTTGTTTTTAGTTACCCCTTTTGTGTTGTAAATGGTCTGATCAGTCATTATATATGTTCCCCTGTGTGTTCAGTTAGGTAGGTCAGTTTGTCGTTGTTAGTTGGTCTGTTTAGTTGGAGTTAATTTAGTAGTTAAGTTAACTTTGCCTCCGTTCCGATCCGTTCACGGGCCCTGAATGTTACTGAATATGTTCTAACTTGCTTTCTATTCATTGTTTGGCTAAATAAAAACTCTTTCTTTTTTGGAAATCCACCTGTGTTTCCTCTTGCCTGCCTGCTCGGTCCTTCACAGTACTAAAATAAATTATAGTGATATTTCATAAGTACTTAGACCTTTATTATTATTATTCTAATCTAACATTCTGATCTTTTAGATGAACAAAGAAGATGCAGAACTGCTATGACACTGCTGGATGGGTGCAGACCAAACTCAGAGGAGCAACAGTGGGTCAACAAAAAGGAGAATTCAGGTGAGGTGAGGTGGGAACAGTTTTGAACAGGGTCATATCAATAAATTAAGTTGTTACTTGTTGCTTGCAAATATTTGTTGTTTGCAAAAGTATTTAAAGTAAATTCTGCTGTTGATTGAGGCAGCCCGTGGGAACGTGTGTTTTTCAATCTGTAGCGGTTCACTTTTTAAAGAATTATTATTTAAAAAGACTAAAGGAATAAAGCTTCATCAGAATTTAATCATCATCATCATCAGCTGAATTTTATATTTGTCCTCACAACAAAAGTGTGACATTATATATTTATCGTAATGATAACACCAGTGAGTAATATACTGTATATTTGAGACCATAATAAGCTGAAAGATCATCATCACTGGGGGAACCTCGGTAACAACTTGTCTTGGTGGTGAGTGGAGGCGACATTTGTCTGATGAATGTCCACAGTCTCTGGAGTTTTAAAAAATCTGTAAGGATTCAGACAAGCACATTAACCTGGCTCAGGTTGCCGGCCTGACGCAGATGACCCTTATCGATGTGTACTCATGTGGATTCAGACTTTTCAACATGTGGACTATAGTGTGGAGGGGAAACTCCACATTCGGCTAAAATGTGTTTGAATTTACTCTGCTGTGTAACAGTAAGGTAGTACTATTACTTGATATACTGAATTTGCTTATTAAAGATAAACAATTGAATTTTAACATGACACTATTTATTTTTAAATTGCATTGCATTGTTAACTTTGACTTCAAAACCTTCTTTTTTTTTAAATTTTGCAGCATATTTTTGTGTTTTATCTGGAAGTTTTAACTTAAAGTAAAATCAGCATTAGTGCCTTTATTCAACTCAGAATATTAAATGGTTCACTAAGCACCTAAAAGCTGCTTGAAAAATCTCGCAGCATTTAAAAAAATTTAAGCTGACTGGAGCACTTTGCTGTTTGATGTACAGTAAAATATTAAGAAGTTGTGTACAAACTGGAAAAAATAGGAATTTGTACACAATGTGTGTAAAGAGTTTAAAGATCTTTGACTTACAAAAAAATAAACTTTCAGCAAACCATCCGCTGAGCCTGCAACCCTGTCTTCAGCTAAGATTTGAACAATCTTCCAGCTTTGTCTGAGCTTTAGTTGTAATCTGAGGTGGTCATTCAGGTGCGTGTGTGTGTGTGTGTGTGTGTCTGTGTATAAAGGCAGGTCAGGCTGGGCTGTGTCTAAACAGGACGTGTGCCCTAAAGCTGTATGAGCTAAGGGTCACCCTCCATCTCCTCCCCTCTGATTTCTTTCTTCTTCTTTTTCTCTCCCTTCATTTCAGCTGCGATGCACCACCATCAAATACCAGCCTCTGCCCTTCCCCTTCGTCTTCTCCCCATCTGTGTCCTCCACACATCCGTTGTTGTGCTACTGCTGCCTCCCTTGTGTTAAGACATATTATAATTCTTCTTTTATCCCTCTGCACAAAAAAAGGGTGTGTTTGTGTATGGGGTGGGATTTGGGATGCAGGGTATAGGGAAAACACATGCACACAGAGCGCACATAAGCATTACAATCACACCCAGCTGTTTGTATTCTGTCCTAGGAGCCAGGGAGGAATGAAGAGAGCGAGAGAGAACAGCAGAGTGACAGAGGGAGGAAAACTGACTCACCAAGTATTTGTCATCTGTCTGAGAAATGTTCATCATTAATCTCTAATGAAGAGTCACTAATATTCCTGTAATGTGTATGCAATTCAACAATCTAATTTCAGTAAGGACTGGAATTTAGTAGTCAGATTGCAAGTCATGTATTTACTGAATGTCATTCACACGTTTTGGGCACATTTTCCTCTATGTTTTATTCCACATGTTACAGTAACTGATTAGCACATGAGCATTTATTGTCATGTCAGTAATTACTGATGGATAAGCTGTGTGGCTAGTCATCACTAGGTTGTCACTTTGATTTATTGCAATTATCATGTATTGATCTTCCTCCAAACAAGAGGGAGGAAGAGGTTTTCAAACTTTGTTATGAGTTCTGTAAAGTCTGGACACTGCAAAGTCTCCACAGATTACTAAATGCTTTAATACCCAGCAGGTCGGAATTTTTAATTTATTATTTATAGTAAAAGATCCATTGCAGTTCCTCTGAGAATGAAAGTTGTAGAGTGGTCATCTTGTGATTCAGGAACAGCAAGTGTGTGTCTGGCATGGCACATGTGCCCTGTTTGAGTGTCCTTAAACTAGACACTCAAGCCTTTCCTACAACAGAGCAACACTGTGTTTTAAATGCAGCGCTTTATTCTTCATTCAGCGGTGGCAAAACAAGAATCAGATGGGTTTTCACCATTTTTTTCCACAACAGATTTTGCCAAGAGACTCTGTCGCCTTCCTGAGGCCAGATAAGCAAGGATCAGGTGACCGGGACACTGCAGTGAGAATGAGAGTCCCCTTCCGAGGTCAAACTGTTGCTGTTTGACTTTGATGGCCACTTGGAAACCTGCTGCTACCTGTTAAAACTCAGTGCGTGTGTTTGTGTTTACGTGTGCGTCAAAGACAGAGAAAAGGGGGTGGGGGTGGGTGAGAAACAGAGAGAGAGATTGAGATTGAGAGAGAGAGAGAGAGTGAGTTGCCTGGACAGACGCAGTAGCAGACGTGCCCGCTCCCGTCTCTCTCTCTCTCTCTCTTTCTCTATCACACACTCGGGAGCAGCGCTTTGACGCACCACACAGAGTTGGATTATAGTATTGCGCGCTGGTCTTTCACGGGGCTCCCTGGCATTGCCTACACCCTTGTCACTCACCGGCTATTGATATATGATCGGAATCAATATTTCTCCACCGCCGTGACCTCTGCCGAGCTTTTGGGAAACCGAGCGCCGTCGCTGCTTCCTCATCGGACGCGTGTTGTGAATTAATAACCAAGATAGGCTCACCTGGAGTGTGTCTGTATGCACTGAAGTGTGTGTGAGATAGTGTTTTCTCTGTATCAAGTCAAGGAACGAGGTGTTTCACTGGCTTGGTTCTACACACATACACATTTGCATACTCGGACACAACACACCGGGAGAAATTGGGCACCGCATGCCGGGGACATGTGGAAGTTTGCGCCGCTGTAGCGCAGCCAGAGAGCCGGTCCACCGTCTCGACGACCTCCCCTCTCCTTGCCCAGTGGAACCAAACTCCCAGTTCACAGCCTTTACACATCGACACCCCTCTAAGAAGACCCAAATGTAAATTCAGAACAAGAAATTTCAGAAACATATATCTAAAAAGGGAGGACAGCGAAAGGGAGGACGGCATCCCGTTGAGTGCAGAGTTTGGTGAGCTCTTTCAGGGATTTCAGGGCTTTTATTTTTTAACGCCCTTGTGTTTTTTCAGTAGCTATTTTGTGGGTCTCACATTGGCCCCCACTTGCCGCAGTGATGGTGGGAGCTCTGAGCCCCGTTGGCCCTGGCCGCTCCACAGTGACTGCGCTGGGGCTGCTGGTGGCTGTGCTGGTCCTGGTCCTGGCCAGCGGAGCGGATGGCCAACCCTGTCCGGCCCCGTGCTCATGCACCGGGACTACAGTGGACTGTCACGGCCAAGGGCTCCGCAGCGTGCCCAGGAACATACCCCGAAACACAGAGAGACTGTAAGTAGGGAGCAGCGCAATTTGTTTTTATTTTGCACATAACAATTTGGACACATTTTCGGGGAAATCCCTAAAATATGATCAATGTTTGTGTGATACTAAATAACAAGTGTGCACTAACCTTATTGGAGCTACTTATTTTAACTGTATTTTTCCACAGAGGTTTAAAGAGTTGACAGCAGTTTTATCACACTTTCTCGTAGCCTGTTTGACAACCTAACAGATATAACCACAAACGTTTTTACGATCCTAAATATTCCTAAAATTGTATTTAATATTGTTGTTATTGCATCTGTATATTTCGTCTTTGCATGCTCGTAAGGAGAAAAACTCCTTAAGATCACATTTAATTGTAAATCCTGGTGAATCCAAGGGAAATGTAGCTTTCCCTGTAAATCACAAAACACTTATTGCTTGTGTTCAATGTGAGAACACGTTACTGCTCAAGTTAGGGGCACTGCTGTGGTTGTGTTGGTGGTTTCGCACTGTTGCATTAGCACAACCTCCAAAGACCACATCGGTTTGTCTGGAGACCGGCAAGTTAATCAAAAACGGATTTGGACAAGTGGGATTGGAGTTAAACAGGCTGTGTTTTTATTAGACAAAGACCCCTTGATGAAATTAGTGGAAATGATAGTTTCTGCATTGGCCACAGCAAGTTTCAACAAAACCCTTCAGTAGACCTGCTCACCTGCTTCGTTCTTGTTTTATTAACATGTCATATCTCATGCAATGACAATCCCTTTCCTTCTCTGTCCAGGGATCTAAATGCAAACAACCTCACTAAGATCACGAAGGCGGATTTTGCTGGACTGAGGCACCTGCGAGTGTTGTAAGTGTCTTTTTTTAATTTCTATATTCCCATGTCTCTTTGCAGACTCAAAAGGTGAACAAAACACCCTCAGCCACAGCTCTGACAAGGTGCAACGTGCATTTCCAACAACTTTCCCCAAAACATCACAACACAGAGATCTAACAGTTCCTGATCCCGTTCCGCGTCAGACTCGTCCTATGGAGCTGCCGCATGCAGCACTGCACCGTCTAGTCATGGGGAAGCGGTGGTTTCACAGAGCCCGTATGGGCGTCTAAACAGAATAGCACCTGTTAATGCTGTCGTGTTAATCTGCCAGTGGAAGTGTCAGGAGGGGCTTATTTTAACTACCGGGCCCCGGGGCCCATGTGCTGGAGTGATTAACGCGCTGGCGAGGAAGTGATGGAGGGCGAAGAGGGAAAGAGATAGCGGTCATTAGGTGTAACTGCGGAGCGAGGAATGCAGCTGGAAGGGAGGGAAGGGGGAAAGGAAAGGAAAGAGTCAAGTAAGAACAGGTTTCTTACCTGAGATGAATCCAGGTTAAGAGTTCCCCTGCACCAAGGCTGGGGGAAAGATAACCTACTTGTGTGTGTGTGTGTGTGTCTTGTGCTATTCAGCATCTAAAAGTGAATGGCAGGGAATACACATTGTTGGAATTCCTCCAGAGATTATGTCCTTAATTGGGTGCGTGTGTTTGTGTGTGTGTGTGTGTGCTCCAGTCTTCTAGCTGTTTCCTGTGTGCTCACATGTACCCCAGCACACTTATACACACACACACACACACACACACACACATTCAACCTTTGAATATGAGTTAGCTCTGCAGCAATTAAAACTAACAAAACAATTTAATTGGCAAATATTCTTGATAATCGATCATAAAAATCTTTAGTTTAGAAACGTTAAATCGGCCAGTTATATCTGCTTTATGTTTGCACCTTCTTGTTAATCATGCGCTCACTCCAAACAGACACATTTGTGTGTGTGTGTGTGGCTGCTTGGCTTGGTCAGCACACTGTCACTGGTGGAGTTGTGCTAGTGTAAGTGAAAGAGTAGTTACAGCTATGCGGTTAGATAGAGAGTAAATTGGATGATAGATGAGTTGCTGTCCAACTGATGTGCCAGTTTTAAAGTCAATTCTGGGGCTCCATCGACCTGCTGCTGATTGTCTTCTCTCTCTCTCTCTTGCTGTTTCAACATTCTATCACTTTCCATCTCCACCAATCTGTTTTTCTTCTGTGTTTTTTTAAACCCACTGTCACCTATCGTCTCCATCTCTCCCTCTCTCTTCTCTCCGGTGTCAGTCTCTTTACCCCTCTTGTGCCCTATCTCACTCTTCTTCACCTTCTCTTCCTTTTCTCCCCTTATCAGTGGCCCCATCCAGCCACCTTTCTCTTTTTCTTTTGCCTCTCACAGTTTGGACACACAAATCACTCGGTCAGCTCTCATGCTCTATGTGTCCCTCTATCACTCTCTTAAATTATCCCTCTTCCCTTTTGTTCAGTCCAATTGTTTCACTCTCTCCTGGTGTTTCACTTTCAGGCAGCTAATGGAGAACAAAATCACTACGATTGAGAGAGGAGCCTTCCAGGACCTGAAGGAGCTGGAGAGACTGTGAGTAACGTTGTTGTACTGCTATTTCCTCTGTTTATACATATTTCACAATGACAGTGACTTCATGTAAACACAAACTGTGTCAGGAAGGCACATGTTCATTTTCATGTAGGTGAGTGCACAGACGAGTAACAAATAAGAGACAAGAACCAACACAAAGTGTCTTTGTAAAGTATTGGGCCACTACAAGCTACTTCAGTATTCTTTCATATAGATTCTCCAAGTGTGCGTAGCTTTGCTGGTGGAAGGAACATTGTTCGTATAGATGTTGCTGCATTTGCAGTTTTGATGATAACAGCAATCTTGCAGATTCACTGCAAATCACACCATGTGAGATGGGGTTAATACAATCTTTGTCTCAACTTGTGTCAGACAGTACAAGATCAGTTCTGAGCATGTCAGACTGTGCTTGATAAATTGTACCACTGTAAGTAGCAATGAAAAGTTGGCTAAAATGCTAGCAGAGACTTAAATGAACTCATGTCATCCATTTGCGCTTTTATTTTGTTTTGCAAATTAAAACAAGCATCGGTCTTTGAGCTGGCACTATGTTTTGTAAGATTATTTGAAAAACAGGGCATACAATGTTGCATCTGCAGATGGATTCTGTATCATTTCTTAACTTTGTTGATTGGTTGATTCTTAGATGTGAATTGCTGCAGTAGCCACAGTGTGAGAAATTAAAATATGCTATAGATATTCAATCATTCAATCTTTACATTTGTCACCGCTCTATGTTTTTCATAATCATTTAACCTGACTATCACAATGTTAGGCCTCCAATATCTCAGTCCAAGAGGACATTTTTGATATTACGTCACAGGTCAGGAACTGAGGGGCGTCCGAAGGTCGTTATGGTGCAGGCCTGGAATCACTGGCATCCAGCATTCAACCCCGAGGCAGTTTTGGCATAATTAAGTCTTGGTAGGCTGAGAGAAAGCCAGAATGAAAGGGGACGTGGACCTCTGACAGGCGATATGTCCATTGTGTCAACTGTCAAATGTTGTTGATGAGTGAGTTGTCCATATACGTGTGTGTTTGTGTGTTACGTGGTCTGAGTGCCAGCTAGTGACACACAGGAATGCAGCAGTCTGTGACTGAGTCTGAGGAGACTCAGAGACGAGCTTTTAATTAAAGATGCATAAAAATCCTCACTGCTTAGACAAACGTTTACAAAAGATATACAAAAGACATGTAAGCACACAGAGATATTCACCTGTAAATGAATCAAATGACAGCAGTTAATCTGTCTGATAGCTGTTTTGGGTAAATTCCTCAGGAGTCACTGGGATGAAGAGGATGACATATCATGATTCCCTGGCTGCTCTTGTCTCAGTTGTGTTGTGCCTGTTTTTTCCTCTGTTCTCTGCTGCACTATTGCTGCTCTCTGTTGACAGGGAGCTCTGTGGACCACTATAGGGATTCTGCTAGTGTTTCTCATGCAACCAATGCTGGGTTCTGTCCAGCTAAGCAGTCCTGGGAATTCCTGCCTGGAGCTGTAGACAAAGTGGGCAATATTTAACAGCATACAGTATGCTCCAGGTTTAACAGTAAAAGTTGATAGTGATTAGCCTCTCTACATACAGCACACGCAAAACATGCTTCAACACGCACTTACAGATAAGCTGCAGCTTATTTTGTTTGTTTCTTTTTTGTTCTGTCTTTGATGCAACAAACACTTTTGACAGTAGTTAACTTTCTGACACAACATGGCTGTTCTGTGTTGTCCTCGTGACGGTTTTCAACTGTAATTCAGCGTCTCTGGCGTGGCATGTTCACAAACACAAAGATGGAGTCAGTCATCAATGCCCCCACCCCCCCCGCAGCCCCCGGACAAAGGCATGTCTCTGGAGTCTGGAGTCTGGGGGCTCATTTCAAAGGCCTCCATCCTCTGGGGGGCTGGTGGGGGCCTGCTGGGCATTACTGCCCAGAGGAGAGGGCCCTAAGCTGGGCTGACGGATCCACAGTGACTGCCCCCCACAGGGGTGGAAAACGGTTCCCCTTCTCATCCTTTTTTGTGACAAGCCCTGCAGGGCTGGGCAGGGTGGGGTCAGGTGTGGGGCAGTAGCTTGGGGTTATGGAGGAGGGGTAGGTGGTCGAATGAGGTGGGGAGGAGATAGGCATGTCCCAACACGCACATGCATAAACGCATGCATGGATATGTATACACTCATGCATGCGCATTCATTTACGCAAGGCTGCTCTGTCAGTAATGGTTTTATCTTGATTTAGCCCTGCTTAAACCCACTCATGTTTTCTGTCTTTCTTGCTTCCATTCATTCTTCAACCTTTCTTCATGTTTTTCTTCCATACCCACCCATCTTGTTCTCTCTCTCTCTTCATTGTCCTGTGCATATAGGAATGTCATACATTCCTCGCTCTCTCCCCGTGGGTGCAGAATAGGAAAGAGAGGAGTTCCAGATCCTCTTATCCTCTCACATTTGACTTTTTTATAGTCCCTGTCCAATTCAAAGTCTGTGAGATTGAAGGTGATAACAGCCACAAACATGCAGAGAGAACAGAAACAGTAATTACAGGTATTGCAACAGTGATTTCAGAGAGCAGCAGTGAGATAAAGCCTTAGATAATTAGCCTGTAATAGAGTGATCACATTGTCAAAGATAATTTAAACAGAGATGAATAACTGTAAAACTGATTACAGGTAGTGAGATGTGTCTATCAACACTGCCTACAAACTGGATAATGAAACCTCAAACCAAGTAATTATAATAATAATAATGAATACTTTATTGGGGAATTATGTTGTAATATATGGAAGATCTTAATAATAAATGATAATTGTAACATTCATCCCAGATTGCGGGATATGGATTTCAAAGAAAAGCCCTGGATTAGTGCTAAATTATTAGCTATCATACCTGTGTGTGTGATAATGTTGTTTTCTCATTGATCATTTCAGGACAAAATTTCAAATGTTTTTTTTTTATTGAGCAGCAGAGCTTGAAATTATCTGCACTGTCAAGACAGAAAAAAAAAACATTTTCACTAGAGAAATTCTGTGTAAAAAGTCATTTGTGATAGATTTTTCAGTGTCCCTGCTTGTATGTGCTGCACAGCGCTGCAGCCTACATTTGTTATGTTATTGAGTAAACTTCAGTTAGCTCAAAGTTTAGGGGAAAGGCTCTACAGTATTGCTAAATTAGAATGATTGTTGGTGATAGCAAAGGAATTTACAGGTCAGGTGAGCGACTGGATTTCAGCATTGCTGTGTTTTAGGGCAGAGATGGTATCTGACATTAGTGTTTAAAAAACAGATGAGATTAGTGTGTGCAAACCTTTGATGGATGATGGGTTTTGGTTCATTTCAGATGCACTAGATTTTAACCAAATATGCAAACTGTTGGATTGCAAATACACAAATGCACATACACTGATCAGTTTTTCAGCTATTTTTGAGTCAAAACTGTTTCCTTAGGTCACGGAAATACCCACAAAGTTTGGGTTATAACTGCAGTACCGGTAACAACACTGTTTGTGTGACAGGTTGTTGGTATAAAATGTGTATTATGGGAGTAGTGCCATCAGTGGAGTAACAATTGGTTTCTGAGGCGGCTTGTTATTTCCCTTTCAGCCAGTGACTGCAAGCCTGTAGTGTTACACATCTACAGGGCTATTGGGTGTTAGAACTGTGCATGCATACGTGTGTGTGTTTACAGTGTGGTTTGTGTTCATCTAGCATCTGTTTATGACTGCAGGGATTATCACCACACTGCACTGTGACATTAGCTTGTTGGAGTGACTCTCACACCTCAGTTTACTGGCTACTCGGTCTTCATTCACTTTCAGCCAGACTTTGACTTATGAGACATGACTGTGAAAATACTCTGAGGCCGTTTACAGTATGTGCGTGCGCGCACACACACACACACACACACACACACACACAGAGGTTGAGAAACAAACTACTTTACCACTACAGATGACTAGATTATTTGAGTAGCAGCCAACACTTTTGAATGCACACTTGAGATGTTCATTAAATGTACTGTGAGGCAGTTTGCAATAGACCAGCGTTTGTCCTCCCTCCCTTCCCTTACAGCAACACGTTGCTATGTAGCATGTTGATTGGTCAGCATATGTGAAAGGATTCTGCGCGTTCAAATTGTGTTTCCAGCCACAGAATTAGTTGAACTGTGCTCACAGCTCACTGCATGAACAGGCTAACTCGCTGTTCTGCGCCTGAGCGAGGGCATAATTGCCTGTACTGATGTACTGTTACTGATGTATTGTACGTGACTGTGTGTTCTGTTGTCATCTGCTGAATTTGAGTGAAGTTCCAAAAACAAAGATTACTTGTGTGAAGCGGTTCCCAACCACACACATTCAGACAGTATGCAAGTAGCCTAGCAACTCCAGAAGCCCATGCACAATAGTACAAAGACATTTACACTGTACTGATGATACTGATTGGTAATGAATGATCAGTAGCTTTTGGTTTTGGAGCTTCTCTCACTGATGATTGATAGCACTGGCGTTAGTTCAGCCATGATTAGTATTTTATGTTTGTGAAAGTCCAAGAAAGATGCATATAATTGGCTGATATTACCCTTATCAATATTTGTTGTACAGGTTTAATTTTGTATCAGACTGATTGTAACAATGTGAAGACAAAATCAGAAACACATTTAATTGCATAATGAATGGTGATATGTTGAAACTGTTGAAACAAACAAAAACTACATTTACAGTCACTGTTACAGACACATTTTTGTGTCCCTGAAGTCTAACAAACGTGTTGAATGTGTCCATTCTTGCGTTTCTTGCCGTCACCATTACTAACACCACACCAGTCACCTGTTGATCACTGGTAGTCGGCCCTCACATAAAACATTGTCCAGTAACATTAACAGTGGTCAAAAACTCCATCAGGAAGATTTAAGTCACTGACGTATGTGCTGAAAACACAACAAGAACTGAATATTGAAGTCAGTGACTACAAAGTCATGTAAGAATGCCAAATATTACCTGGTTGCAACTTTTTGGACTTAGCATAACTTTATGAAGACATCAATTTAGGCTCAGAAATTGTGATGGACATGTTAACTATTTTTAGATGCTTTTTTAGATGTTTTAAACAATAAACAATTTCTTGGTTAATCTGTAAAATAATCAGATCATGAAAACATAATTTGCAGCTCTAGCAGTAGCCACAAGGGTCAGGGAGCTTCTTCATTGGATTTGGAGCTTCTTACAATGGGCTGTGTTACATATTTACAAAATTAGTTGTAATATTAATGTTGTTTCTTTATCAAGTAGAAAAACTACTGAAGTCACAACAAAAATAGAACAATTTATGACCTTTGTCATATGACAAATGAAAATGTGTGCACTGTACATTTGGAACATTTCTTAATAAACCATTTCTCTGAATTTGGATTGTAGACATAAAACAACAGAGAGGTGGTCAAGTTGACAACTTAAATTGACAGATTAATAAAGAGCATTTAAATGCACCAACACCTCAGAGTTACCAGACAGATTTTACTTCATTCTCTGAGTTTCTTAGTCTGACAGCATTTCATCTATTTTAAGAGGATGAGCTCATACTCCCTCTCTGTCCTCCTTCCTCCTCCCCACCTCCAGCACCAGTCTCCTGGGGGAGGTCTAGCCCACTAACGGGTGCTCATAGCTGGGCAGGACCTTCTGGGGGAGTGGGCCTCTTTGCTGCATGAGCCGGCACTAACGGAAGAGGAGTGAATAATTCAGAAACATCGTTTCTGAGGGATGTTAAATATTTAAGCAGCCTCTGATGTAACTGAAGTGTGGATGTGTGTGCTTCTGTGCGAGCACTTTCGTATATTTGTGCATTTGTGGATGGAAGACGGACATGGGGGGGTTGGCGTCATTTAAAGGAGAGTCCACAGCGGCTTATGGCAAAGCAAAAAGAGGTGAAAGATGAGCATTAAGAGGAAAGAGCCATTGAGAAAATCAAAGAGGTTTTTGGAGTTTTAAGTTGGTGACATTTTAGTGAGTAAAGTTTGTTGCATTAATATATGTTTTTTTGAGTAAATCATATTAACTGTGGATTGTTAGTCAAGACTTTCCCCTTTTTTGTATTAGTTTGTGTCTTTCTTACTTCATTTAGCCTCCGTCCGTCATTTTCTTCTCCCTTCTCTTCATTCCTCTGCAGTAGCAGCCAGCACAGCATCAGTCGCTTGGCCTGTCAGTGTGTGTGTGTGTGTGTGTGTGTGTGTGTGTCAGGGTTAAACTGTTTCAGCAGCCTGTCTCTCATTGTGTCACTCAGTTGCCTCCCTCTCCTCTGATTCACATCAAGGCACAACCACACACACACACCAACACACACCAGCACACAAACCTCTTCACTCCACTCAACCAGGGTTAAATGATCGCACCCAGATTATTAAACTCACCCGAGCTCTCTCAACTCTTCTGTTTGTGTGTGTCTGTGTGTGTGTGTGTGTAATGATGGGTTGTTGTGAGTTCCTCCCCTGTGAGGGCCTTGTTTACTCAGTGGGGTCCTTTTCACACATTCGGTAGCCCAGCCAGACTGCCTGTTTGTTTTTCCCACATCATCTCCTCTCCTCTGCCTTTGTGGTAAAAAAAAAGTCTCCCCCTTCCCTTCATCTAAACCCCTTCTCTTGTCCTCCTCCCCCTGCCTTCCCTCCATCCTTTTCGAATTCACTATTTGTCTGGCAGCCATGTTGTACCCCTTAAATCAGGGATAACACCGAGTCTGTTTAACCATCCATGAACATGTGTGTGTGTGTTTTTTAACGTGTCTCTGTCATCTCTATTCTTCCATACTTCCTCTGACTATATTGAATTGGATGACAGTCAATATAACGTAATCTGATGTGATGCACAAATCTCATACTAAAAAGATAATTACACACATGAAACCACTATGTCTGGAAGTTTCTAGGTAGAGTTTTTTTCCTAATTTATGTTGTGTTTTTTCAGGCGCCTGAATCGGAATAATCTGGCTGTTTTCCCCGAGCTGCTTTTCCTGGGAACAACAAAGCTTTACAGACTGTAAGTTTTTATTTCTCTTTTCCTATCATCTTTCAATTCTTCTACCTTGTTAACAGAGGTCATTTCAATATATCTTGTGTTTTGCTTAATGAGCACTACAAAGAAGACTTGAGGTCATTAAGATGCACACAATGGTGGACTTGTGTGTGTCACTACAGGCTTGTACAGCTTATTGACTATGACTTAAAATGGCATGCTCAGATATGTCACATACACTGTATCACAGAGGAAAAAAATATCTGGTTTTCTCATTGATGCAGACGTAGTGTTTTACTTGGATGAAGGAGTGAGAAGAGTGAGAGAACAGATTTTACATGACCCTCTCCATAGAAGCCAGCTCAGTAGCTAATGGAGATTAGCACTCCAACAGCTGCTGCCCACTGGGAATGTGCGTATTTGTGTTTTGTGTGTGTGTGTGTGCGTGTGTGTGATTGTGTGAGAGGATGGAGAGGAGAAAGTGAGCACGGCAGATCAAGGGAGGTAAAACCAGCGAAACATAGAAACAGGTTTCCTTCTTGTGATGTTACATTTTGTGTTTCATGGGCAGAAAATAGTTTTAGTTACAGAACATAAATGTTCCAGTCTGCATTTAAACCAGTGAACCGCTGTTTGTTGTCATCGAACACCTTCCTCTCTTCACTAACAGCCTGGTTGAATGTACTGTAAGCCAAGCTGTGGATTTTCAGTACTGTAAGCTAGGCTGCAATGCTGCTGAAACTATGGGAAACTGAAACTACTTCCCGTCATGGCCATCTGTGGTCACGGGGAATAATTATGGTTGCTTATATTTATATGTGTGGCTGAATATATTTATCTAAAACAATATTGAAATGCTCAGATGATTCACAGAGTGTGTGAGAGTTGTTTATGTTATGTGGCTGCTCCAGTGGTTTTCTGGGCTTGACCTGTTGTGTCTAAGGGTGTGTGTCTGCATGTGCGTCTTTGTTTTTGCAAGTGTATGTGTGTGTGAGAGTTTCTCAAGGCCAAGAGTTGGCATTTTGCTCAGCATGTGGGCTGAGGTAAAAATACAACTCGGATATACTCCTCTCTGCTCAGCTGTCACAGACAAGTGGCCTCTGTGAGAGTGTGTGTATGCACTTGTGTATTAGAGCTGTACAGTATATGCATGTTGATTGTGTGTGTGACTGCGGAAGCCTCAACTCTTCAGGGGTATGTGTTTAGCAGAGGGTCTCTTGTGGGCTGCACATCTTCACTGAACAACCACGCTTAATTCAGCTTAACAGCATTCATGGTGTTGTACTCTAGTACAACTTTATGTAGTTTTTTTTCAGTCAAAGATACCACTATATCAACTCAACAGTAGACAGAGACAGAAACAAAACTCTGAAAATTACTAAATGACAATGAAAATTAAAAATTGCCAAGTTGCCAATGGAGCCACAAAGTTACAAGATTTTTCAGACGTATGTAAGTTATTCACGGCGAATGACAACCATGGAGGCTTTGGTCAATATTACTTGTACACCCCCCTACAGTGTATTTTTATTTTTAGAAAACACAACAAGAAACCCTTGAGAACCTCTAAAGTGGAATTTTATATTGAGGTCAGAAGGTATGTGCGAACTGGACCGACTTTGGTTCTTGCAACAGTACTGCTATAAATGAACACTTGCTCAACCTGCTATTATGAAAATTATGTTTTCACTTTTTTGGAACTTGGAAAATCTGTGTATGTATGTGTGTGAGTATATACTGTATGTGTTTAACCTTTGCTTAGCATGGTGCTTTAGGGTTTTGAATTATTTATTTTCAAGGAAATGTTATTGCCGCCTCTTATACAGTACCTGCAATAACGTTTTTCTAACCAGGAAGCATAAATTACTTTTACTGCAGGTTTAAAACTCACATCCTGATGTGTTGTTAAGTCCAGGCAACAAAAACACTTAGTTTAGGTCTTGCTTATTGAAACAGTCAACACATTTAATCTCATGCTTCAGGCCAGTTTTGATTTTAATATATTAAACAAAACCATAATCCTTTAGTTTATTTTAATTCAGCTTAGTTCGTTTGACATTATGAGAATGATTAAATGATACATGACACATACAAAAATGTGAAGGATAACACCATAAACCATACAGTGTATGTACTACAGTGTACTCTGCCATTTTATTTGAGTTAAAGTACTGCATGCATTACATACTGTGCATTAAATAAAACACTCAAGAGATAGCAGTGAGTGTGAGTTCCTATAAACCCTCCGTTTTCTCTTCATCCTTCCCGTTTAAAACACCTGCGTCCACACCGCTCCACCCCAAACCTTCCACATTACACACACACACACACACACACACACACACACACAGTCTCAGCCTCCCCCAACACCCCAGGGCCCAGACTCCATTAGGTTACGTAGACACACACATCTGGACACACCATGTGGTGGGCATACCCCCAAAATTTGTCTGTCTCTGACACACACACACACACAGAGACAGACCTCTTTTTCCCCTCAGTCCCATTGTCGATCATTGTACCCACACCACAGTAATACTGAGGACACAGCTGTGACTGTTTGCTCTTAGAACGATTTGAGAGACAGAGAGAGAGAAGAGGGGAGCAACTAGACACCTTGAGCAGTGGATCAAACAGAGACAGTTCATTAGAAAGACTCTGTAAAGCAAGACTGGCTAGTAAAACCTTGCACTGGAGAAGAATTCCTCAAATAAATCACAAGTTTGACCCTAAGATCAGAACGCACACACTTACACACACCTTCCACCATATGTCTTTCAGATGGTATTAAAATGATGAACTGTGAAGCTGTGACTGGTCTCTATTAAAGTGTTCTCATCTTCCCCATGTTTACAGTGGTGATCATCAAACTTAGTGGACAACTATGACGAGAAAAAAATGTATTAGGAATTTGTTAGTTTATGTAAAAATGTACAAAACAATAGATGTGCAGACAATACACAGAGTAATCAAATGCACAAACACACTGCAGAAATATACACTGCTAATTGTACACAGCTGAAACAACAGGAACTGTGTATCTCTATAATTGATTATTTTCAGCTTTTCAGCAACTGTTTTTGTTTCCTCTAGATGAAATATTTAAAAACAAAACTATTTGCCATATCTATGCTGATGACACCTCTATTTATTTACCTATTACATCAAATAATTGTGGTCATTTAGACTCACTCTGTCAGAGAATAAAGCAAGTAAACAAGTGAATGTGACTAAATTTCCAAGTTACATTCTTTTCTATTTGCACACAGATGTGCAAAACAACTTCTTTATCAAAAATGCACATTTGTCTTATTCACTTTTAAATCAGTATAGAAAAATCTCATTTCCTCTTCTGCAGTTTTATTTCCTTTATCAAATTGATTGTTTTGTGTTGTTTTATTCTGTTAAATAAGTACTGTTTTATTTATCCTTCTCATTTCCTCTCTTTGTCTAGATGCTTTAATGTAGTACTATATACTACATGACCTTTGCTTAACATGGTGGTTTAGGGTTTTGTATAGTGTGTGCTGTATGTTCTGTTTTTGTAAAGGTCCTACACAAATAGATTTGTCTGCCAGCTCTTTCTCTTGTCCCTCTTTGCTGGCCTGAAGTCAGTAGTGAGATAAAACAGGCAGAGATGAAAGAGGGGTTGATGAAGAGATGGGGGGACAGGGGAATGGGTCACTGCTTCCACAGCTGAAAAGTCTGCTTATGCTTGAGTTCGATACCAGATTGATGGAACAGTGTTCGTATTTATGTGTGTGTGGGTGTTAATTTGCTGCTTGACCTCTTCTGACCACTGTCCCTCTTACCAGGTTTTGAAAAATCACCTTTTTACTACGTGTCAAACTCTCACCCGTCCTGTGTCAATTTGCTTGAGAGTAGAAAGTGAAGTGAGATGTGAAGATAAGTTAGGCCAGAGTTTTTTGACCAAATTCTCAAGAAAATCAGCAAAACAAAACATGAAGTGTGTTTTACACTTCTGTTATGCGACTATTATGACTTGGTTCATCAAGATAAACAGGTGGTGGTGCGAATTCTTCTGGCTGATGTGGAAAAGATGATAGAAAACACGATAGATTACATTTATATTTAATATATGTATTAATTGAGGAACTTTACAGTCTCTTTATAGCACCACAACAGTATTTTTTCATCTGCCATGTATAGTCTCCTTATTTAGTGTTTTGGTCAGTGCACATCATTATTTATTTTCACTTCAACCAAGTGTAAAAACACTATTATTTAGCAATTAGCGTTTTTATTCATATTTTAGAAGTGAAAAAAAAACTGGTGGATGGAAACACTTTAAGAGAGAGGAGAGAAAACAGAAAAGACAATGTAAGTGTGACAGAGAGAGAGGAACAGAGGTTTGGGGAGATTTACTCGCACTTCATTCCTCTGTCATCATTCCCCTAAGAGGGAGAATCAACATGGAGAAGCTGACTGAGAAAAAGAAAATGAGTGAACTTCAGGTCTCACAAACACACATTTAACCAGACTTAAACTGGTTTGAGGTTTGAATGAATGCTCTCATGAGGCTACGTTTTGGGTGTGTGTGTTTATGCGTGTGTAATAGTCCCTAATCCTCTGCTAAAAGGTGCCCTGATGAGGCTTTACCAGGCGGCATTGTTGCTTAGCAGCCTTGAAGGTTGTGGCTTTGTCTTCTGTGAGAGCATAACCACACACACAAACACATACCACCTAGACTGAGATGACAGGCGCAGGCATCTTTCCCAGCATGTTGACAGTTAACTAACACTGAAGGAGGATGATGAGGAGGAGAAAGAAAAAGGGAAAGAAAGGTCAAAGGTAGAGAAAATGAAAATTCGTCTGAGTAAATAATGATTTTTAATTAAGACAGAGAGAGTTTTGTGTTTTAGTTGCCACAGAGACGATGACCTCTTGGTCCCACAGAGGTCAAAGGTGAAGAATGTTCCAGTCAGGAGATCTAAGCAGGACGTGATTTAGGGACAAAAAGAGGGGGGATCTCCTCCCTCTCATGAACAAAAATCATGACAAATTAAACTTTTATGTATAGAAAATGCCCTTGTAACAGCTGTTTATCCTTTTTCTAACATTTTCAAAGATTTGTTTTATTCTAAGATTAAACAGTTGGTATAAAACATTATGAGACTGTGGTCTTCGTCATTATTATCATACGACAATTTACAAAGAAAAATGTGAAATAAAAACAAATGAATAAAATATTAAAGACAACCGAGCACACAATGTTTATACAATGATAAAACAAGCATCCACATGAACCCTAAATCACTTTAGTTCATGGTCATGTGGTTGTAAACTACACCAGACTAGAGCATCAAAGTTAATTCTCGATTTTAATAGTATAAAATGATCTACACAGTTCACTTAGTCTTTCTGGTGCTCTTTGTATCGGCAAAGTAAAGACAGGCCAGTGATGTTAGAGATTTGCCTTTATTGTCAGAAAATGAAAAGACTAAGATCAAGAATGAATTAATGTCTATTAACAGGTCTGTTGTCTGTGGGGTCAAAGCTTAACATATCTTATTTCTCTCTCTCTTCGCACTGTAGTTTGTTTCCCACATACAGCACCTTGAGCTAAAGAATTTTTAGCACATAGTGTCAAATGTTTACTTGTGTTTGAGTAATGTTACATAAACACTACAGTGCCTAGCTTTCTAAAGAAATTGCTAAATGAAATTATGTAAGTGTGGTGCATTCTTAAAGATTCATCTTTGGGAGTGAATGCCAAAAGCAGAAGTCAGTGAGTGCTCAGAAACAGACTAATGCACTGTTGGGTTTAGTCTTTTTATGGATTTATTGAAAATAGCAAAAAAATTGAATATTGGCATCAGCCTTAAGACTGCATCTATTCTCTATGTAACTTGCAAAACAAACTAAACTCCTGCTTCTGGTTATTCAAGCCTAGTGTACATATTGAAAAAGATTATTTAGATATGGGATGCTGCCTTTAAAAAGATCTGTATCAGCTGGTAGCGAGGTCAGTTGCAGTGTTTTGAATGAAAAGATATTTGGCCACTGACTTTGTGTACATAACATATGCAAATATCTGCCATTAAGTCTGTCCAAGGAAATGAAGTTAAGCCTTTGCAGCCCAAGGCGTCTGTGGATGGGCCTCTCTCTCTCTTCCCCTTTCTCTGTCCCCCTCTCTCTTTCTTTCTATCTAACAAACATAGAAACAAACTGGCACAAACACACCGCTTTACCATTCAGCAATATTTCCTGCCTCCTCCTGTTTCTCTGAATGCACTTTAACAGATATAAAAACCCTCATACACACACACTTCACACACACAGGAAAACAGCTCTTTTCAGCACATACAAAGAAATATTGTCAGAGAAATGTTTTTATTATTACTCTTGGATCACACAGATCGTATCCAGCCAAAAAGAAACATTGTGTTTTTATTTCTCTTTCTTGTGGTTGAGTTTATGTGTTTTCAGATATTTCCATACCATCTGTGTACACATTATGAATCAGTTTTAGTATAAACTAACAGTTAAAACAGTGTTGAGGTGTTGAGTGTCAGTGACTCACTCGTTTGCCATCATAAGAATCACATGGCTGCCTATCTGAATTGCTCAAGGCCACTCATTCCTAAGAAGTGATTTGGCATTCAGATCTCAACACAATGCTGTAATTCATTTTTCAGTGATTCAGAAAGGGCTTGCCAAAACTGAACTGGCATTATTAGGAAGGCTCCAGTACAAAGGATTATGTTATACACACAAAATGTAAAGTTATTAAAAATCCTGCTTGACTTTTACCACAACTAGAGCTAACTTGTCCCTGAATGATTCCACAGATGTGTGTGTGTTTGTGGATTTCAACTGTTATATGGCTTTCTTTAATTCTAGCATCCTGGACTAACGTTATATACATGAAGAGTTCAGCACTGGACTCACACTTATCCCACACGACCCATTCCCGTAATCTATGCTAATTTTTAACACATACACCAGTCAGCCACAGTATTACCATTACTTGGCAGTTTTAATGTTGGGGTGGAGATGGGTCAGTATGGACAGTCTGAAAGGTCAGCAGATACATAGCCTCATACACAGCAACCTGTCTTACACTGTGTGTTGTTGTTCCAACACCTGTCAATGCTGGCTATGATTGACAGACTAACCAACAATTTCCCATTTCTGTTACTGTTTTTGCTACAATCAGTGTAATCACTCACTTTAAAACTCACCCAGGCTGCAGCTCTTTATACTTTAAATAGGACTTGTCTGATGATAGCATCGGAGTCATATGTGCAAAACATTCAGTAATGCAACAGTAATGCAAAGTGCTAAATAGATGTGATAAACTGCGCTAGTTAATTAAAAAACTGTGCTGTTAGTTTTAGTTCTGACCTTTATTTCACCTGCTACCGGCTCACATTGAGTTAATTTTTACTTGTGCCTGTACCTGCACATTCAGTATGAATAATTTATTTTACCTATTACAAATTATTAAAGCCTGGAAAGGCAAAGTCCATAACAGCATCATGAAAGGTAACCTAGGACTAAAATATTGACTAAATTCTGCCTAAAATTAAGATAAAATTAATAACTAAATTGTGACTGAAACAAACAAGTTTCCAAGAAATGACTATGACTAAAATGAACATTTCTGTTAAAATTAACACTGATGTTCAGCTTAATACTAATTTTGGAAGGTGTTTTTAATAGTTTCTTCACTCAGTTCATATATCTAATATGATGAGTCTGCTTCATAGCATTACTAGTGTTCAAAAACATACCTTTTATTTGTTGCTGGTGGCAGGTTAAATGTACATCTCCATAGTGGTGTCCAGACCACAGGGGACACTGTCAGAGTCAGAGATACACTCTCATTTGTAATTGCCCTGAGAGCTCAACACAATTAAGAAAACATCTTCACATATTTGCCAACACGTGTCAAAGAAAATGTTGAAAAAGAAAGAAGCCAAACGGAAGTACAGATAACAATAGAACTGTTTCCAGGAGACACTAAAAAGTGATGAACATAGTTGAATCACAGGGTCATGATGTTACCATAGTGACTTGTGGAGCTGAAGTCCACTATCTGTTAATGGTGTCAGAAAATGAGCCAACATGTAAGTTTTTTTTTTGGAGACATGTCTCTCTCAGGGCCACTGAAAACTCATATTGTGAACTATGTGTATTTTGAAAAGAAAAAAACAAGCACTACAGACCGAGTTATGTGATGCAACAGTTTTCATTATGCAATATGACTTGTTTCATCTCTTTTTACTCTTCTCAGTTTAGTGCGCAGCTCAATTAACCACCTGTTGCCCAGGGTGTGCAAGTGTCAAAGTTCAGAGCTCACAGGAGAAAGGTCAGGGAGCATCAGCGTTAACTGATGAGATATCCAGGATAATGGAATGAGCGAGGATTACGCCTTGGAAAAGAGACAGTTAGAGTAGGGGTGGATACAGACAGAATGAATAAAGGGTATTTAAAGGAAAGATTAGAGGTGTCTTTACTCTCTTAAATGGTGTGGAAAAAAGAACAAGGAGGAATTTACTGAGGTGAAGACAGAAGTGTTTTCTCCATCATGAGCTAGCAGTAAAAAGACAAAGAAACGCAGAGCAGTGGTGAAAAGTTAGACACAGGGAAAATAAAGAAAGGAGGAGAGCTAGAGGGGAGAGTCGGGTGAAAAGGAGAGAAGAGAGGTATGTCAGTACTTACTGTAGATGGCAGGTAGCCTGAAGCCTGGAGCCAGCATGTCTGTCAGAAAGAAGTGCCCAGGTGTGTGTGTGTGTGTGTGTGTGTATACGTGCATAACCTGAGTGTAGATCATTTGGGGGGGGGACATACCTATCCAACGCCAGGAAGAGCTTACCTGGAAGCAGGTAGTTACGATAGAAGAGTGTGTGTGTGTGTGTGTGAGGTCTTCTGGATCATCAAAGCATTTCCTCGCCTTGCTTGTGTGTGATTAAGGGTGACCGTGTGCAGTAATACCTCCCAACAAAGCATCTAAATCATCCTGCATCCTCTCCACGTCCCGCACCCTGTTTTGTCTTCTTCCTCTCCCCCTTCTCATTCGCTTTAACCTCAGCGCTTAACTTAGCAATATGAAGTTAACGCTCGTGGTTCACAGATGAGAAACAGGAAGACATAAATTCCCTGCGTCCCCTCCGTGGATGTAACTGCCTCCTGTGTAAAGTCCTTTTCTCTCTAGAGTGTCTTGACTCTCCAGGATATCTGCAGGTATGGATCCAGCCCTCGTATTGATGGATGAGTCGGCCTGGTTGGTGAATTATGGGACAGATTATGGAGTAATCAAGACAATTCATCATTCAATGTTTCTCTACTCACCCCAATCACAGCTACTCAGCAATATTGACCCCTGCTTGCTGTGTGCATCCATGTATAGGAGCAGGGATCTGTTATGTCTTTACAATCGTTGTTGGTGTTTCTACTTAAAGAAATAAGTTCAACTTGGACTAAAGTTGAATAAAACTGAACATACGGTAAATATAATACTGTGTAATAAGATTATTTTAACAACCATAAAGCTACTGAAGGGCAAACAAAAGGGTAAAACTGCATTTTAAGGGGTGATTAATGCTAATCCACGAGTAAAACTCACTTTGGCTACCAAGTGTCTGCTCTTTCAGAGACCAGAACAAAACCTAGAAAACTTTGAGCGCTCACAGAGTCCTGCAAGTCAAATGGAAAACAGAAAGGGTTCAGTTTATGTCAATCAGTCAGCAGACCTAACATGGCTGTCTTTCTCTGTCATGGGTGCCTCCCTCCCTCCCCTCTAATCCTCCATCTTGGCTCCGTGTCAAGTCGCCTTGTCCAGTTGCACAATATCCCCCCTTCGGGGCAGGCAACTGCATCCCCTCTCTGGCTCCATTAGTGCCACTCCACTGGCATAGCCGGCATTCTCCAGTGGGACCGTCATCGCTGGCCACTCTATTGGCACCCCTGTCACTCTCCAACCACCACAAAAGAAAATCTCACCACCCTCCCTCTCTCCCTCTCCTGCTCACTTTGTCTTTTTTGCGCCCCCATTTTCTTCCCCTCCTTGTCTCTCTCTCTCTCCTCGCTCCATTATTATCTTCCTTTTTTCCCTCCCGGCACCTTTCTCTTAAGTCTTTTCCCTCTCACACTTTTTCTTGCCTACACTCCCCCTTCACTCCCCTACCCAGCTCTCTCCACTCACACATTGGTTTGGAGAGGCTTATGCAAGACCCTCATCCATGGTAATGATGGAGAAGAAACCAAGAGAGGAAACTGGGAGCTGACCACTGATTCCTCCCAGAGATGTTGCTCACAAGTTTAGAGCCTCTCACATTATTTCACCAAAAGCTGAGTGTGTTTGAAGTGACCACGGCGACCCAGGCTCATTAAAACGCGCTATGTTTACCTAATGTGAGGATCGAGGCCAGAAACAGACTCACAACACATCAGACGCTGTGATTTTAAGAGGCTTTTGAGATTTAAAATGAGCTTAAAATCTATGTATGATGTAATTAATCAGAAATTAAATGAAAACACAATGATATATAAAATAAATGTCAAAGTCAGAGTAGGTGAAAAAAAATGTGAGAGACAGACAGAGAAGCAGAAAGTGTGACACTGTAGCTCTATAGCTGCAGGCTGGTGATAGATCAGCAGGTTTGTAATCACAGGTTGGTAGCCAATCTGTGTGTATGTGCATTTGTGTGTGCACACCCGAGTGTACACGAGTCCTTGCTAGTGTCTAATGACAGGTTCCAACCCTGACGTGTCATTATCCAATTACCGTTTTCTCTCATCTCTACGGTAACACCATGCCCCCCGTAATTGGACGGCTGCTCTAAAGAACTCTGACCTCTCAGAAGTGTCAGGCAGGCGAAAACACACACTCAGACACACACAGGATGCCAGGCAGGTTGGGTAATGCAGGATAGAACAGATGCTATTAGATAAAGTATGCAAAGACAAGTTAGGACTCTGATCACATCATGTAACTCCTTCCTCATCATGCTTATCCTGTTTTTCCCTCATCTGTTTCTCTGTCTGTAAAGTAACAGTAACTAGAACTTGTGTGTTTCCTCTCTTCGCGCCCTCTTTTTTTTTTTCTTCCCTTCAGTCTCACTCTCTTGCAAGTGTGTTGTCTCTAAATGGGCCTAAATGGGCCGAGTCGAAGGAGAGCTTTTGTGGTTTATGATTCTCCAGAAGCTCTCTCTCTTTCTCTCTTCACTTTCTCACCAAAACAAAACACAGTTTTTCTTCCCCCACTGGCCCTCTTAAATATTTCACATGCTTAGAAGGCTTCACGCCCTCTCCTCTCCTTGTTTGAGGATAGTAGTAGATTGTGCCTCATTGCAAAACTTTATGAGGTTCACGGCAATGGCAATACAAAGAAAGATCATCATCGTTGAGAGAAATTCAGTTATGGACTAATGGCAGACATGTAGACAGGAGAAGACTTGAAGTAAAGGGCAATGGGGGAACAAGAGGATACACAGGGAAGAAAGCCTGTGTGTGTGTGTGTGTTCTGATCTGTTTGTGAGTCAGAGGTCAAAAATTAGAGGTCAGGGTCACCTGTGTCCTGACAGGTTATAGGTGGAGAAATGTTTTTGGAATTTTAGCTATTTGTTTTCTCAACATTTTTCAACAGTTTTGCAGATTTTCTTCTGTATTGTTCAAGCTGCTTTGTTCTGCATCCCATCTCACTTTCAGCACAACCATCAACTGTAGCATTTATTTTTTTCTAGCTGTAATAATTGACTATTGTGTGAATTGCCAGTGCATTTGTATGTCTTCATTCAGAATGCTGACTGCCTTTTTTTACATTTCAGTCCAATAACAGCAGCTGCAAACTTGATAAAGATGCCATTTTTATGTTTACAGCTTTAGCTTTCCCTTCATTTAATTTTTCACTCTTATCATGTTCTTTCCTCTGCTATCACCACCAGACTATGCAGTGAGTAAGGCTGAAAACAGCAAGTTATTTTATTATTTTGGGAGCGGCTGTTGCAGATTGTTGCAGTGAAAGTCAGACAACAGCTTAAACACCTGGAGAGTCTATCTCTCTGATACACACATCAATAACTACAATATAGTTTGAAAGTGAGGGAGCAAGGGAATGAGCAACCCAAGGCTATGATGTCAGCCTATTTTACAGGTCTCATAATTACAAGCTCTGGATGGGTGGGTGTGTGTGTGTTCAACAGTGCACATAAGATTCCTGTCAGAGTTGCCTCAGTGACCCGCTAGGTAACACTTGGTGTTTCCCAGACATCTTAGCAGTTTAGGATATTGGGTTGAATGTGTGTTATATAGTACTGGTAGTGTGAGAGGTGGTTTTGTGGAAGAAAACAGTTCAGAATTCCCCTGCTTAGTAAAATGCTTTGTAGTTGTTTCTATTGTTTCCCATGTGTTATCGCATTACTTTCCAATAAGTCATAGGGGAATTTGAGCGTTTGGTGTTCATCTGTCTGTCACTCCCTGGGTTGGGGCAGAAAACTCCTCCAGAACCACCTGAGGAGGAGCAAAATGGAAAGTCGGAGGAAAAGAGAGGAGGGGAGGGAAAGAAGGGGAGATGGGATGGAGGGGGAGGTAAGGAGGGAGGAGAGGAAAGGGTTATTAACCACAAGACATTATCACCTCACAACCTGCATGTTCAGACAAACCCACAAGTAATAATACCAACATGTGTGTGCAGCATGCTGGTTCCATGCAGGTTTGTGGGGGTTCGTAAGTTCAGTGCTGTAGACATGACAAGTCTCATCTGAGTTTATATGCATGTATGTGTGAACGTTGTTGTGCTGTGGGTCTTAGTGCAGCTCAAATGAAGACAGAGATAAGGAAACAGTGCATTTCTAAATTAAAGCATTGCACCCATCTCCTGCTTTATTTCCCTCAATCAGCTCTCCCAGGAGATGGCAGCTATTAGTTTAACTTGGCAGACGTGTGCAGCAATATGACTGGGCTGTTTTTGTCTTTCTGTCTTCATTTCTTTGACTCTTTTTCCATACTAACGCTCTAATTTCCTTTATTTAAAGTAAAGATTTGAAATTAGAATACATTATGGTATTGAGTAAAACATCTGAGGACTTTTTCCATCACTGCAGATCTTTACTTACTTCTGTTTTTTGTGTCCTTCACATGTATGCCTGGTATCCCCTCCTTTTTTTTCTTGTCTTTCTGCTTTCCTCTTCCTCTACGCCTGCTGCTCGTCAGCATCTTTATGAGTTGATGGGGCAGAAACAGACAGAGACAGGTGATATCTGATGGGCTGATGGTGATGACTGGTGTTAGTCAAGCAGAATGGATGGGTGTAATTGAACAGTGTGTTTGGTGTGTGTCTTTATACATGTGTGTGTCGGGGAGCATTGATGCAAATTGCAGCCATTTCCATGGTAGCAATTAAGCACTGGGAGATTTCAGGTTGAGGTTAATAAGCATGCAAAGATGAAAGAGAGTCAGACAAGAGGGGCTGGACGTTTGATCACTATTTGTCCTCCATCACCACTCGTGTGTGTGTGTGTGTGTGTGTGTGTGTTTGTGTCCATGTGTTTGAAACAGCACACTGAAGTCTCTTCATCGTACACGCATTATATATTATTTTTTAATACAGCTGAAAAACCAAACAAGATACAGGTTGTGGTGTAATATTCAAAATCATTTCTGATGTGTAAGAAAAGACAGTAAACCTTATGTTCAGGTACATTAGCAATAGAAACAGGCAGGTGTAGTGTTCTTCCCTAAAAATGATTTATTTGAATTAATTATTTAATTCATTTGCCAATTCTCTAATAGGTTGAAAATAATCGTCAGTTGACAACTGAATAAGTAAGAAGTTATATTATTTTCCGACAAATGTTTTGTGATTGAATGCATTTTTGATAGGGCATTTAAATGGACATATGACATTCTGTAATAATACACTACTTGTGTTGTGCAAAACAGCAGATGCACTGTATTTTTTCATTTCTGTTATATGTCTACTCCTATAATCACTATGAGTGTTGCAGGTACTTCTCTTTGTCTTAGTCACTTGCTCCTGTCATTTTACTTCCTGTTCCTTCCTGTCCCTGTCTCCATAACTCTGCTTTCTGAACTTTTAACAGCTCAATACTTGCTGCAGAGGCTTTCAGCTCTGTTATTCACAGCTCACTGATACAAATCCTGCTGTATGTGCAAACTTGTGAGTGTGTGTGTGTGTGTGTTTATGGTGATTGATATGCATTAATGATGTAAGACGAACAGCCATTAAAAGCTGGGAAACTGTAAGCAGTGCCTTGAGCTGTGACTATTAGTCTGAAAGTTTCCAGTGTTGGCATAAAACAGAAGGGACTAAGGTGGCAGATGTTAGGGAAAGGCGTGTGTGTGTTTGTGTGAGTGTGTGTGTGTGTGTGTGTGGACTACCAGTAGCAGGTGGTAAGTTTATTTCACCCCTCTGGTCAAAATTTGCAGTCACAGGGGATTTTGGAGCAATCTAAAGCTCAGCTGTTCTTGAGTTGTAACTACAGTTGTGTGTGTGTGTGTGTGTGTGTGTGTGTGTGTGTGTGTGTTTGTGAGTATGCTTATAAGCTCTGGGACAGATTGTCTTTTTACGTGAGCACAAGAGTTTCAAACAAAGATAACTTCTCACTGTGTGAAACTTAGATGTATTGTAAATCTGACTTCGTAGCAGCCTGTATCATCTGCCCAGTTTGCCCACTAACTAAACACATAACCTTCTTCCAGTTCAAAATCTGAATGAGATTGTTCTGCAGCCTCACCTTCTGACCAAAGCTCATTAAAGCTAATTGCTAATCTGGTCATGTGGAAACCCAGCAGAAATCAGCAAAGAATTTGCAGCCCTCACATACAGTTTAAGTAGCCAGGGCCTCAGGTTTCCAGCTCGGTGCTCCAGATGGGCAGGTTTGCTCAGCTCGTCATAAATAAAGGTCCAACAGCTCAGGAAGGACAAAAGCAGCCATTACTGAAGTGGCTGCTGGCAAAAGAAAGGATGAGAAAAAAGAAAGGATAGATTGTTTGTTATTAAATTCTCTCTTCCTGAGGTCAGTGACACAGATGCTTTTAGTGCTGCTGGAACCACTCTCCTGCAACACCCCATCTAATTGGTTAACGACATCTGATGTCATAACATGCCCCCCTCTCACAGTGCCAACATCATCTTTCATCCCTTCCCTCATGCTGCTTACTCGTTTCGCCATTTCTCAAAGAGCTTGGTCCCTCTGTTCTTTAAACCCACCCGTTCTGGCCCCTTCATCTCGCCTTTACTTAAAGCAGTTATTGATTGAAGGAAACAAATGATAGTAACAAATCTTTTTGACTTCCTCTTTGTTGTCTCGGCTTCTCTGTTGAATAGGCCAAAAGCTGTGATAGTGGTTGTTAATAATGTTACCTCCATATTGTTTTTTTATGACCCAACAAAAAACACAGTGGAGTTAATAATAAAAAGGTGCAGAGAAAAGGTGCAGAAATTAAGACACAATATAGCAAAAGAGCTTATGACACAGCATATTATTGTTACGATAAAGGAAAAGTAAAGTGCAACATAAACTGTGATGGGTCTATAGTTGTGTTTTATAAAAACTTTTATTTTTAAGTCACTTATCTGAAATATCAGCAGGTCAGTTGCATAATAATACATGCAAACATGCAGGCTGTAACAGTGGTTACAACAAACCTAGCTGATTTTCAAATAACATAAGTTAGAAAAAACGTGCGGATTTAACACTCGATTAATTTGTGATGCATTATGCAACTCAAGCAAACATTTAACTCTGCCTATTGTATTTCAGAAATTAAAAATAGCTTGCACTATGTGTTTGAAAATGTTAAGTACACATGATTAACAATTAAAAACTTTCAGAAACCCTTACATGATACTTTAACTTTCCAGCCTAGCCTTCTGTCTGTCTGGCCTTCAGTTAACTAAGAGCCCTGGACCAAAAATAACAACACACTGTCAGACCTCTTGTTGCTACCTTCTCACATAGCCCATAAACTTAACAGCTCTCCAAGCACTGTTACTGTACGCAGACACACAGTTGCAAGCCAAGATGACAGCTCTCCAGTGAAGGTCTGTTTATTATTTACTGATCTGGTTGTTACTTTCTCCTTTGCTCATCATAACTGTGATTTACTCACAAACAATTCAAGCTCAGTAAACCTCAAAACACTGATTCAAGACTACTGATGCTGCCTGTTCCCCTCCTCCCCAAATCCCCAATTTCTGACCCCTCCTACACCCCTGGGGGACAGCAGCAGCAGTGACCCATATGTGGTATGAAGCATCAGAAATACATCTGAACCCCTCTTACCCAGTGTACACCCCCCTACACACACACGCGCGCACACAGTTCACATACAGTCAGTGCTCTCCCAAGAAAAAGCTGAAAGAAGGCTCCACACATTTTCATCCTGTAGCATGTATAAGCCAGACACAAATTCTTTCACTCAATTGCACACACACACACACACACACACACACAGGACACACAGAGACAAAAGACAGAAAAGGGAGTAATGGGCTTAGTGCAGCGGAGCTTTATGTGTCCCATAATCTTGTCATGATACTGTCCTAATCCTCCTCTAATCCACTACCCTTCTGGAAAGATGAAATTGGGATTACCCTTCTATCTGTCTCCATTACACAAGCATCTTCTCTTTCAGTGTGTGTGTGTGTGAGTGTGATGAGCTATTGCAGCATTCCCTGGAATGTCAGCTATCGTCATATGCTCAGTTTTTTTCCCCGCTGATCCCAGGGCTCTGGTTTTACTACTGCTTGTATGAGTTTGTGTGAGTGTGGGCATGTTTTTTGGGTGTTTGTGTACATACTGTATATGTGATTCCGGGAAACGTAATGAATGAGATGTTCTTCTTCACGTTTAAAGGAGAGCAAGAATATACACACATGCAAAAACACACACGCACACACCTCAGTGGAGCAGATGGTCACTGTGTGTGTTTGTTTGCGCTCAGATGATCATTCATATGCACAGTGAAAATTAACATACTAACAAGCTGCCTGTGCATATGTGTGGAGTGTGTCAATCCTTGATTACCACTGTGGTCATGGGACAGAAGCTGAATGTGTGCCCATGTGCGTTTCGTGTGTGTGTGTGGGTGTTAATAACTTAGGCTTCACTGGCCATGACTGGGGCATGAAGAAGCAACCCGCTGTCACTTAAAAGCAGTGGGGTCTTTACAACTCTGTCTCCCTCGCGGCGAAAGACGAAAACAGGGACGAAAACAAAGAGCAATCAAGAGAGGTGAGGCAGAAAGATGGAGAAGTTCACGAAATGTTACAAAATGGAGGAAAAGTTTGATGGTGAGAGACATAGTGAAGATAGAAAGATGAGGTGAAGTAAGGAGAAGAAGAAAGAAGGGAAAGATACAGAGGAGTGCTTTAAAAATGAAACAGTAAAGTGGTGGTAAAAGGAGGCGAGAGGTAGTCGAGAGAAAAAATAAAAAGAGTAAAGAAGATTAAGGACCTGCACAGTGATGGAGACACAGAGAAAGAGGAGGAACAGACAGAGATAGAACCATAGCATAGCACTACAGTAGCATAAAAAGACTGCTCTGACTTTTACATGCTTGGGGGAGAGATGGTCTAAAAAGACGTTGAAATGAACAGCGCTCAGTGTGTCATTGTATGCATGTGTGTGCTTGTGTACTTGCCCTCAAGCTTTTGGCCATTAATGGGCAGCGAATCTTTATTCTTGAGCAACATCAGTTTTGAGTAATGGTGCACACAAACACACACTCACGCACACACATACACACACATATGATTATTCAGCCTTTGTAAATAACTGTCTTTTTCTGTATGGCTACCATCTGTGGCTTTATTAGTTCAAGTTTGTGCATGTTTTTCATGTGTGTGTGTCTCTGTGTTTTTTGACTCCATATATCAGCTTCTGGTGGTTGATTGCGGCCGCTCAGAGTCAGATTCTTGCAGGTCATTGGCTAACAGTTGCCCAGGGAGACAACTCAGTAGGCCGTGATTGGCGGATGATCCTAATATGGTCTGACAGCCTTGTTAGTGCAACCTGATTGGTCAATTAGTAACATCCATTACTCTGAAATCCCCGAAGACAGAGAGAGTGAAGAAAGGAAAAAGTTGTTGAATTCAATGAAATGTATTAAAACTATGTTTTGAAAGAAGCATTTTGCTGCTTTGTGTTTGTGTCACAGTGAGTGAAGTGTTTATTGGAAGAAAGAGGGAGGTTGACAGAGATGGGTGGCAGAGGGCGGTGGGGGGAGATGATGGGAGGAAGGGGGCTCCGGGTGGGTGTGTTGTGGAGACAGATCCAATCTCTCCATAAATTATGAATGTGTTCCGGAGGAAAGCATTCAATAAGGAAATGCCACATGGTAGTGAGTCTAGGAATCCAACTGTGTGTGTGTGTGTGTGTGTGTATGTGTGTGTGTGTGTGTGTGTGTGTGTGGTTGTGCTATTCTAATTCAATAGCATTTTGATCTCCACAATTTCTATGGGCTGCTTGAGGAAAAAGATTTGTTTTAAAGGTTAAAGTTAGAAATAGGTTTAGGCATTTAGTTGTTATGGTTAAGATTAGGCAACTATAATAACACCAGCATGTGTGTGTACTTGAATTACTCATGTAGTGGGGTAATAAATCTCTTTACACAATCACATCTACATTGACGTAAATCATTACATGTTAGGGAGAAGACTTGGTTTAAGTTTAGGGGAAGGCTTAGAGTAGTTAACTCGGTTTAGGCAAGTAGTGACTATAGTTAGGGTTAAATTAATATAAATCATGTAATGTCCTGTGAAGTGATGGAAACATGACTCTGTGTGTGCTGTGCATGTGCCCACAGGTTTGTGTGCAGTGTGCACCAACAACAAACAAACGTGTGTAGTATTTGTTGTCTGTCTGGGCTTGTTTGGATGCACATGTGGGGTTTAAGATGTAAATGTACTAACGTGATTATAACATAAATCAGTTAGACAAGAATCTGGATGAAATTCAGATTTCATTACAATTTACAGAACACACATAAATTAATTTGCTACTGGTCTGGTGCACACTATCACTCTCTCTTACTTGTAGATTGTACAGTACTCATTCCAGGAAGACCATGTTTAATTTTTTTTTTCAGCAGGAAATACATTTAAATTCATTTTAAACAAATCTTTTCCATTTAAAATATCTGCTTTTGTTCTGTGGAAATCAGTCAAAAAGGCAACAATGAGCTTTAGGTAAACATACATGATTATTTAAAATGTCTGTGTGGTTTGTAGCCTCTTTTATGATATTTTCATTTGCATAGTTATTAGTTACAGAGACCCTAAACAACAATAAAAGCCTTGGGCTGCTGTGTTTTTATGTTTACCTTAACATGCATGAATAGCACATTTGCAATCCACCCTGCTGTTTCTGTCTGTCTTTTCCCTCCATATTTTATTACAAGCCTTTGCTTTGGCAGCCAGGACAGAGTGACCTCTGCTGCGTTCACGTTTGCCAGTGCTGCTAGCAATAAAGTTATATTGTTTTGAAATCCGGCCACGCACAACTTAATGAACTTGTTGAGCTTGTGAGGCGGTTCTGCGAATGTGTCAATAGACTTGCTAATAAAGTTATGTTATCGGGACGGCAGGCAGCCGGCACAGCTTGCTGCTTTCAGAGACGCGTCATGCTGTGTGTGAGTTAATAAAGTTATGTGTCTTTTGAATGGATGTAATACAGTTGCCGGGGGTGCTGCTGTGTGATGACAGCATTGGAGCAGGCATTTTGATTGTCAGTCCAATAGACTTGAACCAAAAGCCTCTCAGTGTGACTAGGAAGGCCAGAGTGAACAAGAGTTTCCCATTTGCTCTGGTTGTGTTCCTCAAAGCATGAAGTACCACTATGTGCACTAATTTTATTTGTCTGTCATCTTAATATCGTAAGCAAACAAAGAAACCACAAATAAGAAGGTGATAGCACAGGCAACATGCGGTTCCACAGATACACACAAACAGGAATGAGGATGTTTGCTATGTGGTTTCTGTGTCAGGTGGAGCTGAGAAGGCTTGACACCTCGTCAGAGAGTCTGGGAGAGGAGACGGGAGATCTCACTATGTGACACCAAGCTTTTTATAGACACACGGGTGCATCTCTACCTTTGCCTTGCAGGACCTCTTCACCAGTTTGTTGAGTGTATGAAAAAGCCTGTGCGCTTTATAGATATTTTTTTAATCAGTTAGCCTCAATGAGATCAACATCTTTTTATTAAAAGAGATTTGAGATGAAAAAATACAACCCTGCAGGCAACAATGATAATTGGAGCGAACAAATAGTCAAGCAACAAAATTTAACAGAAACATTTACAACAATGGAGGTACCTTGCATGTGTTCTGCTCAAGGTCCTAGTGTGAGTGGCAATATATCTGAACATTGGCAATTTGGCAGTTTTTAGAAAAGGAACTTCATAGATTAATACCATGAGATATATCCCTTCTTCTCAACAGGGAAGGTCACTAACTTTGTGATGAGAGCAATGAGTTGTATTAAATTTGCTATCGATGAATAAGCACAATTTACTGTGATATACTGTGTTTTACAGCTTGAATGCATGTGTGCATGCAGAGTTGCATTTGTTGCATGCTCTCATATCCTTTTGTGTCAGCATGATAAATTGATTTCAGAAATAAAAAAAAGTGTCACACCAGCGGAAGCACAATAGGTTGTAGATGTTCGTGTGCGTGTTGGCATGTGACATGCACATGTAGATGCATGTGTGTTTATGCGTTGGTGTGCATGTGTTCTGTGCTCAGCGTGAGTGTGTGAATGAGGGTGAATGTTGCGCTGCAGGGACGCTGACACTCTATAGAAGATGAATGTGCTGATATGACAGTGATACATGGAGATGTTTACAGTAAACCAAAAGAAGGAGAGAGACTCAACCTCAGGGGGATTAAAAAAAGAAAGAAGGCGAAGTGAAAGAAGGACCCAGCTTGTAGGATGTTTTTATTGAACTTTGTTGAGAAAATTGGCAAAGTTTACATTTATGATCGAAGACAATTCATCCATCTCTGTGTGTCTTTACAGTGAAGCTGTTTTCTCTCTGCTCTGTATGATATCACCAGAAGAATGTTGTTATTATATGAACTGACAATGCTCAGTGACATGATTGGCTCACGTTCAGCGCTTGTTCAAATAGTCAACACACTCTCCAAACACACACACACACACAAAGGTGCATGTGCACGCTGAGCCTGCTCATCCCATTCTATTACTGCAGACAATACTTACAGTGTTTGCGAACTAGCACATGCTTATGTTGCTCAAAACATACATTTACCTGCATGTGGCAAAGCAAGAAACTCAGTAGAAAAACATGAGACTCCAGAGAAATTATACGGTTTCCCTTCAGTAGCATTATGGACTCTTTAAGATTTCCTTGTGTTTACGAGTGAGTCCCTGTAGACTCTGGGAATTCTAACAGTAGCAGAAACTCTACCCTTTTTCTTGAATTGGCTTTACTGTGGCACCCCACTCTGTGCAGCTTTGTATACCCAAGCACAACTAGTGTATAATATGATATTGGCTGGCTTTAGGAGACTTAGCGCTGCTGTTCTTGATTTGTTGCAACTTTGTGGGAAAGTTGACTGTGAGTGGGATAAGCTCTTATTGCCTTCCCCTGTGAGCGTGCGTGTGTGTGTGTGTTTCTGTGCGTGAGCTGATAGATGAACTTGCAGTCTGGTAAGCAGGGACATTCCCTTCTCTGTTCTCTCTCTGTGCCATGGAAACCAGACAGGAGGGCTATGGTGGCCCACAGGAGCCAAATGAGGCGGCAATAATGCAGCGCTTAACCTCACATTGAAAAATGACTTCATTCTCTCATCAATAGAGCAGTTCCTAACGCCCTGCCACGCTTATGCATGCACATACACATGTACACACACACACATAAAAACACACACACGTGAGTAACTGAAATGTGCAGTGGGTATTTCCCATGGTTAAGGTATGATACAGTTAACCATTATGCGCTTCAGACACACACAGATACACAGCCTCTTATGCATGCACAGTATGTGGTATGCTGCAGTGCAGAAAAGCCAGTTTGTTTTTTGGTTTGATTGAGGCTGGTCTTAAATGGAGATGTTTAAATTTCTCTGTTTGTGCTGTTGTACAGTTTTTAATCAGTGTATGTTTGTGTTAATGTTCAGTCAGCGTGACACTTTAAGCTTTGTTTGTACTCTTATTAGCCAACCTAGCAGATATTAATCTCCCTGGGATCCATTAATATTAAACAAAAATACAAAGCAAGAAACAGAGAGTGTGACAGATCTGACTGGCTCGTTGTAAAACTCAAATGATTTTCCAGGCAACCATTGTTTCCTAATTGCTCCCAAAAGCACTTATTAATTCAAGGTCATTGTAACACATTACCACATGCACATAATGCAACATAGAGCTTATTGATCTGGCCAAAGGTCCAAGATGTCAATCCAACCGCAACTGCTATTTGTGTGAGTGACAGCCAGAGAGAGACCCAACAGGCTCTTTAAGACGCTTCTTCTTTCTGTGTCCAGTGGCTCTTTGCTCACTTAGTGCAGCTATTGTACTTCTTTCTTCCATTAGTGTATTAGTGTGAGTGTGTGTCTGTGTGCATGTCTGTGAGAAAGAAAGGCAGAGAGCCGGAGAGATTTGATGTGTACTGTAATATTATAAGGTGAGCCCTGAGGGCAGCTAAGAGCTTTTAGAGAAAGAGCAACAGGGACTGATGGCAGAATGGCAGCCAGGCGTGACCGACAGACAGACAAGAAAATGAAGAGAATGAAGGAAGAGACAGAAGAAAAAGAGAGAGTGGGGCTGAGAGAAGAAGAAATAGGACATCAGGGTAATAAAAAAGTCTTATTTCTATGGAGGCAGCACAGAATAATAAAGTCAGCAATCAGGGATTTCCCTCCCTAATTATGTGTGTGTATATGTGTGCGTAATTGCTGGTGTCTCTTAGATACCACTTAGTATCTGCATATTTACCTGTGAAAAACAGGGTGTGTGTCATTTTATCAAAAAAAAAAAAGTGCTTAATAATGTGCATGTGTGTGTTCTGTCAAGTTTGTTTACGGTTTCCCCTGTGTCAACCCTTCTGTATGTTTGTTTTGTGCATTTGTGTGTGTGCCTTTGCATGCATGTGCACATTGGTGTGTGTGTCTGTGCATACATGTGTGTGTTGGTGCACACTCGCCCCGGGGGCAGTCTCTTTATACGTCTTCTGTGTGAGGGCTCGAATTGAAAGCCTTTTGAAATGATAACCTAGAGTTATGAATGGTTGTATACACTAGAGAGAGAGAGTGAGAGAGACATACAAAGAAAGAACAAAAGGAGAGAGAGAGATGAGAGAGGACAGAGACATAAATGGGTGATGAGCAGAATAAAAAGGAACAGCCTAATTCAATATTTAAAAAATGTGTAGTGGGAATAACGTCATTATTGGAGATGAGAAATCACTCCTTTATTTCCTACTAGTGAATTGAGAGAGCAAAGCTGACAAAAGAGGACAAAGTGTGCGATAAGTGAAAGACAGAGGTTAGAGGCTGGTGCAGTGTCTTGTTAACCTGTGTGGTGGATGACAATGGCTCAGTAGGACCTCTGCACTGTCAGGCCTGTCTCAAGTGCTGCCTGTCAGTATTTGGAGTGCTCTATTTCTAGTCAGGCAGCTCGCTTCAGCGCCTCACTATTGCCTCAACTGGGGCATCCCAAGACCCCCGTGGTAAAACGAAACAATGTCACAACGCCAACCTCTTCAATCTGCTACTATGGCCTGTGTTGCGTTCAAGTGGTGTTCTTGTGAGTTTTTATACCAGCGTTCATTTCTGTGCTATTTTTGTCACAACACTTCCTGCAGATCACCTGTCAATCAAGCAGTCAATTAACCAGTATGGGGTCCTCTTTGCACTGCATTCCTTGTTGGTGTGCATATAATCTCTGTAGGTCAGTACAGCAGCATCAAGATAGTTTGTCTTTGTGTTTTTTTTACGCAGTCAAATCAAGTCTGGTGGGTCAAAGGGGTCACCAAACTGTTCTGTAAATAATATTCCACGAAATCTAGCCTGTGCACATTGCCCAGATTTACTAAGCTGTGAACTTGACAACCCTTCAGGTCACACACTTTTGTCTGTTGTTTCCCATAGTGGCTGTTCTGTTTATTCCAAGTAAACCACTGTTGCTGCAGTTAGAAAAATAAACGCATCACTTGCTGAGCAACAGATGAGTTTTTCATGGGAAAAGTGTATGTTACTTTCAAACAAAACTTGTGATTTTGCTTTGTCGACATGGGAAATTGAATCTGCAGTGCGATTGGTGTTCAAGTGGTTAAACAGTTGCTAAGTAACCGACAACACAAATGGACATCGCTTTGATCTCTTGTCAAACATTTGTGGCTTTCTCCACTTTTGACATCATGTTCAGGAAAAGAAATGAATAAATTGCCCAAAATCCAAGTGTGTCATCACATAGTAAAGATTTTCACATGCTAAGTTTTTAATGCACTGACAACAGCAGTGACATGTACGGTGACTCTTGTGAACTTGTTGAACTTGGTAAACACAATGCCACATAACTCACCTTTAACTGACACCAAACATTTAGAGCAACTCATGAGCTGATGTCAGTTAATTCACTGTTGTTTTGTTGTATATAAAAAAGGATGAACATGCATTTCTCCAAAAAGCCTGCACATTATTACATGAAACCTGGCAATTATTAGTGTTTTTTTAATTTTATTTTATTTTTTAATGCCCACATTTATTTTTGAAAGACAAAAGCTGCAAATGGGGCCAAGTTTTCCAGAAAGCAACATTTACATCAGTTGCACCTGGACTGTTGATAAAATAAACTGTTAAAGTCAAATTGAAATTATAGCAGTACTAGATGGAAGAATTAGGCTGTTAAAAGTGAAAACCTGAAGTAAATCCATTCCTTTGGTAAAACCCAAGTCAGAAAATAACCTAAACTGGACCAGACAGGAAATCACGAAAATTTGTGTGTGTTTAAATGTGTATGTGTGTGTGTGTGTGTGTGTGAGAGAGAGAGAGAGAGAGAGAGAGAGAGAGAGAGAGAGAGGGCGAGGGGGAAGGAGAAAGTATATATATTCTGCCCTGGCCACCTCAGAACAATAAATTGTGGTGGGAAATATGTGTCTGAAGCATGAACTAGACTGAGATTATTTGGTAGAAACCACAGAAGCCTGTCTTCTCAAACTACACTGTATGTGCAGAGTATGTGTGTATTTGGTGGTATTTTATTGCACTGCTTAATGTGAAGGACTTCAAGGGGGCATGCACGCCTTCTTTGGTATTCACTGAGAAACACAGAAAGAGGGAGAAAAGGAAGAAAACTGAATTAACGAAGTTGTAGGAGACAAACAGGACAGGAAGGAAGGGAAAGGGAAAAGGGAAAATTGGAGGGCGGGGCAAAGGGAAATATAATAGATCAAAGGGAAGAAGGAAAGTAGTGTAAATGACAAAGAAGAATAGACCAGAAAGACAGCAGGTGGGAAAGGAAGGAAAGAAAAACAAGGAATGTATGTGATGAGAAGGGAGGAAAGCAGGAAAGAAAGAAGGCAGAGTAAGGAAAGAGGATGAGCAGGAAGGAAGAAATGGATAAGAAAGCTAAAGAGATGGAGAAAGTGGGAGGAGGGCATAGCGACAAGAGACAATGAAAAAGTAGGAAATTTTGGCAGTAGATGAGGAAAGGAAAGAAACAATGAAGGAAAGGGGAGAGGTCGCAAGGAAGGAAAGACTGAGAAAAGACTGAGAAATAAGGAAAAGGGATAGGTAGAAAATGGAGAGGGAGGAAAGATAAAGGAGAAAATGAGGCAATGTAGGAAGGAAGGAAAAGAGGAAGAGAAAAGGAAAAACTGTGAAGGAAAGAAGGAGGGAGGGGTGGACAAATAAGAAGGAAAAGAAAAACATGTAAAAAGTGTATATGTGCATGTGTGCGGGGGTAAGAGGTCTGTGTCTGTCTTCACCAGGATTAAGCTTCAGCCTTATTACAGCCTCATTACATCAGTGCACTTCTTCCATTACACACACACACACACACACACACATACTCCAAGCGCTGCACATACAGTACACACACACACACACACACACACAATTTCAAATGCACACACATACATATGCATTTAAAACAGTCGCCATGTCAATCAATCTCTAAGAGGTCAGGGTTGGAGTTTGGTATTCTGGAAATGTTAATCAGTTTATATGTATGCTACTGCAGTGGTGTCCGTGTGACTGTCTGTGTGCGTGTGTTTGTGTGTGTGCGTGTAGGTGGGTGGGTGGATATGTGTGTCACAGCTGTTCAATGCATTACCAACTAATATGACACTCATGGTCACCCACAAACACACACAGACACACACCCTGCTAATCTAATTTAGTTAACAGCGGTACCCTTGAAAAGGCTCTCTGATGTGTTGATGTTGCTGCTCACACAGCGCCCCCTACGTCCTTGCCGCTGGTATGCAGCCTGTCTGAAGTCACTCATCAAGCTCTAAACTCAACATATTCTCTATATTGGGGACACAAACCTCACCGTGGACATTGTAGCGCAGCCGGTCGTATTTCAAACAGCTCGTGTTGTGGTTTGTAAATGGAACAGTGGCATCGCTCAGGTCTGAACTCAGCTGCAGCCTGATGAGCTGAAGTGTCTGAACTTGTCCGGTGGAAATTTGATGTGCTTTGCTAAATTAGCCCCAGCTGGCCAGGATGTTATATGTGATCAAACACTGTGAGGACAGACTTGTTTATTTATACAGGAGACATTTAACATCAGAAAAAAAATGCATTTGAATGCTATAAAAAATAGCACAGTAATCCACATCGCAAACATTTACATAAGATTACAATGTGCCGGATTTTCTGTGTAGAAAAATTAGAGATAGAATATGTCCCACGGTGGCAACTCAGTCGGCAAATACAGTATCATTTGCTTGTCCTGCCAATTTGACAACAGTTTTGTTTGAGAGTGAGATAATGACAGTGATAAAGGAATCATCCAGATATTTTACTGTAGTAAAAGTCCCAATACTGTGATGTAAAAGTATTCCATTACAATTGTATTTTAAATATTGTACTTTAAGTTTTACTAAACTAAAAAAGCAAAAAATGTAGAAAGTGTAAAAGATAAAATTACTCTTTATGAAGCAGTATGGCTACTGTCAGTGTTATATTTTTATACTAGTATGTATGTATGTATAGTATGTAGAAATGCATTTACAGTAGATTGCTGGACACAACTACTTGGAAAAACTGTGATGTGTGATATAAATGTATAAGTAAATGGAGAGTGTTTAATTTGTTTATTTTTTATTTAAAGTTTTAAAACTATATATTTTTTGACATTAGTGTCATTATTACATAGTAGAAACAGTACAGTACAAGTCAAGACAAGAAATAACAGGAAATATGCAACAAAGATCTTTAGGTGTTTTAAATTGGTGTTTTCAATTGAAGATTTTTACTGCAATTAAGAATTTTAAGCCTTGATGTTTAACATTAGTGATATAAGACATGGTGGCATGATTTATTTTGTTATTGTTTGTTTTAAAGAACATATAATCAATAAGAATCACTCCACTAAAGTCCAATCATCAATATTAAATTACATTTGCATGTGCTTTTATGCGTGTGTGTGTGTATGTGTGTGTCTGTGTGTTCTATGAGCAGTGAGTTAGAAAGACGGGACAAGAAAGCAAACAGTGTTGGCCATTAGGTTTCCTGGACACCAGCCAGCCAACATACAGGCGCACACACGTACACACACACACACACACACACACACACACAGTATTTTTGCACACATATGGTGTTTAGGTAAAATGCAATGCAAACAGTCAAGACGCCCCAACAACCAATCAAAAAAGAGTACAAGCAGTGTGCATTATGCACAACTTCTTATATTCACTGCTGGCCATGTGGAAATGGATCTCGGCTTTTGTTTGGAAGTGTTTGCTCTTTTTTTCATTCTCTCTCTTTTGTCTCTCACCCCTTTTGCTCTTTGTCTTTTTCCTATCATTGTCAGATATTGTATTTATTTTGACACAGCCCAATAAACAGAAATTGTTCTTGGGCACGCTGTCCTTGCCAGTAACTGCCACATTTTAGTGCCCGCGTTGCAGTGTGTGTGTGTCCGTGTGCACGCAGAGCGAACAGTGGACAGATGGTGCAGGACAGCTGGTCCAGAGTGACAAGTGTGTGTGACCCGAGCCTCTACGGTGGTGAAAGAAAGAAAGAAAACATTGACGAAGAGAAACTATTTGAAGAGGAATATTTCAGCTAGTCTGTGATTGCCAGGAGCTGGCAAACAGAGGGGTGGGGGAGATGAGGTGGTGGGGGGGACATCTTGAATAGATTTGGAGCAAGACAGAGAGGAGGAGGTGGAGTAGTGATAAAAGAAAAGCAGAAGCTATGCCTTTCTGCCAATTTGTTCTTTTTTTATCTGAATAGCGCTTGGATTTCTTTCTGATGGCCACAAATGTTGTTCTTCCATCTTTTTGTCCTCCCCTCTGGCCCCCGTGCCTCCTCCTTCCTCTCCTCCTCCTGCTCTTTCTCTCTTTCCCTGGTCTAAAAGCATTGTGCAGGTGTTGGGTCAGATACTGTAAACTGTCGCAGCCTCATCGCCCTCCCACAGCCAAGCGGCTGACTGATGAATCTCTCATTTCCCTAAACAGCCCACAGCAGACGATTGACAAGTGGTTCATTCTCACACAGAGTTCAAGTGAGAGGCGTCAGGGGAGGAAACACTTTCGGTCTCTGACATACACACAACACATACAGAGACAAGGAGTGTGACACACACATTAATAGCGCCTGAAGGGAGAAATCTGATCTCTTACTGAACCATGAACATAAAGAAACTGGAAGAAAACACTAGAAGCGTTGTACGCTAGACTGAGGTGGACAACGCTGCATATTGACAAAGAGAAATCTTATACTCGAGACACGCTTTTCAAAAAAATGACATTGTACAGTAATTACACTGTAATCTGTAGAACAGTTGTCATATTGTGGCCAGTCATTGTTACATGCCTCCACACCCCAACAAAGAGCAAAAGATAAAGAATAATGAAGACATCTCAGAAACAAAAATGATGGTGATGTTGGGTGGGAAGCAGGAATAAGACGTCATGATGAGTTCACGAGAACTCATTAGAACAATTAATAGTTTTCGATTTGTTGTTTAGTCAGTTAACTGCAAATGAAGAAGCACCTCAACCCCTCCCGATTTGTGCTTGTGCTGGTGCTGGTTACGATGACGTCTTGATCAACTAAAGGAGACACGGACACATAGGCTTGGTTTATGGTGATGACGTGAAATGATGACTTGATAATTCAGATATGTCATTACTCAATTGAGAGAGAATTAATCTTCAAGTGTTTTAATAAATGATTTTAAAAAAATCTAATTCTTTTCTCTGTTCATGTTTTTTCTGTGTTATTGTCAGTCATCTGTAACCAGTTTCGGACTGCATAAACCTAAACCTATAGAAATAAATAAAATTGTCCGATTGGTTGACTGATAATAATTCACTGAAAACTTAATTTTGTTGATTTTCTTGGTCGTGTATATGTGGGTTTGCACAAGCTGTTTAAATATATGAGCTTAGGTTTGGAGATTGTAATTGGTGTTTTTCATGTTTCCAACTTAAATTAGCACAGGGTTTTCCAAAGCCTGACACAGTGGCTGCCCATTTTTGCAAATTGGCACCATTAAACACACAAAAAGTTATGATTATGAAGTCTGTATGCCCTGGGGAGGTTTGCATCACAGTTTGAAAACTCTGGTTTAGATCTGGTTTAGTGTATTAGCATACTAACATTTCCTAATTAGCAAAGCCGAAACCTGATTGATGAACCTGCTGGTGTGTGTGTGTGTATGTGTGTGTGTGTGTGTGTGTGTGTGTGTGTGTGTGTGTGCCTGATGAGGCCTCAGCAGCATGTCACTCCAAGCTGCTGGGTAAACACAGAGGGGGAAAGACAAAACCGCACACAGTGCTGAATGAGATGTGTGTAAAAGAGAGAGAGAGAGAGAGAGAGAGGGAAAGTGTGTATGTGTGATTGTCTCTGCCCATCTTGTCATGGTTTGTAAACTGTGAATAATGGCACCGCTGCTGCAGTCCTCCGCTGCTACACACACACACATTATGTCTCTTTCCACTGATATACATAACACCACAAAACTCCTCATTCCTGATGTACAAACACACTCTTTCCTCAACCACAAACTGTCTCCTCCGAAGCCCAACTGTCAATCACACTGAAATTATTCTTAGAGGGGAAAATCTGACCTCTATACTTCTTAGACATTAAATTCTTTATGAGCTGTTTAGTTGCTTGTTTTGATGTTGTCTACGGTTGTTTGTTCACCAGATTGAGTTGTATGAAACAGCAGATGGGCTGTTAGCTCTTAATGAATAGGATTTAACGGCATGTATCAGACTAATATAATGCAGATACGGGATGTGGCCTTACATGCTCTCTGCTCTCTCTCCAGACTTAAATGTTTTACTTTAAATCCAATGTTTCTAGTCATCCTGCTGGATGACTAGAAATTAATATAAACAACGAGTGATTGATGGATGAAAAAGAGTGATGCAATGATTGAGAGATCAAAAGAATAGTGCAGCAATTGATGGATGAAACAAATTGTGAGGAAGAAAAATAGATGGAAAAGCACGTCTGAAAATAACAAAGGACCGTTGGGCGCCAAATTGATACATTATCCGCTTGTGAGAGTTTTTTTGTTTTTTTTTGGTAAGACGTTGGGGTTTGTAAATGGAAAAGAGACAGACAAGAAGGGAGGAGACTGTTCAGCTTTTTGGGTCATGGAGTTTGTGGCAGATCAGGTCAAAGACGTGGGTGAAAAACTTTCTGACCTGGCAAGGGCTGCGCAGACTAAGGCAGACGCACACACACAGAGATGCACAAACCCACACGAAAAGGCCCAGACACACGTCCATGTGCTGTCACTTTCTATTTATCTATTCTATTTATTATTGTATGGCAATGTAAGAGGCAAACAGGAAAAGGATATGATGTCACTAACCAAGAGTTTGTGGTACCCAAGTGGTCTGGCATCATGTCCTGCAGTGGTCATTTTAGCTGTGGTGTGTGTGTCTACATCTTGTGTGTGTTTTGGACACTCTTCCAGGCAAAGACTGCAATAAATTTGGTCATAGTGCTGAGCTAGTTTTAAAATTCACACATGTAGAAACACACATGCACACGCACGCTATCTGTCATAGACAGTGTGTAGGTGTTAGAGCTGGGGTTATTGACTCGTAGAGACGGAGACAGCAGCGAGCATCAAGTGAACACACTGCTATTGGAATACGATTAATACTGTCTGGCTGATGGATTAGACTCATTACACAGGGAGCAGGGCAAAGGAGGGTGGTGGAGGGTGGAGAGGATGTGGAGGAGAGAGAGAGAGAGAGACAGAAAAGAGGGAACGGAAGACATGTTGGGGAAAGAGTGAAATGTAAAGAAAAGTATGGACTGAAAGGAAATGACTGAGTGGTGGGAGAAACCTAAGATGTGACACTAGAAATCTTTGATTTCACTCGGTTCCTCTATTCTTACAATATTGAGAAAATAAGAAAAAAAAAATCTTTAGAAATCAGTCATACTTTCTGTGTGTACTGCAATCTGCACTGTAACTACACCAGAGGCCATTTGGAAAGAGAAGAGGTTAAACCACAAACTGACCAACAGAGAATGCTCAAAGGGAGCACTAAGAGCAAGAAAAGTGAATTCAACAGAGTAAAAAGTATTTTTTGTGAAGCGTCTACAGTCTATTAATCACTTAGCAGGAATCCTCGCTAAGCTCATTTTTGTATTTCACTGATGATAGTTTCACCTTCCAGACACAACGTATATACATTTGTCAGCTGATAAGTAATAAGAAACTGCAGATTAAATTACAAGAAGTAAGTTAGTTAGTTAAACTTTACACACCAGAGAGTGTAAGACAATAATTTTCCGCTCATAAAGATATCAAGATGTCAGAAACAAATATTAATCGTGAAATAAGAAATATAAGCCATTTAGGAAATCTTTCAAAACCCACAAAAATAAGAGAAAATCTTTATGGTCTTTTGAATTTTACTACTCATGTTGCCTCACCACCCCTGGTCATTTTTAAAGTGCTTTATTAGCTTGTGGCCACACAACTGTGTAACGGTACATTGGGTATAGACACAATTAATTGTATTCATTTATCAAAAGGTGTCTTTGTTCTGCATATAATCAAGGACTATGCTCCATTATCACCATATTTCAATGTTCTCTGTGAGGGTCTGCATGTACCCGAGAAAGACGTGGTCCACCTTTACTGCTGAACTTTTGTACATGTCACACTGAACTAAAGGAAACATCAGGATATTATCACTTACAGTGGGCTCAGCCAGGTGCAGTGTGTGTGTGTGTGTGTGTGTGTGTGTGTGTGTGTGTGTGTGTGTGTGTGTAAAATATATCCCTAGAACTACATATTTTGATTTTATTTTGATAGTGTGTCCTGAAATTACTGCAGGAAAACGTGAGGAACATGTGAGTGTTTCTTAATAAGTAAGTAGGAGGTGCACACAGGTGCACAGTACGACAGATCTTTCTGCTGAGGCAGCTTCAGATCTAAATGACATCATCAGATGTTTAGCGGGAAACCATGTCCCCCATACTAAGTGTCTCTCAGCTCTCCTGATACGTAATTACTGTATTACTGCAAGCCACTGTGTATTTCTCCTGTGTGTGTGTGTGTGTGTGTGTGGGTGCGAGCGCGTGCAGCAGATGTATTCCCCACTTGTCTATAATTACACGTGTAAACATTTTGGATGATGTCATGGTCTCAGACCGCTGACTGATCTGTTCTTGAGCTGGAAAGCAACATAGTCTGGTTTTACACATGTACAATGCACACACCAGCATACATGATCTTTATTTTTTCAGCTTTGTTATTTCACTGGTTAATCTTTCATGATAGATGTGATAAGAAATGTCTGCTGAGTATGTTGTTTCCTCAGCAACAAGACGCTGGTGTCACAAGTTTGGCAAGTGGCTTATAGCTGGCTTTGTTAAGAGCTCACTACAAAACGATTGGTAGCTGAATGGAAAGAGCAGGGGCTATTTATGTGTAGCATTTCTACAAAGCTATCGTCTTGGCTATCCTTTCTGTATTCAGAGTATAAAGGAGGAAATGTTGCAAAATAAAACCTCCTTAGCAAAGCCACAAGTAAAATAACACAGCTGTCATCACAGGAGCCTTTGTGGAGTAAGCACTCTGTAATGCTACAAACTCATGGAGGCAACACACACACCCCTACTCTGTAAGGTTGCATATCCTGGTCGCCAGACAGGCACACTCACGCACACACAGGGGACATCCTCTCTGTCAAGTCAAAATGTCCCCAAGGTGTCCACCCTGGTCCAGTAACCATAGCAACCCTCTTACCTGGCATTTAAAATATGTGTGTGAGGCATGATGGTGAATAAGGGAAACAGACAATGAGATGAGAAGAGAGGGAGGAAGACTGCAGATCTGTCATTCACGAGCAAAGTCAATGTTAGTTTAGAAGAGTGCGACTGAAGGAGAAAGAGGAGGGTATCTGTGTGTAGGAGGGGGGGGGGGTGTGATTCTGCATAATAACTCAGTCTCTTGAAAGAGCAAACGCTGAGGAACATTTTTTATCATGTTATGCGCACTGTTTAAAAAATGTGCAACCCAAGATTTCCAGGATACAGTTAAATACAATTAAAACCAGAGATCTTGTGATTCACCATCACATACACACTGACAAACACACACACACACACACACACACACACATTCCTCCACATTCACAGGTGCCAGTCCTTCCCCAGTGTGTTCAGTAATCCTCGGCAATGTCTTCAACAAGCCTCCTCTCCTCCCTCTCCTTTCTCCCCCTCATCTCCTCTCTTTTCTTTGGGAGTCTTTCTCCTCCTAATTGCTCACAGAAGTGTGATCTTTGGGGGTCCACTTCATGGCATTGCTCCCTGAATTAGCTAAAGCATCCACGCACGCATGCACACACGCGCGCACACACACACACACACAAAATCCCAGTCTCATTTTAGCCCTGGCCTTTCCTGATTACAACCCCTTCCTAACCTCCCCTCTACTAAAACTGAAACTTACTCCTCTTGTGAAGTATCCATCTTATATTCTGTATTTATTTCCATTTCTTCTTCGCTTTGTCTTAATTTTTCCTTTTTGATTCCTTCTGCCTCCTTCTTTGCCCATTCACACATTCTTATACTTAATAGGATTAAGGTCTCCGAAAAGGATTTGAACAAGATGATTAGTTTACTGCTCTGCCAACTCTAACCCATACCCTGCCCCACACACACACACGCACACACACACACACAGACACACAGACACACACATATAGATCCACAGGAACCCCTGGTTTGCTGGACCTGGGAAGAATGTTGTTGCAGTCGTTTTTGTACAAAAGGTGTTCAGAAACTGTATAACAGTAGGTGAGAGGGAGAGTTTGTGTGTATCCAGTGTGAGACAGAAAGAGCAGGGAGGAGGGGAAGGATCAGGGGGTGCATGTGTGAGAATTGAGTGCTGCTCTTTCATGCCCAGGTCTTCTTAGACACGCAGGGTGTCAAAAGACCCTCTCACTCTGAAAAGACCCTTTAGAAAAGCAGCACTAAGCTCTTAACACTGGAGACCTGACTCTGCCATGCACACAAATACACACACACATACACACACATCCTAGGCCACCAGAGGTGTGAAAAACAGATGGGATGGTCACATGAGAAACTGAATATATCCACAATGATTCTGTCCATAGTGAAAACCTTAAACAGTATTAAAAAACACTACATTTCTTCTTCTGTTGTCTCCCTTGGTTGGCAAATGATAAAATTGTGCATCACAGCACAGCACTTTGTCGGACTGGGACAAGAACAGGATGCTAACTCTGTTGAGTTTCAGCTGGTTTAACTTCTATTGTAGCCTTGTAGCCTCTTCCTATTTTTAGACTTTAGGTTTAAATGTGACTCTTGGCTACTAAAGCTACCCTGTCCAGTGATGGTGCATTAAGGTGTCAGCCAAAAAACTAAAAAGACTGTGAAGTCATCTATACACAAAACTCCACTGTCATGACAGTAAGTTGGCTTGTTAATGTTACAGCTACACAGTCCCGACCACAGGATACAGTATATCGCTGTTTTCAATAAGCTCAAATTTTCCTGTCTACTCCAAAACTTGAGGCCAGTATTTTTAGATTTATCTATTCTGGAGAGCGTTTTCAAAAGCTTTTTGAGGATGAAAAGCAACAGTTTACAAGAGAATATATTTATTAGATTTATCTGGCTCAGAAATGAACATGATCAATGACTGAAAGGTTATGTGAAGAAGGACACAGGGAAAATGTAAAGAACTACACAAGTGCTATATGTAGGTGCAGTCATTTACTAAGATCAGCAGTGGGCAGTAACGTGAGTGTGTTTAAGTCTGTTTTCCTACTTAACCTCTAGTGTGCTGTCAGCTGTCAATATCCAGCAGTCTGTCTGGTTGTGTGTGTGTGTGTGTGTCCTCTTTCACAAGCTTCCTAACTTAGCAGCATGATATATTCCTGTGTGGCTTTAATACCTCTGGCCCCTTCAAACAAAAACCCACGCACACACACACAGAGCTCAGTGGGAGCCTCTTTTAATGAAGGTAACCTCCCAGTTTAGGCTCAGGGGCAGAGGTGAGGGGTTAAATCTTGGCGAAGTCCAAAAACAAGACCAGTTGAGGAGAAGAAGAAAAGGGAGAAGGATGAAAAGGAAGAGGTCGAGGGAGAGAATGCCACAAAAGGAACGAGAAAAAGAGACAAAGTGGTGGGTGGGATGTCCACCTAATTATTTAACTAAAGATGAAACTGAACCAGGTGCCTTTGGCGCCAAACTGAAGAAGAAAATCCACTCTCAAATCCCTAAGAAGTCAATTTCCTTGTCAGGGTAAAACTTATTATTCACCATCTCCTTTGCTCTTTCCCCCTCTCTCTGGTGGTCTGAGTGATGGATAAGTTTTAAAGTGCCCTCCTGCACTCCACGAAGAGCCCTGCTCTCACCCAAACTGCCAATCACACGTGTGTGCATGTATTATGTCTGTGTTCATGTGTACGTGTTTGCATGTGTATGTGAGCTTTCTCGTGTTGTAGATCACAGGAACAGAGGGATGTGAAAAATCAATTTCTAATCATCACAGTGCTTCCAAAGATAAATGTATATGTCAAACACACACACACACACACACACACACACTGTACCTATGGTTTGCATTACAATAATTGTAGTGTGCTGTATAATGTTTGTACTAACACAGTCTGTAGTCTGAGTGTGTATTGTTGTTTACACTGAAGTTTGTGTCCTGTCTAAAATGGCATGCAAATATCCGTCAACCCTTCATATACAACACATTGACAAGTTTTTGCTAATTATTACATTCGACAGACTGATGTAATAAGTGGAAATGACATAGTTCTGTGTGTGTGTGTGTGTGCTGAATTAAGGAGCTCTTTCAGTGAATTTTTTTGGTTTAAGAGTTCCAGTGGTTAAAGCAGCACGGCTGTTTTCCAAACCCCCCTGGTCATGTAAAAACAGTATCAGGATACACTCCATTTGATTCAGACCAGCCACTCCGTGTGTGTGTTTTGTGTGTGCACATGCATGAGGAGAGACACGCATGTGTTTGTGTTGTGTGTGTAAAATAGCACAAGTGAAGCCTCTTTTTCATCTACCTATGTCTATAAAGTCTAATTCCAGGATGATGTTGACTGATCCCAGCATCAGAGAGGACTGAAACCTCCTGATGTGAACTCGCCATATGTCAAGGTGCCCATGTATGGGTTTGCATACATACAGTGCTGTGAAAGTATTTGCCCCCTTTCCACACAGGAACAGAAAGGTTTGGACAGCTTTTTTCTCTTAGTATACGAAATAATCATTTAAAAACTACATTTTGTATTTACTCTGGTTATCTTTGTGTAATATTAAAATTTGTTAGATTATCTGAATCATTTAAATGTGACAAATATGCAAAAAAAAAAATAAAAAAAATCAGGAAGGGGGCAAATACTTTTCACCGCACTGTACAGTATATAAACACAATTTTAAATTTAAATTTACCAGTAGTCCAAAACCCAAACATGTCCAATTTACAATGATTTTAAAAGAGAAGAGAGAGAAAAACATTTTTCATCACATTTTAGAAGCTCAGATATGTCAATCTTTTTGACCTGCATAGTGACTAAATATCTAAATATCAAAACTTTTTGTGAATTGACTTTCTGCTAAACCTTTCAACTGTACAGTTCACTTAAAATATATATATTTTATTAAATTTTATTACAAAGTGACACTGACACTAACAGCCTCTATGAACAAAGATTACTGTTCACATAAGGTTTTGTTGATAGATGCTCTTATACTGAAATTATTGTTGGGTGTAACTATGACCTCCCAGGTTCCAGTAACATGGGAACAACAACAACTGTGAACTGCTGCAAGAATTAGCTTTCCGGCCATAGTATTTCTCTCCTGTTTACAAGCATCTAATAAACAATCTAGTAAAATAGTAAAAAATAATGTTAAAAGGACGCCAAGGGTGACATTGGTTATGTTTTTTTGTTTGTTTTGCAGGCTTGGCAGCATTTTGAACTTGTAGATGCTGAACAATGAGGTTCTTATTCCCTTTACTAATAAGCTGCAGACAGAGTTTGTCTACAGTGTTTAGTGTCGCTCCTGTCTCACCTGCAGCAAAATCTTGTACCAGCCCACCTTCACATTGGCTTGCAGGGTAAAGGAAGCATGCACTTTTACTTCTGACATTAAAAATCAATAAATCAACTTTAATTTCAGATAGACAATAAAATATTTTCCTCAACAACAACTACAGATACTCAACATTCTCAGTCTGCTAAAATCTTCACTCTATAATGTTTCTTTATTCTTGCCAAAAAACAATGACTTCAGCTGCAAGTTTAGAAGCAGCAGGTGGACATGTAGGGGTTGGATGATACCTGCAGTGCTGATTATACAATCACAGCCACAGGACTGTGAGGAATGTGGCTGGACATTGGCTGTTAGCCGATTAACATGGTGGAGGTCACAGTGCCACAGTTGGGGTCAAGAGCTGGAAGGGTAGTGGTGAAAGGTCAAATAGTCTGTCTGGACGTTTGGTCTGCGTTGGCAGCAGGAGACACACTCACACACATTCACTATCGAGTAGCCTGAGATTAAGATCTCTAAATATCCTCCTTCTAGTGAAGCAGAGATACTGAGATGATATAACTTATTTTTTTAGTATCTAAGTTATATATCCCATAATACATTTAATTCTTATCCCCTATTTTATATGTGCATATTTATATATGTGAACGGGTTTAACACCTTTTTTTATTTGATTATTTGTATCCTTCAGCGTCTTTGTGTATGTACTTCTCAAAAATCAAATTACTACACACACCTGTGGTAACATGTTAGCAACTGCAGTAAATTTTGTGTTTCTTTTTTTAGTGTAATTTTTTTCCTGTATTTCCAGCTGCAGCTTAGTTAAAGTGACTAACAATTAAGTCTCTGTAAATCCCAACGCTCACACTCATACACACACACCCACACATCCATCACTAACTCCTTAAATGCAGAAGGGGGGGGGGGGGCAAGGGAGAGATGAGTGGGAGAGAGGAACAGAAAGCTTTGAGGGAAACGGAGGTCATTAGTGCCCCCTACAGGTTGATTTAGCATTTAAAACTTCTTACCTGACTTGGATGGATGTTCAAAGCAGACAATTGAATTGCGTCTGGCTCTAGATATGTGGACACCTGTCAGAGGAAGCGTTTTCTGTGTCACTGAGAGATGAATAGAGACAGCTGATTACATTTGGCGAAGGAGTGCTCTGTGTGCAAGGAACTCAATTTTTCAAATGATCTGTCTGGCTCTGAAGTTCCCCCTGCTGCATTTTGGTGATTACATCAAGTGCTTGTGCTGCAAAGCAAGTGGCTCTGTGACAGCTTGGCTTAACTCTCTCCCACCTTATTTATCATTCTCCCTTCTTCTCTGCATCTTTTTCTCTGTCCAGTGATCTCAGCGAGAACCAGATACAGGGGATTCCAAGGAAAGCTTTCAGAGGAGCTGTGGAGATCAAGAACCTGTAAGTGGCACTTTGGCAGTACTTTCTGTACATGTGTATGGTGTGCGTACACAAGAGAGTGTATGTGTGTGCACATCTTTCACTTGCATTTCACCGTGTTTGCAAATCTGCACAACCCCCATGTGCCTGTGCATCAATATTTCATTGTGTTAAATGTCAGGTGCCTCCTGCTTGCTGTATTGACTGGCACCGCTGCTCGTTAGCAGCTGTGTGTGTGTGTGTGTGTGTGTGTGTGTGTGTGTGTGTGTGTGTGTGCTATGGCTGTCACGTCAGTGGCATTTCTGTTGTTTTCTCTCTTTGTTTTGCCTCAGTAGTAGTTACGATTATTGAAGATAATTGTTGGTCATTTTGGAGGTAAAGTAATTGCTCAGCAGTAATTTTATAACTATGGATTTTTCAGCTCTTTCACTGCATCCTGTTTTTGTTTCACATCAGATATGTTTTTAAATGCCTTCCAATTATTGTAAAAGAACAGGGCAGTGTGTGTGTGTGTGTGTGTGTGTGTGTGTTTGTGTGTATGCATTAGTATGCGGGTGACAGCACATGATTTACTGTCCTTATGTCTTAATTAAATTGTTTCAGCAAAGCAATTCTGCAAAAGAGTGAGAGAGAGAAAGAGAGAGGGAGAGAGGGGGGAAAAGAGGTAAAGAGCAGCGCATACAAATTAGACGTCAGATAGAAGAGAGCAGGAAACAGGAATGGATACAGAGATGAATACGCTGAAAAATAAATCAACAAAGAACAAAGAGCTCAGGAGTCAGAACTAAACCAAAAGAGAAAGTGAGAGCGTGTTAGAGAGACGGACAGCGGTTGTTGGTGACTTTGGGCGGGGGATTTGATGATTTTTCATCTGTAGCTGACTGTCTGACTTGAATTTCACCTGAAGATATTCTGTTCTGTCCTTCTACATCTTTAAAGCCTCTTTTTTTCTTTTGTGTGTGTGTGTGTGTGTGTGTGTGTGTGTATGCAGCCAGTTGGACTACAACCACATCAGCTGTATTGAAGATGGAGCTTTCCGAGCATTACGTGACCTGGAAGTGCTGTGAGTACCTGTTTATTCAGTCTACCTGCTAACAGCAGAAGAAGACCTGTAAATGATAAACACTAACAGCAGTGGGATGTGGATATCCATATTGACCTTTGAAAGCCTGCATTGTCTGTGATATAGGACATGTACTTATAGTTTAAGGAATGACACTTAATGCCCGATTCTGTTGTATCACCGTCATCATGTAATTCATTAAAAAGGTCACCATATCATTGGAGCCACTGAACATTCCTTTTGATTCCTTTTCTGTCCTAATGTCAGCCTTACTCCACTGAAGAGCTTATTAATGTGTGCAGATGGCTTTGATTTCAAGGCAATTCAAATTTTACATTGGGAGTAGTTGTAGCTACAGTTTAGAAAACTAAAAACAACATTGTAATTATAGATATTTAGTGTGTGTGGTCATAGCTCCTGTATATTAGAGTACATATCCAAGAGGTAGTGAGAGTCCTGAGCTGAGTTACAAGCCAACTTTACTGGCACCCAGATTTTCCTTTAAGCTGTCACCAAATTTGTTTCCAAATGTTTACCAAAAATAATTTTTCCACCTGTTTTTAGTGCCATTTTTGATAACAACTGTGTATCCTGTAGTTTTAATGGTTCAGAAAGCAATAACGGGATTATGTTTTCAGGCCCATCTAAAACAAAGCAAGCAGAAGGCTGATGAGACAATTGATAAAAAACCTAGTTATCTAACAAGTAGCTTTTCTTTACAGGTAATTAGTATTGTAGCTGTAGACGGCACTAAAACCTCTGTAGAGTGAAAAATCACATGACACTAAGTACTCGAGTCCATCTGTCGAAACCTGTTGTGCTGCTAAGTCACTGCTACGTGTCCATGTACGATAACCCAGTGAATCTACGGTAGATCTCATTGTTTCTTGCTTTCAACTCTTCTTTCTCCTCAGCACCCTCAACAACAACAACATCAGCCGACTGTCTGTGGCCAGTTTCAACCACATGCCGAAGCTACGGACCTTGTAAGTGGCACTGTAGTGTATTTGCTACACATTGCTGCCCTGAGGGGAAGGGTTCCTCTCATCCATGCCTATTTGTACAATTGATTGATCGATCTATACTCGCACCTTCCCCTCCTCCACCTACCCTGCTCCTCCTTCCCCATCTATCCCCACCCCACCCCAAACCAATCCCATCTTCTCTGCCCTTTCTCTCTTCTTTCCCTTCTTGCCACCTCCTCTCTCCCTCAGTCGACTGCACTCCAACAACCTGCAGTGTGACTGCCACGTTGCCTGGCTGTCAGAGTGGCTGCGACAGCGCCCCCGTCTGGGTCTCTACACACAATGCATGGCCCCGCCACATTTGAGGGGGCACAACGTGGCTGAGGTGCAGAAGAAGGAGTTTGTCTGCACAGGTTGGTCCAGAGGCAAAAGGGTGTGATATGTGGTGTGTGTGACCACAGGACTATTTGTGTTGTTCTGTTTTTTGACATATATCCGCTTGCTGTTTAACGGTGGCAAACCCCTTTTTTTGTTTTGTCTCGTGCTTTTCCTTGCTATCTTTTGCTCATGCTTTTCAAGACGGGGATGAAGGCAAGTATTCACGTTTCATTGCTTAGCTTTGACATGCACTGCATTTTCAGGAATATGTGGTGATGCATTTTGACTGCAGTAGCATGAAATAATATTGCAGACAGACATGGACCCCGTCACATTTAGTCACACAACAAGTGTTTGTTATCTCTCTCTCACCTGTGTATTTGCACTTTGCACTTGCTGCTGCTTCTCGCAGGGATTTTATTCAGCTGAATTCTGTCAGCTTTAACATTGTTTCGCTTTGCGATTTACACCAAGCATAACCTATTATCCATGGATAATATTGGCCCTTTGTCTCTGTATAGGTCACCAGTCGTCATCATCTTCCTCCTGCAGTGTGTTACAGTGCCCAGAGTCTTGCACCTGCAGTAACAACATTGTGGACTGCAGAGGGAAAGGACTGACAGAAATACCCACAAACCTGCCTGAAACCATTACTGAGATGTGAGACACACACTCATGAAGTACAGACATGTACTTGCTCTACTTTACATGCATACTGTACATGCACACTTGCACACAATCACCTGCGTACAGAAGTTGGTGCAGTGACATTTCTCCCGCTCCTTCATTGTGCATCTCTCTGTTTTCTTTCTTGGTCTCTTTCAACCTTTATGTTTCACTACTTCTCTTTCTCTCTGTGTAGTGAAATAAAACCACACATCTGTGAAATGAGAAAGCCTGGCCGTGCAGCTCTTCCCTGCCTAAGAAAATAATTAAGGCAGGAGGGAGGAGGAATTGAAAGATTAGTCTGAAGGACAAGACAAATCATATCTCTATCTAAAAGAGGGAAAGATCAGACTCAGCAGATTAAAAATGACACACTACCAAGTAGGACTATAGACTTGAGATTTGAACTTGAGTCGGACTCAAGTCACATGAACAAGGGCTTTAGTTGAGACTAGGACTTGGATTGCTCTGAGATTCTAAAGACTATACAACCATTCAAGTGTGAAATTCTGGTCTGGTAAATTTCTGTAAGGCATTTATTTAACAGCGTAAGGCAGTCTTTGTGTAACCGCATCATGTTGAATATTTAATTACCATGTCTAACCACTAAAAGGAATTATTGTCAAATGAGTGAAATCCTGTTAAAAGAAAGCCTTGGCTGGAAAATATTACAATACTGTAACTACATTTTAAGACTTGTGCTTTTGGACGTGTCTGTATTGACTTTGAGATTTGACGTGAGAGCTGCTTTGACAAGAATTTAAGACTTGACAACAAGTGGGACTTGACTTGGACTTCTCTCAGTTACTTTTATGGTGGTGTCTACAAACAAAGCATTTCAGCATTGTTTTTCAATCATCTGTCTTAAAGTACATGCATTTAATTAAGCCAGCTGTCTACACAGCCTGCGTAACGTTTCACATTTTATTCTCACTGTTTGCCCATTAATATGACCAGAAGCGCATTTAAATGATTTATTTATTTATTATTTATTTATTTAATTATTATTGTGCATAACCACAGTGTTTGTGTATTGGACCGTGAAGGTTTTCAAAACAAAAGCCTACAACTCTGTACTATACCTGTAAGCCTCCTGTGTGGACGCTGCTCCTCTGCTAACATGCTGCTCACACTACACCTCCTGTGTAGACACAGTGACCTGCTTTGATAAGACTTGCTTCACTTGGGACACATAAACCCAGAATACAGCACAATACAGTGATCCTGTGCGACCGGTCAAACATTTCAGGGCTGAAGAAATGTCTGGAGCTGAGCAGAAAAGAACAGAAAATTGAAAACAAACTCATTTTAGGGAAATGTTTCACAATCTAATGGTTGGTTTGCAAATCATGTTCCACCGCCATTCTTGTCACGGTGACTGAACATGTGAAATGTTTAGAGAACGGCTGTTTATGTCTGTTTTCTATTTTGTTTGCTCCCACCCACTCTTCCTCTCTCCCCTGGCCTGGCTTGATTTGTCTGGGCCTGACTGACACACAGACTGGCGCTTAATGGAACACTGCCCAGATGGTAAAGGGTGCATGTGTGAGTGTATGTACATCAGACTGTTCATGTTAAAGAGGGCAAAAGATCAGAGAAATGTAACAGACTTTGGCATTGGTCATCAAAGCACCTTATCTGGAAATATTCCCGTCAGCCAGAGCCCCCAGGAATGAACGGTCAGTGATAGAGCAGAGATAGCTCTGTGATAGGGAAATGTTAATGTCGCTCCTCAATGGTCTGTGTATGTTTGGTTCCAGACGACTGGAGCAGAACGCCATCAAGGTGATCCCAGCTGGGGCCTTTTCTCCTTATAAGAAGCTGCGCAGGATGTGAGTAGATGAGGAGATACATGTATTGTGCACCCTGTCAACCATCCACAAAAACGTCTAATCCTGTCCTGTTTGTGGCTTGTATTGACCTTTGTGTTTCACTTTCTGTGTTTTCTGTGTTTCTCTGTGTGTGGTTCTGTGCCTCTCTGCTTCTGCTCTGCTTCTCTCTTTTGCTCTGTTCCTCACAGAGACTTGAGTAACAACCAGATATCAGAGCTGGCTTCAGATGCCTTCCAAGGTCTGCGCTCCCTCAACTCTTTGTGAGTACTGCATGATATGTTTGTATTTAAGATGCAGTTTACACAACATCACAGTGCAACCTTTTGAATTTCATGATGAATAGCAAACCTCTGACTGTTTTAATATATCTTAAATCTACCTGAAAAGTTTTCGTTTTCGTTTTATCCATCATTCTTTTCCTTTACATTATTACTATACCCAAATTTTGTTTCATAAATCTAGTAAAAAATGACTAAATCACTTTAAAAAACACATGCTGAGCACATTTCACACCTCATTGACTCGAAAAATTATGGCAAATATGAAAAGTGCTACTGCTACATTGCAATACCTGGCTAACTAATTACCAACAGGTCTAAACTAGCAATACATCCGCAGGGACAAGTATGTTATTATGAAATAAATGCATTAAATATAATGTGGTGTTACTGGTTAGGTTATTTTAAAAAGCCACACTTGGTACTGAGAGATGAATTGCATGGGAGTGTAACACCAATCCTGGATGCTTAAACCATTATATTAGAGTTTAAGCTAATATTGACTTTTGCAGCTCAATTCTATTTTTTAGTACGTTTGTAAAAATGTACCTAAAATGACATTCTAACAGTGAGAAAGAGCCTCCATCAATCTGACTACATTGTGAGGAATGCACGTAAAATGTGGCCATGTGTCAACACCAAAGCAATCCAGCAGAAGGCAGGAATGCTATTTTACAAACCATTTAACTGCACTTTGTAGAAGAACAGTGGTGTTACCTGCTTCCTCTTGGGCCTGAATCTCAGGTTGGACAATTTGCTTTGCGTGTGAAGCTTTGTAAGGATGACACTGAGAGGAGCAGGAGAGGGACATAGAGCTATTTCATGAAGGAGTTATATTAAGGTCTCGTCTCTCCAAAGTCAATAATTCATAAATGCTGAATTGCTGAATGGAGGCTTCTGCCACTTCATTACATATTCACCACAGAGAGAATGGGACATACACATTCATGCTGACACACCACATACAGTTTGACTTTCACATTAGGCTGCAGCGCGTGCTCATTGCGTGTCAGTGTTAGAAAGGATGTAAATGAACCTTCGATTCTGTTTGGGTGTCTGTCTGTGTCTGTGTCTGTGTGTGTGGAAGCGTAGAACAGTACACACTAATGTGTGTGTGAGACATAAATGAAGCATCCAATCCCTGCATCGTGCATTTCCCAACCGCAGGTCTCTCTGGGACAGCCACTCAGCACAATGAAACAAAAGCCAATCTAAAACACATGTTTTTAAACTGCCTACATACACAACTCAACTCAGCGTGGAGCGTAAAGATGACTGATAACTGTGTGTGTGTGTGTGCGTCTAAGGTATTTGTTGGGAAAGGCAGTGGCAGTCTCAGCCTTGACCTGTTTGTGTATGTAATCTGATGTATTTATAAAAAGCTTTTCGCTGATAACGGCGTACATTCCTCATACTGTAGCTGCCGTCAGATTTATGGAGGGTTTTTTTCACTGTGACATTTAGATGAAAAATGTTCATAACTAGTTATAGTTTATGTCCTGAGTGTTGAAATACAGAGTTAAGTGTTGGCACAAAGACAGAGTCAGTGTTTTTACTCCTGGTGTTTTATTGGTATTTTACTTGGAAGGGCAAAGAAAAAAGGAAAAGATGGTCTTATCATTCTTGATAGGGGACTAATGTTTTTCCCTGAATGTTTCTGTGCTCTCTTCAGTAAAGACCTGCAGTCCCACCCTTGTATTTGTATGCTGCATTCACACAGTAAATAGTCATCAGATGTGGAAGAACTGTAAAACTTCCCATAATTCTAACTTGGGAGCTTTTAAGTTTTATTTCAAGTTGATTCCACCAAAAATTAAGTTTGTAGTCAGACTGCATAAATAGCTTAAGTTTGATATTTATTATGTTGCTTTCCACCACTGCATCTGCATCTGAATATATTTTGATTGTAACTTTACCTGCACTTTCTATTTTAAGCTATGTTATGTGTTAAACTACATTTCAGATGGAGTATTGTACTTTTATTTACCACCACATTTAATTTGCTCTTCAGATTAAGATTTTATGTTAAAAATGATATGATTACTTTGTATAGCATGATGCATATTATAGATTGAACTATATATATTAATATTTCAGTACTCTTCTAATAATGTAACATAAGACTTTTAAGTAAAGTACTTACTGTGCCATTCAACATAGTAAGTACTTTACTTTTAAACATATAATATATTTTTGAGTTTGAGTTATCTTTCATTTCTGATAACCTGCAGCTCATTACAATTTTTTTCGTATTCTTTCGTATTATTCTTCTTACAGTTAAGGTGTAAATGCAGCCTTTGTCACTGGCACACTGTCAAACTATTGTGGGAGCTTTTGAAAACTAATAGAATGTAAAAAAAAATCGAGCAAACAAATATTAAATAGAAAATATTCTTTTTGTTACAATTTGGACTATAACATCCAAGAATATGTTTTTTGTTTTTTTTTAAGTCTGATTAAAGATGAGAAACAGATGATAGTGAAAAAGAGTAATGAGGATAGTTTTGGTTCTCTGTACAATACATGTTCAGAGTTATGATTAATAAAATTACTGAATAACAGTATGTGTGGTCTTATTACTGTTGTTTGTTCTCCACAGGGTGCTATATGGGAACAAGATCACTGAGATTTCCAAAGGACTTTTTGAGGGACTCTTTTCTCTGCAGCTATTGTGAGCTATTATTGCTATTGTACCCAGACACCCCCACCCCCAAACACACACACACACACACAAACACAGAGCTCACATCTGCAGTTCATTGATATTCTGCTGGAAAGTTCTTAGCTACAACATTGTCATCAGAGTGCAGACATCATGATTGAAAGTCATCATCACTGACCTGTAACATCTGAAACACTCATCCAAGAATGATAACAAGAAAAAGCTTTCATCGCCCATCTCTCCTTCTGTCTTTTTTTTCTCTCTCTCTCTCTCTGTCTGTCACATCTTTCTTTCAGGTTATTGAATGCTAATAAGATAGCGTGCCTGCGTGTGGATGCATTTCAGGACCTCCACAACCTCAATCTGCTCTCATTATATGACAACAAGCTTCAGACCATTGCCAAGGGGACCTTCTCATCACTAAGAGCCATACAAACACTGTACGTTCACACACACACACACACACACACACACACACACACACACACCTCAGTATACACACAGACCACACTTAAGTACTAGTGCTAAATAATAAGGTGCTAAACTTCAACAGCAATTATCATAACTTAACAACTGTGGATGTAAAGAAAATCAATATTTTCAGAAAAGCACTGTACTGTAGAAAAACACTTCAATCCTGTTTTTTTTAGTAAACATGTTTTATTGTCAGTGTTGAGAAATACATACACAATTTTGCACTAATGGTCAAAATTATAGACGCACCAATTTCATCACTTTCAAGAGCCTCAGTAAATTTACACCTGACTGAAGAACTTCTGGGTAGATACTTGCTTTTCGCAGATGTACATTAAAAATAACACATATTGTACAGCTCACTTGTTTCTTTGTTGAAGTTTAATTTAAGTGTATATAGACACAAACATATATAAGAACAAATAACACAAAATGTACTGCATATAAAAACTTTTTTATTTATTTGTTTTATACAAATAAAATGTCATGTTTTTGTTGGTTTAAATTGTTCTTTTAGTTTTGGGATTCTGATATTTACCAGAAGTGTGAAAAACATAAAAAATCTTTTTTAAAGCAGTAAATAGCAGTTTTTGTTTGCTGACAACTCACATATACAAAAAAAGACCCTGCTAAGTACTCTAAAGACTCTAATTTCCTTAGCCACTGTTCCTAGATAAGTATTTGAGACACATTATTTTGTAATACCCCTGCCAACTAATCATAAACAAGTATTTCCTGTGGCCATATATTTTCACTGAGGAAACAGAACATGTTCACATCTGTATATGGTACTCACAGCTTATATGTGTTTTTGTGTCCTCTGTGTGTGTGATGTACATGTGGGTTTATCAGTCATTTGGCCCAAAACCCATTTATCTGTGACTGCCATCTGAAATGGCTGGCAGACTACCTGCAGGACAATCCCATCGAGACAAGTGGTGCTCGCTGCACCAGCCCTCGACGGCTCACCAACAAACGAATTGGACAAATCAAGAGCAAGAAGTTCCGCTGCTCAGGTATAAACACATGTGCACACTACAGTATATGCAAGCACAGTAATTCACACAGAAAGCCAATTAGATGTCCACAGTGATCTACGTGCCAAGTCTAATTCACATATATTACTCAAGACAAACTGTCCTCTCCTCTGTTCTCTTTCTGTGTCTTCCTGCGGGGATTTTACCTCAGTCCTTTTTACCAACCTTAATTCCCTGTTTTCAGTTTTTTGTGGCATCTCTCACCAGTTTTGACACACACGCACACACACAAACACACAAATACACATACGCATAGCAAATGAGTATTTTCATCTAGTGTAGCCTTTTGTTCTTTTACTGTTTTCATTTTCACTCTTTTGTCTCTCCATTAGCTAGAGAACAGTATTTCATCCCAGGTACTGTACATCAAGCATGTGTGTGTGAGCTTGTGTGTGAGACACTGTTTGGTCACTCACGGTGCACGTACGCTGCACACTCACCCGCTCTCAACACCCGGAGAGACTGACGCCTTTGAATGTTTTAATGGTCTAACATACATCACAATGCATCACATCTAACCACACACCAGATAATCACGCTCTGGTCCTTGCACTGGGTTTTTGATGTTAACCATAACCTTGGCAATAGATGGACAAAAACAATTGGATTAACAAGCTCAGGTCGCTGTCAGCTGCATGTGAGACTCTGCGAAAAGGAAAGTATATCAGTACAGGGATCACAGATACTACATTTCATACCAGTCCTCCTCACTTCTAAGACACCTAATGATAGCTAATATATGAGTGTGTCTCCGCAAGCATCTGTGTCTGTTTCGCCCACTGCAGAACATCAAAAGGTCACGCAGTTACCATACTCGGGGGTGCTGGGAAATATGTAAATTAGACATGCAAATGAGATCAGTAGCAGGGCTAAAGGCGGTCATTACCACTGCAGCACACAGAGGAGGCATGGTGTGTTGTAGATGAGAACATGTGTGTGTGTGTGCGCTCACTGCAGTCATTAGCTCTCCTGCTCACTGGGGGGACAGAGGTTTCAAAGCACAGATACCACATACAGGGCAGAACTGAATAATTTAAGAATGTTTGAAAGCTTGAATAAACATGTACAATCTTGGTATCACGCAATAGATCAATACAACTAAAATCCTCCAGTATAATTTGCATCATGTCCCCAATTTCATGGGGTATTATTTTGGATCCTATCTCATATTTCTGTTTCAACCTAATCTCTGAACTCTGGGCGCTTTAATTCTAGTTTGGTCCCTCCAATGAAAATTTTTGGCTTGTGTTTGAATCAGGTGAGCTTCAAGCAAACATGACCAGCATGTGTGTTAGATAAAAGCGGGCACCTTATGTCACGTTTTTCGAGCACAATTCTCACTATTCACGAGTCATTACCCCCTTAAACGAATCACCGCCTGGGCATTGAACACGAAAAAACTGCAGCATTTTTTCTCGGTTTTTCATCAGCTTTTCTCTCCTGTTCAAATAAACGAGTGAAATCCCTTCTTCTTTCTCCTGCTGCCTCTCTCACACACTCAGGAGTACACCATGTCGGCTGTAAGTAACAAACACGCAAACATGCACGACTCTCAAGTCCCTCCATTCCTTGTTCCTGAGCTGGCCTCAAATCTTTGACCTTTGACCTCTACCACAGTGACCTTTGACCCCCTGTGTGACTCCTCCTGTCTGCTTACAAACAACAACGGAGAGAATATTCATGAAATTTACAATTAAGCACATTTAGCACAATGGTTCATGTATTTTTCTTTGTATGTGTCTGACTGTGTGTGTCTGACTGTGTGTGTGTTTGTGTGTGTCTGTGTGTCGAACCCATGTTTGTTGGCATACGTGTGTGTGTTCCTAGAAAACAGGGCTTCTCTTGCCTTCAGTGCTGCTGTAACTCTCCTCCCACTGTTCCTGCTCTCCTGTTTTATGTCTGTGAATTTAGATGTCTTTAGATGCTCCAGTCTCTTTTCCCCCCCTGTCTCTGCTTTTTCTTGATCTCTTCACTGTACCTGTCTCATCTTATCCTCTCCTCCTCCTCCTCCTCCTCTACTACCTTCTCTCTTCATTCCAAGTGATACATTTTCTCCAGCCAGCTGGCTCTGATGTCGTCCTGCTTTTCATAATTTATTTTACATCTTTCTTCTCTGGATTATTCCTTGGATTTCTCATCCTGCCCTTGCCTCTCTTCTCCTTTCCTTCTTTCCTTTTTATCCTCTTCTTCCTCTTTTCCTCATCCCCCTGCCAATCATCTCTAGTCCTATTCATCCATTTTCCTTTCTCTCCTTTTCTTCACTATCCTCTTCTTTCCTACCCATTTCTCCTCATCTCATCCTCGACTTCTCATCCTTTCGTCTTCCTCTCCTGTCCTCTCCACCGCCTCCTTTTCTCCCTCTATTCTTCCCATCCCTCTGTTCCAGCGGAGGAGCAGTCAGTCAGCAGGTTGTTCCTTTGTGCTTGATCTAACCATGTGGCTGCCAGGTTCCTATAGTGGAACATGGTTCTGTCAAGCACCATGGAACGGCCCTGCAAACCCTACAGCATGGCCAAGACGCAAGAGACAGCAAACTCCTGTTGTCTCTCGCAACCTCTGTGTGTGTTTGTGTTTATGAGATCGAGAGAGCGAGAAAGAGTCCTTGTGTCTGTACAGTGTGATAGATGATGCCTGGGTGTGCGTAAGCATTTTTGTGCTATGATCTAATTTTTGAAGCTGTTTTGTTGCACTGTGGTTTCTAACACTAACAGTTGCTTTGCAGTCTGGCAGGTCTGAAAAGCATCTACAGTATATGGTTGCTCTTTTGTGTGTGTGTGTGTGTGTGTGTGTGTGTGTGTGTCTGTGTGTCTGTTTACATGTCTTGACAGTTTGTGTGTCTTGTGGGCAGACTGTGATACACATGCATCATTTTGAAGTAATGCTCATGGGAAATGTTGCAAGTGATCACAATCAGCAATAGCTTTGAACATGTTTTGTTGATTTTGACAATTCCCACTCCAAGCAAAACACGCACAGCCCCTCTGCAGTATTTCAAAATTTTTCCATTGTGTCATGACCTTCACTTTGGCCATCCGGAGTGTTTTTGTTGGAACCAGTAAACGCTGGGGTTCAACTCTTGCATACTGAGAGCATTCTGTGATGTTGCTGTTTTGATTGTGACCAGGTACAGAGGACTACCGCAGCAAGCTAGGAGGGGACTGCTTCGCCGACTTGGCCTGCCCCGAGAAGTGCCGCTGTGAGGGCACCACAGTCGACTGCTCCAACCAGAAACTCACCAAAATACCAGATCACATTCCTCAGTACACTGCTGAACTGTGAGTCACGCTAGATTTGCCTACTACAAAGTGAACCTGTGTGTGTGTGGTATTGAAAAACATCTTGTTCTCCCTCTTTGTCTCTGACCATCTCTTCTCTTTCCTGTTTTCAGGCGTCTGAACAACAATGAATTCACTGTGCTTGAGGCTACCGGGATCTTCAAAAAGTTGCCTCAACTGAGAAAGATGTGAGTCAGACATGTTGTAAACATAGTAGGAACAAAGCATTGCATGTGGATGTGAGGTAGTCATATACAGGTCACATAGAGAAAACTATCCATGCAGAAGTGAAAATAACCATGTGTTTTTCTCTCTATATTGCTTAACCTGTCCTACTCCTCATTTGGCTCTTGCTGTCTTTGTCCTGCTCTTGTTTTCACTTCATGTTTCCTCCCTCCACTTTCATTCCCATTTCCTTTTTAACTTTCTTACTCCTGCTTCTTGCTCCCTGCAGTAACCTGAGTAATAACCGCATCACTGATATAGAGGAGGGCACATTTGAAGGAGCCTCAGCGGTCAACGAACTGATTTTGACCTCCAACAGACTGGAGAACATACATCACCGCATGCTGAAGGGACTGAGTGGCCTCCGTACACTGTGGGTACACACACAAATGTATATGCAATCACATTATCATATCAAGTATGTACTGTATAATATTCAAATATGCTCTCACATAGTGTGACTATATCCACACAAACATTTAAAGCATGTGAGCATGCATTATTCACAGGTTTATATTATCATAAATTCACTATGCTTTTTTCAGTAAAACGTAGTATCTTTAATCACACCCTTTGTGTGTGTGTATGTGTGTGTGTTTGTGAGCAGTATGCTGAGGAGTAACCGTATTAGCTGTGTGAGTAACAGTAGCTTTGTGGGGTTGAGTTCAGTGCGTCTCCTGTCACTCTACGACAACCAGATCACCTCCATGAACCCTGGGGCCTTTGACACATTGCACTCCCTGTCCACACTGTGAGTGAAAAATATGACACACACACTCACAAATGTATACAAATATAAAGGCAAAAAAAACATCTCTGCACTTTCGATTCTTCTCTTTGTTCTCCAGCAACCTTCTGGCCAATCCTTTCAACTGTAACTGTCACCTGGCTTGGCTTGGTGATTGGCTGAGGCGCAAACGCATCGTCACTGGTAACCCTCGCTGCCAGAGTCCTTACTTTCTGAAGGAGATACCTATCCAGGATGTAGCTGTCCAGGACTTTGCCTGTGAAGATGGTGAGACGGAGCAGATGTACAGTTAACCTTCTACATGTGATGCTCTGCAACATCTGTAGCCCTGACAGATTTTATATTTGTTCTTCATTTCTAACCTTTTATTGCCTGTTCAACCACCCCATATTCATATTCATTCATCCTAATCAGGTAACGATGAGAACAGCTGTTCTCCGGTGCTGAGGTGTCCAGCAGAGTGCTCCTGTCTGGACACTGTGGTGCGCTGCAGCAACAAGGGTCTCACCTCTCTGCCCAAAGGCCTGCCCAAAGAGACCACTGAACTGTGAGTGTAAGACCTGCACATCATTAGTTCAGTCCAGCTGGTTTACTGGCTGCAAAGGTCTCATTGAGTCACTATCCTGTGAAAACCATGGATATCCAAGACATTAAACATTCAATTTACTTATAGTTTTTCATCAAGTCAAGTCAAATCAAGTCAAGGTTTATTGCCATTTCAACAATATACACAGTATACTGTGAAACGAAACAACGATCTCCAGGACCATGGTGTTACATACAAAGACAACACAAGACAACTCAAACTAAAGATGAAACTAAACATAAACTTAAACTATACTAAAACTAAGGTTAAAGGGCAGACCTTACAACAAGAAATGCAGCCGATAATCAGCTGGTCAGGGAAGTAAACATAATAAACAATTTATGTTTGTATATATTAAGAATCTTTTGCTGTTTGTTTGTTTTTTTTAGTTAATTAGTTTTAAAAGGGAAAAATCATTTCATTAATTTTTTTTATTTTTTACTAATAATGAATTTGCAATTTTTAAAAATGTGATTTCACTTTGCCACTGTGAGTGATTGAGAATAGACTGACTGGCAAAAAGACTTTTCCCTTTCAAAATAAATTTACAACACAGTGAAAAAGTAAAAGGGTCTGAATACGACTTTAGGTTTTGTTGTGTGGACAGTGATGATCTGCATTTATGTAGATAATGGAGTACTGGATAGATTCAGTTTAGACAGTTTACACCAGCAACAGAAACTTTTCTGGAGCATTTTAAACATTACTTGTGCATCTCAGATAAATCTGCAACTATCCAACTTTTTTACCAATTTCCACCCAGTGATCTTATGGAGCATAGTCCCCAGAGCCAGAGAACCTCCTGTTCCAGTGTTGCTGTCGCTTTACTTCTAATACTGTAGTAGTCAGTCTGATGACGATAGTTAGTCAACCTGCTGTCCTGCCAACATGTCCGAGCTGCACCTCAGGTGCTCTGCTGCTGATGGGATAGCTGGTTCTGAGGACAGTGAAGCAATAATAGTCAGTGTCAGCTGAAGGACACTCCAGTAGTGCTTATAAAGCATTGATGACTCATGTCTGGTGTTGTTTGGTATAATTCCCCTGTTGCATATGGAACTGTTGTCATTGTACCACCAGTTGTCAGCTTTAGAAAACCACAACTTATAACAACAAATAAATCTTTTACTGGAGATTTTGTTGGTCAGACTGCATGAGAAAAAGCACACAATAGTACATAGGTAGACACGTTGCAGACTTACAGAGGATTTTAATCTCATCTCAACACATACTCGCACTCAGTGCGTCACAGAAAATCCCTGATGATAAAAAAATTATAGCCTTAAATTAAACATTAGACAGAAGACTTGATGGTATTTTCTATAATTTTACTGTTTCTCCTGTGGGGAACAGCGTCTACCAATATTGACAAAGACTTAATTAATATGCTGGATTAATAGCACATTGTCACACAGTGAAGGAGATAGGATCTCAGTCGTGTGTGTGTGTGTGTGTGTGTGTGTGTGTGTGGGTGGAGTGGCAGGGGGAATACTGCATTAAGATGCATGAGGGGATATTAAACTCCAGTGTTATGGCTCGAGCAGCAATGATGACTGCTCACACAGCTGGAGATGAAGAATTTCCCACATGGTTAAATAACTTCATTTTCTCCTTTCTCGTTTTCTTTCTTATATGTTCAGTATTAGTCTTTATTCCCTTCTCTTTTGTTTCTAAATCATCTCTCCCTCTGTGCTCTCTATCTGTAACTTAGGTATCTGGATGGCAACCACTTCACTCAGGTTCCTGTGGAGCTCTCCAATTTCAAACACTTAACACTCATGTAAGTTTCACACATGTGACCTCATTGGACAAATATTGCAAATACTCAGACATTAATTTATAAATCACAAGGCCAGAGTTTTGAAATTCAAATGCACAGTTGACAATGACTTGACCTGTGTTTTCTGTGCGCTGTGTTTTAAAGTCTGAAACTAACAGACTGGTCCTCTGTCAGAGCTCTGTGTTGTATCGCTGCAGTGGGCATGACAATCCAAGTACAGAGTAAAGAAGAGTAAAGATGAGCATTATGTACTACATATAGTGGATACGTGCGTGCATTTGTTTATGCATGTGTTGTGTGTTTTATGTTTCCTTTTCAGTGATTTGAGTAACAACCAGATCAGCACATTGTCCAACCACAGCCTCAGTAACATGTCCGAGCTGCTTACGCTGTGAGTCTGGCTTTACATCAGTCCCTCTGCAATGTTTGTGTGTGTGTTACTGGAGGAGAGTAATTCACAAATCCACAGGAAGACAAGGCTCTTCAATTCAAATGTATACTTCCTGTTGTAGCACATATTTTTGTTGAGTCACCATATAGTCACACAGATATACTGTCCCATGTGGGCCACCATAGGTGATTCATGGGACTAAGCAGTTTTTTCTTTTAGTGCACTGTTAGCAAAACTATATGTTTTATCACAAAGCAACTGAGTATTCAGCTTAAAGCAGCTGAAGATATTATCACCACACGGTACAAAGTACAAAAAAAAGCTGAATTCACACAAAATACTGCAAAAATAACAATTAATAATAAATTAACTAAAAAACTGGTTTGATGACAGTGAAGAGAACAACGCATAACACAACGCAAACAACTATTTAATCCAATCTATAATATGTTTGTAATTGTTACTGACATGTATGTATGTGTGTGTTTCCAGCTGTATTCATCTGTTTGTGCTGACAAGTGTGTTAATTTGCATGTCTGTCTCTGCTTGACACTGTTGCTCAGTGGAATGTTGTCATAAACATACAGTAACTGTGCCCTTGCTGCATTTGAAGATGTCGAAAAATACATTTTGGCATTTGTTGCCATGCTAACATGTTTATTCTGCGTGTAAAGAATCCTGAGCTACAACCGGCTGCGGTGCATACCAGTGAGGGCATTTGATGGACTCAAGTCTCTGCGTTTGCTGTGAGTATCTTTCCTGACACATGGTGACACTAAGAAACATAGTGCAGATAGTCCAGTGTCAGACTGGTCCTAAAGAAACCTCCAGACTTTTAACATTCAGACTTGTTTCTAAATTTCTGTGCCTGTTTCTTTCTTCTTCCTCCTCTCGCCCTTACTTAGATCTCTCCATGGTAACGACATATCAGTGATACCAGAAGGAGCCTTCAAAGACCTGTCATCACTTTCTCACCTGTGAGTAGCACACACGTCACTGTTCATGTCTTTTTCTGTGATTGAAGAGTTGACATTTTCACCATATAGAATTGCAAAATAAAGACACATTATCATAAGAAAAAAGCCTTGTCTCCTCATCAGAAAGGAAAATGTGCAGCAGGTCTTTCAAAGAATCGGGCTTAAAAAGTGTCTGAGCAAAAAACCCATTTACAGACATTTATTTTGTTTTGTTCTCAGTTTATTATTGGCAATAGATCCAAATACATTATAATATACTGTAGAAATTAAAAGGTGGCGTATACTGGGACTCTAAAATACCTTATTCATCTGAACTATGCTTTGTTTGTGGCTACAACACCAGACCTGATTTAGCAGTTGCTTTCTTTTCTAAATAATGGATTTTGTCGAAAACATCTACATTGATTTTTCTGCAGAAGTGCTTTTGGGCTTGTACACAGAGGACTTTAGTGCAGGGAGTCTGAAATTCAGAATGTCTTAAAGCCGTTAAACAATAGTCAGATAAGAAACATATAACCCAGGAGACTCTTGTTGAAAATAATAAAGAAAAATTGACACCACCAAGAAATATTACTTTTGTTACTTTACTTATGTGGTCTTTGACCATAGTGTCTTAACACTAAGTAGTCTGTAAGTAGAGTGATGTGGTGATACAGGGTGAACATCACTGATGAACTGGGGTGAAGGATAAAGGTGGTACTGTACCTTCAGTTAACTGCTGGTGGGATTAGCAGTGAGAGCATCCGCTCCCTTTTGACCACTGTAACAGGTCAGTCAGTGACTTTTAGGTTAAAGAATTTGATCATAAATGACAACAGGCTCTACTCCTTAACAAAGGTCTCAAAGAAGACAGCAGGATTCTTCTGGGAGAAAAACAGATGTAAATGTAGTATTGAGTTGAATATTACATATGAAGGCAGTCATCGGGCTGCATGAATATGGTTGGTTAGTAGTAAGATAGTAGCCAGGTAGCTAATGAATTAGCCGGTCGCTGCAGAGTATGAATGACAATAAGCTGATACCAGTAAATTAATGCAAGCATGATTTCAGTGGTCTGTCTGAATTAACTGATGATCTATAAGAGAAAAAACTCACAATAGACTTTCTTATAGCTATAACACTGGCAAAACATCTTAAAATACAACATTTTCATTCAGGTACAGCAGATTTCTTTTAGTATAACTACTATTTTTTAGTAGTATTAGTTGTGTTTGAGAAACCCAGCACTGCAAACAGCATGAGATAGATGCTCTGAATAATTTCCAATACAGTTATTCATTATGGAAAAATATCACTGTTTCAAACTTAATTTGACAGTGATATATAATTACAAATATTGTAAATATTTATATAAATATTTACATGTTGTAAATATGTAGACAGTGATGTTTTAGCTCTGTAGTGCAGCAAATTGGTTTTTAAACGAAACAGTGACTCTGAGGTTAAAGTGCTGACTGTTCAGTGTTATTGTAACTGAACATTGTTCTCTCTCTTGTTCTGACTGGCAGGGCTCTCGGTGCCAACCCTCTGTACTGTGACTGTCACATGCAGTGGCTGTCAGACTGGGTAAAGAGCGGCTACAAGGAGCCTGGTATAGCCCGCTGTGCAGGTCCTGGTGACATGACCGACAAACTGCTGCTCACCACGCCTTCAAAGAAGTTTACCTGCACAGGTAACTGCACACTGTAACACACACAGGTACACATGTGCATGTCAGAAGATAAACACATCTATGACATGTCTGAATGTACATAACCACTTTGTTAAGCATCAAAAATCAAACTAAAGACAAGTAGATCAGTGTAGTGCCAACAAAACCATACACTTATAAGGACTCCTAGAGGAGAACACAAGTTGCCATTTACTAATCATTGCTGTCCATTTGAAACTGTGTTTCTCCAAAAATTTTCAGTGAAAATCCTTTCATGAATTTTTACACAGTTTTGTTATCCTAAGAGATAACCCACCAAAAGATGTTCAGTTTGTCTGATACATACAGTATATATGGTATGATATATGGTTTTCACTGGGCAGCAATACTTGTTAATAATTAAATTAAATAACTCTAAAATCCACAGAACTGTTTTTGAGCATGATTTTGGTTGTAGCTCATATCAAAAGTGCTACTGACTGTTGACCTTAACCTTTTAACCTCATTTCATCACATTAACTATGAATACATGACTGAAACCTATTTTTAACCTAATCTAACTGACGCGCTGTAGAAGTCCCGGGGCCTTGTGGTTTTCTGGTGCCAGGTAAAGTAGCCAACCAAGTCCAAGTATTTAATCCTCAGTCTCACCTTCCCCAACTCCTTAAGACAGTCCCAGCCCTTTTCTCCTCTTCCTTTCAATCCTGACCAGACTGAACCGCTCTGCCCTCATGTTCTGACCAGCACCGTGTGTCCCGACTGTTAAATGTAGATGTTCTGTCATCAGAATTGGGGATTTGTGTGTCTTTTGTACACGCCATGGTCCTGCAAAGAAAATCTATCATCTTTCTCATGTATAACTATAAGCTTCTACAACCATTCTCTTTATTATTAGGTAATTTATATATATATAATGACTGATTTTGAAATACTTTGATTTGATCCCATGGAGAAACTGTTGTTTTGGACAGCTACAATGTGCTTCAATGTGCTACTACTCAGGTGCTCACTGTCCTGTCCAAGTACAGTTTATCATGTGGCCAGAATGAACCAAGGATCAAACCCCTGATACTGCATTTTCTGACTATTCTGTCATCAGAGCTACAATCACTTCCATATGTTCACCATTTAATAATCAACCGTCAATATAGTATATACACTATATTATGAAATATGGTGTTTTATCATTCAGTTTGAAGTGTAAAAACTACAGTAGCAGTGAGGGATCAAATCTTTCTCTGCTGATGTTAGTTACTGAAGATGCAAGATTTGAGCAGGTCCCTGATGCCGTACAACTTTAAGTGTATGTAAACCTCTGTATTCTGACTTGTGTTGCTCCCCTGAATATAGACCTGTATAATGTTAATCATGTCTCCCGGGGTTCTGTTTTGTCTGTGTGTATGGGTTGGTGTGTTTTCATCACACAGGCCCAGTGGATCTGAGCATCCAGGCTAAGTGTGAGCCCTGCTTGTCTAACCCCTGCAAGAACGACGGCACATGTTCCAATGACCCTGTGCACTACTACCGCTGCACTTGCCCCTATGGATTTAAGGTACGTATCCCATGGAAATCCAAATGGGATCATATTCACTTGTTTAACCATCTAAACCAACCTGTATTTTAATCTTCTATTTAACATCTCTAATTTTTCTCAATTTTCATGGTAATTACTGTGTGTTTATGTGTGTACTTAGGGCCAGAACTGTGAGGAACCCATTCACGCCTGTATCAGTAACCCTTGCCAGAATGGTGGAACTTGCCATCTGAAGGAAGGAGAAGGAAGCAACTTTTGGTGAGAGACTAATATTTTTTTCCACCCTGGTTACTTTTTACTATTATCCTAGGTTATGTGAAATAAGTTTTAACCCATGGATATTAGTTTACGTGTCCAAAGGTGTACTACTCAACTATTATAACTGTTGGAAAATAAAGACTGGGCTTATTTATTTGTGTTTATCTGAAAATACACATATGCATACAGGTAAGCACATGTCTACAAAGCCCTTTTAGAAGAACAGTAATATGGTGAATAGTACAAGGCCTCAGATAACAAATACTAGATATCAATAAACCACTGAACACAGTGATTATTGAGAACACGGTAGCAGGCATAGCAGGTGATCTGTGGACCCCTCAGTAGAAAATTCATCAATGATGCTGCACCACTAATGACAGGTAGGAATGAATTAACAGGCAGTAAATGGCTCAGGAGACCAGTTTTGTCCTCAGTCTGTCTCTGAGCTGGGCAGCCCTGCGGTGAGAATTGCCTTCTCTTCATTTGGCTCTTTAGTATTAACAGGAGGGGAGCTAACGCCTGTGTGCTCGCTTCAAGCAGATTTTAACCACCCACACAGAATATTAGACCAGCCCAGGATCACTGCTCCTCCTGTTTCCCCCTTCTCTGCCGCTTTCCTTGGCCTCTCTCTGTCTCTTCTGTTACTTTTTCATTTCCGTCTTATGTCTGTATTTCCATCTTTGTAGGCTTTCTTTTCCTCCTCCAGCAAAGAGGGTGAATATTCATTGTGAAGAGCTGTCATTGACAATATAATGAGATATTAATCTACCCGAGTGTGTGCCGCATAAGAGCTCTTTATTAGGCACATAATATACCACTCTGTATGTATGTGTGTGTGTTTGTGTGTATTTTAACGCAGTAATAAAGCTGAGTAGTAGTTACAGTGCTGAAGCACGCTCACGCTAACACAATAATGACCAACTGGGGATATGTAGATGGAGCTGACACTGCTGTTATGAGCCACTTACATGGAGTATCGTTTGTGTGTCTTTGTTATTCAAAGGTCCCTAAGATTTCTGTTGGTGATCACCTGTGTGTCGCTGTCTATTCTCAGGTGTGTGTGTCCAGAGGGATTTGAAGGTGATGCATGTGAGATCAACATCGATGACTGTGAAGATAACGACTGTGAGAACAACTCGACCTGCGTTGATGGCATCAACAACTACACATGCATGTGCTCACCAGAATACACAGGTAACACATGTTAATAGAGGGCGGCGAGATGGAAAAAAGGTTTTCACATTGTGTATATCCCATTCTGTCTTACAACAATAACAATAATCTGTCATTTTAAGTAAGTGACATGCACTTTCTATTGAGCCTGATTTTATTTTATACTGTTCATTGTCCAGTAATTCTGTGCACTTGACCCCCCAAATACACTACTCACAAAAAGTTAGGGATATTTGGCGTTCGGGTGAAATTTATGGAAAACGTAAAAAGTTCACACTACAGTGATACTATATCATGAAAGTAGGGCATTTAAGTAGAA
>JAUMHL010000001.1:12810201-12822059 GCA_032362345.1 Sandelia bainsii
AAGGTTATAGTGCATTTTAGGTTCATCCTGAAATTTCACCCGAAAGCCAAATATCCCTAACTTTTTGTGAGTAGTGTTTATCTGAAAAAACTTTATGATGTACATTGACAAACTACTAGGAAATGTCACTTACACCTCTTTGACATACAAATACAAGAAATATATACTATAGTATACTAGTAAACAGTGTGGATGTAGTGTTCATGTACAGTAGTTTGAACATTTGACTTATATCAAAGAAACGTATTATTTTTTCAGTCGCTCATCTTTTGTGTGGATGAGTTCAAGCCAATCTAAGTTGCAGAACTGTGAGTCACATGGACACATGAGTTTATAGGAAAATACAATGAGTCTTTTACTCCTAGGTACCCAAAATATCTTCTCACACTTTGCAACTCTGTTATCTCCACTGACACATACAAAGATAAGGATGGCCTTTCCTTTTTACAATAATGAACTGCAGACAAATCACATTTTTTCTGACTAACATTAGTCTGTTGCTACTTGTTTGTCTGCTTTTGCACTGTGCTAATCATGTCTGACTGCTAACCTTTGCGGCGGTGTTCTCTCTCTATCTTTCTATGTCTTGCTGTCCTGTATCTTTTTTCCTGTCTCGCTCTGCTTTCTATCATCTATTGTCTGTTTGGTTTTTTTTTGTTTTGGTTTTTTGTGGTTGCAGCTGCTACCAATGAGGTGGAGAGAGGTTAGTCTGTTCTCTCTGTCCTTCTTGTCCCCTTTTCTCTCTCTTTCCTTGCTTCCTTCCTTCCATTGTTTCAGCCCTTCCCTTATTTCCTGTGCTTTATTCATACTCCCCAGATATTTGATTTTGAGTGCTTCAGATGTAATATACTGTATGCACTGGTGCTCCATGTTAGTAGTGCATGTCCTTGATGTTCAAACAGAGCACTAGGTTTGAAATTTGTTCTCTCAGACACATGTGGTTATTCTGCTTGCTGCTTTATGCATACATGTTATCACCTTAATTAATATCCTTAATATCACCATTTAAAGTAATCTGCACCATAATATTCAAGGTACATCATTTCAGTTTCAGATTAAAGACTGGTGACATTCTTTCTGTTATTGTCAAAAATCTCCATGAAAAGACCAAAGCCAGAAACATGCTCATCTTTCAGTACATTCAGACTTTCTTGGTCTGTCTGTGACACTCCCCCAATCTTAATTTTTCCTTCCAAGGATATGATTTTTTAAAGGTCACAGATTAAAAAAACATTTTTAATGAGATTCAGTGACTTCCTAAAACAGCTGGGCACTTTAGTTTTTATGAAAATTAACTTAAACAGGACTAAATAGTACATTTGGTGAGCATTTTCAACAATAGGTTTACAACAATAAACTTACATAACACAGAGGAATAAGCAGCGTTTGGCTACAATGGCAATACTTGTAAGGTTCAATTCAGTGGTCAGTTTGGTCTTTTCATGAAATATGTTGACAAGAAAGATATTGAATATTTCTCTGGGATTTTTATTTTAATGCATATTTTATAGAAAACACTCACAGACTTTTAAATACAACTCACCGGCTATCTTAATTGCAGCAGCTTCTTCTTTATTAAAGTTGTTTAAACTAAGAAAAAAATAAATTGTGAAATGAAAACAACATTGGGATTTCCATTTATAAATAAGACTATGTTAAGATAATGTCACTGCTTCTAAATAAGTGAACGCAGCACAGTTACTACTGGAAGAGAAGCTCTGAAGCATAAACATACATATACGTTCTCCATCATTTCACACATGTTCGCATTGATCCCCAAGTGATCATGTAATTATCCCCAGAGGAGACTTTCTGCTGTCAGGAGTATTGGTTTGTTCCCTAATGCCTCATCAGTGATTCATTTGGAGTCAGAGTTTCAGGAACATCGGGATACACTCGGGAATACCATCAGGAATATGACATTCCCAGAGATGAGATCATTTATCAGACCATTGTGTTGGTCCTTGCCACAAGAGAGTCATCCATCATCAGAGTGCACACCCATACAACGCAGACACACACACATTTCTGTGTATGCAGTGCAGATACATAAAGTGCTGTATGCTGTATACACATGCAGAAACACACTGAGAGGGAGCTGGAAAGTATTGATTTAAAATTATAATTTAACTTATTTTCATTAACTATATGTAAAGTATTGAAAAAGTGTTTTAGATGGTGTTTGTGTGTGTTTATGCCTGTGTGTGTGTGTGTTCCCAGGGGAGCTATGTGAAGAGAAACTGGATTTCTGTGCACCAGAGCTGAACCCGTGTCAGCATGACTCAAAGTGCATTTTGACTCCACAGGGATACAAGTGAGTGGACCACACACACAGACACACACAGACACACACACCTAGAGTTTTTGGAGTTTGCAGTGTTATCTTGTTTCCCTCCACCAGGATTTGACTACTAACTTTTCTGTTCTGAACTGTTCTGTTTTACTCCCCACTGATGTGTCTTGTGGTCGCATACTGTGCTGACTTTTGTGTGTGTGTGTGAGACACTTAGACATATGATGTTTGAAAGTACATGTTTTGTATCAGGTAGCTTGAAACATAACATCTATGCAGTCTAAATTATCTAAAAATTGTATCTTTGCACTGAGCGAAGATCAGGATTTTGTGTGCATTGTGTAGTATTGCTACCTGTATACTGTCTGGGTCAAGAGGGAATTGACATGTTTTGCGTCTGTTTTCCAACGGGAGCAATAAGAACAAATCCACCTGTAGGCAGACACAATTTGTTTAACCAAAGAACAGCTGTGTCGCTGTAAGGAGCAGATTGCAGATTAAAGTCCAATATCAACAAGCATTTCTGTGTCTGTATGTGTGTGTGTTTGTATGTGTGTGCACTGTAGATGCGAGTGCCCTCCAGGCTACGTAGGCGAGCACTGTGAGTTGGACTATAACGACTGTGAAGAGAACAAGTGTCAGAACGGGGGTCAGTGCATTGATGCCATCAACGGATACACCTGCGTCTGTCCAGAGGGATACAGGTCAGGCTCACATCTCCACACAAACTCACACATACTGATCATATCAAAGTACTATTTTTATATCCTGTTGATGACCAGTTTCTGTAACAATATGGTGTAGTACATGTTTATTTGGTTGCATCACTAACTTTGCATGTTGCGTTTTAAAAATGTTTTTAACATAATCAAATAGCTTTGAGACAGTGAGTCTCTCTAAACTAAAGTTAACATTTGTTTGATACAAAAAAACATTGTGTGGTGTTGGAGGGCTCTCCCTTGTGTTCATTGTTTGTTATTGCAATGAACACGTTATCTCTTTCTTACTTACAGGAATAATATCAAAGTATAGTAATCGGTTATAATTTTGGAAAAGGGACTATTTTAAAAACTCTCCTCCCTGTTTGTGTGTGAGTTTCACATCTCATCAATGTTGCTTTTCAATTCATATTGCCTGCCAACTCTCAAATCTCAAATATACAATACAGAAAAACAAAGACAATACCTTTACACTCACAGAAAAAATGTGTATTTCAATATGTGTTGCAGTGGGTTATTCTGCGAGTTCTCTCCTCCGATGGTCCTTCCTCGCACCAGCCCCTGCGATAACCATGAGTGCCTCAATGGGGCTCAGTGTGTCGTCATGGGAACAGACCCTCGCTGCCAGTGTATCCATGGCTACGAGGGCGAGCGCTGTGAGACACTTGTCAGTGTCAACTTTGTCAACCGCGAGTCCTACCTGCAGCTTTCCTCCAGTCTCCTCTCACCACAAACTAACATCAGCCTACAGGTGTGCACTCACTCATTGAAAAACTCATGTAGTGTAATGAAGTTCACCTGTGAGGTACTTCAGTTTTGCGCTACTTTAATGTTAAATTGTCCAATATTTCACAAAAAAGAAAAAAGACAGTTTAAAAAAGCTAGCTCAACCACAATGCTGAAATTAGGCCAAAATTACACATCTATCAATCAGTGTAATTAACCAATCACAGATGCTACTTTACTGCACACCATTTACTTTGATCATACTTTAAGGCTGCTAGAATCTGTTTTTGTGTTGTAACAAAATAAAGTGATGATGTGAAAATATGAAAGGAGTCACTGAGAATGATGAACCAGCAGAGAAATGTCACCTACATCTGCAGCTTTTCTCTGCTTTACAGAGCTTTCTAGCTTTTTTTAGCCCCTTGTTAGGCTGCCTAGCCTACAACTTTAATGATTAGGCTCATTCTCATCATTCTCATAGACCTCTCATACCTGAGAGAGAAGTAGCCCACGCATGTGTCTCATTTATTAGCATATGTGGTAACACTAGCAACCATAATAATAATAATAATAATAAGCAATAAGCAACTATTTTCAAACTAGTTTGTTATATCAATTACATGCACAGTTTTGTGCCAGTGTTGTGTTCACAATTTGTTTTGTCTGCCCCCAAGTGGCCAAAATAATTGCATGTTTAAGGTGCTGATGATTCTTATGCTTCTGCATTACTGCTGTATTTTGAATGCAGTGCCTTTTCTTATAAAGGATCTGAAAAATACTTTCTACACTGGAAATAAAGCAATTTACATGTGCAACCTGCTGTAATTTTAGATTGCTACAGATGAGGACAGTGGTGTGTTGTTGTACAAAGGGGACAATGATCACATTGCCATGGAGTTGTACAGGGGACGCCTTAGGGTCAGTTATGATACCGGATCCTACCCTCCGTCTGCTATATACAGGTACATGCACATACAAGCAGAAATGTCCAACAACAAAACACAGGCTGACACCGCATTCACATGATGTATGATCCAAATGTTCCATCTATCCATTTTCTCTCTCAGTGTGGAGACAGTGAATGATGGCACTTTCCATGCTGTAGAACTGTTAGCATCAGACCAGACTCTGTCTCTGTCCATCGACGGTGGGCCGCCTAAATCCATCAACTCCATCAGCAAACAGTCCACCCTCAGTATAGATTCTCCACTTTACCTTGGAGGTAAGGATTCCAGTGTTACTTTATGTATGTGCCTAGTCAAATAGGATCATCTGAACTCCTAGCTGCACAGATTTACTATGTATTCATGAGGATAATCTGAGTTGTTCTGCTCTCATAATTGTCTTTGTGTACTGTTATATTTTTTGAGTATTTTTAGGTTCAGTGCTGTGACCATCACACGTGTCCTGCACATGACCAAAAATGAGAAAACTCTTTGTTTTCTTTTTGAACAAAGGCCTTCTGCTGTAGATAGACCAACATAAAATCCATGGCACAAAACATCTAACCATACGGAACTTTGACTGCAGTTTGATCCTGATTCAAAATTTGAACCTCACAGGAAATATCACTAAAACTAACTTTAGTCAAAGGTGAAAGGTCAAGGTGATAGTGACCTCACCTTAATCCAATCCTTGTGAACTGACATGTCAGGAATTCGTTGAGGGAATTTCTTCAAATTTGCTACAACTGTCCACTTGGACTTTGTGATGAACTGTTTAGATTTTGGTCAGTGCTATGGTATCTCAGAATGCCTTGAAGGAATTTCATTGCATCTGGCACAAACATCTGCTTGGACTCATGCATAACATGACATGTGTGTAAAATACAACGTCACTGGTTAGCGGAGAAATACAACCGCAGTGAGCTAATTCTAGTTTTATCTTTATCTTAGTCAGGTGAGCACCCTGGGTGTGGTGAGAGTCACATGATTTTTTTGGCTCACATTTTACCTCTCTAGGCAATTACCTACTTTGCCTATACGGACACATCAGCCACTGCATATAGTCTACAGTTAAACGCGGCCCTTTTGAGAGCAGCCCTGATCTAGTTTAAGCATTTAATCCATCTTTCCTCAATCATACACAAAAGCTCTTATAAAAATGAAAAAAAAAGTTTCTTATTTATGCTGTGTGCTTCTGAAATATCTAGATAATGTATTTCTGCATTGATGATGTTCTAATCTCTGTAATTACTCCTTTTTTTTTTCAGGGATGCCAGAGCGGGCCTCAGCCTTTGGGGGTCTCTCTGCCCTGCAGCATAACTCAGGTGGACGCAACGGCACTAGTTTCCATGGCTGCCTCCGTAACCTGTTCATCAATGGAAAGCTTCAGGACTTGGGGGCTGGGCTTGGGCCTCAGACTCCAGGATCTGGGACAGCACAGAGCACCACCAGACAGTGGCTGGGCCATGGGGTGGAGCCAGGCTGCCAGCCCTGCCAGAGAGGTGTCTGCATCCAGGGTGACTGCCACTCAACGGGGCACCGTGGCTTCACCTGCACCTGCCATCCAGGCTGGACAGGAACACTGTGTGATCAACAAGTCAACAACCCATGTGATGGCAACAAGTGAGTAGCTTTGTGCTGTGTGCATGTTTAAAAACATGTTCAAATCTAAAATGCCAGGCTTTTAGAGTTTTGACTCCAGATGGGAACTTAGCTGGAAGATTTGTATTGTATAACTGTGCAAACGTTTATCGTCTCTGCCCTCTCTTCTCCACCTGACAGGTGTATCCATGGTACCTGCCTTCCAATCAACTCTTACTCCTACTCCTGCCGCTGCCAGCCTGGTTTTACTGGTGTACTCTGTGATGAGCAGGACCCAGATGCAGCTCACCCCTGCAGTCTGTCTCGCTGCAAACACGGCAAATGCAGAGTGTCGGGTCTGGGCAAAGCATACTGCGAGTGTAACAGTGGTTACACAGGAGAGGCGTGTGACAGAGGTGAGAAAAGCATTGGTGCATGTTTAGTTGGGATGCATGCTTATGTTGGGTGTGTCCGTGTGTAGAAATTATTACCTTAGTGTGTGTGCAGTAAATTGACTTCTCACATTCTTCTAAAAATAATACCTGTTCAAGCTTTTGAATCTAGTTTGTGTTTCTCTTAACAGACTTAACTTAACATCTTTCATAAGCTTCTACTTTGCTGTTACTTCATTTAGAGTCTCACTGCAGTTTGTGCTCTTTGTTAACACTTCTAATACATTGCTTTTTCAACTCAGCATCTCCTGAGCCTCCTCATAACCCCACACGGGGAGTAACTCAGGTGAGACTGCCTGGTCACATTTTACTCTCAGCCATTTTTTAATGGTTTCTCTCCAGAGCAACCTTAAATCCCTTCATCTACTTCCTTGGCTTCACCTTGTGTTTTGGTTGTTTGTTTGTATCCAACATGTTGTTACAGTAGTTCTATTTTTTTATATTTTAACTTATGCACTGCAAAATAGCAATTCAAGAAAGTCATATATCTTATTTGAGGAAAGCTCTGTCTTATTGTTTCTTGTTTCTCATCTCTGACAACACTGCACCATTTGCATTAAAGTATTCAACTTGTTTTAAAGTAATTGCTCTTGATCATTTTCAGGAGCTGACAAAAGACAAGTCAAAATTTCATTATTGCAATTTTAAATAATGTGAATAATGTAATTTTAAATAATAATGTTTTAAATAATGTATGGATACATATTTCTATACATTTATATCATCAATCATGTCCCTTATCCCCGTTCAGGACTGTTTGATCTATTGCATGGAGCGTACATTTTGTACCTTTTGGTAAGACAAATTACTTTGCATCAAGGATGCAACTGGTTTGGCAAATGTATGTCTGGTTAACCTTCCCACCAAGAAAAGCAGCACACAGCCACTCTTCTTAGCTTTTCTTTGGTAACCATATGGAACTGCCTCCTATGCAAAGGATGAGACACTCCGAAATGGTCTACATGTCCCTATGCCTCCTCTTACAGCCTTCTTCTTGTTTCTTCTACAATCCACTGTCCATCCATATTGAGCTACTGTATCAAAATCAAAATCACTGTTGTACTTTTGTTGATTCAAAACATCAATAACAGCATGGATAACTTGTCACCCTTCTCCTCCTCATCCCTGCAGAGGTGGCCTGCCGAGGGGAACGGGTCCGAGATGTCTACCAGAGACAGCAAGGCTACGCGGCGTGCCAAACCCAGGAGAAGATCTCCCGCCTAGAGTGTCGGGGCAGCTGCCCGGAGGGAGCAGAAGGACAGGGCACCTGCTGCATCCCCCTCCGCAGCAAACGCAGGAAATACACCTTCCAGTGCACTGACGGCTCCTCTTTTGTTCAAGAGGTGGAGAAAGTGGTAAAGTGCGGCTGTACAAAGTGTTCCTCATAAAAAAAGAAAGAAAAAAAGAGACAACACTCTTGGCAGATTTCCTCCTCCCCAGATATGTTGTGTGTTCCTGCCCGCCTTACCTGATCCTTGCCCCCTTTGTTGTCCAAGGTCCCGATTCCTCCAGCCTCCATAGTCCTACCCCCACCAACTCTGTTTTTTAAAAACCCTGAAAAAAGTCTAAAAAAAAAAAGAGAAACAACTAAAAAAGAGTTTCTTTTCTTGTCAGTGCTGGACTGATGATTGATGCTTCCTCGGTGGGGATGTTGAATTGTATTGTAAAAAAAAACAGACTTATTTTTCATTATGAAGTGGAAAAAAGACAAAAAAACACAAGAGTTGACTTTTTCCTTATCTACTTCTTTTTGTTGGTCATGATGACTCCAATGGTGTGCCACGCTGTCTCTTCCCTGGAGGACTGATCGGTCACTGACAGGCTGACCGCTTCCTGTAGACTTCATGCTTCCTGTCTGTGCATTGTGTGTTTTAGGAGTAACCTTAACTGGTAGAACCAAAGACTCACCACTAGGAGGAGCTGCATTAAGGCATGGGAAAGGCAGTGATAACCCCCTACAACACAAGAAACCACCACTGTAGTCTGCAGTTTTCTGTAACAGACCTCCTGAACCCTGTGAGACAGTGTGCATGATCCTACACACAGCTGTGCTCAAACTTGTGATATTTTATACAGCTACTGAACAACACACATACAAATGCTCTTACCCGTAGAAGAGTTATTCATGTTACCTGCCGGGTCAAATCCACTACTCTCTCTTTATCTTCCCCCAGTCATGAATGACAAGTATTTATTGTATCATAAATACCTGTACTTATTCAGTAGATTCCCCCATGTATCAATCTGATTCTTTTAATATATATTAATTTATATTTGTCCTTATTTTTGTATTAAAAAAGACATAATCTGTCAAGATAGCTAAACTAACAAAATAGTGTCCTTTATTTTGGTTGAAGAGAAGTTGTTTTTTGACCACTGAATCTATTGTGCTTGCCAGAGACCTTAGTTACATTTTAATCTGCAAATGTGACGTGAAGACATTGTATATTTTTGTCGCGTTTCCTGAGAGTTTGTACTGTGCCATTACCAGAAGGTCTTTATATTAGAGTATAAATGTATAGATAATTTCCCTACCTATGTATTTCACAAACAGATCTTGTGAGTAGCATTGACCCTAGAGGATGCTTAGAACTGTTTTTACCTTTTTAACAAATTTATGCTTAAAGAATACTGTGACTTTTTCTAAATGAAACTACTTTGTTAGCCCCTTGGTCTCCAATGTTAACATGTTGCTGCTAAGTTTTTGTACCGTAGACTTGGATCCTGATCTGTATATTATATAGAACTTCCTGCTCCTACTCTACGGGGGCACCTTGTGTAACAGATAAATATGTCCCCTCCACCTCTACACATGTGCATTGTGCTTTATATCCTCCCTTTCTCCATCCCCAGACTAATGTCAGTTCCCTGACTGATGTTTGTTAATTAAACACAATATTTACCTCATATTTCTCACCTTTGCCTTTTTTATCACTCTTAAGACGTCCAGGTCAGGATTGTTCCCCCATGACACACTGTAAAGAGTGATTATTAAAGCTTTGAAGCATAATAATATGGGATCTTCCATTATTTATTATGGATACTGTGCACAAAATGGAGAACACAGCAGGAGCTTTGTCTTTATCCTCATCTTTAGTTCAATCCATCCCTTATATTTCTGTACTACTATATTAAGGAATAAGGTTCTATTTTCTCCCTGGCAACAAATCATACAAACAGACCAAAACACAAAGTGATAATCTGTAAATTAGATGTTTAGGATGCAGACAGCAGCTATGGGCAATGTAATGTTGTTTCAACGTTCATTCTTTTCATGGGAAATCACAATTACATCTATGTCAAGGATATCTGGTACATGTTTCTTGATCCAAATAAATCAAATGAAAACAACAAAATTGTTTTCACTAACAAGCGTTGACCTCATAGTCAAAGTCAAATAAACCAGATCTCGTTCATTTTAACATTTAAAGAAACAAAATGGGTTAATGTTGGCTGTTAGCCAGAAAGCATAAACATAGGATGGATGAGGGAGACAGACATACTTTCACCAGCTGCAAATATTGTCATTATTTTGAGTTCATCTCAGTCACAGATGCAAAGACCATTATCGGGAATGCCAACAAAGAGAAGAAATCCTTTTGCTCACTACCTGGAGATATATGGGTCTGGAGATGTATAGGTCACACTAAGAGAAATACCAAAAACAATCTTTCTCTAATCATATGACAAGTGTTGTGAGGATGTAAACACAATCATAAAAATGTTCAATAACACTTTAGCCTATGTATTTGATGTGCATAATAGGTACTGCAAGATTGAATACTTGAGCTGAAAACACATACATTTGTGTATTTGCAGTTGCAGTTCAGTTGTGACACCAAATAAAGTACCAGATAATAGGTACTACGCACAACCTTTGCCTAACAGAGAACCAAAAAAGGAAAGTTTCAAGAGTTGAGCTAGTACCATGGAGTGCTGCAATACTATATGGTGCCATTTTGACGCCATGGTTGCTAGACATGAAACTGTCGGTGTACTGAATCCATGGTATCACAACTGAACTGCATCTGCAATTCCATGCATCCATGGAAGCAAAAAACCAAACTGGATCAACAGAGACAGATTCTACCCAAGGCCAAAAGCCACAAAGCCACAAAGTGGCACCACAACCCATCTTTGTTTGCAAAGACTGAGCATTTGGTGGATGTGTCACAATTCTGTCCTTCTCCTCTACCCCGCCTCTATTTTCCTCCAGCCTTCTCAGGTTTCCTCCCCAGTGACCTCATTTTGTCAATCAGCTCCACCCACTGTTTTGTTCCACTTTTCACCCCATCTGGCCCACCCGCACTCACCTGCTCTGTATTTCCTGGAATCAGTCATCATATACAGTATAAGCCCTTTACTCAGCACTACTTAGTACTGTTTTCATACCAAGCTCCTCGTCGCTAGTAGTGGAGAAACCAAAGCTTTTTGAAGCAGTATGTCAGTCAGTATGAAGCAACTGTATTAAAAATGGTTCAGTGTTTCAAAGCTGTTTCAAACATAAGAGGAACAACAACCAGCAGGCAAAACACTTGGCAGGTTGTTATTGCCAGTAACAACAAAATACAGCTCTGAGGCCAAGATACTGTACAGAAAGGTCCAGAGACAGAGAGGAAGAAGCATAACCATGGGGAAAAGATGACAACAAGTTAATGGCATGCACTGCTCTAAATAGGGAGTTACAGTAGTCCAGAATGGAAGTAACAAATGCATGAACTAGTTTTTAAGCATCACTTTTAGGCAGAACGCCCCTTAATTTTGGCAATATTTTATAGATTAGGTGCTGGACAGATTTGGTTTATGAGAGAGGTCAAAAGTAACTAAGGTTCCTCACTGTAGTACTTGAGACCAAAGCTACAGTATGCCATGTAGAGTAACTATGTGGTTAAATAGCATATTTCTGAGGTGTTGATGCCTACAATAACCTCTGTATTGTCTGAATTTAGAAGTAGAAACTTACTTGACATCCAGGCTTTAATATCATTTAAGCAGGCTTGTTTGATCAATTTGTTTAAGTCTGGTTGGACAGATAAATATAGTTGGATATCATCTGCATAGCAATGGAAATAATAATAATGAATACTTTATTGATCCCCTTGGGGAAATTGTTGTTTGGACAGCTGCTAGACCTGTGTCAGCG
>JAUMHL010000001.1:12822159-12840398 GCA_032362345.1 Sandelia bainsii
CCTTACAATGTAAAGTGCCTCGAGATGACTTTTGTTGTGATTTGGCGCTATATAAATAAAACTGAATTGAATTGAGTTCTCATTGTTTGAAAAATGAGGATTGACCTTTTGTAGCTGGACAGTATAATTGCATACTTCTGTGTAGTTCTATATATAGTTATATATGTAAGGTCTTAAACCTTACACTGTAAAGTGCCTTGAGATTACTTTTTTGTGACTTGGCACTATATAAATAAAATGAACTGAATTGAAATGGCTTCCATATTTGCTTGCCAGTATAGAATTGGGTAAAGAGACTAGTGAGACTTAGCAAAAGAGCCCGATGCTAAAGTTACTATTGAAACATGCTTTTAAATATCGCTAAGTTACCTTGAAGAGCTGAAAATGGTTGCCCCCGTACAGCCTGAGAAAGTGGTTGACAGTGTGGTAGCAGAGAATGGCTCCTATGTTCCAGTTCTCCAGTGGGAAGTTGTTGGGGACGTGCCACATCTCATAGGTATCTCATAGTAACCTGGATTCTGTCAAAGGGCACACACTTTTGTCAGTTTTTGTCACAGTTTTACAGCAATCAATCTTCCTTCTTTGACCTTTTATTTGTACAGTAGAGTGTTCTACAGATACCAAGTACCACATTGTCAGTATCTTGCACACACTTTTGTCACAACTCTGATTGTAGTTTATGTCACTTATTTTGCAGAGGTCAGCTCTTCTTCCAAACCTTCCTGTCAATTGTTTCTGTACCTTAAAATCATCCGAGGTGGCGCCCTCTGCTGTTCCAAAGATGTTTCTGTTGTACCAGTTCCCGTCTCCGCCTGGCACGTTAGCATCATTGCCCTGCTGACTGGACCAGCGATCCCCAACTGTGCACTTCCCATAAATGTTGTTCTCATGGATGCTCGCCACCAGCGTCCAGCCTCCACCCGCCGTGGTCATGTCACAGAAGGTCTGATAGATCACGCCATTAGCAGTGGTCAGGTAATACAACCCATCTGAAAATATGTCATATGCTCAATTTTAGCAACTTGATTTAACACTTGTTAAATGTGAACATATTGCTAAATAAAACACATTTACCTTCTTGTTCATTATATCTGTCTTTGATCTCTTTACAGCTCCTTGCAACATATTTGGACCTGTTCCACATTTTCTCCAAATGCTGTAAGTTTGTCTTGGTGAGGTTCAGCATTGTTTCATCTTCATTTGTGGTTTCTGTTTGGTTGATTTCATTTATTGAAAGTAAAACCAATTTTATTTAAATAAAATAAATTAGATATGGAGAGATCAATTTCATGAGCTTGATAGGAATGTGTATGTGTATGTACACCTAAACCAACCAAATACAAACAGGTAATACTTGTTTTAATATTACCTATCTGTGAAGAAGGAGCTGCAACAGATGCACAATCCACTGACACCAAAAGTATCAAAAATATATGGTGCAACATCTGGATGAAAAAAAACATAGGAAATGTTTAAGATGCCATATTTCATATCTAATACACACCTGACACACATTAGTACATTAGATCAATGTTCAGTAGATTTGTAGTTATGTCATGTTTTAGTGTGTTGTCTTGTACTTTTGTTGTATTTCGTGTTCAAGTCAGTGTCTCCCTGAAATGAAACTAAACAACAGAATTATTTCATTATTCATTTGTTATAGTCAAATAGTGTGAGGAGTGAACTGAGAAAGGAAAAATGGAACAAGTTTAAGATTATAGTTAAGTCCTTGGTATCTGACTAAATTCTTACTTGTCTTTGTATGAGTTTATTGTACGTGTTAATATGGCTTGGTCGTTTTTTTTAAAGGCCAATAACAGACTCTTTTGGTTTGATATGTTTTGTTTATTTTTATCTTGTCTATTCTTTTAAGTTTTAGGTTTTTTATTGTGTTTTTAGCTTGCATTGTTGAGTGATAACCCCCATGAAATTTGAAACTCTTTACGCTCTCTAATTCTTACGTTGATAGAGTTTTATAAACTCAGTGGGATTTCAATAAAGGTTGAATAAAAATTAAAAATAAAATACTTGGAGTGACTGTAAGTGTAAGTACTTACAATAAAACAAACAAACATACAATATAACAATATATATTTATATATATAGATATATAGATATATATATATATATAGATATATATATATATATATATATATATATATATAGATATATATATAGATATATATGCAAACACTAAAAGTTTAAATGTTTAAACTTAATGGAGATAGTGATATATAATGATGAGGGGATCCACTGTTTTTGAAAATAAAAGTGGAAAAGAATAAACGTGGAAATAAATAAATGTTACAAATACATAAATATAGGGAAATATAGAATACATACACATGTAAATTTGCTAATTTATTCATAATTTTTTGTAACTTATTAACAATGCTATGTTAACATAGTACATATATGTTCTAAGTCATCTATAATCACTGTAGTTAATCATGAAACAATGATATACTAATTGCTGGTAAACTGCAAATTAGTAGCAAATTATTGTTTATATTCTACATTTTTTAAACCATAAATGAATTATTTGTTTTCATAAAGAAACACATTTATAAATGATTTATAAAACACTGGTGATTTGGAACTAAATACACACACCCACCAGCACAGCTTTTCCAGGTGCTACAGCACATCAAATCCAGGTGAGTTTAGGTGAACTACCACTGTGCACGGATTATAAATTGCTTGTAAATGTTTATGCATATAAAAAAGAGTTTACCTAGTACTTCAGTAAATGTAACAAATTACTTAATACCTTTGGTTGCAACATCTCAAATCAACTAATTATAAGATACATGATAATAAATTATATCCAAATCATAAAAAATGTAAAGTTCCGAGCTGTCATCACAGTCAGTGAGTGAGTACTAGGAAAGAATATTTTTTTGTCTGTGCTACAGCTTGTCCCCAAAGAACAGAGAGCATGTACACTTCAATACAGTGAGGTGAATATCAAAAACAAAAGGACATTTCTACAATAGAACAGTATTTCTGGCCAACCTCAGCTAAATACTGTCACCAATATGCTTTAAAACAAGAAAACCTCGACAAAATTTTGAAACTGAACATTTCTGTTACCTCAAATGATGCAAATTGTTCACCGTGGTGCAAGTTCTATATCCTGGGCTGAAAGATGTCTGCGTCACAGTCAGAAACACAGACAACAAAGAATATATCTGTTATGGTCACATGACATTTGTGGGGAATTTCAGTTTGAGTCAGACTTATGGAAAGTACTAAACATCACGTGCTTGATGGTGGTTAATTGTTAATTGTAATTATCAGCTACAAAATATGGTTAGATGTTATTTTTATGGCCAAACTTTGAACTTTTATTGGTGGCATGTTGTCTTGTGTTGTGACCTAAGATTTCAAGACTGGTCACAAATATCTGACTGAAAAATTGTTCTATTGATAAACGTTGCACTTCTTCGTTGAGTTCTGAATTCTATGTGATTCAGCTTTATAATGCAGTGCTGTGAAAAAGTATTTGTCCCCTTCCTGATTTTTTTATTTTTGCACATTTGTTACACAGAAATGATTCAGATCAATGTAGATTTTTATTTAAATCTTAAATCAATATAATTTAATAAATGTAAAGTCTTACTTCTGCCACAAGATTTCACTATAATGTTTTACCCACAAACCATAACAATAACTTCTTTCTCTTGCTACCTAATGTTTATTTTTAGAGATAAGAGGGACACTGTGCGAGTGGGGGGAAGATTTTCTGACGTCTCACACTAATAATTTAACTGCTTCACACAGCAATAGGAATGAGATGCGGCAGCCAGCTGTGCACTCCCAGCTGCACAGACCACATGTGGCCATCTGATGCAAATTAATAAAGTATTTCAATTGTTAACTGACCTTTTCTTTCCCTTTTCCTTGTGATTTTAATATCTCTCTTTCTAAGTTATATTATTTAGCCTTGTCCCATGTAGAACACTACAATGGATTTTAATGATTGATTATGAAAAAAGGTGTATGTGTATATATGTGTTCATATATTATAAACATAAGTGTGGTTGAACAGTGAATATGTTGTGTTATAAAATAACAACAAAACTGTTGCAGGTTAATGTTTTTTAAGGCCAGTTACAGATTCTGATATTTTTCCATCACAACCTAGCTTAGGGCAACTGGCACATAATGTAATTTGTGTGTACAGTACTTGCTTTATACATTATCAGATATACATACAATACACACATGGTTTTAAATGTTGAATGGTCCACTAACACCAATCATGGCCAATAGTATTGCTGTATATTATATGCTGCTATACACCATGGAAGGAGGTTGAATGTTAACTTGATCAAATCTAAAATGAGAATTACTGGACAGGACTGAAAAAAAGGAAAATGAGAGGTAACAGGGAAAAATACTTGTTGTCCACTGGACATCATCATCAGTTCTGCAGACTAAAGAAGATAGGATGTTAAGATGAATAGCTCTGTCTGCCAAGCTGGTCTTCTGTTATGTCTCACTCTGTCCTTTTGCAACATACACTTGAAGATCTGACATTTATTGGTTAAATATAAGCTAGTCTATGTAGTTTCTGAGTCATATTCAAATTTTAAATAGTGCACTGAATTGTTCAGTGACTGAGAGCAATAAATAGCAATGCCCATTACAACAAATGTATCTTATTTTAGATTTCACTTTAACCGTTTTATGAACCCACATTTCTCTCAACCCTCTTCTTTTATTCATAGTTTACACACATGGGTTTTTTCCCTCTTGCCTCTCATTTTTCTTTCTCAGTCCTGTCCAGTTTGCTTATGTTATCTGACCTAATTCATCTTTCTGCCACAAACATTCAGATTCATTGACTCATAAATAAAACAAACACACACAGAGAACATTCAGTTCTGAGATCTGCTCTGAGCGTTCCTAAACATAGAAGATATATATATATATACATACACCAGGGACGTCCCATAAATATACAATCTCCTCCAATAAGATTTTAACTGTGAAAAACATTTTTATATTTGTTCAGGCTTACTATGGCTTCTAAAATAGGTCAGTGCTTAAAAATTGTCTTGCCAGTTTCAGTGAATAGGTAGCCTGCAGCCACTTTATGCAGCCACAAACCTGAATTTGTAAAATAATGCCATTAATTTTTGACTTTGAGCCTGCTACTGTTTTCTTTTATGTTGCCTTTGCGTTGTTACAGCCAGTGGTGGATTTGAGACCTATTTTTTATTAGCTCGTATGCCTGGTTGAAAGCTGCTTTAGCTTTTGTCCCTATTCTGGTGTGGTCACTATTTACTGGATTATGTGAGACAAACCAACATTGTACTTTTGTTCTCTTCCTGTTTTTAAAACTCTAGTATTGTTGCTGCCAACGAAGATTCTCAGTCATCCTGGTGAAATTATCTGGAAGTTCGGTTACGCTGGTTAGGTAAAACAATAAAAGGGGAAGGTGTAAGTAAATGATCACACCTCTGACAACTCCTCCTATCCCCATTAAGTGAATGCAGTGAAGAGTGTTCTGAGCTGTACACTGGAGAAACTAAACAGCAGCTACACAACATGATGGCCCAGCGCAGAAGGAGCAACACGTCAGGACCAGAATCAGCGTCATTTAAAGTACAAAGAGCACTCATTTAAGGACAATAATGTTCACATATTGGAAAAGGAAGACCAGAAAGCTTTGTATGTGCAAATAAATACCCCCTCACCCAAAAGACGTGGAGGTCTTCGACATAACCTGTCTTCAGTTTGTCATGCTGCCCTTTTATCCCTGAAAAATGAGGCCCAGTTCAACACATCCACCAGGTTGACCACACTTAACGATCCACCAGTTTGATAATAATAATGACATTATTTTTCCCCTTGGCTAAATTGTTGGACAGCTCTACTATGGGGTTTTGGTGTCTTGTCCAAGGACACTTAAACAACCTTTCAACAAATACGGTCAGTATGAGAACATCCAGACGGTAACAATGGCGCAGTAGGTAGGGCCGTCAGAGATTGCTTACTGTCTAAGAACTTCAGGGTTGGTGGTTTGCATCCCGGTCCCAAACCTGGAGAAATGGGGAGGGTTGTGGCAGGTTGGTTTAAAATCCTTGTCAAATCAAATATGCGGAGGTAGATGATCCTCTGTGGTGAAAGGGAGCAGCTGAAAGAAAGTATGAGAATATCCAGTGACCCCAACCTCATTCCTATGTGAATGTTGGGGCTCACAATGCTTTGATTCCTCTTGACAGCCAGTGTTAATAATTACTGTGATCTTTGTCGCTTAATTGTATACTTGTGTTGTTTTGGGGCATTTTTGCTGAAATTTTTGCAGTCTGTAGTCTCTGTTACATTTATTCTGTTTTCATTGACTGTTAAATTGTCTGAAATATATGCTGAAGCTTTGCAGTAGAAGTTGCCTTACATGTTTTAGATGAGTTCCCACACCTGAAGCAGACAAATCGCTTAACAGCTCTTTATGAAACTCCCTGTCTTATTCATTTGCCGTCTTTGCTGCAGCCTCAGACACTGATTTAACTCTCACACTTTCAAGGTGGGCATGTATGGCCCATTAAAAGTGTCCCCAGACGAACACAGCTACCCTGGGAAACACAGTAATGCAGTGAGCTCCTTCCAGGTGACATGAGAATGAAATAGAGAGGGAATTAAATAAGGACAGTCATTAGTCAGTCAATATTAATAGATGTAATCACTGTCCTGATCCTCAGAGAAAGGACCCCGCACACTTCTCTCTGAACTTAGGCCTGTAATGACTTCTCTCAGTTTTCTCAGTAACCTACATGCAACGTCTGTAAATGGGAGACACAGTTTTAAAATTTTATTTGACCTCTGTTTTATTAATACTCTTTGGTATGGTGACTATTCTTACATACCTCCAGCTGATGGATGTTCAATGTAGGTTAAAAGTCCATTACACAGTGAATACCATACAGCTGCAGACACACTTCCCAGTGTGCTGTACCATCTCTGTGTTTGCTCACTTCTGCATAATCAGAAAAAACACAAACATGCTATCACTGGTGCCTAACAGAGTGTTAACTGCATACATGTTTTGTGAAACTGTAAATTAGGGCTATCCATTAATTGTTGCACTGATTCATAACATGTTGTGGAATTTAAATGAATTATTATGACATTTTGGGAAATATGATTATTTGCTTTCTTGCCAAGATTAGAGGAGGAAATCAGCACTACACTCGTGTCTGCAGATTGGTAACAAAATATATCACCAAGCACCACAAAAGCTTCAAGTTACAACTGACATCCCTGAAGCCTGGTTTGATCTGTTATGTTTACAATTTAGTTTTGTATAGATTGAATAAATGTGATGTATTGTGTTATTAGTTAACTTCAGAGGTGGTGGTAGATGGCTTTTGTTACTTTAGAAGAAACCCTGATCACCTATTTCTACCTCTTTATGCTAAGCTTAAATAACTGCAAGTTAGTGTTGAGCCGTGTGTCATTTAACTCTCACAGTTTAAAATAACTATTTCAATCAATGTAATCATAAAACCAACAAAATATACACAGGTCAGGATAGAATCATCATTCTTGTTGACTCATTTAAGGCTGGAGGTTGTAACACTCCTCTCATATTTAGCACTAACAAGGAAGTCTCATTAAACAAAATTGAACAGATGTTAATCTGTAGAAAGTTCATCACAGAGCAGAATATGAGACAAATCTCCAGCTATAGTTCTGTCTGTGTCCCTGCTGCATTGACAAAAAATCACTTGTGTTTTTGAGGCTTGTCACAGTAAAAGCTTCTCTGTTCTCACTGGTCAAGGCATCTTTCACAGGAACAACCTTTACAAATTATTTATGGTTGTTTCTTTCAGGACATAGATGGGGGGGAAACAGTGCGCAGTGCATTCACACAGCTGACGGGTGCTAATGTGAGTTAGTTACATAATTCCATTTCTAGAGATCCAGAGAAAACCTGACCTCTGCCAACTCACTCACCATGGGGGGGGGGCACAATACAAAACCCTCAGCTTCACTGGTAAATCTATTTGTGTCATTCGAGTGAAATGAGTGAGATGATTTCACTTCTTTGCTTTTATGTTTCATCTGAGAATTTTCTTGAAAATAGAATTTAAAAAGTGTTTTATCATCCATGTAACATTTATTCTAATCTAACACTGACACTGAGAAAAGAGGAAGCAATGAAAGCACCTGCACCAGCTGCTTTGAAGACTTTTACCATACACTATAGTGTCTTTGAATTCTTGCAATATTATTCAAATAAATACTGCACAATGAAAAAAAGAAACGATCACTTTCCCATTAAGCTTCATTTCAACAATAATTGTAAAACCAAGTCATCAACCCTCGTATCATAATATTGCCATAGGGCCTCATTTTATGCACCCAGATCTGTCCTGTTCATGTTCATCCTGTCAAGGACAATGTGAGGTAGTCCTCACACTGAATTTTGCTAACTCTCAGTGATGCAATGATGCAACATTTCCACTTAAATCTTTCTTGTGTAAACAATTATGTAAAAATTAAGCTGTGAAGCCTATGAAATAGCAGCTGCACCTACAAGCAAGCCTAAGTAAAATAATTATCTACTCTCACAAAAACACATGTCTAGGAGTTTGCAAAACTCAGTGCGCTTCTTTTTTCGTCCCCCCTGTGCACCCGGGATCCATTGTGCATATTATCCACCTTCTTTGCATATGAGTCCCTGAGACCCATTATCGATTTCACAAATTGTGTCATTCATATCGGTATCTGTGTCAGTCTTTCTTTGTCGTTACTTTCCGAAGTGTCCGTCACCTGCTCCGAGTTTGTGCCTCTGTGATAACACACAGTCACTGTGGTGTTCCCACTGTCTTCACTTCCCCTGGTGTTCGCGGCACAGGAGACCTTCAGCTTCACGTTCAGCGGGCTCTCTTGCTTCAGGTTCACCGCTTCGTTGCTCGCCATCATCGTCTCCACCGCTGCGCTCACCGCTGCCCAGCAGCCACGACCGTGGCAGCGCAACAGGCACAGGAAGGCGTCTCTGAAATCCGCGTTGAACGCATAGATAATCGGGTTGAGCGAAGAGTTGCTCCAGCCGATCCAAACGAAGATATCAAAGGTTTTTTCACTGACGCAGTAAGGACCCCGGTGAACCCCCGGGGTTCCTGGCCCGGGACAGAAGGGAAGAGCGCAGTTCAGGATGAAGAATGGCAACCAGCAACAGACAAAAACACCCATGATGATGCTCAGAGTTTTGAGAACTTTTGTCTCTTTCCTGATGGAGACTTTGAGCTCCCGTTGTGACTGATTAGAGTGCTGGGCATCAGAATGTAGACTCATATGAGACTGGTATGAGTTTGCACCAATTTCCGCGCACAGGTGAGGTAGTTCAGGTACATCCAAGCGGCAACTCTGCGCGTGCTCTGCTGCCCGCTCCAGGGAGGATATCATCCGGATCTGCATCTGAGCTATCCGGTAGATGCGGGTATATGTGACGATCATGATTGCCACAGGGATGTAGAAGCTGATGAGAGAGGAGGATATGGCGTACGTGCGGCTCAGACTGGAGTCGCAACTCCCATCAACACTCTTACTGTGAAGCTCCGGAGCCTCCCCAGCTGGGTCACTGATCTCTGCCCGGTGCCAGTTAAGTTGCACGGGAACAAAGGAGATGACCACAGACACCGTCCAGGTCACGCCGATCATAATAGATGCCACTTTTTTGTTCATATTCCGCTCGTAGCGGAAAGGGCTGGAGATGGCCCAGTATCGGTCCACGCTAATGACGCACAGGTTGAGGATGGAGGCCGTGGAGCACATGATGTCGCAGGCCAGCCAGGTCCTACAGAACCCGCCAAACGGCCAGAAACCGGCCACTTCTGCAACTGCTTTCCAAGGCATCACAAGCACGGCGACCAGGAGATCCGACAGCGCCAAGGAGACGATGAAGATGTTGGTTACTTTGGCGCGCAGGTGCCGGTACCGATAGACGGCTGCGCACACCGTAAAGTTCCCTAAAAGCGTCCAAATGATCAACAGCGCCAGGACGCAGCCCGTTAAGGCTCGGTGCGCCGGCAATTCCTCCCAGCTGCCAGCTCCTACCAGTGCCAAGCCTGTTGTGTTATTCATTTAACATTCAATAAAAAGAAGAAAACCAAGAGGAGAAATAGTCATTGAGAGTCGAGGTCGCGCCTCCTGCTAAAGTCGGACTGATCTGTGCTGCTTCTCTGTGCGCGGAGCTGATTAACTGGGGACAATGTGCACCTGCGGCTGACGCGCAGTGCCGAGAGAAGTTTACAAACTGAGAAAAGAACAACATTTCAACACGTTTCACATTAACAGTGGCTTAAAATATATTTTAAATATGTCCATCTCATAGCCTACCGCTCACTACTATATATTCATCGGATTGTCCCGATGTTTTTCTCCGATTTTTATTTCCCACCCAGTGGGCGTGGTTTTAAGCATCACATTGTAAAGCTGGACGAGTTGCTTAATTGAGAAAGTGTCCTATTAAGGTTAAGCTCATCTAACCCAAAACGTACGAGGTAATTCTAAGCAGTAATCATTAAAAAAGTAAAGCAGCTTTTACTATTTAATTACTAAATCTGGTAAAGATGTAGGGAAGTTGTAAGAGCTCCAGAGTACAGTAACTATGGTGTGAATAGAAAGAGGACTGACGCCCAATCAAAGAAGAGTCCTCTTTCTGTAATGTACAACGTTCAAAATTTACATGTTGCAGTTTTAATGGGATGTTAAGCACCGGACTAGCAGCAGTTATTTCCTGAAGTTATGAGGAGTTTTCTACTGTTCGACTGAGGAAGGCTAGCTGTTTCCACCTGTTTTTTGTCTCTACTCTAAGCTAAGCTAACCAGCTGATAGCTGTGACTTCTTATTTAACATGTTTATACCTGAGAAAGCATATTGTAATGTAACTGCATTGCCTCTCCTATACCTGCTATATTTAGGCAGCCTTGTTCAGACAATATACTTTCATGACAGTGCACTCTACATGTATACCCACTGTCTCCACAGCTCTCTCTCTCTCACACACACATGCACACACACACAGACACATGACATGTTGCTGTGGATAAAAGCAGACTTTTGGACAGAACCAGATGGCACTGCTGAAGCATCAGTGAGGAATGCTGAAATAGCACTCAAGCAATGTTTGATCTTTATTAATGGCAACAGGGTTTTGTTTGAATACAGAATTAGATGATGGAGCCAGACACAGGCAGGCAGAAGCAGAGGGCGGGGAGTTTATAATCAGATTAACGCCATCATTTTTGAGAATTTGTACTATTTTTGTGCATTTGCTGATTTAGGACACACTGGAATTACATCCATTTGTTGAACTGAAATTAATTTCACATAGGCATTAAGTTCCTTTCTTTTCATAACAGTGAGTTAACAGTTGAATCTAATGATAATAGTGATTTAAAAGTCAAAACACATTTGCAACATATACTGTTACATCCCTGAAAAACAATTATGGTATAGTTAAGTAATTAAATAGCAGCACACACATAAGCATGAAAAGAAAATACAGATGTAGTGACCATATAGTCCTGACACATGATAAATGTATACAATAATAAATACACTTGATATTCTACACAGTTACTGTATACAGCAGGGACTTCCAACAGTTTCTAAAGCTGTGTTCAACCCCATCAATCCCATTTCTTGTGCATATCCAACAACAGTTGTTACTGTGCTCTCTGCAGATTTCTTGATCGACACATTGCACATCTCCCTACAATTGTTATCATTCTGCTTTTTTAATCCGCAGATGTCTTTGTCACACTTTTCTCTCTCCCTCCGCAGATACTCATCCAGCTGTCTCTTGAGGTTTTCTTCACTCACTTTGTGTTCCTCCATCTTCATTTTCATGACTTTGAGCTCCTGCATTAGGGCCTCGGTTATCTTTTTCTCTGCGCTTAGATTTTCCATCTGTGTTTCCCTTTCTCTCTGATTCTCCTCCCTCTCATGTCTGAGCATGTCCTCCATTTTCTTTATACTCTCCTCCGCTTTCCTGCTCTGCCCCTCCAAGCTCTGGGTGAGTTTATCCAGCTCCGTCTTCATTTCCTTCCTCTGCCTGATGGCTTTTTCCTTCTGGATCTGCTGAAGCTCTCTCTCTCTCTCTTTCTTTTCATTTTCCACACTATCTTTTTGCATCTTTTCCTCTATTTCTCGTCTCATTTTCTCTGCCTGCTCAGTCTGCTCATCCAGCATTTTTGTAACCTTGTCGAGCTTTTTCTGAAGAGCTTCCCTCTTTTCCTCCTCCTCCTTACGTATCTCCATCATTTTCACCATCTCTTGTATCTTCCTCTGCTTCTCCTTCCTCTCGTTCTCCTCCACCTCTCGTCTAAAGGCCTCCTCTCGATCTCTTGCCAGTTTTTCCTCACTTTGCTTCTTCAGCTTCTGTATTCTCACCTCCATCTCCTTCTTGCACTTTTGCTGGAACACCTCCAGCTCTTTTTCATACCACTCTTTTATCGCTGCCTCCTGCACCTTTTTTAACAGCTCCTCCTTCGCATTCAGCAGCCTCCTCTCCTCCTGGACCTGCTGAACCAGACTGTCCTCTGCTTTGTGGAGCATCATGCTATTGTAGTAGCTCTCTTCATTATCTTCCATCATGCTGTCCACTAAGGCAAGCAACTCGGTCACCTGCTCTTTGTTCTTGGATGTCTGGTTGTTGAAGACACAGTACCTGCCCCCACATTCAGCCACCAGCTCGGCTAAGTCCTTGCACTCGTCTATCAGACAATGTCTTACAGAGGTTGTGTCTTCCAGGAGGTCTCCATGGGTAAAAACCACCACTGAGAAGCTCAAGACATGGGAGCCCATTGCCTGTTTGATCTGCCTCACTGCTTCCTTCTCCTCCTGAGTGAACCTCCCAATTTGTATAACAAGAAGAAAAGCATGGGGCCCAGGGCTCAGGAGGCTAACACTCTTCCTCATCTCCTTCAGCACTTCCTGTGGAGTCTGATGAGTGTTCAGCAGCCCTGGAGTTTCTAGGAGAGTCAGGTGTCGTCCACGAAATTCTCCACAAGCCCTGCGACAATACTGGGTGACTGAGGAGCTGCTGGCCTTTATATCAAAGACTTTATTGCCCAAGATGGAGTTGGCAGTGGAGCTTTTTCCACTGCCTGTCTTCCCAAGCAAAACCAGTCTGACATCAGTGGAGGAGGAAGGCGGCTTCCTGCCTGCAGAGATGAAAAAGGAGAAATAATAGGTTATGTTGAAATGAAGAAAACAAACAAAGAAAGAAAGAAAACACAACTTACTTGCACAGCGGATTGAAGACAGCTGCCTGCTAAGAGACGACATGTTGTTTCTGCTCACTGTCCTTCACAAATTTAGAACAAATGAGAGTGGCGTGTCTATATATAGACACCAACCTTATGGGTTTGTCTACCCCCATGACAGATAAGTCCCCTCTGAACTCTAACCATTGTCATCATCATGTTTCTAATGTCTGTCTGGACAAAGACTGGTCAAATAGTCTGTCTCTGAAAGGCTCAGTCCAGCAGTTCTTATCTTACTATACACGCTCTAGCACGGGGGCATGGTCCAGCTGAGGCTTAGATCTAGGAAATGACTGAAGAATTAGGTGGGAGGGGGTGTTGCAGGTAGTGAGGTTGTAATTTTGGGTCAATGTGATCAAAGTCCAACTGTTGATAATTTGATAGAGTTCCTTCACCTCAAAAATGCTGATGATAAACAAGTCACTCGCATGTCAGTGATGAGTCCAGGCCAGACAAAACCTGTACTAGATGTACTTTATATACAGTGCTGTGAAAAACTACTTGCCTCCTTGTTAAATTTTAAATTTTTTCGCATATTTGGCAGGTTTGGACAGCTTTTTTACCTTATCACCATTCAAAAACAGCATGTATTTGTATTTACTTGGATTATATTTGTGTAATATTAGAATTAGTTTGATGAAAGTAATCAGTGCTATCACATAAAAGATAGAAGTAAAGTCATATATAATTATTATATACAAGGATATAATCTTTACCATGTTCACCACCTTAGTTTAACATATCAGCATTTAGTCATAAATCCGAGCATTTGTTGGTAAATTATCCTATGATGCTGCTTGATGAAAAGTTAAGAGATTACCAGAGTCATTAGGGATTCACCATAAATTTCTTGCCAATCCGTGCACTATTTTTTCACTCTGGAACAAAGTGGTGCACCAACCAACAGAGGTCCCTAGAGCCGCTCCACTAGCATGGCTAAAATTTGTGTAATAATATTCACAGTTTTATTACTGCATCTCCAGAAGACAGGACATTGACAAATTAATTTATTCTATCATGTTACTCTCCTATTGTGTTGCTTAACACTAACTGAGAGTTACTACAGCAGTGCATACAGGTGGGCATTTGTTTACAAACTCCACTAGATGGAGGCAGAGGTTAGTCCATCTCATGTTACTTGTCAGACAAGTTATTGACAGTTTTTAATCATGATGTGCTGCAGAGACTACAAACAGTCTGGTCTTTCAATACTTTGGTTCCACAAGGACAAATTCAGTGAAGATAAGAGAGAGAGTGAGTGAGTTACTATTTATTCTCTTTTTGTGACTTCATTAGTTTACTTTAATATTGCCTAAAGCAAGATATTCAGTGAAACTAGTGTGTAAAAGGAGCCTGTTAATGGGAACAGCTATTCATAGAAGTCCTAATTACCTTCAGCTTGAGCCTGAAAGTTTCAGTTTCAGTTTGTATGATTGTATTTCTTACATTAGAAATGATCACAGTAAGACGTCTTTTTACACTAGATTTTTTATTTCATTTGAGTAATCATTATTTCCTCTCATGATGCTCCTGCTTTCCTTCATGTTCATTATTTATTGTCACTAAGAAATTACAAAAAATATAGTTCAGTTGTGGGAGAACTGTATTGATTTCTTGTTTTGATGGAAGTTTTTTCCTAAATAATAATGATTCATTCATACTGTTATAAAGCAATGAGACTAGTAAAGCATGTGCATTAATACTTATATTAAGCTTGAATTTATGCTTTATGTGCTTCTTTTTAATAAAATTGTAATTATTGTACATTTATACCCTGGAGCTCATTAAGAGGATGAGCTGATGCTCTACTTACTTCTGTCCTTTATGTGCTGTGTGTTTATTAAGCTTGGGAACTTTCTAAATAAATGTTGACTTTGCTCTGCATTGACTTCATTAATTCATTCTCTCAGTCTGTCAGAAACTGAATACTCTATGGTTATAACATATCTGCCCTCTAGAGGCTCTTAGAGGAACCAGATTCATTCGCAGCTGAACTGTGTGTGGACAGTCAATCCTGCCACACAGTGTGTGTCTTCCTTAATTATGGCTTATGTGATACCAGTGACTGTATCATGTATCTATTCTCTGCTTCCTGTTACTGAGTGATTTAGCTTAAGTTGCTGGTTTATAGGTACCAAAGAACCATCTAATGTAGTCCTGCAATAAATCTCCCTCAATGGATGTGATCTTGTTCAGTTTTTGTAAAAAAATTCAAATATTTTGTTTTTGTTAAAATGAAATGTAAAATGTCTGCATACATCATGTCAAACAAATAAGATTTATACAAAGCAAACTTTTGAAGCAGTGAGTAAAACCATATTTAATATTAAGATATAAAAGTTTTATTTTACCATCTAACGAGGTAGGCTTTAGCTAACTCTGAATATTGTGTTAAAAAGTGGGGGAAATTTTTATTTTGCTAAGAAACATAAACATTCACCCTTTCTCTTCAAGTCTCAAATTCAAAATTTTAGAATTCAAGTAAACCAGTTTTTTAACATCTAGACATAGAAAAACACAGGAGTTTCACCCCCACTTTGTTGTCTGCGCCTAAATTATGAGGACGTGTAATTTAACATTCAGTTTGTGCCTGTAAACTGTGTCACTGACCTTTGCTGTGGAAAACATCGTCTGGTTGCTTAAAATGTAAAGTAAATAATATGATGCTGATAACTGGATGTCTGGCTGTTAACTCATCAATAATGGAGAGTCCATGCATGTTCAAGGCGAGGCCTAGGTTGTCTTACCTCTCCACTGCTCCATGACACATACGAGCACACCTAATGGTAACTTGCCAAGACGTTTTGATGAATATCTTTCTGTGTTGGTAAAAGGAAGAATTCTGTGTAGTGTTTATGTCAAAGCAGAAAAAAAAACTACAATGAACTTACACATACATAACACAAGTCACATATCAAATACAACTCATTTGTAGACAAAACAGTTTTGTTTTATCTGACTGTGCTAAAGTAGAAATGAGGCAAGTCTTGAGGAACACTGAGGTCCAACAGTGACAGCAGATAAATGCCATCACGATTGTGACAAAATGGTAAGGAGACCGTCAGGATGCCTTGGCGATAATGAGGATGCTCATCAGAAAGACCATGACAAAGAAGATCCACATGAAAAACCTATCCATAACCTTGGCAACCTTCTTCCACTCTGCTACCTTAACACACGTAGCCCTCTGCTCACGGAAACAGTTGGCGATGTATTGGATGTTCTTTACCACCTGAGGAAGAGACAGATAGATGAACCAAAGCGAGCACTTAAAGAAACTTTAGAAGAACAGTAATCAGATAAGTAGGTAAAATGAGTAAAGGGGAGAAACAGCGTGTTCTCCTCTGGTGCTTCACCTGTTTATGCTGGAGGCAGGGACAGCAGCAGGGGCAGGCTGGGACTTGATATTTCTCTGAAGGATAGAGGAGCTGCTCCTTCAGCCCCCCATTCAGGTGCTCGAGGTTTCGTGAATGAGAAGGGGCCTGGTAGTCTCGCTGATCCCGCCTAATGTGGTGATATTGCTGTGTAGGCTCTCGCTTGGTCTCACCCCTCTCCAGTCTGGAAGCGTGGTTGTTATGGTTGTTATAATGATGACTCCTGCTGGTGGTGCTGCAGTTGGCCTGTTTTTTGTGATGCTTGTTGTTATGGTGCACACTGTGGCCATTGCTATACTTGTAAGGATCATGAAAATGGTCATCGTGGTACAAGCACTTATCACTGGTTTGAGTTGAGATAGGTTCCTCGGGGTACAGCGGGGTTCTCTCACTCTCTGGTGTAGTGCAGTTCTCTCCGACCTCGTAGACAAAGAAGATTTTGGACATGTAGTCGATGATGAGCACCTTAGCCCAGTGAGGGACTGGCTTGGCCTCCGCACCACAGAAATGAATGTTCATGATGAAGATGGTAAGGGAGGTGGAGGCTGTGATCATAGTCATGGTGGCGATGTAGTACTTCCCTTGAGGAGAAAAGAGAGGAAAGGATGGATTTTTTAGAGTTTTAGACAATTTGGTTTCAAAATAGCAGAAATGAAATTCAAACAGAGGCCCATTTCCACCACGATTTTTACTTATAAAATCAAAATTATGAGATGCTAACTTTAATCATATTCATTGCACATTATTCTTTTCCTGTCTTCTGTAATTTCAGTAGTTCAATAATGGTGCAAAACGGAATGTCAGCAATAAGTCAGACCTATATAGGGCATGCTTTCTGCAGGAGGCATGCTCTCAGCTACTAACAACTGGAACACAGTGAGCGCCAGCAGCACTGTGACCCCGAGGGAAACCTTCTCCCCAGAATCAGCTGGCAAATAGAAACCCAGTGGGGCGAGGAACGAGATGAGGAAGCAGGGCAGGAGCAGGTTGAAGATGTAGAAAGAGGAGCGGCGCTTCAGGAGCAGGGTGTAGGTGATTTCGGTGTAAGGGTCGGAGCAGCAGCCGTACATCATGACGTTTCTCACTGCGGGCATGCCGTGGCACTCCCACTCCACGTTCTCCACAAAATCTGACAGATCACCACTGTCCATACCCAAACTAATGTCCACCTGTGCAGAGGACATATACAGTTAAAATTGTAAGGATCATTATGTATGCAAATATGCTTATACTAACAAACATAATGATAATGAATAAATATTTTTATGTAAAACTGTTGTTTTATGTATTGTTTTAAATCAGGAGTTAGGTCACTCAATCTGGAGCCCAAAAATAAAGAAACATCAAATCAAATCAAATCAAATCAACTTTATTTGTGTAGCACATTTAAAAACAACCGAAGTTGACCAAAGTGCTGAACAATTTTCAAAGGCTACAGCAATAACACATAAAATTATTAGATCAACCAAATAAAATTCTGTAAAAATAAAATGAAACACATTAAAAACAGTTTAAATAAAGAAAGATTATCCATCCAGATAAAATTCAATTAAATAGTTAGGAACAGTTAAGAACACCC
>JAUMHL010000001.1:12840498-12871480 GCA_032362345.1 Sandelia bainsii
AAAGAATGGCATGATCCACAGTATCAAATGCGGCACTCAAATCTAAAAGTATTAAAATTGCACAGTATCCTGAGTCTAATGTCAGCAGGAGGACATTTGAGACTTTAAGTAAGGCAGATTCTGTGCTGTGATTTGCCCTAAAGCCAGACTGAAAATTTTCCATAATTTTATTTTTGTCTAAATAGGACTGGAGTTGTGCATAAACTATCAACAATTTAGAGTTTTAGTTCCACTTAAGTAATTCAAGGGAAAACCCATGAAAAATATAAAAATCACACAATAAACTAGGACAATGGCTCAAATTTAAATATTGCTCTCTCTTGATATTTTGAGTTTTCCTCCTTGCTCTATCTAAATTATAAAAAGTGAGGTAAATGAGAAAAAGTATTTTGTTCATGCACCGTTGTCATCTTCACTATTCTTCACTTTCCTCAGTATGTTCCAAAGATTCACCTAAACATGGTTTAATACACTGCTGTGTTTGGATCATGCAGATTAAATGTGGAGAGGTGGATTATGAGCGTCTGAGAAGGATTTGATCATTTTTCAGTTGGGAAAACTTGTCAATACTGGACTCCAAAAATAACAATATAAGTTTTTTAGAAGCCATGTTTGAAAGAGATAAGCGTTACTAGACTACTACTGTAACTACATTTTGGGCAGCACATCACTTCTGATTTGTTCATGGTCATGGTAGCTTTGATATACATACAATAGTCTGACCCACAATACAATTCTTGATAGAAGGTGAGGTCACCTCACATCAATCCTTGCTGACACACACCTGATTGCCATTGTAGGTCCAGGAGCCAAAGGTAAGGTTGCATTGTTGCCAGTCGAATGGGAAGTAGGAGACATCCACCACACATGTGCTCTTTGTGATGGCTGGAGAGTCCCACACTATCTCTCCGTTATAACGCAGCTTCACGTTAGTGGTGGAAGGACCTGACGACTCCTCATCTGCTCTACATAGACATCAAGAGCATCACTCAATCAGAAACACTTTATTCACCTTTTCATTATATTTTACTTATTTTCTTGACTCTTTGTCTCTTATTATCTCTCTCTCTTGTCACTGACTTGTTGTAGAGGACAATGTCTGGTTTCCAGACCAGGTCACTGGGGATGTTGATCATCTCTAGGTCGTCATAGTTTTCTTTGTCCCATTTCAGGTAGGCATCATGCCAGACCTTCCTGATCCACAGGTATGTGGTTAGCACCTGGTTCCTCTCATCCTAAACAAACACACAAACAACACATTTACAGAAATGGCAGAGTGGTAATAGTTAAAAGGTTGAACTCCAGTTTGTTATGAATGCAGGACATGTCCAGAAGGTTCACAGAGAGTTCACATAAACCTGCACGTTGTTTCTGAATAACTTAGAAGACACTGGATAAAATCCCTGTTTTACACTCCAGTGCTGTCCAGTGGTGACCTCTGGTGGTCTCTGTAGGAACAGTCGATTGAAAAGCAGTGCAAGAGCCACAAATTTGTTCTGTAGTTCTTCTTAAAGTAGAGCCATGAGCTAATTTAATGCAACTTAATCTAAACTATATACTTCAAAGTTAATTCACTAGGAATACTACACAGCTCTACAGAATCTATGTCTAGAAGTTAACTCAGGTGATTTCACCCAGGTTCCTTGGCTCAGACTTGGAGCCTGGAAACTTAAGTTATAAACTAGAGATAAGATGTGGAAATTTACCAGTCATGGAGAGTCTAACATAACAGGTACAGAGTTGCATAATGCGAAGTGTGGGGCACAGTGGGGCCCTCCACCTGCTGCATCATTGTTGACCTTATCTATTTTAATGTGTAATTCTAGGTCACTGGATACTTTTGACTATTTACTTGGACAATGTTGCTCTGATTTAGCTATAACAATACCCCTGTGTACACTGAGTGGCCCCCCCACTAGGTTACTCCTGTCAATAGTCCTGTAGAAAAGTGTAAATACAATTATACATTTATTACTGAGGGCACGTTTAAAGGTTGTGTTATACTGGACTGCGTTATATTAACAGATGTTTATATTTTTGCTGGGGTTTTTATGTTGTATATGAATGGGACTGAAATACCTCTGAAAATAATGCACTTACATACAGCAAACATATAATTTAAATAACAACTCTATGTCAATGTAAAATAAGTGGCATAGGAAAGGTAATCAGCGGAGATCTGTCAGTGTTTTATAAATGTTAAGGAAATGGGATTAACAGCTGTTAACAGAGTATGCTGTTCCACTACAGCATTACTACTGGCATGTGACAAATAAGAATAAAAAAAACTTTTAAAATATTTGGATCTTCAACATGTGGAAGTATGAGGTGGTTCATTGATTATAGTGGTCGACAGTGGTCCGTTTTATATCTCTGTTTTATTGTAATGATGATCATTTTGCAAATTGAGGCTGATCTCCTGAAAATGCAGCTTTATAATTAATGCTGTATGGCCTATCATTCTTTAAATCCACTGCGGAATATTTTCTAATCTAGTGAAGCCCAAAGCCTCAAAATTGACTGACTGATTAATGGAGAAATGTTTCCATGTATGTAATTGTTGTAAATATTCAGTTAATTTTTCTGTGTTACTGTACCGTAATCATACAGCCATAAAGAATATTTTGTCTTTGGTTTGAATATTTCTCTCAGGGATCTTACAGAAGTGTTGAAACAAGAAAATGTGCCCAGTTGTCGTATTAGTTGTTACACCAAGATAAAACTAAGTCCAATATAAAAGCCTTGTAATATATGTAATGTAATCCTCCCTTCATGATGGTTTGTATTGTTCAGATTTTGCTGAAACTGTAAAAACAGACAAGGGAGCATCTAATCAGATTCTTTGTGGTTAAAGGGTATCTGTGGCAGGGTTGTGCAATTGTTATATCTCTTAATCTATGTTGCGTAATGATAGGTATTCAAGCTTCCTCTCTACTCACCATATCTTTAATTTGTGACAGCGTGATCTGCAAAGAGACGTTGAGAGCTTTGTCTGTGTCCTCTACAGGCCTCAGAGCATTGGAGTAGTTCTCCATCAGGTCACTGAGAAGTTTGCGGGCATAATGACCCTGAGCACCATGGGACACTGAGGGGACAAGAACAAAGCAGAGAGTGGGTACAAACATAAAGATGAAATAAAGATTACACAAGACAGGAAAAAGGAATTGCAGAGACAGAGGCAGAGTTGGCTTTGCAGAGACAAAGAAAACTTGTATATGTGCACTAGTCAAATGTAAACATCAAACTGATCCATCATACAGAGCTGACCTTGCACCAAAACACTGATCCAAACCATCAGCGCTGCCTTCCTCATCTTCAACCAGTCACAAGCCGAGGAATCAATTATTCAGCAAAGCAATCGCTGAGACAGCCTGGATCCAAATCCAGACCGTCACTTTGTTCTGATCTCCATTCTCCTCTGCTGAGGCTGAGTGAGCTGAGACCACAGACAATTCTCGAAATCTTACATCCTGTCAGAAGCTCTGAATGCTTTGCTAGGTGTTAGTCGCAGTTTGCCTCTGTCTCTGTGTCTCTATGCGTGATCGCTACTCTGGAACAGGACCTGGGGCTATCATTCACACACACACACAGGTACACTGCAGTATCACATGGCACACAGGCACTGGGTGAAACGTGATGCCCGCTGCCTCTGTCCATTTGTGTACATGACCACAACCAGCTGTACAACACACAGATGCATGCACACACACATACACACTGAAACGTACTGCATTACACAGATAATGACATGTGTCAGTCACAGTAACAGTTTCTTGTGCTTCTCCATACTTAGGTCATTCAAGATGAACACACACATGTTAAACGAGGATGTGACACATGTCATACACATTACATGTCAATGAACAGATGCGGGGTCAGGTTTCACCGTGTAAATAGGAATCTTTAGCATAAGATAGTAAAGCTTTAAAGTGATGGTGATGATCAGCGATAAGAGTAGGTTTTATCCTCTCTTTGTCTGTTGGTTGTTGAAGGTCACTGACACATTGTGTTTCACATTGTGTTTCGTTTAGTGTTTAGTGTTTAGTGTTTCATAGTGTTATGTTTAGTGTTTTTATCATACAGGCAGAACCACTGATGATATCGTTTTTTTGTGTCATTTTTCATGTTATGTATGAAATTGTGTTGCATGCTATTTATACCCTGTTTTGTATCATTAACTTTAGAACTTGTTTGTCTTTACCTGTCCAAGTCCTGCGCGTGTGTGTGTTTAGAAAGGTGTTTAATAAAAGGTAAAACAGAACTACACAACAAAATATCTATGTGGAAAAGAGAAAAAAGAAGAGCAAGGAGAGAAATGTTGGTTAATTACAAATATTTTTTATGTATCTATCAAAATGAGAGATTTCACATTCATGCACATTAATCTCGCTACGCACATCGTGTCAGCCTTGTTTTTGCCCCACGTGATCAATTGTTTGTAGGTGGCTGTTTCAACTGCTCAGTTTGTCTGTAGTTGCTTTTTTTGTTTCAAGGCTTATATTTTTACAATGTACTGGCTTCAAATATTGAATAAGTTTTTAAAAACATGTTAGTTTGCGATAAGTTGGAGAAACACACAAGTAATCCAGAAGGTTTCATGTTAAATAACCCTCAATCTTCCCTCAATGCGCCAAGGTTCATTATGGTGGGTTACAGTCAAACAGCTGCTAGCTGAAGTTTGTAGACTGTGTAAATGTGAGACAGGGCATGACTGAAAAACTTTACAGTTTACAAATACAGACATCTTCATACAGCCAGCCTTTTTTTCAAGATGTCCAAAAATTCTGAACATAAGTTGAATTGAATACGTTGGACACATAATGTAGAACTACAACATACATTGTACTTGTAGTAAAAGTATATGTACCTGTGAATATAGAACAAATAGGTCCGAGAAATTATTATTGACAGTGTTGTTTCAAAGGAATTCGGTTGGGATCACTATATTTGTTATAATTGTTTCTGCAAAATTATGGCACATATACGTATATTAAAAAACTGCAGATCACGCTTATCTCAGAAAACATAATGTCCTCGTAGATTACAATAAATCAACACTTTTGTCTCACAAAATGATTGCATCATACAATGTCACTAAGAAATCTTAACAATAACTGTTCTGCTCAGTACTTTTGCAGAAAACGGCGCATGGTGATGTGATGTGTTAATGTGTCACTGCAGAGTTTCTGTGGTACTGAGCGTGCATAGGACAGGTGTTTCCTGTGTGATTGTGTGTGTGTGTGTGTGGGTCTGAAAAGGAAGAAAGCGAGAAGGTTTCACTGTACCAGTGTAAAAATTGAACATGTGCTTTTGTAAACCACGTTTTCTGATATGCTATGTCAAGGGTTAAATGTATGGTGTTGAGGTGTGTGTGTGTGTGTGTATGAGACAGCGAGAGACAAAAAGCTTTTGTATGATGAATGTCTTCTTGTAAGTCGCTTTGGATAAAAGCCAAATAAAGTAATGTAAAGTAAAGTAAAGTAAAGAACACTGCACATAAAACATAAAATTATGTATGCACTGTGAGTTGTGTTTGTGATTAATAATAATAATGGTACAGATCAGTGGTGTGTGCATTGGTGTTTTTGCAGTAAATATTAGAGAGATGGAGGCAGAAAAGGAAGGAGAGTAGGGGACAGAAACACAAGTAAGCAAAGGAAACTGGTGTCGTAACAGTTAAGGAATTAAGTTTTGCACATACCATGAAAATGCCCCCCCCTATGGTAATCAGCAATATCTAGTAAACAGTGATCCACCGCAGTAATAGACGTCACTTCACATACACAGGACTTCATTCATCCCGAGAATCCTAAACATGAGAAGCAATGTTGACTTTATCATTAAATATTATATCTCGTGATGTTCTGTATCTTTCTTATGGACAACAAACCCCATGAAAAAAACCCAAACCAGTGATGAACTAATGCTACTAAAAAGTATTGTTTGTGTAGCCAAAGCTTGATGTATGGTATTCATCTGCACTGTAGCAAAACACACATTGTTGTGTATAAACTGTTAAAAACACATCACATAGCCACACAGCTGCGCTGAGTTGAATGTTGCTTCACATCTTTCTTCACAGAAGATATTTTCACATGTGGTAGTAAGAAAAAGTACAGGTGTTATCAATAAAATGATAGATGATTTTACTTCGCTTTCAGTATTGTGACACTGTGACAATTAGCACAGAGTCGTTGTAAATGTTATTATTAACATGTGCTTTTCCTACAGTGACAACTTAAATTGTCTGGTGTAAGAAATGCCTGTAACAAAACAAAAAAAAACATTCACTGTAGCCTGAGTGCCACTACTTAAGGTATTGAGAGCAGACTAACACATGGTTGGTATAAAAACAATATAAAATATCACCAGTTGTAGCCTTAGTAAGTAGTAAGTAATTACATCACATTGCAGTCTATAAAAATAAGATGGAGTTTGTTGACTGTGACAGAATTAGCTGTTAACGTCTCGTTCTCACTGTTGTCAACAGACATTTTACATACTATAGCTCAGGTGTGGTTAACTAATGAGACTCTCTTCAGTTTAGCTGTATCAGTAAGCCATGTCAGTGAGCCACAATGTACAATACCCCCAGAATAGCCCTGGTACAACATACAGTATAAATGAAATGCGACCATCATCACTGTTATTAACACCTGTGCTACTTCTGCTATATGTCAAAAAGTCTGCTGTGAAAGAGGCCTGTTTAGCAGCTCCTTGGAGAACAGATCAGAACCCCTTGATAAGCAAACACAACCACGACCTGTGAAGTGGCTCCACTATGTACACTTCTGTATACCCCGTATGTGAGGGAGACAGAGCGAGAGGAATAAGGCATTGTGGTAGTTGTGGGAGACAGCACAATGAGAGATGAAAGATTTGACCACAGCAGGCAGTCAAATGTGCTGAACTCTCGAAGCTCTCATAGTTATTCTCTTTGTCATTATAAATCAGACTTTACCAACATGAAGAAGTTATTTTAATGAGAACTTAAAATTGATTATGAGGTATTCTTAAACAAGATTTGGTGAATTAATTTGTACTCAGGGTACCTGTGTCAGATGATACAGGCGTTAGTATCTAAAACAAATAACTTGTAACAAGCAGTAATACTTTGAGGTTTATTGTAGTAAAGTAATAGTACTAGCTTATTGCTTATGGTGCTTTAATTGATCAAAAAGTAAAACAACAAAAGAGTTAGTGGACATGCAGAGGCATTTTTACAAAGTTCATATCATCTCCAGGTGGTCTAAGTGTGCTGCAGAATCAGTACAGGATGACTTTGTATACTGTATAAGCGAGTGTGTATGGTTGTGTATGTAGTTTATGCATGACAGACTGAATAAGTGTGTCATAAGTGAACGTATCACTGTGTATCTTTGCACGAGTTTAACTCTATAATATATATGTGTGTGTGCTAGGATGTGGTTAGGTGTTTTTAGCATATCCTTGAAAAGCCTGTATTGTGTCTCTCATCCTCAGCAGCTATGAACACCACATGAGACAGAGATATGTAAAGAAAGTGCGGGAAAAAGCATGAGGAGGAATGAAGAGCTAGTCTGAGCTTTTTTATTCCTGGCTGTTGCTGTTCCTGGTCATCGTTTTCTTTAATTAGAGCTCAAACAGCATGAATTTTCTCACAGCATGCTCTCACACGTATATTCAAACCCCCTAGCACATTCTCATGTCACACATCTGGATATACTTTATAATCTTTGTCTCGTACATACTAAGATTCATGATTCAAGATTCAAAAAACTTTATTAATCCCAGGGGGAAATTATTTTTGCCTTGTTACAGCTGCTCTCAGTTCAAAAAACCTAATATATTTGACACTGTAAGACCGCTGAGTAGTTTTCTTAATTCTCAAGGCTCTAAGGATAGATTTGGTGAAGAGAAAACCTGACTTAATTGAGTTTAAAGTCATTTAAGTATTCAACTTAACATGATAAATGATAATTAATTTATCATTCAAAAAAAAAATCTGTAATAATTGAAGTCAATTCTATTACTCCTGTCTTGCAGTCTATCAATGTCCTAAAAATCTATCAGAACCATACACTGTAAAAACCCACATTTTAAATTATTTGTCCATGATACACAATAACACAATACGTGTATTATAATACATACTCACATACTACATACCATACTCATACTAGCTATAGCTGTGTGTACTGTGTATATTTTGTATATTATACGTATGTGATAAAATGTTTAATAAATATTTACATCACATATATAGTACAAACACTATGACATCAGTTTGAAAGTCATCATAAAAATAAAACTCCTTCATGCAAAGTACACCAGATGTTCTCAAAAGTGTATACATTTTACCTTTTACAGTGTATATTATTCTTGTAGCATTGATTTTGGTCCAGACAAAGTTTTCACAGTGAATGCACACTTATATTCAAATAAAATGTAAACGGCGCAAAAAACATAGTTAACAAGGGGAGATAACACAGCCATTACTGGGAAATAAAATACTGCAACTACTTCAAATATGTATAAATAATTATTAGATATGTCATATGTTCGACTTTTCTCTTGCGTTCAGTCTGTTGTTCGTTAAAATATTTTTCAGATTATAAGAGTTTTTACTTGCTGATTTTGACAAATGTACAAAAATCACACTATAAAAGCTCAAAGCAACTGTAAAAAGTTGTGCGTGTATCATTTTATTTGTGGTAATAAGGGCACTTATGTGGTTTATGCTGCAATTCAAAGGCACCTTTGCTGATGCAGCCCGATAACAGACAGACATGCTTTCCCTTTGACTTTACTTAATTGTTTAGCAATTACAGAAGCTTTGCTGTACACATAACAATTAAAGCTTTTAAATTAAGTAAAACTCTTCCACGAAAATCTTCCCCCTTTCAAATGCCTCCATGTAAAGTACTGTGGTTCAGCTTTAAAGAAAAGATCAGAAGAATCAAAGGTAAACTCTTTTCTTTTCAATTCATCTCTCCCTGGATTAAACAAAGTTAGTATGTTTAAATCACAGCCCTGTGACAGAACCTGTCCACCTCTCGCCCAATGGCAGTTGGACTCCAGCACCCCCGAGACCCTTAAGAGGACAAGTGGTTAGGATAACAGGTGGATCAAGGTTTAACTCACTGTATTCTCAGTTTTAAATATATTCTACTATGGGTTACGTTTCGTAAAGTCTTGGGGGGCAGAACAACCTGTTAGTGGAAACAAACGTATGTATACATAAAAGAAATACAACTTTAGTTTGAACAGCACACATTATAATGAGGTTTCGTGACAGTCAAGCTCCAACCAAGTCAAGGTTAGAGGTCAAAAGACCTTGCACTCGTTTATGCTGAACATGCGCCTCCTGGACTGCTTCCTGGTCTGTTTAACAGCCATCCGCACTGCGTACTCAAACACCTGCTGCACGCCGCGGTTGCCCAAGGAGGAGCACTCCAGGTAGCCTTTGGCGTGGATTTCGTGAGCAACGCGTCTCCCTTCCGCTGGTGAGATACAGGTGCTACGGTGCGCGCCCACCTCCCGCAGGTCAGTCTGGGTGGCCACGACCAGCACCGGCACCCTGGGCAAGTTTTCTCGAACTTCAGCAATCCACTTGTGCTGGACACTAGCCAGAGAGTTACGGTTGGCCACAGAGTAGCAGATGAGGACGACGTCGGCATGCTGGTACGATCTCGGACGAATTTGTCTGAAGTTGTCATGACCCGCCGTGTCCCACAGCCCCAAGTTGATCTGAACTCCGTCCATGTACACCTCCACCCCTGTATTGTCAAACACTGTGGGCTTGTAGCTGTCTGGGAAAGTCTCTGACGTGAAGCGGACCAGTAAGGCCGTCTTCCCAACTGCACTGTCCCCAACCAGGACACACTTCAGTGACATCTCTGTCAGGCCGTTCATGGTTGCCTCTGGAATATGTCCCTCCTCTAGATGTATATGGTTCTTTAACAGCTTTTCTGTGACTCTTCAGACTGGAGAGGACTAGGGTTCATGAGGCAGTCAAAGGCTGTTTTCACTGTGTTTGCTGTACTTCCGTGTACAGGTGGTAATTTTCATTGCAGGTTATTTACAGCCCTGTTTTGTGGTAATTCCATTCGTGGAGGTTTAACTGGTCGCTCAGCTTGTTAAACTGACTTGATGATGTCTCTCTTTTCAGAGTCCTTAGATATCTCTCAAATACAGCAGATATGTACAGTCAGCAGTTCGCCAGCTGTGAGCTTTACATACGCTTCACAAAACCTCTTATTTCTTTAGGCCCTTTCGGCTCACTGAACTTCCGCTCAGTGTCTGCAGCATGGTTGTCAGGTTCTGGTCCTTCTCTCTGATGATCTCGAAGGCCAACATACTTTCCAAACAGGCCTAATCTCTCAGCACTGAATGAGGAAATTTACTGCGGAAGACAGAGAGAGAGATTATTTGTTATAAATACGAGGTATCTGTAAACTTCTCATATAGCATGTACTCTAACATGTACGATGACAGTAGGGTTTTCAGCGATTCCCATACACAGACTAAAACTAAATATAAATAAGCCTCTACTCACTATAATATCCTTCAATCTTGAACCTAGTTCATCTGTGCTGTTGTTCAGAAAATGCAACATTGGGTGATTCTACATTATGAAAAATGTGACCTTTTAATAGATTATGTTTCAAGAAACGTGTGAACATTACAGAGGTACGATTGCTAGAGTAGTGTTTATGGCATCCACTTTCTGTATATTTACAAAGAAAAGTAAGTGTACAAAACATTATATCTATGACAAAGTACTTATTAAATACGGAAGTAAAGATTTGTATGTTTGGGTGTGACCCAGAATTCACATCTCGATCCTGAAGGCTTCAACAGGTGCTCTGTCACGGTATATCTGCAGCGTGTGGTCTATGTTGTGTTATCAGGATCTTACATGTGACATGGCTGTTTCCCATAACTCTAATATACCTACTTTAATTAAAAACAAGTCCCGATTCTGACATTAACATCATAAACAAACACCTGTTAATGGATCAGGATGTTTGTGTGTGTTTTCTTTTGTGATAGAAATACATCATTCTTATTATTAACTGAATTAAATCTACTAAAGGTTTCTTTTGAATTCTCTGGGGGATTGAATTGACTTTTTGACTATTGTTTGAAACTACCAGAAGTGACTAACTATAACCTCAAAACCACACACACACATACGTTCCTTTAGATGGAAAGACCTCCATAACGTAGATGGGACATTTTAATGAGTGTTTTTTTCCACGGTTTAACTTTCTGCAGTATTTCACTAGAAAAACCTTTAGTTTAAACATTTAATTTTATCCTCTCAGACTGGAGTGAGAGGAAATATGAACAAATAACGAAAACAAGAATCAAACCCTTAATTCGGCTGATTTAACTCTTCTAGGCTAATCAAGAACAAACCACAAGCTTAAAATAATTTATAATAAAATGTTATTTTAAACACCAGCTCGTCTATTTTTTTTTTCTGATAAGAGTAGAAATAAGAAAACGCCCTGAAGACCTCGTTTAAGAGTTTTGACAGTGAAGTTTAGGTTGTCGCCCACATTATAGTCTTATTAAATTTCCAAATAGAACATAATAGAAATCACAGAGGAAGACGATGTCGTGTCTACACAAAGTAAACGGAGGACAAAGAAAACTCACCTTTTTTTTTTTTTATCTGAGTCTTAATCGGGCGGATGCTGCTGTCGCGTCTGAAAACTTCACAGCGTCGAGGGGGGAAAAAAACAGACTTAAACTCCACAAACTGTTAATTATCATCTGTAGGATTAAAACAGGATTTTAACAGGATACTATAAAATATGCCAGACATTAATCAGTCAGAAATATTTCGACACCTGATTAAATAACGTCGAGGTTCGTCAGTAGAGGAGGGAAGTGAGAAAGTACGAGAGAAAAGAAAAGTAAAACGCATCCGCTTGTTGGAGTGTGGAGGTGTGACACACGGTCTCCTGCTCACCTCCCCCCACAGCAGCTGTGCTTAAATATATAATATATATATAATAAAATGTGTTTTTTTTTCCTTCTATACATTTGTACCTTATTCTTTGCAACTTTTAGACTGAACCAAATGTGGATTTTCAAGCAGAGAAACACAGATGTAGTTGATCCATATGATCTTCATCCAAATTATTAGATTAACCACCAGTGGGTTAGAAATGTGTACAAGTCCTCCATCTGGTGTTGCAGAGTGTGACTGTGAGAACTTTAATACTTTAATTTATTCAGGTCAAATCGGCGCATTTGCTCTAAAATTTTGTTTTAACAAAATGGTTTTTATTTTTTCTGTGGTTCAACTAGTTAAGACACATTAAGTGTTAAGAGTCCATGAAAAACTGTGTATTCAAAACTGAAACTGAAAACTGAAAACAAATAAGACTTTATTCCTTAATACATTAGTTTCTGTAAAATCATTTTAACAAATTAATAAAAAAAAATACAAAATTACTCTTTGTAATTTATGTATTTACAACTTTATGTACAGTGAGTAAAATGTGTGAACACTGTTTGTGTACCTTTGTGAAAAATAATCACATTGCTAGAAAAACAGAAGCAGTTCTGCAAAGCTACTGTAAACACACAAGGAATTCAACTGCTACAAAACAGGGCACAGTGTGTTAAGAAAGCTATAAGGAACAGGCTGGAAACAGTCGACCGGCCTCCGAAGAAAAGAAAACTTAACATTGATTGCTAAATATTTCCCTGAGTTTGAATATCCTCTCTGTGGAGAAGCAGCTGCTAAGACAGAGGACAGTGATTGCATCAGAACTAACAGGGGGGGTTGTTCATATTTTATTTATCACATTTTTTTCCTTTGATTGTTCGACCCATTTACTGGCCTTTCATCGTTTGAAGAGTTTCAGGCTCACACACACCGTTACACTACAACCAAAAGAAAACACACACAAGTATCTGTGATAACTCCTCAGATGACGACCTCCCCTCAGAGGGGATGCAGCAAATGTAGATTTAGCGCCAAATAGAATTTTTAAACTAAGTTTGTTTTATTTACTTAAAATCCTAGTGAACAACCTCTGAGCAGGCAGCATGATTCCAATAACGTTTTATAAAATACTCTCATATGTGAAACATGACTCTAGATTAGTAAACGTTCAAATGATTAAATAACACCTTTCAACATGGAGCCTTCTAAATGCTTGGGTATAAATCATCTTTAAAAGGCAAGTGTAAAGCAAACTAAATAAATACATCACACTATAAAACACTTTAAATATAAAATATACTGTACATAGATTCTAGCTTTACAATTGCATAAAATACCTTGTTTGTGTATCATCATGGCTCTCACAAAAGAAAAACTATGCTGATTAAGATCTATAAATTAACCTCAATTTAACCAAGGCCACGTTTCGATTAATGTAAAGAGAGGATATATGTGTGTGTGTGTGTGTGTTTGTGTCGTCTTCTATAGCAGCTTTAGATTGAATCCAATAAACCACGTTCACTTCACTTCAAAGACACCAACACGAAACCTGGCTTTGGCTCAGTGAACCTGTGCGATAAAGAGACAGGAGAAGAGGTTGGTGACCAAAAAAATGTTATCCATGTCTGTGTGTGTGTACGTGTGTGTGTATACCTGTAGTGTTTGTTGGTGAGGTAGTCTATAACGGCGGGGCGGATGCGGGCCACGCCCCCCTGGCTGTGGTTCCCTCTTCCTGTGATGACAGAGAGCTGAGGTCGACACAGACCCTGCTCACAATCTACGCAGAAAGAGGCCAAAAAAGAACAAAAGACACACACAAACAACAATACAGTTAACAAGAGTGACACGCACAAAATGGCGCTTGCTAGCTGTTTTAATTGTTCATACGGTTCAGCTGGACAACATGTGCACATGAGTCGTACCTGGACACTGGCCTTAATGGGCACTCCATCAATTTTACACATTAAGTTCGGTTTAACTTGTAGAGTACTGTTCAACCCCATAGCAGCATCTCGGCTGTTGTTCTCCTCCTCTCCTACATCTCTCCACTGATGTCAACATGAACATTATCCACTTGCACAAACAGTCAATAGCTGTGTATGGTGTTAAGACTTGGCAATCCAGCTGTATTCTTATCCTAGCGAGACTCTTACACGGTCTTCTTTGAAGAGTTGGGTCTTCACGACTGATAGAGTTAACAACAACAACAGCTATTTACACACTGGTCTGTTTTCACTGTGTTTGTGAGATACTGTTGAGCAAGTTCATTTTATGTCTCTTGTTTGTTGCCTTGATGTCTCGGATGCAGGTTACAGATGTGGTTACATTACATGTGTCTGAGTATGTGCACGTACAGTGAGAAGGGGAGGGGGAGCTGACTGATATTTTCAGTTGATTATGAAACTATCCCAGGATAATCAGGTAATGGCACATTGCCATAGTCAAGGTAATTTATGGGAAAGCACTAAGGTATAGAATCCTCTAGTTAAATCAATCAGAAGGTGATCATGTTCTATAAAACAGATTAAATAAAAAAGCGTGGCCAAATATACTTGGGCGGCTATTAATATACCTGGGAAGTGAAGTCTAAGTGTATGCAGAGACACTATAGTATTTTGCAGACTACCTGTGGTTTTGTCCTTTAAGACCTGGGCAAGATGCTCCAGGGCCTCGTCTACATGCAGTCCATGGAGGTCCAAGATGTTCTTTGGCAACAGTGACGAGTTCACCCTCTGAAAAATCTGAACTGCTGCACGATGATTGGCCTCACGCACCCGCTGGCCATGCAAGTGTCCCTGCAAACAGAGTTCATACAAATAAAGTAAAAATGACAAGCTGCAAAATTAAGACACTTTTTCGCTAAATCAACAACACAACTTAAAATAAAGTAGCAAAAGCATACAAAATCCTTCACAGGTAAAACTGTAGCTTGGAAAAAAATATTAAAGTAGAACATTCTCTACAGGCACTTACCTGCTGTGCATAAAATGAGGCTACTTCTTTGCGTCCTTGTTTGTAGGCCTCAGCAGCCTTGGAGAAACTCTCAATCTGTCGGCTCCTCTGCAGGTTGGCCTCGGTCCTGAAGTCGTCATACTCTGGGTCCACCGTATCCTGATAGTCAAGTACGATCGACTCCAAGTGCTTCTGCCTCTGAAAAATTAAAAGGACAGAGTGATACAGACACCTTTTCAGCTGCAGTTCGTAATGATACTGAGGCAGCATTTATCCCCTTTTTCCACTGTACATATTTAACTCTGAACTGATGCTATGTGGTAGTTCAGCCTTCAGCCCATTTACAATAATTTTAGAGGTGAATTACGGTATGTGCCTTCATGTTACTGTCTGTCAATAAAATTATGGTTTCCTGCTTTCTGAGTAATAAATGTGTCAGTATATTGGTGCAGTTTCCTCTACAGTTACACAAGTATTTTAATATTATAAGGTATGGGTGATATTATATTATAAGTCGTTATACAAATTTGCTTGTATGATGACACCATCAATATAATAGACAAAGTGGGTAAATGTTAAGTGACAGATTACACACAAGCATGAATAGTATGTGAAATGGATGTACACATTTAGCTCTGTTCCACTGTTTGTGAATACCTTTTCCCTCTCTTTGCTGGCTGCTCTGTGGTGGTCGGACCGAGGAGCTTCTGGGGCAAAAACCGTCTTGATGGGTTCCTCGTCCAGTAGAGAGTGAAGAAACAGCTCTGTCTGGGTCAGACTGTAACTACACAAGCAGAAGGACAGAGATGGAAAAAAGATTGAAATGCAGTAAACAAACACAATTATCACGGCAAGCTGCATTAAACAATACAATGTCAACAAAACAACTACAAAATGAAATATCTATTGGAAGGTATTGACACTACAAAACCTCAGTGATCTATTTATGGATATTCACAAGGCCCATGGCTTAAGTCTGGTAGTTAATTACTGTAGTTTCTATTACTGCCAGTGTCAGGTTTGTCTGGTAATTTACCCTTCAAATCACAATTAAAATTACTAATTGTGTTGTTAACATAATTAGAAGCTAAAGCTAATTTCTTATACATTTATTTGTATCTTTTGTTACACAACTATTTGTACATTTGTTATGGTGCTGCACAATGTAAAATAAAAACAGGTAACACATTTTTTTTTATAACAAACCCCCTAAATAGATTTGATAAGGGTTGAAAAAAGCATTCAAGTTTGATAAGCAGATTTGTAAGCAGTTGCAGATTCCATAAAATACTATCAAACGTCATCCCTAATTTGCATTAGCAACCTGAGTTCACCTAAATTTATCTCAACTGTTGTGTCCAGACCAATTCACTGCTGGTGTTGTAATGAAACTGGATTGAAGTGTTTCTGACAAACAAAACTAGAGAAATCCAGGCTTAAAGATACACTTGTGTCTCACTTGTGGTCTCTGAAGATGTCTTTAAGGAAATGCCTGTCAATGGTGGGGAAGCGTGAGTACAGCTGGTTCTCCTTCAGCTGGGTGGCTCCATCTTGCCGGATGTGGTCTACACGACTTTGTCTGGTCTGAAATGAAGAGAGTAGGAAAGAGGTTAAGATGGGAGGAACAGAGAAGGATAAGGAACAAACCAGGATAATGATATTCAAGATGTTTGTCTGCAGGTACATCAAGTGTGTGTGTTACCTTCTCCACATTCTCCAGCAAAGCCTGCTCCTCCTTTATAATATCTCTAAGAGAGACATGTGGACGGGACACATTCCAGTGGTCCATAAATGGCATCTGACCGTGGGGTTCCAGTTGAGTGTCATGCAATGCATAACCATCTGCACTAATCGGGTAACGTGCTGCTTGTGTCCGTTCTCTTGACCTAGGTTTGTCCCCCTGTGATTCACCCCAGCGTGCTGAACCTAAACGATGAAAAGATTGACATTCACAGATTTTGAGAAAAAAATGGTAGTTATGGCTGAAACGTTCTTTTTTCAGAAGTAATCTGACAGATGTTTTAGGTACAGTATGTTGTCTTTAATTGGACAATGCAGGTTACACTTCTGTAGAAAAATGCAACAGATGTAATGTCTATCAGCATCTTGCAAACACCAAATGAATTCATGCTGTTCTCATTCCATTTTTGTTTGCGTTTTTATGTTTCTGTGTGTAAACCTACCTTCCGTAAGTAAGTGAAAGGAAAGAGCTGCTTGTCTCTGTCTTTCCTGTAAAAACACCATTTATACCAAATCAGGGTATCAGGGTACGTTTATAGTTGCACTGATAATACTGATGTTGGTTATTTACACAGCCAAATGTTAAAGAGCTCACCTGGATTGTCTCCTTCCACTTGTGATGGAGCAGTTTAGCCAGGTTCAGGTCTATCTGCACTGCACAGTCATCCCTGGAGCATGTACCTAAATATAGTGACCCACAGAGGACAGATACCTTTAAATCAGTTCAGACTATTTTTGTAGTTCGCTCTGCAGTTCAAAAATGTAAATCAGATGTCAGTGTTTTTTTTTTCAAAGTTGTTCAGATCATCTAAAAACAAATAAAACACCCTTTCAGATGACACAATCATTGGTGCTGCATGTAAACATTTGGACATATGTCCAAAATACATCTTTCCCAACGTTATCCAGCAACTGGCCAGATGTGGATGTGGATATGGAACTGTGAGTCTGAACTTCTCTCAAAGCCGTTTCCATTCTTTCCACAAGTACGTTTTGAGAGCAACATCATGAATGCCTTCAAAGACAGACTGTACCGACGTGTGTGCTGTGAACCTACAGTACTTGTACATATAACCATATCTTGCCCACATGACAGCAGGCCTTGGCCACACCTCTGAGTATGACCCATCAGATAAGTTATATCTTACACTTTTGGCTTTGTATGTTAAAAGACAACATATGACGCCTTAGCATGTCTTAGATTGTGTATGTGCCAGTGTGATACCTGTGTGTTAATTACCTGGATCTACTCCCACAGGACCAAACAGTTCAGTTAGCTGAAGTGCCAGCTCAGTGGGTAGTTTGAGCTCCAAACTCTGAATATCCAGGTGTTTGCTCCTCCTCTCCTCCATGTCCCTCCTTTCAGTCTTTTCCTCCTTCTTCTGTTTTTCCTCTCTCTCCATCTCCTCTAATTCAGCCTGCAGCAGTCGGTGGACCTCATCCATGCTGGCGATGTCGTACTCAATCTCAGTTCTTGACTCTTCAATTATTACCTCATCCTCTAAGCTTCCACCCCAAGCGCCACCACCTAAGTCGGGTACTGGCATCACTTTGCATTCTATTTCTTTTGTTGCTTCAGGCTGACTAAGTTCTGTTTGAGGAGCTTTTTCTAATTGTGAGGTTGTATTGAGATGATGGTCATTACTCACTGAAGCAGCAACACCGTCAAAACATGGTATGTCAGTATTACTTAAGTTCTCATTTGACTCACTAACTGTTTCACAGGTTGGCTGCTGAGTCCCCTCCTCAAACTCAGCTGGCTCTGGCTTTTGCAGATCTTCACCTAATACATTAGCACACACATTTGTCTGTACAACTTCACCTAAAGCTCCACACAGACTAAATGTATTCTGGTTATCCTCATCCCAAGCACCATCCTCATCTCTAAAGAACCTCTCTCCAGAGTCCAGCAGCAGGTTGGTGGTCCATTCCAGGTCTTGATGGCATTTGTCATACAGATCTTCTAATGTATCAAAACTAACTAGTTTAAAATGGCTGCTGAGAATACACAGGCTCTCAAACCGGTCTTGAGCTGCCCCGAGCTCCTTCTCCTCCACCTGTGTGCCTTTCTCATGCACCACACGATAGGGTACCTCTTTGTGGCCAGATGGGTGAACTGCAACTGCCGCAGAAACAGGCACAAAGCGAGAAGAGTCGCCAGACAGAACTATGAAGTCACTGGAGTGGCTGCTGACAGTGACTAATGTATTATCAGGGCTGTCTTGACGATTCAGACGCCAAAGAAGGGCAAAGTCTTGAGCTTCTGTCTGGGTGAAGCAGCCTGTGTCTACCAGAGGACAAGGAGAAAGAGGCTGTTTGTCGGCCTGAGATGTGGTCTTGGTAAACTGGTCAAAATCTGGTTTAGAATTAAGGCTAGAGTTAGAGGTAGGATTAAAGTTAGGTTCCACTTCTGTTTTACTTGTACTCTGACAACTGTCTATGTTATGAGCTGTGGTATCGGGGTATTCGAGAGCATTCAATGAAGAAGCGGGACAGTTTTGAGTAAAGGTGAGGGCTAGCTTGCACTGTTTCCCAGATCTGCGACCATGTCGCTGCTTTCGCTCTTGACTGCCTAGATCTGCTTCCACAGAGCCCTCACACACAGGACTCTGACACACATCATTAATATAACTGCAATCAGCCTCAGTTGTAGTCTCCCTACCATCATCTGTGTAGTTATTTATGCTCCTATCAATATGACCATTACCGCAAAGTTCTGTAACAACCTCAGCAGTAAGATTTGAGAGAGGATTTATACTGTTGGTTGGCTGTGTCAAATCCACAGTCCCTGTTTCTCTGACAATTTCTGCCACCTGATCATTCCCTCCTGTTGTATTAGTTGTTTCATTTTCAGTTTTTACTTCCTCCTGATTATCAAATTTTGATTTCCTAACTTCGCAATTGTCAGCTGCCTTCCAGTCTAACACACAGTCAGGTAATTCACCTCTGCTGCTGTCAACACTGTTCATGTTTTGCTCTCTCTCTTCACTGTTGGATCTACTGCCATGGGATTCCTCAGATGTGCCACCTGCTTCCTCTTCTTTCTCCAGTTCCTCTGCATAGCTTCGGGAAGGGGAGGACAAACGGGAAGAGGTGGTCTGAATGGTAGCTACACCTGAATAACACTGAATAAGATCAACAAGCTTCTGAAACTCTGTTACTGCAGGTCCAGACTGCACTTTAATTATATTTTCGTTAGTTTCTTTAGAAACACCATCACCTTCCTCACCACTTCCTTCTCTATGTCTTTCTCTTCTTCTCACCCGTCGCTGATCAAGGGACACTTGAGAAGGCCAGTCCCCTACAAAATCCAACATCTCAGGCATTCTGGTTTCTGCCTCACCCATCAGAACCTCAACCTGTCCTGTTTCGCCTTGCTTTCTCTTTTCCTTCTCCTTTGCCTCACTCTCCGACTGGTTAGCATCTTTCACCAGATCAGCAGGCTCCTTCTGGTCAAAACCAGGCTTCCTGCTTGATCTTTCTCTCCTCACCCTCTGTCCAATAGATTCAGAGAATGCCACTGGCACCTCATCACCACGATGATCTTCATTAATCACTGATTCCACAATACAGTCAGGAAATCTCTGGCCTCCTACTGAATTATCTATCTCTAACTGGGCATCCAATTCAGAATCTAAGTCCCCCAAAGCCATGTCATCATCGCCATCAGAAATTTCAGGGTCTTTTGTCGGTCTTCCACCAGGTTGCAAAACGAGCAACTCAGTAGATTTGTGGGTGATGTCTTCCAGCATTCCCACTTCACTAGAACGACCGATGGATGATACATCAGGGAGGGAGGAAGACAGCTTAGGGTGGGATTTCTTATACCGCTCAATTAATCCAGGTTGCCCTACCAGGTCAGGACAAGGTGTTCCAGAGGATACTGCCCTAGAGAAATCAGGAGAGGTATGAATGGGACAAGTAGCATAACTGATTTTCTCAGTATATTGGTCTGCATACAATAAAACTGATGTGCAATGTCTCTCAATTGTTAAATGATTCAAAATAATAATTGTACTGTTTGAAAGTTGAAGTGAAGGGTATTTAATTAATACATATGCCAATTTTCACCTGAGTGTGCCCAGTGCAAGAAGGCTCCATATGATGAGAAACTACCAGAACAAGTTTGAAACCACATTGTAATACAGTTGCTGAAGTGGTTAAGAGCTATAGGAAGAACCATACCACCAGTAACAGTGTGCTGATACATGGCTGCATCAGTGCAGCAAGTGTTAGGTAGATGACATTTACAAGACAATGCAACCCTAAAGAAACTTCAAAAAAGACGCACACAAAAAAAAGAAAGCATAAGCTATGACCTGGCCAAGTGTGTCCACTGAACTGACATCAGTATTTTAAAGTACTTACTTAACATTTTAAATGCTACTGACCAGGGTTGTACACAGTTCTGTTGTATAGTGAAATTGTATTGGAATAGGTAAACAATATGATCATTACATGTGCATAAATGTGCTTTTTTTTTTTTAACTAAATTGGTGAGTTTGTCCTATACAATATTAATCAGTGAAGCTAATATCTAATACTAATACTGCGTACATATCTTAAAAATGGCTACGATAAAGGTAAGGAGCTGAATTCTCTTAATTTGTGTTTACAAAAACAGATTTCTGTTTAAGGCAACATTGTGACAAGGAAGCTATCTACTCTGGAGTATTAAAAACGTAAGAAGAAAGATATTATACATATTTAATGTTTTAAATGAACACAATTTCAAATACATGAGTGTAAAGCAAATCTGTATGAAAACACTTTTGTGTGACACAAACTTTAGGATTCTGTTCTCCAGAAGGAGGCGCTGTTTTTGCTCAGGCATCTGTGAACTCATTATAGTGTGGACTGTGACAAAACGCTCATATCCATTAAGCATGCGACGGATTGTTTCCACTGGAACGTTGTGTGAGGTGCGTCTGCAAATGCACAAGGAATAAAAACAGATAAAGTCTTCGCTTTTTATGTGCAAAAATTCCTTTAGGTGACATTATTCATTAGGTGAATTAAAGACAGATACTCCTGTCATTTCTCTCTCTCTCTTTCTCTCTCACACCTCTCCAGTTCTCTAGGTTTGTTCTTCCACCAAGTGTCCGGCTCTCGGAACAGCACTTTATATCCATGTTGCAGGGCCTAGGACAGATATAAAGGACCAACCATTTATGGCATTTCATAACAAAGTTATGAGTGCAACATTTCTCAGATGTTATGTAGTCCTATGATACTTTTTGTTTTATCAACAATATGCACATTTCACTGCTAGAAACAGAATATGGGGATGACATATTCTATTTAAAATCTAGACTGGATGTCTGAAAATACACAGTTATAACAGTAACCTATATAAGCGAGTGTTAAAACTAGAATCAGTCTTGCATGAAAACAAGACACGCAGCTGTGTTGCTTAGGTACCAGCAAGACAATGAAATATAAGCTAGGAGTTCCAGTTGCAGTAACACATAATTGCATTTAATGATGGCAAACCACCACACAACTGTTGATACTCAGAAAAAGGGATTTTACAAATACCATTTGATGTTCATGTAAATATTGATTAAGTAGTCAGAAGTTAACCCTGCAATTTTTTTTCACGCAGGACTAATGTCAGTTTGTCAAACCTACTGTAATAAATTAGATGCTATTTAAGAGGTGTTTTATGAAACCCTTCTCCAGAGCAATTAGCACAACAGCAAAATGAGTGTATGATCTCTGTTACTGTGCTGATCAAACTGCTGGCAAGCTGACTGACCTGAACCACATAGGGTTTCATCTCCCAGCCCTGCATGTTGGTATTGTCAATGATGATGGGGTTATTGCCCCTCTCAAAAGCTTCCTTGGCTATGGGATGATGTTTGCATAAGAGAGACAGGACAGTACAAGAGAAACAAATTACTTCTTGTTTTAATACAACTGCGGCCAAAACACACATACAGATGTTGCACGAGAAATTAAGATTAGGATTTTGACTTTTTTTTACCTCGTTTATGGTTCCACTCATGAGCCTCCCCGAGAACAGTGGGATCAAACTGATACTCTCCATTATGAGTGTAATAGTCGTCGGTGCTCAGTATAACTCCTCCTTGGTTATGCTGTAATAAATCCCTGCAGAAAGACACACACACACACACACACACACACACACACACATAAAGACAGGTGTTTAGTGATGCTAACACAAGTTCTGACTGTTGAAATTACAGTGCATGACTGTGACCACCTTCGATTCTTAGCCTTGACCTTGGAACAGGCAGAAAGTCCCCATTAAAAAGCCTGACGCCCCTCCCAGCACTGTGTAACACCTTGTATGTCAAAAGTAAATTTAATCATAACACCAGACAACAAATTTTTCAAACAAATTTTATTACGTGAATAAAACCGGATGCCTTGAGTTAAACTTTACTTGCTGAACACGATGATGAAATCAGAATTCATCTATCATGTAAGGTTTCAGAGAGACAACAACCCTCCTTTCCTATTGGTGGAGTATATTGATAGGCACAAAAGCCAACCAACCTACTCTACTCTACAAGTACAAAAAACTACATTTCAATTTTCATTAAAACTGTATGTGATACAACAAAGTGGGTGTCATTTTTGTGATTATCTGGTCGAATTCCAAAAGAATAACATCATTTTTCCCAGGTACCAAATATTATGTTGACCAGTGTAGTCAGTCCTAAAAACAAAATCCTAACAATTCTTACCTTGCCACGGTCGACTTGCCAGATCCTGGAGCACCACGTAGCAGCACAAGCAGCTTCCCTTCCAAACAGAGCCTGCTGTGCTGGTTAGGACGCTGTGCGGCAGCAGTCACAGCCCAGGATTTTGGAATAGTAGCAGAAGGTTTGAGAGGTGCTTGACTGACTGGGGCCTGGCTCGGCCAGGGAGAGAAATGTCTAGGTTTGCTAGGCCACTTGGATGGTTGTTGTGCCACAGGGGTGATGAAGGCTGGCTCTTGATTTCCATGGAAACGAGGAGAAAACACTGGTGCCTCCAGGTTCCAGGGTGATGACTTGCAGCCAAGCGGCTCTTGATTCTTCGATCTTGCTCCTCCGACTATTGCATCAGATGGCATGACCCCAACCCGCTCTAAAAGACAGTGCGACGGGTCTTGCTTTTTATACACCTGGAAAGCGGAGGGACGTCCTGAAGCTGCCAGGTCCAAAGGAGGTTTCTGCTTGTCTTCAGGCATCTCAGCCATCAGATGTGTGAAATCCACTACTGACTGCTGCCCCTGTGCAGTCCTGTCTTCCCATGTGCTGAGCTGGTCCAGAGAAGAAGAAGCTCCAGACATATGTTTCACCAGGCTGGCCACTGAGCTCGGCTGCTCAGCAGAGGGCCCTCTTGATCTAGGTTCCAGGCTAGACTGAAGCAGCTCAGGGAGGGCCTGTTGTGGAAATGGTGGTGGAGGGTAAGAGGAAAGGGACACACCAGAAGATGCACACTGGCTGCTGGTGTGCTTGTCTTCTACATCTTGTTGTGCAGTGAGTATCTCTAGTTCCTTATCAACTAGCAAGTCCAACTCATCTGTCAAGAGGCTGGTGGAGGGAGGAGAGGAGGGCTGCTGTGATGGTTTGGACAATTCTGGATCTGGTCTGGGTTCAGAAAAATGGCAGGGGCTGAGCAGTGCTGCAGCAGTGCGCTCAAAGCCAGAGACGGGAGAAGGAATAGGGGCTGCAAGTTCAGCAGCCACAGACAGCTCCAAGAGAGAGTCCATTGCATTTTCAACTAGGTTACAAACAAAATGTCAAAAAGTGAAAAGGCAGTTAAATTTATTATATTTAACACATGTCAGGTGGTACGCAAGTAAAGTCCCTGAAACAGTGTTCACAGAGTGTTTGTCACTCATATTTATTGCGGACTGGCGTTTTCATCGCTTATGAAAATAATCAGTAGTCAAATAGTCAATGACAGACACAACGGGTAGAAGAAGGTGAACCAATAAATGCAAGGTGCAGTTTTATGACTGTTTATATTACACCTGGGAACTCCACTGAAGAGTAATCACATGTAGAAAAATGCTTTAACCATGTCAGAAATGCACAATTAACAATCAACCCAGCTAACTAACTGGTTTGCCTAGATATACTAAATAGCATTCCCAGGAGTCACACAGCAGGTCGGAGAGCTAGCGTTAACCAACAATCACCTGCCTTTGGTGCTAAATTACCTTGAAAATCACACTCGGACAGCACGATGTATATAACCTCGGGGTCCAGGTGTGAGAACATCTCCCGCATGCTTTTGACGATTTTATCCTTGTCGGAGCTAGACGACGAGGTTACGTTCGCCATTGCGTCGTGATGTCCGTGGGGTAGCCGGTAAGTCGTGCTGTAGCCGCGGCTGTCCCCGTCTGACGGCCCGGCGGGGACTCTGGCTGGGCTCTGGCCGTTTTTCTTTCTCCGGGGCATTCTGTGGCCGAGGTGTACACGGAGCTAACTAACGTTAAGTAGCTGGAGAACTACAAAAAAGGTGACCCGGAGCTGAAAACATACTCCTGTAGTGTGTGTTAGAGTAACTAAAGTCCAGCAACTCGAGGTTATGATCGAACAGCTCTGAGAGTGGCGGAAATTGCGTTACATCAGAAAACAAACTGTACTGTTCTAGTCCGCCACACAGCAGTTTACACCGGAAATCAACACTTCAAAATAAAAGTTTGTTCTCTGACCTCTCCGACCACCTCCTGTGGTTCACTAACCCTGAGTACGCTACTCAGGTGATGAGTGTTTCCATTTAATTACTGTTACGTTCCCTTCTACTACATTACTCCACTACATTACAAATTTCTGTTTTTTTACCCCACTACATTTATTTGACTGCTTTAGTTACTAGTTACTATGCAGACATAGATTCACCATGAATATTCTATATGAATATATATGTGATATGTGAGATTATTATTATGAATTAACCACATAAAGTAAGATGAAAGTTAAAATTAGCTCCACCTTTACCATCTGCAACATTAATGATGTTTACACATCAATGCATCAATAGTTAGAATATAATATACTGTATATCATTCTGCATAATGAATAGTTTTACTTATAGTTAAGCATAGTTTGATGCTAATACTTTGACCTTTTACCTAAGGCCTAAACATTTAAGATCTCTGTAGAAATGTTATTTATGAGGCAGATGTTGAACAAATCTGGATTATATTTGCACATTCATATTATCAACAGAATCAACTTCAGTGGTGTAACAACTTTTATTTCAAATCAGCAACTAAGTTGGGCTGATGCCCAGATAATACTTGTACTTTGCCAAGTAGTACATTTTATATCAAGTACTTGAGACTTAAATAAAGAATTTGAAGTGGTGTTTTTACTTGTCGTACAGTACTTTAAAGACAATTACTTTTACTTGATTATTGAATTTTTGTGCACAACTGGGTTGAAGAGCTAATCAAACACCTTTCTTAAGTAAACTTACCAATACAATGAAAAACTATTTCATTTCATTTACAAAGTCTGCGAATTCTGGTGTTACAGCAGCATACAAATTACAATATTACAAAGATATAAATTACAACAATAAAAACATACCTAAAGAAAGTTAGAATACAGTACAGCAACATACACAATATAACAAAGATACTACTTCTACTACTACTACTACGACTACTGCTACTACTGCTGCTGCTACTACTACTACTGCTACTACTATTACTACTACTACTACTAATAATAATAATGATGATGATGATATATGTCAAAAAAGTACTGAAATTATAGTCGGTAGTCAGGCTACTTGCAGAAAATCTGCTCATTTAGACAAAAGCAGATGGTCTGCAACAGTCTTGAGTGAAGTTGAATCAGTTTTAATTTGTTAATTACTAGTTGGCCACCAGGTGTCAGTACTCTTTGCTTTTATTTTCGAGAAAGTTAAGGCACTAAATTTCTTCCTGCCACTATTAGCAGTAGTAGTTGTAATAACGATAAGAAGAAAGAGCAATATAAGCAAACGTGTTGAGGGTCCATCGCCAGCCTTTTAAAATGTACATTGCCACCTATTATTACAATTATGGTAGTTCGTTTCTCTAAGCTACATGCCACAAAACGAGAAATATCATTAAGAAATCACGACATGAGTGAATTTGTGGACGAAAACAGCAACTGCATTTAACTAACTCAAAAAGTTTACAAGTACTGCCGATAATTTAGGACAGACAGTGAAGCGAGTTGTTGGTGTCCGACTCCCGCCATGTATGTGGTGCTGCAGTACTCGTGTGAGACCGAGGGGGGCGCTCTGTACTCAACCTTCACTCAGATAGCACTGACTGAACGGACAGAGAGCTTTGTGCCGAAAACTAAACCCAACCTGTGTCAGACAAATGAATTAAAACGGCCCACTTGAGAGGTAAATACCAACGAAGAAATGCTTGGCAAATATACTGGGGTTTTGGTCGTGGCTGTATATTTTAAATTAGGTTCATTTTGCATATGTTAGGGTGTTCAAAATCATCCGTGGGGGCAAGTTGGTGGTGAGAGAGGAGGGCTCAGGGCGACGGTAGCAGCCCTTCTTCGCCTGTGAACTAGCGGCAGCACCGAGCGATGCGTTGAAGTTGAAAAAAGACAGTAACAAGTAAATTTGCTTCATTTTTAAACTTCACAAAGTAGTTGAATTTTCTGGGAACCATAGGAACTGACCACGAGTATGGCTGTTTGGGGCAAAGATTATAGGATACTTCACTTCCTCTGTGATAGTGTGTAGCTGGAGATGTGATGGGTACCTGAATAGTTTGCGGCCTAGGCTAGCAAAGTAGGCTAACTAGTTAGCTAGCACGGCTAACGTGTATTAGCCGCTCACTGCTAACATGACTTCCTTCCCGCAAAATGCCAGCTAGCCGTTAGCCAATGATGTCTGCTGTGAAACTAGCCTAGCTAGCTAATTTGATTACCTGTATGACAGTAGACCTACAGCGTTTCCACTCGTGTTGTTTTTAAAGTTATTGGTTCAAACAACTTAGTGGTTCAAATACCTGTGAGGTTACCGAAATAGCAGCCGAGCTCATTTCTGTATGTATACGATGTTTGATGAGGAATTTATGGAAAATATGGAGCTGATCTTTAGCTGGGGCAGTTTAGCATGCAAGCTAATAATATGCACAAAGCTGCTTTTATTTTGGTTTGGCGTTTGAAAAGTTTTCTGCGTTAGACTATCGACAAGTATAGACGTACAGTTTTAGCAATTTCAGTGGGCAAAATCGATGATTGGCAAATGAGAATGATGATTAAAACGAGGTTTTTCATAAGTGCGGTAGCATGGTTGTGTTGAACTTTTGTTTTCTGACCCATAGAGGCCAGTAGAAGACTGTGTGGACTACACATCAACAAGCATGGAGTTCCCGCAACAGCAGAAACCGGCGGGGGACGGAAAGATCGTCTACCCTCCCGGAGTAAAAGAGATTACGGACAAAATCAGCAACGATGAGGTGGTCAAGCGATTGAAGGTATGTTGATGGGATTATGTGCTGTCGGGATGTGTTTCTTTAATGCTTAAACTCATGTATCAGTGTCCAGCCCCTGGGGCACTGCCCAAATCCCTTATAAGTTTGCCAACTAATGGATATTAAGTAAGAAGAGGCCTGTTTGTCTGTCTGTACATAATGCTTATAGTGATGCCGCCACTAACACAGTATTGTGATGGTGAGTTTGAGTGCGACATGATTTAGAACAAGACATAGTACTGTTCTGGTGTATTGAAGGCTCAGACTTTCTCAGCCCTTTAGCTTGTCCTCTTATGGCTAGAAAAATGTGACAATCCTGCAATCTGAACACAAGAAAACTAAACATTACACACTGATGTTGTTTTTATGCAAGGGATCAAAACATGCATTTAAGAGAGGCTGATCATAGCATATGTGCCTTATTTGAGTCTCACAGAGGTCTAAATGAAGTATATCACCATGCTCCAGCACTGATTACATGTAAATAGTACAACACAGATCCAGTGTCCTGTTTATTTTGATGGACAAATCACAACATGTGAATTATTTAATGTGTGATTTTTCATACATTAGTCAAAATTCAAGATTCAAAAAACTTTATTAATCTCAGCTCTCAGTTCACAAGGAAGTAACCATAACCAAGAGATTAACACCAACAAATACTAAATACTCATATATAGTTTGCACAATGGATTAAAATAGGTCATTATCAAACTATGGTGTAGTGTAGAGAATTGATAACATAAATATGACCCTGATTTATGTTATGCACTATACACTCAGTTGACAGTTGATTAGGTACACCAGGCTAAAACTAATACAGTCTGATCCAATTGTCCTGCAGGAAATCTTCCCTTAGTAAAAGTGATCGTGTTTAGTTTTTGTTGAAAGTGTTGCAGAGAAGTGATAACTCAAAACTACAAAGATGTGTTTCTGCTGTTAAGCTTAGACTGCTTGATATAAATAGGGTGGACCAAATAATAGCTACACTTGTTACTATAAGTGAATACATTTCAACAGCATCACAGATTGCATCTTTCATAATGATCATACAGTTGAATCAACTTTGTAAAGTAGTTTAAGCAAGAAGTTAATTAGTTTCCAAATCTATCTGTTGGTGCAACATTATAATTCATTTGGAATCATAGTAGTGGCCACCTGGCAAATGTAAGTCTAATATTTTCTGAATTTCAACTTCTGAGGAAAATGCTGTTCACCAGTACTGATAACTCTCAATAACTATTGAGAAACTCTTTCACACAATTTTTAATAATTTTATGCATTTGTTTGATACATGTATTGTAGAAAATATCTAATTATGGCTACTTTTAACATGGATGTCAAACATACACTTTAAACAACAACCTACTACTCCAACCAGTCAGTCAGAATTGATAAAGCCTTCTGGATGGGAGGCAAAACATCTTCAAGAGCTTAAAAAACAAGTCCAGTTGCCATTTTTTGCGGGATAATTATTACCTGGACGACTGCGAACCTTCACAGACGTTACAGTTCAAACCTTCAACAGTATTAACTATATCTCCTTATTCATTTTAAGCAGCCTGTTTGTATCATACAATCCTGAGAGCGCTGTGCAATCTGACAACCCCCCCAACAACATGTAATGAGAAAGTTATCTTTCTATGACCATCTGTATTTCAACACAGAAAAAAACATTTGTTTGAAAGTGTTATAATTAAGAGAAGACTATATGTTTATGTTTAGCAGATAGTCCCATCTCAATAATTAACATATTGTTTGTTTAGTCTTTAAAAAGTTAGCAATAAATCCAACATTTATAATAGAGAAACAAATGTATTGGTCATCACCTGTAGTTGTGATCTAAATTCTAATAGAAAATAAATTGATTATTTGATTGACTTCCTTTCTCTTTACAGAACTCCTACTGAGAAGGAAGTTATTCAGTCAGTCAGTCATTTTGATCTACTGTCAGCCAGTATTATAAGTGATTTTATAGTTTGGTCTAATGCCTGTGGTGGGTCAGGTTTCCACTTTTGAAAGAGTCTGTGTAGCAGTGTGAGTAAATTGGTCTCTCTTTTATTTAAGTATTACATGTTTGCCAGAATATATGTCTGAGCTGAATATAAACAAAACTCATCAGTGTGTTTGAAGGCTAAGGCTATAAGTAACTGAGGTCTGTGTAGAGTCTGTCCTTAACATTATGAGTTTTGCTGTGTCCTGTTTCATGTTGGATTTGTGCCTGGATTGTCTGCATTGAGTTGAGAAGAATTTACATGGATTTATATTGTTGTAAAATTGGCAAATATACTGGGGGTTTGGTCATAGCTGTATATTTTAAATTAGGCTCATTTTGCATATGTTAGGGTGTTCAAAATCATCCGTGGGGATGTTATATTGTTTCTGTAAAAAATTGCTCTGATATCTGCTTGGGTTTCGTCAGATGCACTACTCTCTTTTCCCGTCTTTTTTGTCCTTTTAGACATAAATATATTCACTTTGTGGGCAGCAAGGAGCAGAATGTGTAGGTGTAGATAACAAGCTGAGTCTGCTTTAGCCAAGCATTAAAACAAAATGAAAAATCATTATCTCATCCTGTAATGAGTTGCCACTTTAAGCTCTGACAGTGAATTAATATTTTCGGAAAACCACTACTGGGTGGATTTATATCCAAAAGAGGTTTTTAATTTAACAAAATACAAGATAATAGAAGCACCAAACAAACTACTCTTTTGAAAAGTCATATTTGTAATATACGCTACCAGTCAAAAGTTTGGACACACGTAGGAATTACCATGTTTTACATGAAAAGATACATGTCTTCAATTGTGTTACCATCATTGCACATGGTTTTCTAATGATCAGTTAACCTTTTAAATTAATACATTTGCATTAGCAAACAT
>JAUMHL010000001.1:12881607-12904351 GCA_032362345.1 Sandelia bainsii
TGAGGTTGGCATGATTAAAGTCCCCGGAGATAATAAAGAGGGCGTCAGGGTGTCTGGTCTGCAGAGTGGAGGTGACCATCTGTATGACGTCACACGCCGCAGCAGCGTTAGCAGATGGAGCTTGTACATACATCATGACTTAGTACTGTAAAGAAAAGTTCAGCTGTTACAACCTTTGTCAACATGCAGTTTGTGACTTCTAGTATGAGAAACAGACGACACAAAGATTTTTAATAAATTTCTTTGAGCCGACATTTATGTGACTTGCATGTGCAGGAAAGATGCATAGTACCAGTAAAGACTACTGATATAAGCACAAATAATATTGTTTGATTCTCTCCATCATTCACTGAAACGTTACTCTTCTGTTTACAGGTTATTAGTAGAGAAGATCTTTGCTCATTACATGGTCCCTCACAGTCTTGACACAGAGGAGAAGATGAAGTGTCTGTACTACCTGTATGCGTGCCTGGACACAAATGCTGTCAAGTCAGTAAACCTGCAACATGTACACATGTTTTACAAATGCATGCATGTTTGCTATAAATGTATTACTTTAGAAAAACATACAGCCACACAGTGGGAAGCAAACCCATCCCCGTAAATACCCACATTAAAACTACATTAATCAGTCAATAAGTACATATAACTCTCTTCTCACATATTTCTCCTCTCTTTTTATGAAAATGATCTTTGCTTTCAGGGCTCTGAATGAGATGTGGAAGTGTCAGAATATGCTCAGAGGCCTCGTAAAAGAACTGTTGGACCTTCACAAACTGCCAGTGGTGTGTTGACACATACATGTGCATAAAAAACTGAGCATCTCCTCCATGTCTTCTCGTGCAAATGCCCCAAGATGTGTATGACTCTTTTCTCTCTGTTTCCCCTGGTAGTCTGAGGCCAACAACACAGCCATGCTTGGGAAGCTGATGAGTATTGCCAGTAAGTAAAAAAAAAAAAAAAAAACACTCACATGGCCAAGTTTAATTCCTGTAAATAGTAGGAGTAGGAGTAATATCCTAACACAGACTCTGTTTGGTGTTTCCAGAGAACCTGCCAGATGCTGGAAAAGCACAGGACTTTATGAAGAAGTTTAACCAGGTTCTTGGTGAGGACGAGAAGCTCAGGGTCCAGCTGGAGATGCTCATCAGTCCGACCTGCTCCTGCAAACAGGCCGAGATCTGTGTGGTGAGATAATAGTGAATGCTCATCTATCTAGAATACAATCAAAGTCAATCTTCTCTCTTTAACACTTCATTCACCAACTTTTCACCTTCTGTTTTTGTTTTTAGCATGATTTTATAAAAGACATGGCGAGACCACCACCAAACCATGTCACAAAGACTTTGAGCACCTCTTATTGCCAAAATTGTGCTCTAGTATGGAGGAAATAAACAGGGACAAATGTTCTTTTTCACATCCTGCTGATTACTTCAGCTTTAGCAAGTGCAATGTAACACTGTAATATGACCACACCTTCAGTGAAATGATAAGGGGAGGTTGTCCATGACATAGTAATATCTGAACCTCACCATAAACATGTGGATGTAAACTAAATTAACTGTGTTCCTGTATGTTCCCCTGAACAGAGGGAGATCACTCGCAAGTTGACATTCCCCAAACAGCCCACCAACCCCTTCCTGGAGATGGTTAAGTTCCTGCTGGAGCGCATCGCTCCCGTCCACATCGACTCTGAGGCCATCAGGTCAGGAAAACTCCTGATACTTGTGTACACAGACAAGTCAAATCTGAATTTCAAACCAATGTAATGAAAGGAATGGAATTGGAAATCCTGCTCCATTAGATTTAACTGTTTATTTGCACAGTACAACAAAACAGAGGCAAACCATGACTGTGTGTGTTCCACTGTCTCACTGGGATACATGTATTCTTCCATCATTGTGTAATACCACAGAGAGGCTTTTCACATTCACTGAGACACTTAGTGGTGGTGCAGTGTAACTGCAGGCCTCAGTCAGGGCACAGCTTTAACCCTTTGTGCTTCATGGAAAAACACCCACGAAGAGGAAACAGTTTTACTAATTCTTTTAAGTTATACAGTTTTATGTTTAATGTTTGCATTAATGTTATCCTAACCAAAAGTGACATGAGTTTTAATTATTTTAATACATGGTAATGATTTACAATGTTTTGTTTTAGTGCTCTGGTGAAGCTGTTGAACAAGTCCATTGAGGGCACAGCTGACGATGACGAGGAGGGCGTAACCCCTGACACAGCCATTCGCTCCGGCCTGGAACTACTCAAGGTACATGGCAAAGACACAGCAAGGAGGTTTCAAGTGTGCAAGAGCATCTTCATATTGCAAAGTGTCCATAATTTGTACAAACATGTACAAAAACGCTGCTGTTCCCTAACACTATCCTCATTCAAAATTAGATTGTTTAATTCTGGGTAAGAAATCTGATTAATAAATTTAAGATGGTATAAATACATTTACTCTGTTTCATTGCTTCTAGGTCCTGTCATTCACTCACCCCACAGCGTTCCACTCAGCGGAGACCTACGAGTCCCTGCTCCAGTGTTTGAAGATGGAGGATGACAAAGTGGCCGAGGCAGCTATCCAGATTTTCAGGAACACTGGACAGAAGATTGAGACAGAGTTACAACAGATAAGATCGTAAGTGATAAATGAAAAGAGACATTTAATTTACTGTATGTAAAAATGATAACTACATTGTCTGTGATTAACATCAGTAACCTATTTACAGTTAAAAGGTTTTCTTTGGTATATCAAGACTCAAGTATTACTCCATCAAAATCACAATGAAGGCCCCAGCAGTTCTGATTCAGCCTGCCTTAAATGAATATTTGCCTTGGAGTACATCCTCCTAATATGTGTTGTGTCTTTCAGGACTCTGATACCCATCTTACATCAGAAAGCTAAGCGGGGCACACCTCACCAGGCCAAGCAGGCCGTCCACTGTATCCATGCCATCTTTAACAACAAGGAAGTACAGCTGGCACAGATTTTTGAGGTGAGTTACTTCAGCTACTGCGCATTTGAGGCAGTAGCTATTTTGTTTAGTTTTTATTTGTTAGCTTGTGCATTTATATTTTCGTCTCGTGTTTTTGCCACACCATATGTCATGGTTTATTGGTATGAGTTTCGATGCCCTTAACATGCATCTTCCTTCACTTGCAGCCTCTGTCACGTAGTCTGAATGCAGATGTTCCAGAGCAGCTCATCACTCCTCTTGTGTCCCTGGGCCACATCTCCATGTTGGCCCCAGACCAGTTTGCTTCACCGATGAAGTCCATCGTGGCTAACTTTATCGTGAAGGACTTGCTCATGAATGACAGAGTACGTGGAGATTCAGCTGTGTGCTAAAACAAACATGTGTACATGTAATCGCACATTTTCACAGAAATGACATGGAGTAGCTTAACTTTTAAGAAATATATCCAATCATGAATAAACACAGTATTAAAATTAAGGTGTGGGTGTATGTGTACGTTAAAATATGACTCCTTTACTTTTGAATTTCCAGACGGTGGGAAATAAGAATGGGAAGCTGTGGACTACCGATGAGGAAGTCTCGCCTGAGGTTCTAGCTAAGGTAAGTGGCCAACAAATTTATAGGATTCATATCACTTTAGTCTAATTTGATATTTCACGTTTAATTACACATCCACAGTCTTGTATTGATGATGGTGATTTCAACGTTGGTTGGAATTTTTATATTAAAAATAAAAATGTTGTAAAGTTGCAGGGACTGCTCTTTATCTGATTGATCATGCTCTTCTTGTTCACCCAGGTTCAGGCCATCAAGCTTCTGGTACGTTGGTTACTAGGAATGAAGAACAACCAGTCCAAGTCCGCAAACTCCACCCTGCGTCTGCTGTCAGCCATGCTGGTTAGTGAGGGAGACCTTACAGAGCAGAAGAAGATCAGGTAACTGTGCTGGGTCACAGGATAGCTGTTTATGTAATCGTAACCTTAATCTAACCAATGAATCTGGCTGACATCAAGATGTTGTCTGCAAGAGAAACCTGAACAACAAGAATGGAACAGTGATAAAACGAGTCGCACACAAACACATACAAAAGCATCAATCAATCATACAAATCACTGAAAAAGAATTTCTTTTAATTTTAGGAAAATACATTTTTTTGTTCATGTTTTTTTATTAATTATCTTTTCATTTTTCTCATTTTTTCCCCCCTCTCCTTCCTTGCAGTAAGTCGGACATGTCTCGCCTGAGGTTGGCCGCAGGTGGAGCCATTATGAAGTTGGCTCAGGAGCCTTGTTACCATGACATCATCACACCTGAGCAGTTCCAGCTCTGTGGCCTCGTTATCAACGTCAGTCTCACCTTTATATCACTGTTTTTTTGTTTTTACCAAAGATTTAGTATCACAGGAGTAAATGATCAAATTTAACAATGGCTGAATTCTGCTTCGCTGCTTAAAATTCATTGTCCCTGTGTTTTTCATGCTGGCTCACTGTCGCAGTGTCATTGTATAATAAGAACTAACTTTTACATGTCACATACCTGATTTGTAATTTACTATATGATTGAAAGAAAACATTTTCATTACACGTTTATTCTTTCCTGCAGGATGAGTGCTACCAGGTTCGTCAAATCTTTGCTCAGAAATTACACCTGGCTCTCGTCAAACTGCTGCTGCCGCTGGAGTACCTGGCTGTCTTTGCCCTGTGTGCCAAGGACCCGGTGAAGGAGCGCCGCGCCCACGCCCGACAGTGCCTCCTCAAAAACATCTCCGTCCGCAGAGAATACATCAAACAAAACCCACTCGCTCAGGGTCAGTGTTCAACCTCTTGGTGTTTTTATACTGAAACATCATAATCACACGATGCTGTGGCCATTTTATTAGATAATGGTGAAGACTATGAAAGACCATGTATGTCAAGTTTCCATCTGAATTTATTGTAGATTTTAACAGAACTTGTAGTAAATGTGCAAAGGAATATGAAGATTGAAACCTGTTTCTGTCCATCCAGATATTAGAAGTTAATAGAGATAAACAGTAGGTGGCACTAAGTCTCCAATCAGGTGCCATTAAACTATTGAAATTAAGAGTCAGTCAAACCTCAAACAAATAAACATGGAGTGGAAATATCGCATTTATCGTTGTTTCATGTGTTCATTTGAGGATCACTTTACACAGATCTTGTGTTGTCTTATTTTTTGCTGCTATTGATTGATGTCATGATTAATTTGCTAGGTTAAGTTTTGTGTTAGTACAACTAGGACAGTCCTACCTTAAGTATTATCTTTTTTTTAAGATTGATGGATAAAAATGGGAATTGTATCCGTTTGAAATTAAAAAGAGGCTGTTCTCTCTCCTCAGAAAAACTTGTCTCCCTCCTTCCTGAGTACGTCGTCCCCTATATGATCCACCTGCTGGCCCACGACCCAGACTTTACAAAACCACATGAATATGAACAGCTCAAAGACATCAAAGAGTGAGTTTTGAGTTTTGACTTTATTTCCTAAACTTTCCTGAAAACTCATGATAAAGCTGAAATTGTTTTATCTCAGTAACAAGGTTTCTCCTGTGCAGGTAAACTTGTTCCCCAGTTACCAAGAAACCTGCTTTCTCTAGTAACCTGGTTACTTGCATATAAATTCAGTGTATGACGTACTAAAATTTACTTGAACTAGATTTACAAGTCTTTTACATGTAAATCTGTACACGCTCAAATCAAGACTAAATGAAATGAAAAGCTCTGATAAGGTTGTGTGTAATGCCCTTTTTTATGACAACATGCAGTCTATTAAGACAAAGAGTAGCTTCTTATTGACAATTTAAATTCCCTCTGTGTGAGTGTGAATGTTTACACCTGAAGTTGCTGAGTGTCTCGGCAAGCTGCTGCGTGTGTCTCATTTTGTCTTTTGGTTCTTTTAAATTCTTGATTATTTGCACTGTCAGAAGCTGGTGAGAATCATTTCATTTCAGCCTGTGTATTTCTGTAAATATCATGTGAAATGACAAACCTTCTTGAATCTAGAATCTTATTGCCTACAATAAAAGTACATAAAAGAACATTAATTAACTAAATGGAGTGGCAGCGACCTGAGATGCATTTAGTGACACCTCAGTAGGAATTACCCCTGGTTTTACACACTCTCAGAACCCTCGACCCTCCCCCATTTGAGCCATTATCACAAATCTCTCAAGTTTTCTCCATCCTGTGTCGTTATCAGAGGATTTGCGACTTTGGCCGTTCCAATACGAAATCCTGTATTCATCCCTTAAATGCAATGCAAGTGCTTTATTGTGCATTGTTTGTGTGTAGGTGTCTGTGGTTCATGCTGGAAGTGCTGATGACCAAGAATGAGAACAACAGTCATGCTTTTCTTAGGAAGATGGTAGAGAACATCAAACAGACAAAGGATGCTCAGTGTCCTGATGATGCAAAGGCCAATGAGGTACAAACGCACATCCACACACATATAGAGTATGCATTTACCCATCAATAAGGTAGCTAAAAAAGCCCAAAACTGATAAACTAACAAACTCTGTGAGAAATCCAAAATAAAAAGGCAATTTTATTATGTGAGAGTTGCTGAAGAGAGTTTTGTTAATGAAAAGTTAGTATTAGTAAAAAGAAAAGAGGGAAGCACAAATAATAGGCTAGAGAAGAGTACACCACATGTTATATTGCCCTAACATTGTGTATTGTGCTGTTGTTGTTGCAGAAACTATATATTGTCTGTGATGTTGCTCTGTTTGTGATCGCCAACAAAAGCACCGCATGTCACCTGGAGTCTCCAAAAGACCCCGTCCTGCCTTCCAAGTTCTTCATCGTGCAGGACAAGGCAATTCACACACACACACCAGTGAATATTTTGATGACCCCCACCATCTCCCCTCCCAGACAAAAACTAATACTAAGAAAAAATAAAATAGCCCTGGCACTTTTGAATTGTTTTGATCTTTTATATTCAATGCATAACAGTAACCGTACAGAACAAAAATAATAGGCTACATGTAAATTGAAGCCAAACAGTGAGTATAATGTGCAATAACAGGCTTAACAATGTGTATTGTTTTTCTGAACTGATTATCTTCTGTGAATACTGCAATATATCAGCCAGTCTTTCCTACGTTTAAATGAACTTGTTCCCTTTCAAGGCTGCAAACAGGATGGCATTTAATGTGAGCTTTGGGCTTGTAACTCTTGGGCTCCAGTGATGGGGTGTCCGGTGTAATTTTGGTGACAGCGAAACGAAAGTCATTGTGCACGTCAAGCTTGTTGCGTGCCTTTGATTTGATGGTGACAAGAGCACTGAAAGCAGTCTCTGATAGGTATGTCCTTGCGAACGGCAGGATGAATCTGGTGGTTGCGTGAAGTGCAAGTCTTGGAGCGATGCCAGGTCCTTTCACAAGCCAAAACCGCATGTATCCATATTCATCATAGAATTTCTTCGAGAGAATTCGACTTAATATCCATTAGCTCGTCCTCAGCTTGAAGATATTCAACATCCTCCTCTTTTGCAAGAAATGGGTCCATCACCCATGCGTCTTTTGTGACGTGTTCATTTATGTCTGAAAATCGGGATTTCATCTGGTGGGTGAACTGGCAGATCAAAGCATCAGATAACTTTACTTTATTTTACTTTACTTGGCAGACGCTTTTATCCAAAGCGACTTACTAGAAGTAACAAGCAATTACCATTCGGTAACTAGCCGATAACTTCCCCCCTGCTTGTTTATTTAAAGAGGGGAAGGGCTGTAGATCCCTCTTCACCAGTTTGTTCTTTCTGTACTCCACTTTATGCAAAAATGCATCCACTGTTTCCTTGCACCCCATTATACTGATCTCTGTGCCCTGCATGTGTGTGTTTGTTTCATTATAGAGACCGAATATCTCCGCCAGGCATGATGTCTTAATTAGAAACTCATCTGTCATTTCCTCCAGTAGTTTCTGGTTATGGAGGTTCAGGAAATCTCTTATCGGATTTTGAAGTTCAATGAAATGCTCCAAAACTTTGCCCCGGGACAACCAGCGCACCTCAGTATGGAGGAGGAGTGTCTGGTGGGTCTCGTCCTCACACAGCTGTGCAAAGATTTGTTTGTTGACTGGACGAGCTTTAATAAAGTTCACAATTTTTACAACAGTCTTTAAGGTTTCATTTAGTTCCTCACAGGGTATTTGCTGGCCAGAGCCTGTCTGTGTATCATGCAGTGAAACACCAGGCAGTGGGACGCTTTCTCTTTCAAATGGCTGTTGAAGCCTTTATTCTTTCCCATCATAGAGGCAGCTGCATCTGTGCAGCATGCAACTAAATTATTATAGGGAAGATTGTGTTTTGTGAAGTATGTGTCAGCAACACAGAAAATATCTTCTACTCGTGTGGTTGTTGTTAGATTGACAGACATAAGAATGTCTTGTTTCAGCTCGGTTTTGTCGATGTACTGTATATATACAATCAGTATCGCCTCCTCTGCCACAGTAGTAGTTTCATCAAGCTGGATGGAAAACGTGCCAGTTTTGAGATTTTCTATCAGTGTGTTCTCAACGTTTCCAGCAATTCTATCAATTCTGTCTTTCACCGTGTTGTTAGACAGTGGTACAGTCTTGAATTTCCTAGCGACCTGAGGTCCACACATTATTTCTGCCATTTTAATGCAAGCTGGTTTAATAAGTGTCTCTGCTATGTTATGTGGCTTTTTAGCTTGTGCAATAAGGAGAGAGCACTCAAACAATGCAATAGTTGCTTGCTTTTGATCGCCTTCAGCCCTGACAAAACTTTCCCTAATGTTCTGGGGCCTGTTAGTTATCACAGTTTCTTTTTTTCTGAGAAAAAACTCCCTGGGTTTACCCACCGTGTCCGGTTGTTTGGTAGTCTGGAGTCGCTTCAGTTTGCAGGGTTTCATACTTTCATTCGCCAGTTTCTCACCGCAAAGGACACACTCAATTTTGACTTTGTCCATTGACTAAATGAAACCAAATAACTGTCCTGATAAGTCCTTTTTTTCTTTCTGAGACAATCAATACTCTCTTCTCCCTGACGCTTGGCCATTTTTCAAAAAGCTCTTTGACTTTTCCCTCGTAATTCTGTGGTTAGATTAGCTTGCATGCTAGCTCCGCTCTGTGAATACTACTAGTATTATGCAAATAGCGTCCTCGTCATTGCAGATATTGCGGTTTATTTTTTTTTATAAAGAAATAAAACAAACTTTGACAAATTTAGTTGTTTATGTTACACAAACTTTAATAAATAAATGCCTAGACGCGTTAAACAAATAATTAAATAAATAAATTTTGCACCCCTTAAAATGGAGAGGTCCTCGCGACCCACTGTGAGGCTTTGGCGACCCCTTGTGGGGGTCGGGACCCCCAAGTTGGGAATCAATGTTCTAAAGAATGATTTACACACATTAATGAGTAAATACAGCCACACTCTTAAGATTAAAGCCAAAGTCTTGACATTTGTATTTGATATTTAAGGTTTAGCTTATGCTAATCAAAGTCTTGTATTGTAATTTCTTTCAACAGGACTTCAAAAATGATAAAGATTATCTGTCAGCAGACATGAGACAAATGCTGCTCACTGGGAAGGTACGTTCTGCTATAAATCCACTTTTTTGTGTGTTTGGAGTATGTTCTGAGCTAAAAGGGTAAAAATATATTTTATACCATGTCAGTATCATATTATAATGCTTGTTTCTAAGTGATGGCTACATCTAGTAGCAAAGAGAACAGAAACTTCAGTGATTAATTGGAGCTGGTTGATCACTGATCAAACAGTAATATAATTTGTGGATTAAATTGATCAAATGCCTGTCGAGCCAATGTCGTTAGCCTCACTCCATGACTTCACGTCTCTTTACGTAGCCTAAACCAGCTCCAGTGTTGGGAGCTGTGAATAAGCCTCTCACAGTACCAGGAAGGAGGATCTTCACCAAGACCACCACAGCCTCAGACACAGCCAGTAACACCAGCACCAACTCTTCTCCACTGAGCTCTTCATCAGTCAACAAGAACAGGTAAACACACACTCAGTCAAATGCACACTTTGAGGAAATTATGCCTCATTCAATCAAGTAATTTCTGATGTCTTGTAACACAACAGCAACACTGCCACCGAGTCATCAGAGAGCCGAGCGCAGGAAAACAACGAGAACCCAGTTATCAAAAATGATGAGATGAAGAAGGTGAGCTCAGAGAGGACTCCATGTCCTGTCCTGTAGTTTCAAGAAATGTTTTCCAGTCTGAGTTTTTCTCGCTGTCTCTCAGGAGGACTCGAGTCAGAACATGACCCCTGATGCTGGGACAGAAGCGACGCCTGTCAAACGACGTGGCCGCCCGCCTAAAACAGCTGCCGTTCCTGCTGAGAAAGAGGGAGCAGCGGCACCGACAGGCGGTGGAACTGGCAGAGGCAGGAAGAGAGCAGCTGACTCCAACACATCTGCAGAGTCGATCAACATCAAGATGTCAAAACAGCAGCAGCAGAATGATGAAGGGACAAAGAGACAGATTGACTTGCAGAGGTAAGAGAGGAGAAGGGAGGAAAGGAAAACTTGGCAGTGGTGGTTTTAACCCAGTTTGATGGCGAGCTATAAACCCCAATTCTGAAATTACACAGTAATCCCACTGTCCATCCAGTGTCGGCTTTTTTTTCTTCTACACAGACAAAAGGTGAGAAAGAGGGAGCCTGAAGAGAAGACAGGAAGAGCTGTAGGGACAGTTGTCCTGGGCAGTCAGGGTGACACTGATATAGAGCTAGAGTCCAGTCCAGAGGAAGTTATCTGTGGGAGAAAGGATGGAGAGAGATGCACTCAAGGACAGACGAGCTGTGCAGCATGGTCCAGCACATTTAGCCAGGGAAACACCAAGTCTACAAGGAGGGGAGTTCCCTCTGGCAGGCAGGGAGAGCCCAGCAGTGAAGAGAAGGCAGGCGGGCTGGCAGTGAGTTGATTTAGTCTGTAAACCCAGCGTGTCCTGTTTTAAAAGTGACACAGAAGTGTCTGGGATGTGCATTGTGCATGTATTGATCAACTTACCAATCACAATGAGTTGTGACTGTTTTGAGGGATACACACGTCTGCTTTCTTTGGAGACTTAGACGAGAAGATCAGTACCTATCCTGTACTTTTTGATGGTTAAGCACAGAGCTGGGAGGTGATTATTTTAGATTTGATTACAACTGGAAATGTCGAACAACAACTTCAACTGTCATTAATTAACATGAACATGAACATGATTTCTGTTTGTGTTTGGATTGAACAGATGTAATGTAGCAGTGAGAGTAGTATTGATCTTCTCATCCAACCCTCAGTATAAAAGTATTTCCCAAATGTTGAACTGTTCCCTTCCTGTATTTACTCACCATGTTGGGTATATTCATCACAGAGTATTAAAGTATTACTACACTATTTGATACAGTTAAAGCAGATGCATAATGTGTAGTGTGGCTCTGAAATTGACCTTCAATGATAAACAGAAAAAATTGTTTTGATCAATTTAGCCATCAGTGTTGTTGACAAAACAGCCACAAACACTTGTATTTATGTCAGTGTTATGTTGTCATTCTGTGAAGGCGTGGTCTGTTAGGTCACTGTGACACATTATGAGGGCAGAGAGATGATTGGTCCGACACTGATCCAAACTTTGTTTTTCAGGTAAAGAGGAAACCAGTGAAGGTGAAATCGAGACTTTAGAAAATGGGCCAGAATCTTCCTCGAACCTTCCCGACCCCTACATACACGCTCCTCTTGACTCCTAAAGCTTTCCTGGACACATTAAGGACCTTTCTTATAACACACATATTACAGTATAAACACACATGCAAACACACACTTACCACTGACATCCTAGAGGGTTTTAAATACCTTGTAGTCATAATTTGAAGCTCATTGTATGTAGGTCTTACTCAAAAAACATGTTTTTTTTTTCTTTGTGTTTGTTGCTCTTTGCTTCTTTTGTGGAGCCGTTTTTAAGAAAAAAACAGGATGGACATTTTACAAACGTTTTAATCTGGTTATGATTGTTGCTTATTAAATTCCCTGGGAAAAATCCTACTGTACGTCTCCTGACTTCTTCCTTTTTGTGTCTCTGATGTACAGTATTTTTATTTTGAACTCAATTATTTTACTTAAAACAGTTCTATTTTGTAAATACTGATGTGCTGCTTTGCAGTTACACATTTTGAAAATCAAATACCGTTTAAAAATTGCAGCATATGGTTAAAATATGGGAACATGGATGAACCAAGATTTTATACACTTTGGTACATTTAGGTGTTTAAGCTTGGTCACAGATAAACTGTCACTAGCTTCCTTACCTGCCACCTGAAATATTGAATGCCTCTGAAGCCTTTTTGGTGTATTTACAGTGTATTACTGGGCAATTTTAAGTTGTCAAACATTTCTGGAGACTGTTTAAAGTTATTTGTCTCCTCATTCCCTGTAGTGGTCAGGAGCTTTAAAATTGAGCTGGATTTTTTTTTTATTATAATTTTTTTCTGAATGCATAAATATTACAATTAAAGCATGTGTTCAATCATTTTTAGTTAAATATTTTTTGTACTTCTGTCAAATTTGGGTAAAACCTGCTTGAGTGGACACCTTACAGACTGTGTTGCTGAAAACTTTTTGTAGTAAAAGTATGCCTATGATCATATTTAATTTTTTTCATACAATAAATGCTTTTAGTTACTGTGCAGTGCATGTGTCTTGATCACCATGGTGCAGCTCTTTCAGAAACCAACAGACATGACAAAAGCGATCTTTATTTTCCACTTTTTTAATCAAAGAAACATGACACTGTCACAATAAATAACCATGCTTTTTTATACTGCTGACATTTGCTTCCAAGGAAACAAAAGAGGAAAATAACTCAATCCAAACAGAGATGCAACAGCCCCATTTTTTTTATGCTTCTTCATCGTGCAATATTGTACATAGTGAGAACACCAGAAATATGGGGAGGAACGAGCCTTTTTCCTTACAAAATATAGATTCAGCCGTCAATGGTGTGCTATATGGGGCAGCTCTTTATTAAGAACCTGACTATTTACAAGTAACGGAGATGGCAGGTGCGTTCAACCCCCAACTATGAACCTTTTCTCAGGAAACTGTTGACTGCCAGAGAAGGATGCACAATAACTCCATGTACTGTAATATGCCACTGTGTTGGTAGGGACTGAGCTGGAGGGCTCGCACACAAAAGACAGTTTCTCCTAAAAGAAAAAAAAAAGGCCATGTGTGAGGATGCATCAGCACCCCACATCTCTAAGTTGAGCAGCTCTTTACAGTCCGTGTACCGTTAAATACCTGTAAACACTATTCAGGCCTGATACCTGGTTTGTAAGATAACAGGAGTTCCAGCCTGTTTTACTTCTGAAGACATAATGGCCAAAGTTTTGATCGAGTACTGCTGGATTGGATTAGTGATGATAAAGCACCACCTCAGGGGTAGATCCTTAATCTGTGACTGAAACTGACATGCCTATGGTCTTAAATGAGTGAACAGAACAGAACAATACTACCTAAAATCCTTAATGGCATTCAGAAACACCCATTCTGGAGGTGTGAGAGATGAATCTGTTCGGAGCAAAAGAAATTCAAATCCAGCAAAATGCTCAACAGAAAACGCTTTGGTTCCCTACAGATTTCACTCCAAACTGGATGTGCTTCAGTGACTAGCCAAGCAGATGTTCCAGGCATCTCTTTCCACAGATTATACTGAATCTTCATCACCAAGTCTGAAGGGATGTTCCACTCAACAGAGGCCTTATCGCCACATCATTTGGCCAAATAAAATAAAGGCAGCATAGAACATGCAAAGACAATAAAAGACACAAGAAAAGGTTGGATTGTGGTGCAGCAGAATAGGTGGCATGTAATGAGCTTCAGGGGCCTGAGCTGGCTGTGCCACTCCAAGACAGCTATCTCCAAAAGAAAACACAACAGCACATTCAGGGGGATTTCTCATGGGTCACAAAGCATAAAAAGATTTTTCATATAATTGTAAACTAGGCATAGTTTATATTTAAAATAATTTGTTTTACAATGCCATGTAAGAAAAAAAGTATATCCCCATTGTATTTTCAAATTTACACGCATCTATTTACAGATAACCTTTTTCTTCTGTGCATGTGTGCAGATGTTAGAGGATGTCTGTGATTGTTCCTAATTCTACAGACAGAAAGAAAAACTTGTACATCCAAACCTCTGCAGATGACAGAAACATTTATGATAAACAGTTCAGGAAAAATCCATTACACTGCTCGTGCAGAAGACTATCCAGTCAAGTAAATGTAAACCAGCTAGACTTTTACAGTATTAAATGTCTATAAGAGAGAACAATCTGACATAAGGTCCAACCGGCCGCTGAAGGAGTAAATGATGATGTACTGTGAGAGCTGTATAAAGGACTTCTTTTACATTTTACCCTGGAAAATCCACCAGGAAACTTCATAGCAAATATGATTAAGAGGCATGGAAGACAAGATGCATGATTGACAGTTTAGGGCTTTACACATTTTGAGACTCAGCATAATGATGGGATCAGACAGGCAACAAGATGGTGTGCATATTGGCCATTGTGGTGCTACGGGTGTTGAGTTTGTAGCAAACAAACTTGTTATAAAAGGCTCAGACTGCTGTCGTGAATGGGGTGTCGTCTGTGTAACAAAAGGCAATGGTGGAATGATGCCAGGGAGAAACTGATGATAGGATGAAGGGGATTTTGGGATCCTCACATCTGACTTGGCTTCAGTTGCTGAGAAGCAGCTCTGTCGCCGTTTCCACATCCCAAGATTTTGAAGACAAGGCCGCTATTACTGCATTCTGTGTGCAAGGGAGAAAAATAATTAAAAAAATTATTGTAATTTTTTTTTATTGGGTGTCACTTGTGTAAAAATGTTAATAAAAGTAAAAGAATAATTTGACAAGATACGTTGGATGCTGTTATGACAACATTGTAATACAAGTCAAAGAAATGCTTTCTGTGGTATTTGAATAAACTGTGCCTGGTAAGTTTTAAAAGTAAATTGTTTGATATTTATTAAAGTAAGATTAGTTTTGCAAGTTGTCAAATATAGGAGTAGCATTATTTACTGTATGTTATTTTCTAATTTAGTCTGAAATATCACAATACCATAATTTTTTATGTCGGAAAACCATAAAGAAAATGTCAATAAATTCCTGGTATCCAAATGTCGTTTTTCTCCGACCATTGATCAAAAACCCCATTTATTAATTTTTCTAACACAGAACATTAAGATACACTGAAAATATTCACGATTGCACATCTAGGATGATCAGAATAGTTGCTAATTAGTTTTCTGACAATCAACTAATCATTTCAGCCCTGCTGTCAAAACAAAACCATTCTTACACTGTGCTTTGTTCACTGTATAAATGTCATGGCACACCAAAAACAGAAAGTGGTTCTGACCTTATCAAAACCCATGGCACAGAGTTTGTCTATTTTACGTGTGTAATCGGGACTGGAGACGGGAGCGCCTGCATAGACATGAGACCACAGCCTTGCAGTCTGTTTGAACATTTCTGGGTTCTGCTTATACTGAGAAGACAGGGAGAGACACACAGGGAACAATTAAAATTCATTTAAAAATCTACAAACACCGAAGGCACAGAGAAGCAGCCTGTTTAGATGCTTATGACTGTCTACAGACCAACACTGGCCAAATATGACAAAAACAGACATAGTTACCAAAACATTACTCTACAACAAAGTAGATTTGTTGTTATTGTACCTGAACTTAACTTTTTGCTATTTCTCATCTGAATATACAAAGTAGTGAGCAGTAGTATTACATCAAAACATACAAAATGTATTTCTCACCTGGTTTGCTACTACTGCATCCTGTGGATCATCTGGTTCTGCTGCAGCAAGCAGAGCCTGTAGAGACAACAGCACTGTCCTCAGGGTCATAGCAGCTGCCCTGGGTGAGACAGGTCAAACTTTAGTGAAGTGGAGGGGACAAACTAGATCATAGTACTAGAGTACATAGAGTACTATATACTGTAGGTCAGAAAGTTAAAACATGTCACTTACCACTGATCTTTTAAAATATCCAGACATATTGCTCCTGTCACAGAACTAATATTAGGGTGCCAGATCTTAGTGATGAAACGCACCTAAGAAAGACAGATGTGAAAGGTTATCTAGAGAAGAAGAGTGAGGTAATGGAAAAATAGAAGCAGGTTTACAATGGGTACATTTACATGTGCAGTAGTACCCTGGTTTGAGTCATATTATTGTTTTGATCATATTTGTATATAGCTGGATAGTATGACAGGAGATTTGTTATGTACCTGTTCATACCATGGCAGCTGATGGTGATTTTTAAGAAAGTATCTTTATTTTCCAGGGATTTTATTCTTTGGATAAGCCACAACCAGGCTCTGGTTATGTTACCCATAAAATGTTTTTCAACAGGTTTCATAGAAACTTCATTATAATCACATGAAACATATCATAGATAAACAAGGTCTTTCAGGTCCCTGTGAATTAACTTCTTACACCATTTAGATTTCTCATCCCTGCAGTGTGTTTCTTTGATTTCTCACAATCTCAAACACAATCGTTTGTCCCTTTCTTACATTTGATGATTTAACATTTGAGGTTAAATAATCAAATCAACCATTTATTTCTTCTGACAATACTGTCCATCTCCCACGCTGTTCATCATATTTTCATTATCTTGCATGCCAAGTTGTCACCATATCATTTATTACAATAATTTTTTTCTACTACTACTACTACAAACTACTGTGTAACTGTAGGGGGAACTTGTGCAAATGGTAAAGAATGACCAGACACTGGATTTAGAGCACATTTTTGTGACAGATATTTGGCTTTGGAAAACAGAATATGATGTTTACTCCAAAACTATCAAGCTAATCAGGATTGTGTGCATTTAAACGTGACTATAAAGTCACTCAATAAATATAGAGAGACTTTCTTGCAAAGAACCAGGCGGAAGATACTGAATCACATACCTTTGGTGGGTTAAAAGGATATGTTTCTGGGATTTTTATTTCAAGCTGATACCTGCCGCCTGGGAAAAAAAGAAGAAAAACATGTTTAGCATGGCAAAATCATACCAGCCTTGTAGGAACTATTTTGTCAAATCATTATTATGCAGGTGTGAGACAATACCTTCATATGGTGTATCTGGAGGACCTGCTATCTCCCCCCTCAGCTCTGTGAAGTTCTCATCCACCAAATCTACTTTAATCTGGTTTTTACTTGTCTATAATTTGGGACAAACAACCACAATGAGTGTTTGTATAGAATCACAGGTCTTTCTCCGTGTCTCTGTAGAGTATGAAATCATACATTTTAACTTTAAAGACACAACAGCTGTAACTGTCTATAATAATCTAAGTCGTTTTGTGTCAGTGTCACATACAGCGTAAGGGCATTTAACTTTAGCTACGTTGAAAACACATAACAGCTAGTTAGCTTGCTAGTACAGTCAAGCTAGCAAAAAGTTAATTATAAACCCACACAGAGATATTTTGACAAAAAAAACTATTTAAGTGTGATCCCCTTGCTTCCATGTTGGAACCAGCAGCTGCTTAAATGAGTTTAAGTTGGTGAACGTTATAGCATGAACACCACCGGCTAGCTAATGCTAACTGTGGATAAGATGTCAACTTAGCCGTTAGCAAGCTAAAAGCTAATAAACCCAATTGACAGTAACGGTAGCTTTACGTTAGTAAACAGCTACGGTAGCGTGTATGGGGCGTGCGGACCATACAACGAAGGTTTACTTTAGTTAGGTAATTATCAAGAGGTATATGAGGTATTTTTTGTGGGCCTGTCAGTTTACCAATCTGAATCCCCGGTGTTTCCTTAACACGCCACCTGACATAACATGAGAGCTTCGACCACACACACTAATATCAAGCTAAAGCTAGCTAAAGTTCTGCTGTTAAGGCCTGACCTGCTGCATACCAGGACTGGGACCTGCGTTAGCTGAGGTAATCTGGGTCTGTCAACATAGCTACTGACACAGTACATCTCCATAGAGTTGAAACACTAACAAAAAGGAGCTGGAGTGAAGCAAAATGAGCCAGTAACGTTACCGCACCTCTTCGCTTTTGAGAACTTCTTTGAACTCCCGCTTGATCCTCTGGACCGCGATGTTAGCCATGGCTGTGTCTGCGGAGCTACTGCTGACTTGAAGCTAGACCCGGGGCCTCTTTCCCTGTGTTTCCCGTCTGTACGAGGACTGCCTGCTCACTGCTTTCAACACGTTATCAGTCCGTCCTTTCACTTTCACGTCTGCCGCTTCTTTTCACTTCAGAGGCAGGTCACCGTTGTCGTCGTCTGCCTACCTGCCAGCGCACACAGCGTCAGTCAGTTCAAAACATGCACACAGACACAGACACACACACACACACACACACACACAGAGCAGCTAAATGAAGTACAAACTAGAACTTTCATTAAAGAGCTCTGCTGGTAGAACACGTTTAAACTAAACAATGTAGTGTTTGCCTTCAGGACAGTTCTCATCATGTGCTAAACACATGTGTTAATGGTAATGGTTTTTACTCTGACTGTTGTGGGGGAGTGGGAGACTGCTTATTAATAGTTTTATTAATTACAATAAGAGGACAAAATAAGTAGTAAGCACACAAAATGCTGATAAGAAGGTTCCACTTTTTATAAATTGGTTATAAACTAATCAATGCATTTATTGATGGTTATTTCAGGACTTCTAGACCACAATATATAAAAATAATTAATTCCATTATTAGATTATTAATACTGATGAATTAATGTATAAGCAGATGTTTACTGTTGTAGCTGCTAGAGGTGATGATAGATATAACAACATCATACTGTTAAGTTTACAGTTAGGGTTAGGTAGTTACTCTAACCTAGAGGTCCTTTCAAAGGGTCACAAGAAAGGAATGTGGGGTCATTTGACAATTAGTGGGAGAGAAAACACTAACATCTGCTACACAGTTATGAATTACTGGGATTGGAACTGGTATTTCTCAAACATGACAAGGAGTCACAATGAAATACTGTTCTTTAGTAATGTGTAACTAGCAAAAAAATATTTGAAATGAGAATTGCTTCATTTGCCAAATGCATAATGTATTTAGGAATTTGAACTTATAATACAGCACAGTGAGGTGCTGCAAAAGACAAAACAGGAATAACTAGAAAAAATTAAATGTAGCCTAGTGTGGTAGAAGTAGTGTGATATATAAATACTCAAGTGAAGTACAGGTACAGAACCTAAGTACAGTGCTTGAGTAAGTGTAGTCAGTTACATATTACCACTGTATATGTGAATACTGTACAGACGTTGAAGGTCCTTTGCCTATTTAATGACAAGCAGCTGGACTGTTTGTTTACTATGCAGACGGAATTATCGTGCATTAATGTGATTGGTCTAAAGACCCGCCCTTCAAACGCTTAGACCAATAGCAGAGTTTTAATGAGCTCCCAGAGTTCCCGGATGTCGGCCGTGAAGATTAGCTGGTTGGTTGTCTCACGTGTATTAAACAAAACACAGACGGTAGGTTGACATGTCTGCAGTTTAGCAGTGTCTGTGGAAAACAACGGTGCTGCAGCAGCTATCAGGCCCTTTAAAGATAGTAGACGCTGTCTGAACATCTACACATCTCAAGTAAGTGATTTGTGTTTCGGTGCCGCTTGCAGTTACATCTGTCTCCACTTAAATGTTCGTTAACAGGCGAAAAAATAAATACATGGCTGTGAGTTTTCTCTCGGTTTGCTGGCATAGTTAGCAGGAAGCTAAGTGTGTGGTTAGCTAAATGAGTTCGAGGGCAAGATTGTGTAAAAGTAAATGTCAGCGGTGGATTAAGAGTAGGTCGGTAAAGTGGCCACTTGCTCTTCAGTAATATTACAGTAAAGTAAAATGCAGGCAACTAGCAATAGGAAATATAATGTAATGTTATATATGTTTTCACAGTGTAGTCAAAACTCGGGTAGTACTCTGTAAATAATTACAATTTTATGTAAAGCTATTTTATTTATTTTATTAAATCGCTCGAACCAATACAGAAGGCAATGTTGGCAGATACAGTATTGATAAGTGTTTGTTGCAGACAGACGTTTTCAAAAATCAGTCGCAGAACAGAAATGTTAAGCGGTAGGAAGTGGACGGATGGATGGATGCACGAATAAAAACAGTGACACAGATTTTGCCAAAACTATTTTACTGTTACCACCAAACAGTGGAAAACTTTGTACGTTGTATAATGATGATGGTATTGTGTGATAGATAAGAAACTAAAAATTTAAAGTGACAAAAATGTTTGCACAAAGGCAATAGATGGGTGTTAACCAATCTTAGACTTATTTTTTGTGTTTATCAATCAATTCATTTTAATGCTCTTATGCTGTATTCATGAGTTATGGGTTAAACATTACTTAGTTCAATTTTATTTATTCTCCTGCTTTCACAGCATATGTTGTATTTCAGCAACAGCCAGGAAACATGGGAAATACAGAGAAAATTGGGGCAGCCCTCACTTTTAGCAGAACAGAGTCTGCTGACTGTCCCTAACTGGGCAGTCTCCTCCCCCTAATCTGTGTGTGTCTGAAACAACAAAAGAGCACAGCGCTGACAAAAGGCAGCATTAGGTTTCTCTCACTTGTTTGTATGTACGTCCTGGTTATATAGAGTACTATTGCTTGGTTCCAAGGTGGATACTGTGGAGAAATGGCAGAGGGAGGCTTTGACCCTTGTGAGTGCATCTGCACCCAGGAGTACGCTATGAGACGCCTCATCAACCTGGTAAGTAATGGAACTGGGAAGCTTTCAGTGTCACTTTAAATGTAAGCATCACACTTGGTTATGACTGGGCTGAGGTGCAGGGACAGGTCAAAACATTTCAAGTATGTAGTATGAAGTGAAAATATCGGCTGCTGAAACCTAGAGACAAAATTAGAAAACAACCTGCAAGCGCTGTAAAGGAAAATCTCTCAAGAAGAAGAAGGAAGTGAAGTGACACTAAACCAACATATCCTGGTTCCTGCTTAGTGTTTATCTTGAGAATGTGTCACAGTTGAAATGTGTTGTCAGGATTGCACTGCACTTGATAATCTGGCTCATCTTAAGCGTGTTGTAACAGTTAACAAAATTATTAAGCTAAAAGAGATTCAGAGTGTATTTAAGAAGACAGCTTGTAATTATGTTGTATCAGTGTGCAGGTGATCTCATTGGCTCTTTGTGCACAGGTGTAACTTACATGGCAAACTGCAGTTGGCTCCTGGCTTGAAGCCACTCTGGGAGCTTTCTGACCTGCTTGCAGCAGGAAAGGGTGTTGTCCAAACAACTAAAGAATTTTCACAGTATTTAGCAGTTCAGTATATTTTCAGAAGTAGCCAGAGCTTAGATAGTTGTTTGGCACTATCTGCATGTGAATGTGATGTTAGTAACCGTACGCTGTGTTTGCATGTGTAATGTAACAATACACTTGCAGAATTTATGCCACAAAGTTTTATTAGAAGTGTGTTTATAGACCACCAGTCAGAGTGTAAGAATTAATAATATTTGTTTTCATCGCTTTAGTTATATATATTTTGTACATCTCTGATTTTTCTTTCAGCTCAGACAATCTCAGTCCTACTGCACAGACACAGAGTGCCCTCAGGACTGTATGTATGACCACTTTTTAACCCACTTCACTAAAGTTTAGACCTTATGTGTCATGACTGCACTGAAACACACTGTCAAATCAGAAATATCAATCTAGCTCACATGTGACAGACAAAGATGCATTACTTTTCAGTGCCAGGTCCCAGTGGGTCAGTTGGTGGAGGAGATGACTTGACCCTCCCGATGGTTCTGATGGGATGGGTGGTGGTGGCTCTGGTCCTGTTCCTTCTACGCCCTTCTAGTCTCAGGGGTCCCCGTGTCACAGGCAAACCCACTGGACGCCACAATGTCAGTGTATCAAGTGACCCATGAACAATGACTAATAATGTAGGAGGGAATTTAATGCTTTTATCAGGGGAAAATCTGATGATACTGAAAAAGACATACAGCAATTTATTAATTTAAATATTTTTTGAGTTATAATCCAAAAATTATATTAGATTAATGCTAAAACTAAGACATTAAAATATAAATATACGAAAGAGGCAACATTATTAGCTGGTGAGTAATAGTAAAGCTGGTTTGGTACAGAAATTGCTCTGTATGAGTTATTAGGTCTATGTTTGGTAAACTATTTACTTCAGAACTATTCTGTGTACTTACTCTTTACTCGTTATTTTGACATGAATGCCTGAAAAGAGTAAAACGCTTTGTGTACTGGAGAGAACCTCATGATGAACCTGTAGACAGAAAAAATAAGTGTTAGTGATAGTGACTACACACGATCAAGGTTCTTTTATTAACACTTACAAATGGCTTCATCAGACTCCGTTAGTGGTTAATCAATTATCATATTTTTATGGGATGAGAGTAACTAACACAGATGCTTTTGGTTTATTTTTATATTTATAGCTGCTGTGCTGCAAAGTCACTTTTTATTCTTTTATTGATTTAAATTGAAGTTAAATTAGATTTGTGCAATTTAAAAACGGTTGGTAGAAACGTTAATGAACTCGAGTTTTGTAGGTCAGTCTGTAATTTTGAATTGTTTCATTAAATGTTTTATACACTACTCACAAAAAGTTAGGGATATTTGGCTTTCGGGTAAAATTTATGGAAAACGTAAAAAGTTCACACTGCAGTGATATTATATCATGAAAGTAGGGCATTTAAGTAGAAACATG
>JAUMHL010000001.1:12905232-12956668 GCA_032362345.1 Sandelia bainsii
AAAGTTTAGGGAAGGTCACATTAAGTTCACCTGTAAAGGTTATAGTGCATTTTAGGTTCATCCTGAAATTTTACCCGGAAGCCAAATATCCTAAGTTTTTGTGTGTAGTGTATGCCGTAAATTCAAGCTAACAGCAGTTTTAATTATACACAGAACAGTTTAAGTGTTTAAAAGAGACTATAATGGAGCTGTAATTTAAAATTGACTCAGACCCTGTGTATATACAACCAAAAGAAAAGATGTTTATAAAATAATATTGTGTAATGTGACTACATATACAGTTGACCCAATAGTGCAACAGGAATAGTGTCAGGTGTGCTCCCTGGCAACAATCAAGTCTGTTCACTTGATTTTTATTAAGATTAATATTTGTCTTTGGTTGCAGAGCAATAGAAGAGAGCCCCCAGCACCTCCTGTTGATTAGCAGTGGAGCAACACTACCAGCACTCGTCCACCTGCTCAGGCTGGAGCTGCACAGTTAGCAAGTAACTGTGACCGAGACAGCGTCATCTCTCTGTCAACCTTCATACAAATATCTCTTTATTTTTCCTTTTCTAATAACATTCCGTTGTTGGGTAGATGTGTCTTTGATTCTTGTTAGTAGAGCCCAACTGTTAATGGATTGATTAGACCAACACAGTTATGATATCTGAGAGTTTTAAAAATATCAGATGATATAAAGACAGTACACAAAGACACAGACTAAACAGCATTTAAAGTTATGTTGCTTAAGCCTCAGTTATTTTTGCCCAACATATGTACTGAGGCAGGAATTAACAATTTTCATGGAAACTTTAATAATAGCCATACATAAAACTTTAATTTAGAGAAATTAGTTTTTTCACATTTTCCAACACAAATTTTAAGACACTGTCTGTGATCAACCAACTTTGCTCATGTACCAACATGTGGATATTGTCAGCCTTTTTTTTTTTTTTTTGGCTATATATTTTGGCTGAATGTGGTACTTTAATTAGGAGGTTTGGCATCATTCTCGGTCGGTCCGTGATGCCATCTTTGGTGCTGACAGATCTTGAGAAACTCAGACATGAACTCAAAATGAAGGAATGTTCCACAGGTCAGGGAAGAAAAGAGGGAGAGCACAGAGTTTTTGTTGGCCAGTTAAATTCTTGTTCAAGGGTTCTTCAGTCATTTACAAGTTAATTACTTTTTACAACCTTAAACAGTGCCAGTGAAACATTATGCATATCACATAATATTTTAAAAGCATATTTAAATGAATAAAATTGCATTTTGATTTTCTTTAACATGACACATTCAATTTCAATGCAGTGAATTAATCTTTTTACGCAGAACTCAATTAGCTTTTCATCTCAGCTAGCAAATAAGCAGATCTCTTATATTAACTACAGTATATTATATATATATATATATATATATATATGAACATTTGCCCCTGAAGCCCACAATATTTTATTATTTGGTTTTTAAGTTTATAAGTTGTCAATCATGTTGGAGCCATGTTTCAGGTCACTGTATGAATTTAAGCCTGATATTCACACCCTTGACTTTTGGTTTCTTACAGCTTGGTATCTAATGCTGAGCAAGTAATGTACGGCCCTTTTTCTCTGAGAACAGCTACCTTTTGTGACCAAGTATGACTGGATCAGAGCAAGCGTGAACTAAAACAGTGAAGTTACAGCCAGACAGCTGAACAATAAGATGAAAGCTGGTATAAAACCTCTTAAAGCCAAGATACCTTATGCACAAAAAATAGAATAGTAAGTTTTCCCTTCAGTCAAGAGATGTACAGTTGACAGATATTAAAGTCTGTTTAGAGGCTTGCAGTCATTTCAGTAAATTGAATTAGTTTAAGACAAACAAACATGGTTCAATAGGTATGGTCTTTGTAAAACAATGTACTCGGCACAAATCATATTAATATGATTCCATGTACTGTAAATGTCTTGTGGTTAAAAGAAGAAAATGATCATTGTATACAGATTTAATAGTCGCTGATAATTTTATTTTGCTAGCACTTTTCTAGTGGTATGTTGATTCTTTTTGAAGGTGTGTTTAGTCTGTAAATGGTGGCCTTGTGCCGAGGTGGGCCTGTTCTTTTCCTAATTAGAATAATAGCAGTCTGTAATAATGGGAGCAATCCAAAGTTTCTACTTCACAGCTTCTGTGTCATAATATGCCAAACCAACGAAAAGGAAAACCGTGCCAATTACCTGCATCAGTTCTAATTTAGAGAATAACCCTATTGTGAAAGAACAGCAATATTTGATTTCATTTTTATTTTGAATTTATGATGGTGAAGAGCATGATGCACTGATCTGCAGTAGAAATCTTACATCATCTTATTACAATAGAGAGTATTTGTATGTTTACTGTTGCCCATTTGATTGCATTACATGACAGACGGTTTGCTGTTTTTCTAGTCTCTCACTATACATTATATCGTCAACATTATTGTTATTCCCCTATCATAGAAACGCAGTTATGAAAGTGTATCCGGGTCTTGGGTTATGTAACAGGTTTATTTGTATTGTATATCGTAAATTACAGAGATTAGTTAAATTGACAGATCTTTCTTAAATAGTTGGTCTAAGAGTCACAAAGCCTGGGTTTGAGTCCATCCCAAGAATGATTCAGAGTGGGGGTATTTTTTATTTCTATATCATCAAAAATGCTCTAAATCCATTTAGTATGTCTAGACTTGATTGGGAGATGGCAAGAAGAAGATTTAACAAGGAAGGTTTTGGGCAATCTATAAGTACGATATAATGAAGGGAGAGCATACTAGATGACCGAGATGAATAACAGGAGACCTTAATTTACACTGTTACTGTCTAAGAGTAAAAGGGCTTCAACTATGCACTTTTCCTATAACAAAAAATTAAAATAATATACTCTTATTACCTGTCTGTGTTGTGTTGCTTGTATATATGTAGTGTTGTCAGTGAAAAGTATTTGTCTCTATCCAACACTTGAGAGAACACTGCAAACACATATACCTGTGGTGAGTATTTCCTGTTCTCCCAGTAGATGCAATAAAGCAATATATTTTTATAACCAGCGCTGAAATGTGACAGCCCTTTCTGGTGGAGGAACCTGGTAGGTGGAGTCCAGTCCTCAGGGAGATTCAGTACACCTGGCCTGACTGCCTTATTAACTGCTGGCTGTCATCATGTGTGACTGCAGTTATTGTGCTAATTTTCCCATTTTCTGTTTACTTTGGTTTTGGTTTAGTTCTCTATAGTTTTACTGCACTATGTATCAATTTGCAGATGAAGATTTTACATACAGAACCTCTAAGGATCTTAGAGATGTTTTATGGTACAATAAGCTACACTTTGCCTTGTCACACTAAAACACTGCTTATATGTTCATGCAAGAATGGCAACAATCCACTAAAATAATTTACCAAATTGTTTTATATTAATGTCAAAGAATATTTTGGTAATCGATAAACTGTACTCAACTTCTACTTGAGTTTGGATGCTTGTAAAGGTTTTACTTGTTCTATCTGTACATTAAAAACTTCTGCCAAACCTGTGTAAAACATAGAAGATGTCTGTTTTCCTTAGAGGACACGTTCGCAGTTTCTTAAGTCTTAAAAATATGTTCAGGCTCACATATTGAAAAGTTTTTCTTGCTGTGACCATTCATCATCCTGTTAAAAAAAAACATTCCCTGGGAATTTCCTTTATGCGGATAAATAAAGTATAATCGTTTATGCTAGAAAGTATAAATACGTCCTCCTGATTTGTTATACTCAGACTGTTGAATCATCATATTATATTCATCCATCGTTGCACAAAACGGAGACTGTAGATTTTGTATTGCTGGAATGACTTTAGCGATTTTAAACAGTAAGTAGGAGCAGGAGGAAAGAATAACCTCATTAAGGAAACTTGTTTCACCTTTTATTTGGACGGCTGACTGACTCCACGTATTAATATTAGTATCTTTTCATATCAACAGCATCAACTCAATGCTCCAAAATCACATTAAATACGATTTTTTTAGGGGCATCGTCTTTTTTTGGGTGATCCGAGCATGCGCACTGTTGAAACGGGTTTCCCTGGGTTACCATCAACAAGTCAGTTAGCAGTTAGCTCCGTGTAGCTAAGGCTGTGTACATTTAGATACTATTTGTGAATGGCTTTATACGATTCTCTGAACCAGACAACACTTGTTTTGCAGAATGTTAAGCTGCGGCAGCTTATGATGCTCAGTGAGTAATAGCTAACGTTAGTTGTTATAGTGAACTTAGCAAACAATAGCTAGCATGCTAATCTCGATAAACAATCAGTGAAGAGCGTTCATAGTTTTCAGGATGACAAATCCGGACTTCAAGACACTTGCTTACACGAAAAGCCCCAAAACATCGAAACGGACATCATTTCAGGTAAAAGCTTTACTATATGCTGTCTGGATATAATTTATTGACAGCACTCTGCAGCACCTTTTATGAAGTAGCTGTTTAACTGAAATCACGTCATTATAGGATGAACTTCAGGCTGCTCTTTCTGCCAGAGCAAGCAAAACAAAAACATATCACTACTCCTACTCTGATGACTTCAACGAAGATGAAGATGGTAAGATGGCAGAGCACCCAAATATGTAGATAAGACTAGCTTGATCTTTAGGGCATTTGTTTACGTTGTAATTACATTTGTGTGTAACATGGGTTGTTGTTGTAGCTGAGGGGGCCTGTATGATCTCGTTTGTAATAGCTCCAAATCCACTATCTCATCATTTTGTGTAAGATACTTAAGTTAATGTGATTCACTGCAAAAGGGAGATTTAAAAAAATGACTGTCTTAAGTTTTCTTTATTAATTATATAGCATATGAATAAAACACATCAGGGAGCGCAACAGAGGAATGTCTAGGATGGAGTTTGACAGTCAGACACCTCCAACTTAGATAGATGCATTTCGTAGCGGAAAGTTGTTAACAGCACAGACAATAAATATAACTCATTGTACTATTATGTAAAGTGAACTATTATTTTTCTATAGTTCAATCTCTGAAAGTTTCTTCAGTTGCTCAGTCAACCATCCACTTTGGAAGGAGTGCTGTAATGAAGTTTTCTGTGGATTGCATCATCCCATAATTTTGCATTGCATCATCAAATAACTTAAACTAATAATGCAAACCACATCTATTTTGCCATTTACTGAATTTCTGTATTTTACAGATTTTTTGAATGAACTTCTCAAATCAAGAAAAAAGCGGACAGAGGCATTTAAGGCTGGGAAGACTAAAGGCAGAATCAACAACTTTGAGCTTTCAGATGATCAAGACAAACAAGGAAGGACAAAGAGAGTTTCATTCCTGAAATCTCAGAGAATCCATTCTCCCTCAGAAGACACAACAGAATCAGAGTTGCTCAGTGGACACAACAATTACAGTGATTCAGTTTCATCACAACACTCCACAAACATCAGTGACACACAGTTTAAAAACAGTGACCTGGAGTCTACGGATCCTCAGCCCACAAGGGAGAGCTCTAGTAAATCTGTGTCATACCAAACATCAGACGATACGCTAATGGGCATGTCTTTGCCATTACCATCTGACGGCAGTTTGATAGAAACTCCAGATCCTGAGTTTCCACGTCCATCAGCATCTGAGCTCGAGCACGTGTCCTCAGCAGGTCTGTTTACATTGTTTCATCTGCAGGCCACAAAAGGCACATTACAGGTTATTTTTTTATAACAACAAATGGAGCCATGCTTCTTACTATCAGTGCAGATTTTGAATGTGTATTTCCATAAGCTTTTATTATTCAGATGTTACAGAGAAGGAGCCACCCAGACCCAAACCAAGACAAAGGACACTTGGCTTAGGACTTCACACTGCAGAGAAGCTGCCTGAAGAAACTGAATCTCAGGATTTCAGCAGGACCCAGACTTCTTCTGCATCCATTCACCTTTCAACAGATACATCCAGCAACATTGCCGTAATGAGTTACAGTCCATATATGTGTCTCATTGCTTAGTCATGTTATGTTTAGCTATTATGGTTTTAAGCATCAAAGTGAAAGGAAAGCTTGTCTAACTGGATCCCACATTTGTTATTTGTTTTATCTTAGTGGACGGCAGAAGATAACGCAGTTTCATATAGCCTCAGCAGATCTTCTACAAATAAGAGTGAGCAGTCGCAGCTCTTCCCCAAGTCCACAGTTGATTCTGGATCCAGAGGTGATAGTTGACATGTTCAACAAAATAACTCTACAGTTTAAAATTAGTTTTTCATTAACCCACTTGATATTTAATATACTGTTTCAGATGGCTTTATTTCTGATGACAGCAAAGAGCAAGAGAGAAAGTACTCTACGTCATTTGAAGAATTTAATGTAAGACAGTCCTCATGATGCACTTTACTCTTTTAGTTTGCCTCATGTAAGATACACTCTCACTCATGTTCTTAGTATTTTTAGTTTCATGAAATGTGATTTTTGTTTTCTTTCAGGAAGGCCACTCAGACCATTCTGTTGCTCAACCCTCTCAGGAAAAACCATGCGACACCTGGTAGGTAATTCTCTCCAAACTGCACCAGTAGATATATACAAAATATATCTATGTACTAAAATGGGAAAATAACTTGACTGTTATTTTATTTTATTTTATTGTAATTAGGTCTTCAAGTGTTCAGTCTAAAACGACTCAGAGATCTCAGAGTGTGTGTTCCAGGAAAGTGGAATCAAAGTATTTGGGAACCCTCAAAGTTTTGGACCGTAAGATGTCGCTACAGGAGTCTCAGCCACAGGCAGCAGATTCTCTCAGAGCTGCCATTTATCAGGTCAGTGCACTAACAAACCTCTGTTGTCTAGAATCATTTAGTGGAGGAAAAGACCAGTATGAGTCCACATTGAAAATTCACACTGTGTTTTCCTGTGTTCGGTGTGTGATGGGGCCGTAATAGGTCAGTTGGTCGTCTACAAATCCCAGGTGGTTTGATTCCTGGTTCCTCCTCTTTTGTGAGATTATTTTCAGGTATTAAGTGCAGAGCAAAGGATTTGAAACATCAGTTTGGGCTATAAAGTGTCCTTGGAAAAGACGCTGAAATCCTGTTGTAGTGCCATCATCTATGTGTAGCTGTCTAAAAACAATTTCACCATGGGGATCAATAAAGTTGTTAAAAATTAAAAACAAAACATTGTACTTGTCCTGTTCGTCTTACAAGTCCTTGGGAGGCAGAAATTACATCTTACAGTTACAACTTTTTAGACAAGAACAATGCACGTGTTTTGTACATTCATTGTTAATGTCAATAGAGGGAACAGTATCTACAGTGCATTCTGAGTCAAGTAAAATCACCAAATAAATAAAATGTAATCCATACAGGAATGGCTTAAAAAGAAAAATGAAAATTTAAGAGAGAACATGCAAAAAAAGAAGAATGAGGAACTGCTGAAAGAAAAGAAGAGAAGGGTAAATAATACACACCATACCGTGTCTAATACATTACAACAAACACATGGTTATTTAAGATACTCACATACTGCTTGCCATCTTTCTAAGGATCAAGAGGCTAAAAAGGAAGAAGTCGTTGCATCATTTGCGGCATGGAAAGAAAAGAAAACAGAAAATCTCAAGGCAAAAGCCAAAGAAAAGCAAGAAATCATCCGAAAAGAGCAAAGAGCGATAGAAGAGAAAGAAGAAAAAAGGGAGTCTGCTAAACAAGTAAGTAGTTCCTTTGTTTGCATTATTCTTAAAGACATAAGCATTTCTGAGTGTAGCTTTAATATTAATTAGTAATTTTTTTATCTTTACAGATGTTTGATAAATGGAAACAAGAGCACGATCAGCTACTCAAAGACAAGTACAGAAAACAGAAAGAAGCTGAAAATAAACTTAAACTGAAAAAGCAAGAAAAGGAGGAAGAAAGAAAGAGAGAGAGCAAATATGCCTTTTCTCACTGGTGAGTGCAAATCCTTGACTTTATTCTAGCCATCTATTATTTATTTTTTCTCTGTCAAAAGGGTGATGAGAAAAATTGTTTTTATAGGAAGATAGCCACTTTCATGTCAAGTTTCATGTCTGTTGTATTTGAAGTGTGTGTTGTTCAGAGAAGGCAACTGAACTTTACAGAGTCCTCTCATTGGATACATACATTATCATTAGGATAGCACTTTATGGTATTTAAGTAAGTGTTGCAGTATTCACATAATAGAGCTTGTGCGTGTCAAAAAGCTGTATAAGCTTTGCCACGTTTAACACTCATGTCCCATCACATTTCTATTACTACTACAGTTTGTATATTCAGGTGTTGAAATGATCAGTCACTAGATGGCGCCCAAAGCAGGACATTTATCAATCTAATTTCAGTCAAAGTAAACATTGACAGTGAATAAAACACTCGTTTCAACTATTTCTTTTTTTTATTAATGAAGGTGTGATAAGAAGAAAGATATTCTCCAGGTGAAAGTCACGATGGAGCGCAAAGAAATACAAAACAAAGCAGAAGAGGAACGATACATAAAAGAAGAGAGAGATAAAATGGCTTTAGACTTGTATGAAAACTGGCTGGTAAGTAGAATTACTGGTCATATCAATGATTAATGGCGTTACTGATGCTGGAACTTGTTTGTTTACAGATGGTTGGATTGAGAGTGTGGATTCTTAAAGGTGATTTCTTACATAATGCTGAAAGTTTTCCTAGCCCTGCTCCAAAAAGTGTCTGGAAATATATGGATATTTTTTGTCATTGATTCTATTTTTCCCAACAGGTAAGAAAAGATCTAGAACAGAAGAGACAGAGAGAGGAAAGACGCATACAAGCAATACTCAGAGACAGTCCACCTCCACCGTGGAGCCCTCCTAATAAAACTATACCATTTGGAAAATAACTCTTATATGTTATTTTACTTATATCTCTATATGTTAAGTTACACATTTCATACTGTAGGATGTACCAAAATATGTTTTTAAAGGCATGTGACAGCTGGGCAGTTTTAGTTTTTGTCAGGTTTTGTAGATACAGTAGCTCAGGTGCAAATGTGTATTTTTATAAATTTTTTAAGTGAAATGTTGCAGTATGTTTATACATTTTGTGTACATTTTAACATGAAAAAGGTTTTGATCATTTGTAATAACTAAACCCTTTTTATGACTGTGCTGTTCTGTTTTATTACTATTTAATACATCAGTTTGTAAAGCAGCAATAAGAAACGGCTGATGTAATTAATTAGTTTGCTGATTTCTCTGATAATGCTTAATGCTGAATGTTGATTTCCACCTAAAGTTTATTTTTAGTCCTCAAATAAGAGGTTCCAATACATAACACAATGTTTGAAACAGATCTGTTTAGTGCTCATTATGTTATATACTTATTTCTATTTAACTGTCTTAGATGATGCACCAACACAAACACAAATTCTCCACCCATCTTCATCCTAGCAAGGCGGTGACGCCTAAACAAGTTTCGACAGAGAGGAGCATTTTGGATTAACTGACAAACGCAGTGAATCCTTAGTGGCATCATAAATGAGTGCTGTTAAGGCATTTATGGCCTGCTGTTATGTCTCCTACTCTATTATTTAATAATCGACTTTCCCACAATGCTGGAGAAATGCTCACATACTACAGTGTTGTTGAAACACAAAAACGGATATTCTCCAAACTGTTCCAACAAATGTATTAGCTCATAATTTTATATTATATCATAGCATATTGTGTCGTATGGATCTTCCCTTAATAGTGGCCTGCATCAGTGTGTTTACATTCTTGGACATATAGTGAAATTTCTGGGAGAAAATCTTAAAATTTAGATAGAAAATTATAATGACGACAAGCACACAATAGACAAATGTTTAAGCAGATCTAACCTTGTTAAATTCTAATGAAGTCTAGTACAACAAAGCTGGAATAAATCGTACCATCCAGGAGATTAATCAAGTTTTTTTATTAAATCTGTCTCAAAGGGTTTCAAAGTTCACTCCTGACTTTAGAAACAACTTTAACATACAATTCATCTTTATTTTTCATCACCTCTTTAACACTCCTAACACAATATGAAACAAAATAATACACATTTAATCTTTGAAAGAAACAGCGAGAAAACCCATTTCGTGTTACCTGTATCTTTAAATAAAACAAGATGAAACATGATCATTGCTTATTAGGGTTCATATTTTCTATTATTTGACCTCTATACATTTGCTTAAATTAAAAAATTGTAATAGTATAGACAAGTCAGAACGCTCCAGAATAGTTAGTTACTACAGTGCTGTGAGAAAGTACTTGCCCCCTTCCTGATTTTTTTTGCGTATCTGTCAAACTTAAATGATTCAGATCATCAAACAAATTTTATTAATACACAAAGATAACCCGAGTAAATAAAAAAATTCAGGTTCTAAATGATGATTTCATTTATTAAGGGAAAAAAGCTGTCCCCTCATCCCTTGCTAAATCATGAATGAACTGTGATCAATCATATTTCATTGTTTTGGAAAGCTGAGTCCAGTTTCACTGATTACTGCCAGACCTGTTGAATCTAGAAAGCATGCTAAAAGATCTAAGAAAGTCATTGACATAAACTGCCCATAAACTGTATATAACTTTATAACTGTATAACTAACTGTATAGCTTTATATACAGTTTATGTTTACATACAGTTTAACTCTATATAACGTTATATACAGTGTATGGGTCAGCCAGGATGAGAAGTCCTGGAAGTGTTCAGAATAAAGACCTGTTTGAACATCACTGGTGGCCTTGGACACAGACAGTGCATTGTTTAACAGTCAGGGAAAGCCTTGAAAAACGATAAAATCATAAAAACTGTTTCCTTTATACTGGCACGTGTTGCTGCTCCTGCTCATTACTATGCAATGCTATTTATTTGTGTATTAAATAAATCAATTATCAATAAATAAATCATTTGTGCAACCACTGAAATCAAATCAACGAGGGCAGCGGTGGAATCATTCGCTGCTTTTACTTTGAAATCCCCCACCGGAAGTGTCTGTGCTGTTAAATGGCCGTGCCTTTAAAGAGCCGCCTCAGTTTTGGTAAAGGTGGTGCTTTAAAAAGTTGTGAGAAGAACCCTGGACGTATTCGTCGAGCTCTGGTTTACCTCAGATTAGAGACATTTATCTTTAGCCGAACAGAGGGTGTTGAATCGACGTCTGTCTATACACAGACACATTAACGTGAGGAGCCGAGATTATCTGCGCACTCCTGAAGTTCACCGACTGTCGAGTTGGCAGAGGTAATGTAACGGTAACGGGAGCTAACGGCTGCTAGCTAGCTAGCTAGCTAACTAACTAACTGTTTCAACATAGGCGTCCATTCATTTGCTTCCTGTGCTCAGCCTTAAGAAAGAGGAGGTAAACTGTGTTAAAATGGTCGTGTAAATGTGTATTATTACACTACAGACCGTGACACTTACTCTGTAGCACAGCTAATCTAAACCAGCCTAAAGGAATCTGTAATAAAAAGGTTGTTTTAATCTCTGCTAGACGTGGCTGAGCTGTAATGAAAAGGCTCTTTATTTTCTACCAGGCGATGTCTATTTGACTGGTACTGTAGATATGACGCTAGATCCGATGGTACAGAAACGAGAAATGGTTTGTTACAAAGAATAAAGGTAAACTTAACTTTTCTGCTGAAACTTTTCACCATTTGGAAATTACATTTATAAAGTTGAGACACTCCTTAGTTTAGTGAAATGAATTGAAATGCATTGAACTATCTTATGATTATGTTCATTATCAGTGAACCTGAGCCAGTTATATTAAGTTCCTGTGGCCCAAGGTTATGTGTTTTTGATGTACTAATTCTCCTAAAGATATTAAATTACAAATCACATAAGACAGAAAAAGACAGCAAATTTTCACAAACAAGAGTTTGTCTAATAAAATGTTTGGCATTTCACATGAAAAATGAACTAAATGGTTATTTGGACACTGATTTTATTAAAATAGTTGCTGTTTACTTTGCCTTTTTTTTTTTTTTTTTTTTTTTTTAAGCTCCAGATTCTTGGCAAGTGAACTGTTGAACAATGATTTAAGCAGGAATATTAAAAATGAAAACTTATCCTAAACTAATTTTAATTTTTTTTCAATCACACCTAAACCTCTACAGCAGTTTGATTAAGACATGTTTCAGTAAAATGCAGAGATGAAATTATTAATGATTGATCGAGAGATTAACCTGTGATTTCAGTTTCAAGTCTTGGATTTGGAGGGGGGTTTATATCATTGTGTAGAGTGAATGACTTTGATCTTTGAACATCAGAATTTATTTTAAAGTGTTAAAATTGTGATGAGTCTTACAGTCTTACATTTTCTTACATTGAATAGATGAAGAAACTAATTGATTAATCACAATAATTGTTGGCAGTTTAATTAATAATGATGATCATAAGCTTGCAAGAGCCCTTGTAATATGAAAGGTCTGATGGATGGGAAATATTTCATTTTGAGATTTTTTTCATACTTCATGTTTTTGTCTCTGTGTTCTATCCTGTAGTCTAAGTATGTATTCATATTACAGATGTTTCAGATAAAAAAGATCTGTTGCATTGGTGCTGGATACGTAGGAGGCCCAACATGCAGTGTCATAGCCCAGATGTGTCCAGAGATCACAGTGACTGTCGTGGATGTCAATGAGTCTCGTATTAAAGCCTGGAACTCAGAGACTCTGCCTATATATGAGGTATCTTATCACTTATGTTATTATCCACTGAATCTGAGCTAAAGGTGACTGCTCTGTTATGATTATTTCTGATAAAACTTAAACAAGGAGTGAGTTGTATTTTATTAGTAGCACTGATATGCCATGCACGCTTCACCTACAGTATTATCTCACATTTGAGATTCATTGGCTGTATCTTAAACAGTTGCCAATTGTTTCATTAATGGTGTTGAAACTAGATGTTGCTTGGTAACTGTCCCAGATAATGTTTTTGTGCAATGCAACTCCACTGGGGGCTGCATAAACAAATTAGTTTCAGACTGTTTAGCAACTTTTCTACGTCAGCCTCCACTACAGGCTGTGGCATCATCATGAATGACCATCTGTAACCGATTGTGCTGTGATTTTTCCTACATATTCACTGACACTCCCTCCCTGTCTCATTTTCCCACTTCCTCCCACTTTAGCCGGGTCTGAAAGAGGTGGTTGACTCATGCAGAGGGAAGAATTTGTTTTTCTCTACAGACATAGACTCAGCCATCAGGGAAGCTGACCTGGTCTTTATTTCTGTGAGTCCATTAGATCACCCTGCACACACACCAACACAGTGTATGCAGTTTGAACAGCTAATGAAATAAATTACATTTCTAACACATCATGGTTGCACCTCCTGTTCAGGTGAATACCCCAACCAAGACCTATGGCATGGGAAAGGGTCGTGCAGCTGACCTCAAGTTCATCGAGGCATGTGCTCGGCGGATTGTGGAGATGTCTGATGGCTACAAGATTGTCACAGAGAAGAGCACTGTCCCAGTTCGAGCTGCTGAGAGTATTCGACGAATATTTGATGCAAACACAAAACCCAGCCTCAACCTGCAAGTGTGTATAAACACATTTATAAAACTCTCTAATCAGTTGTTTAGTATGTTACTAAAAATCTTGCTGCTGCTTAAGGTCCTGTCCAACCCAGAGTTCCTTGCCGAAGGGACGGCGGTGCGGGATCTGAAGGAGCCAGACCGCGTCCTTATTGGTGGAGACGAAACAGCCGAAGGCCAAAGGGCAATCAGAGCACTGTGTGCTGTCTATGAACACTGGGTCCCCAAAGAACGAATAATCACCACCAACACGTGGTCTTCAGAGCTGTCCAAACTGGTTAGTGTAGAGCTGCAACTAATGACTAATATAATTAATTTATTTCTAGTAATTAATTAATCCTTATGTCAAAAAAGTAACTTTTATTGAAAACGTTATAATTTCTCAGACCACAAGAATGAAACTTTCCTGATGGTAAATCATAGAACAGTTCTGTCTTTGAATGTGTAGTTTTGCACATACAAAGCAGCATTCTCAAATGTGTATATACCTGGAACCATCAAATGTTTGCTTGTTAGTAATAATCATTGCAGCCCTAAATGATTGTTCCTTTGAGTATCTGTTTTTTTTTTTTCTTTTGTAGTTATTCAATCTAACAAAACTGTATGTGTGCAGGCGGCCAATGCATTCCTGGCACAGCGTATCAGCAGCATCAACAGTATAAGTGCTCTATGTGAGGCCACTGGTGCCGATGTGGAGGAGGTCGCCAAGGCGATTGGCATGGACCAGAGAATAGGCAGCAAGTTCCTAAAAGCCAGCGTAGGTACGAGGCGTGTTAACGAGATCTTTAAGGTAAGCCTAAATGTAAATTTAAGGTTAACACAGATGAAGTTATACCTCTGCCTCTGTGACATCCTGGTAAGGTTTTGGAGGAAGCTGTTTCCAGAAAGATGTGCTGAATCTGGTTTATCTCTGTGAGGCCCTCAACCTGCCAGAGGTGGCTTCCTACTGGCAGCAGGTGAGGACTGCTCAGCACCTTATGTTCAGTTTTTCTAAAGGTCCAGACTCCTTGTAATCATATTGTTTCAAATTCTCTCAGGTGATAGACATGAATGAATACCAAAGACGGAGGTTTGCCTGTAGGATTATTGACTGCCTCTTCAACACAGTTACTGGTAAAAAGATCGCTCTGCTGGGCTTCTCCTTTAAAAAAGACACAGGTGACACCAGGTTAGTCTCTCTTCATTTATATTTTTATTTGCACTCCCTTCTCTCACCCTTGTAAATATTTATTACGCCCCTGCATTCTTATGTTAATCATAAACCTGGAATTGTTTGAAAATCACATGCTTCAGTCTGTCACTTTGTACATTAAAAACATGCAGAGTCACTACTGATCACTCGAGCCTGCACGCACACCTGCTAATGTGGTAAACTGTCACCTCAATCAGGTTGACATTTACTATAGTGTATGTTTGCATGTTTGTGTCACAACTTCAGGGAGTCATCCAGTATCTACATCTCTAAATATCTGATGGATGAAGGAGCCAAGCTGTTCATCTATGACCCCAAAGTCCTTAAAGAACAAATCATACAAGACCTCTCCCAGCCCAGCATCTCAGAGGACAACCCAGAAAGAGGTGTGTATTGTGTGTAAGGTTCAAACGCAGGTCTGAAAGCTTGTGAAACCTCTTTTTGTAAGAGCCATCTGCCCTTTTACATAAGATCCAGGAGACATTTTTCACCAAATTTTAACCAAAAATACAAGAAAAATCAGTGATTCCAGTCCCTGAAACATTTGCTAAACTTTTCTAGCAAATTTGTGTCTTTTTTTATATATAACAATTGAAAACTGTCAGATTAATCATTAATAAATTAGCACACAAATTTTTGCTATTAAACTATTTTGTTTCGTTGGTACCACGTTTTAGAAGGAATTTACAAGTGTCAGACTATCATTTCTTGTAAATGCCAAACTATAGGGATAATGACGAGGTGAGAGCCATCATCCCTATAGAGTCATATCAAAGTGTATTTCAATACTGTTTTTTTTTTTTGTTGTTTTTTTTCCTCAGTGTCAGAGCTGGTGACTGTAACCTCAGACCCATATGAAGCTTGCCAGAGTGCACATGCTTTAGTCATCTGCACTGAGTGGGATATGTTTAAGGTCAGGATCATACTTTTTTTTCCTACTCTTATAAACCACTGAATCTTGAAATGCAGTGTAAATGTTGAACACCACTTTACTTCAACCAAAGGAACTAGACTATGAGAAGATCTACAAGAAGATGCTGAAACCGGCCTTTATATTTGATGGTCGCAGAGTGTTGGACCACCTCCACCCTCATCTCCAGAACATCGGCTTCCAGGTGATGCAAAATCTAAATGAACGTGTGGAAACGGGGAAGGGGGGGAGAGTGAAATGATGAACTGAGTAACAAGTAACAACTGCAATTTACTTTATATTTTTATTCCTCTCTTCAGATTGAGACCATTGGTAAGAAGGTGACATCCACACGGATCCCCTATGCCCCGGCAGCTGTTTGTCCACGCATCAGTGCCACTGAACCTCCCACCAAGAAAGCCAAAGTCTAAAACTCACCTTTCACACACACACAGACACATTCCTCTCTATTACTGGTCAAGCATGTCTTTCACCTCTGTTGTCGGTACATTTACATGTATGAATTGCTGAATAATTCCCTGCAGTAGTTGGACGAGAGGAAGACGTTTGAGACTTCATTTCCTAATTGTGTGAAAGTTCAGTGATGAATCATTGCAGACACAGAAACTATTATTTTTATACATTTCATGCCATGTACTAATGTCCGTTTCAAATGAACACTTACTGAGTCTGTTCTTGTAGTATTTACTCTTTAATCAAGTATCAAATATTTTTATAATGTTTTTTATAAATCATCTCCCTACATGTTAATCAGTATGTGTCCACTCTATCAGTGACAGTTTATCAGAAGGGCCAATGCAATAAAATGTGATGTGTGTTTTTAATTTTTGCCTGTTGATTATTTAAAACCTATTTAGGAAAAAACTGACAAACATGAAAATGCAATTGTGGACTTAAAAGTTTTAATTCTTTAAATATAAATGTACATTTTAAACATTAGTTTTGTCTGATCAGTGCTACATGTTTTTGTCAGATGTAAAATGATATTACATTAGGAAAAAAAAGACAGTGCCCAAATTGGTATCAAATAGAGGTACAGAATACCTCTTTTGAATTAAAGTTACCTCTTAAGATTTGTACTTTTTCTAATGTAACAAAATAGAACTAGTTAAAAGTTGATCGGCAAACATTTGTTTTCGTACAATCCTAATTTTCCCTCTGAGTTGCTCCAGCAATCCTCAAAAGAATCTCAAGCTTAATTAAATCAGTCCTGGACCATCAGACATCAAAGTGCCCATAAACAGAGCTCGCTGTTAAAAGGTCAGCAACTCTTAGGTGTAGCCCACAGCCCCTGAGGGCAGAGCGGTTACTATGGAAATGATTTAAGACCTTGAAGTGCAGAGACGGCAAACTACAGCTACACCAGGTTGTATTTTCTCCTGCCAGGGTTACATACTTTGTCTGCACCCTGCTTATCTACTCCTTTGCAGGCCTCTACCTGCTGTTTGATCTCGTTCTGAACTGTATATCTCTGGGTTGTCACAGATTGGTTGTAAAAGACATCTGCACTGAGCAGTAGCAGAACGGTCTCTGTATTTAACACAAGTCTTGTTGATATCACTTCTGTAACCATAGTTATGCATCTGCCTTCTGTTTAATATAACACAACTACTCATGATTCTTTGTGTTAAATGGGGTTCCTTCCATGTGGAACCATACAGCATTGTTGTGAGCTGCAACAGTGCATTTTGTTAGAGCAGGACTATAAATGTAGTTGTATGTAGGGACGATGTAAAAGATACAGGACAGTTGCTGCTGAAACACTTTTCAATCTTCTGTAGTGATGTCTGCTTTTCTCTTCTTGAGTAGATTCTTCAAGAAAAACTCACCTGCACAGAGGAAAAATAGATTTAAAATATATTTTGTCTTTCTCTGACATTATCCCAGTTTGTAGTTTTATGGGATTATGTATTAATACTAAATATTCATCACAGTAACTGTTTCTAAGAGACAAAAGGTCAAGGTCACAGTCACCTCTTGTTCATCCAATTATTGTTAGAAGAGAAACCACCACAAAGCAGGTGAAAATCCAGTACTTTTTAATTATACTGTATTGATACAGATGTTTATACAGTAGTAATATAGATAGACTGTACTAGATAATGCACAACATGTGCCTGTATGAATACACTAGAATATTTAGATCTTGCTTTGGCTCCTAAAGATTATCTGGAAGTTGCTAAGTGATCTACACGTTTACTAGCTAATTGCTAGCAATTTGCTGTTTGGTGTTAGGCAGGTAGTATGCAGTGTTCTTTACTCTTTCCCCCAATAAATAGCTGCTACCGGAAACTATGCTGAGTGCACTGAGACTGAAAACTGGGGGATTTTAGGCCACAAAACCAAAACGGTGAGCTAAAAGACACACATAAAATCTCCTAAGAGCTGAGGGCCAAAGAGTTGGGTGATAATTCATGTGGATGATAAGTCGGCACTTTCAGATTAAGGCATCATTGCTTCCTGTTAATACAAAATATATTAGTCCAACTGTAACTACATTCACTTCTTTTTTCAGATATAATATTTACGTGAGATTCAAGATCAATCTTGTAGTATGTTACACAATGGAAAGTATCACTGTTCACAGTGCTGGGCTGCTTTGGAAGGTGAGCCAAGCTAATGGAGGAACGTTCATCGGTCAGCACACACCCAGCGTTGGGGTGAAACAAGGGAAGAAAGGAGATGAGGTGGGCAGACAGATCGACAGGCAAATAATTTTGCAGACAGTTCCTTTGTGTCATGGTTAATAACATCTCATATTTGAGTGGATTATCCTGCTTATAGCATGGTGATTAGCCCAAACTTAAGTCCTCAACTCAAACAGCAACACATTACACAGCAGTAGTTGCTTGAGAAGTGTCAATAAATGCCATTAAAACATTGTATTGGAATATAAACAAACGGATCACAACTATACAACTGTACTGTATGAATAAAACCATGTTGGCTGTACAGACTAACCAACACTTTTGAAGATAACGGGTGAGTATTTTGATACTTAAAAGGGAGATGGTTTTTCTGTACTTGTTAGAATTAGATAACTAGATTTGTACTAGAGTTCCCTCATTTATTTTGGTAGTTTTAGGGTTGTCTGTACATCTCATTCTTGTGAAAGACATATCTCAGGAAAAACTTGAGGGAATTTCTTTAAAATTTGCACGAGCGTCCAGTTGTTCTCAAGGATGAGCTGATTATATTTTGGTGATCAGAGGTTAAAAATCAAGGTCAATGTGACCTTGCAATATCTCAGGAATGCCTGGAGAAGATTTAATTACGTCTGGCACAAACAGATTATTATTTAATTAATTTGGCTGAACTGACCCATAAAGCTGCTAAAGATGTAATGTAAAGATGAAATTTTCCCTAATAAGTACATGTTAAAACTGTGCAACACGGTGTCTGTTTCTTACCTGCTTTGTAGGAAGATCGCACCAGTGGCCCGCTGGCTGTGTAAACAAACCCCATTTCATTCCCAACTTTCTCCCAGTAGGCAAACTTCTCTGGAGTGATGTATTCCTCCACCTAAACCCAAACACACATTGTCAAAATGTGCATCAATTTACCAATGGTAAGTACTGCTGGGACTTTAATATGTTTACCTTTAGGTGACGTTTAGTGGGCTGCATGTACTGACCAAGTGTTAGACAGTCCACTCCTGCTTCTCTCAGCTCTGCAACATTATCACAACAGTGTTATGAGGAAATGACTGTACGGACCACAAGAAATTTGGAAGATCCAAAGATCAGAATCTGTTTTTGTTAGCAAAGTTTGCAAGCATACAAAGAATATGTATTTGTGTTAGCTAAGAATAAAATAGGAAAGGATGAGTTATGATAAGAATAAAAATCTTAAATATGGAATTTATGCAAAATTTGTGGTGAGTCTATGAGTGACCTGTGAGTGTACACACCAGACAGAGAGTTCAGTATCTGTTGGTCGGTCTCCCCCAGTCCCAGCATGACAGAGGTCTTGGTGAGCACAGAGGGTTTGACCGTTTTAGCGTGTTTCAGGACACTCAGGGACTGGTCAAAGTTTGCTCTGGCATCACGCACACGCCTAGAGACAGAAAGACAAAGCAGCTTTATTACACTGAAAATATACACTCACATTACCATAATCAATTAACATGGTCAAAGAGGAAACAAATCTAGAATTGATCTTCTTCTGTGTTTACACTCCTGCTGTTCGTGTAGTATTTATTCTAACAGCAGCTTTTATGAACAACCTGCTTGTCAATGTGTGTATTGCTTGTCCTCCTTCCCTAAGACTGACCTCCCTCTTGTGGTCAGAGCTGTAACCAACGGTACTATTTATTTCAAAGGCTGAAACAACTGTGTCGAGACTTTTAAAACAGCTACAAAAAAGCTGCAAAGCTTTCGTCAAGGTATTTAGGTTGTTTAGATTAGATGCTTGGCTTCACATTTTGTGCAGCTGTCATTTTTGAAAACACAGGAACTACCAGCGGTTAGAATACAGAAGCAATATGTTACGTCTATGTACCTTTGCAGTTCACGGACTGTCTCCACATTGTGGGCGTACACATCCAGGCCAGACAGGGCGACCTTCTCTACTGCTGCCAGGTCACCCCGAAAATCAGGAGTCAGACATTCAACCAGGATCTGAGAGTTCCTAAATGAATGTGACAACAGTGGTTCTTTATTCATTTAGCACATATAGTAAGAAACAAATACATGATAAATCCAAAAGAGAGATTGATGGGATTTTACATTTCCTTCAGGTTAGAAACGGTCTGAGCAAAGTGCTCTGCGCCTCCATCAGCAATATCTGCACAAACAGGAAAAAGAACAGGTCATTATTAGTGGAATAACTACATAATATTTTAAAAGGTTGGCTACAGTGTTGTTTATCTTAAATTTGTGGACATTCATATTTAATTTAATTTAAATATATCCAGAGAAAATGTATTCTGATAATTTTTTCTATTTTCTTGGAAACCTTGCATTTATGCTGATTCATAATTTATGAATCTAACTGACAGACACTCTATGAATAAACCAGAAACAACCTGAAATGCCACCCTGATAAGTTCTGTCATGTGATAAAATATTTCTGAACTTCTACTAAAGCTCCTATGATGTATGTGAAGATTCTCAGTATTCCTGCAATTAAAGGTGAATAATAATATTGGGTTTTCTGTAGATTAAGTACAGCCTGCTCTTGTTTCTGTTCATCGGTTTGATGTGTATTTTTTTCCTGTATTAATCTTATTTTTCCTGTGTTGATCTTTTTTGTCTTGTTTTTTTTTTTCTTCTATACTGTTCTGTTATATTATTTCTACTGCAACACTGAAATTTCCCTTTGGGGATCAATAAAGTATCTATCTATCTATCATCCAGGTGAAGTTATCTGGAAGTTGAGTCCTAGCAACTGGACTTCTTTCTTGTTAGGTTGAAACGTTTGACTACTCATCTAAGTAGCTTAACTCAAGTTGTCATGACTCAACTTCCAGAAAAACTTCTATGATCTCACCTTAATATGTGCTTGTGTTCTCAGAGTTAGAAAATAATTACGCATTGTAATTTTATTCAGTCAAGACCTGTAGTACACGAGGTGCCCACGCATGAGTCGCTGAGTGTTGTCATGAGTAATTATCTCTGCATGGATCTGCTCCAAAAAGCAGGTTCTAAGCAAAATGTGAAATATATAATAATTTTACATAAGTTTATCTTTGTGCTACAAAAAGGTTCCTTTGATTCTTTTAGCTGAAGATTCATAACTAACTATGATGTACGGTAGCACTCAGGAAGCATTACATAGATATACAGAGGCAGGATGTCATTACCATCTCTATCAACTGAGGTGAGAACTACGTAGTCCAGCCCCCAGGCAGCGATGGCCTTGGCTGTATTATAAGGTTCGTTGAGGTCCAGAGGTGGGGGCTGACGAGCCGTCTTTATTGAGCAGAACCTGCATCCACGTGTACATGTGTCCCCCATCAGCTATAAACAAAAAGAGAAACAAACCGAGCAGGCAACATTGAATTAGTTTAAATGTTACATTTACAGCACAGTGCTTGTGTGCTTCCTTTGCTGGCAGTAACTTGTGCTGCACCCCAGACTCAAAGAGTGACAGGACACTCACCATGATGGTGGCAGTGGCTGTGGCGTACTCTCCTCCTCCCCAGCATTCGCTAATGTTTGGACACCTGGCTTCTTCACACACCTGAGAAACAGACAGAGATACATATGTTCACGTGCAGGAGAACTGGCAAAGGATTTTTAAACCCAGCATGTCTCCAATGTTCGCAAAATCACATTTAAAACTTTTAAAAGACCTTTTTAATACCACACATTTGAACAAATTAACATCATAGCAGATGAATAATTACAGAAGACGAACAACAAGGCCTACAATTATTTATTTAATACATGATTTTATACATGAACATTTATATTGCTAGCATTTACTTATTTTGGCAGTGCTTCTTATCTAATATCTATATTCGTATATCATGGTCCTGAGAGGTCAGGGGGGCTCTGGCCCAGAGTGTGTGTATTAAACGTTCATATCATACTAACAGTGAAATATGATGGTGGTAGTGTGATGGTCTGGGGCTGTTTTGCTGCCTCAGGACCTGGAAGACTTGCTGTGGTAAATGGAACCATGAATTCTGCGCTCTACCATAAAATCCTGAAGGAGAATGTCCAGCCATCTGTTCGTGAGCTCAAGCTGAAGTGCACTTGGGTTCTGCAGCAGGACAATGATCCAAAACACACCAGCAAGTCCACCTCTGAATATCTTAAAAAAAACTAAATGAAGACTTTGGAGTGGCCTAGTCAAAGTCCTGACCTGAATCCGATTGAGATGCTGTGACATGACCTTAAAAAGGTGGTTCATGCTCGAAAACCCTCCAATGTGGCTGAATTACAACAATTCTGCAAAGATGAGTGGACCAAAATTCCTCCACAGCGCTATAAAAGACTCATTGCCAGTTATCGTAAACGCTTGATTGCAGTTGTTAAGGGTGGCCCAACCAGTTAGGTTTAGGGGGCAATAACTTTTTCACACAGGGCCATGCAGGTTTGGATTTTTTTTCCCCTTAATAATAAACACCTTCATTTAGAAACTGCATTTTGTGTTTACTTGTGTCATCTTTGTCTAATATTTAAATTTGTTTCATGATCTGAAACATTTAAATGTGACAAACATACCAAAAAAAAGGAAATCAGGAAGGGGGCAAACACTTTTTCACACAACTGTATATATGATATGTCCGTGTACATAAAACTTACTGTGTGCAGGTTCAGGCCTCTCAGTGTGTTCTTGAGTCTGTTGTAGTTCTTTCCAATTGGGATCTCCGTCTTTACCCACGGAGGAAGCCGCAGCCTGTCATAACACATCAGCAGAGCCGGTCAATAAATGTGTAAGAGTGCTCTCATCTTCATATAAGTGTGGATGTATATATGAATATAATAATAATAATAATAAAGTAACCAGATGTTAATGTCATAGAAAAATCAGACAAATCATTGTTTTTACACAGACTCAAAAATGCTGAATCTACATCAAAGCAGTCACTCTGAATGGTTTGACCATAGCCTGAAATAGCCTTTCCCATTTTATTGTCTTGTATTGTGTACTTCTGTGTTGCATGTTTTAAATAGTACCCGACAATGTAGCACAAATGTGTCCGGATTTATACGAAATTATCATAATGAATGAATACCTGTCTGACATGGTTTGAACCCCTCTGACACTCTTGAACCTGTAGGATCTGAAAATCTACACTTCTGTGAACCACGGCTGTAGTTTATCTTACCTCTCTCCCTTCTCCCTCTTCAGGTTGCCTCTGTACTCTGCCCACTTGCTTTTCTCTGACAGTTCCCCAGAAATAAAGTCTTGTAGATCAGGTCCGTCCTCGTTTAGGAGTGCCTTCTTTCTGTCAGCCCGGTGTGTGGAGGATTTGGTCATTGCTGTCAGACTCCTGCTGTAAGCCTGGAGAGGGAGGAGGACTGAGGATTAGTGCAGGAGCCTCTGCTTTAACCTTACTGAGTATTTACATGTAATCACATACTCTCATCATGTTTACGAGTCTGTGTGCCATTATTTGGGAAGTTATAAAGACTCTTACTGTCACTACAGCTGACTTACAAAACATGCATCACTGCAGTTCTTCAAGGCCCCTGACCAGGCTTTGCTGCCGACGGTACCCGCTAACCTACACCGTCGGATTCATTATTTAGAGACTATCTGAGCAGTAAATACTCACATGTGGGATGCATCTGGCACTTAGCCACATGCGATTTGTGGAGAAACGACCAGCAGCGCCACAACTTTGTTTGAGCAGCGCCATGACTTTAGCTAGTAGCAGGAGACTGTCATTGGCGACAAGCTTCGAAGAGCGGCTGCTTTGGCCTGGCGTTGCATTCACACGATGTCGGCAGAATAAAAAAAAAGACGTCAAGCGCCTGTTTCATTTCAATGCAATTGTCATAGAAAGTTTCTTTCTATGACTGTTTTTTACTGACACTCTCACAGTTTTCTCACCGAGTGACAGCTTTCAAAATGAGAAGGAATTGAGCATATATAAAGGTTACCGTAAACGTTTTCTCCTACTCAGATTACGATCTTTACGACATGACTTGAACGCGGCAGCGCTAAATGTGAGCCAATATAGCTAACGACTACAAAGCAAAACAGAGTTTTCATTTGCTCCTAACTGTACAACAAAAATGTTATTTTACGTTTCTGGCATGAATAATATTAAGCCATACTCTTTTAACTTTTCCTTCTTATGTGGTTGAGCTACACTCCAACAATCATCGATAATTTCTTTGATCGTCTTTTATGCCTGATGACGCCACGTACGCACGGTACAACAGCGTCGTGACGTCCTTCCTTCCTCCTTTCCTCTGCTACCGGCGAGGTGAGGATAGCTGAAAAATGCTTCGTTAGGATTCATCTAACTCCATCTGTAGCAGTTAAACATGTTTTGAGCTTAATATCACACTGTGAGATGTGGATATTACTGTGTTTTACGACATACATAGTATTTTGCCTCTACTTTAAGTTTATCTTGAAATATGTTAGTTGTTTTTGCATTGATTCCGATGTCTGTGTGAGGCCTGATGTTGCAGCTCTGCCTCTGCTAAGGACCGCAGCGTTTTATTTAATATTGTCTGTAAAAGATAGTGTTCGTATGTTTGCAGTTGGTATTAACACGAACATGTTGGAGATATTAAACTGTTCAGAAGTAACGTTGCACATGGGAGATACCGGTGTCAGTCTAAATGTAGCTTTCTGTTAGCGCTAGTGCTAATGCTAATTGAGAGGTTAACGCAGTGTGGCTCTACTCAGTTGCTTATGATGGACAATAAATTGTACACTGTTCACTGTAACAATGAACGGATTTAATTGTTAAATAGGTTAACAGTAGACTACATTTTGTGGTGTAGATTTATTGTAGAAGTACGATATGTCACGATAGCACTGGACAACTTTGCACACTTGAACCTAAACTTCCAAACTCAAACTTAAGATACGTACACTGTTACTAAGATGCTGATGTAATGCAAACAAGCTTAATAGAAATACGTCTTGTCTCTTTGTAGAATGAAGACCATTCTCAGCAGTCAGACTGTTGACATTCCCAGCAATGGTAAGAAATTATCAGGATAAACTGTGGAGTTGGTGTCAAGCTGTTGTTTTTGGTCTGACTTTTTTGGAGTGTGTTGTCTTACCCATTGTGTGTTGGTTCTGTTTTTGTTCTTGTTTTTCTGCTGTATGGTGGTCCAGTCGAGGTGAGGTTGAAGGGGCGGACAGTGATGGTCAAGGGGCCCCGTGGTAAACTCATCAGGGAGTTCAACCACATCAACCTGGAGCTCAGCCTGCTGGGCAAGAAACAGAAGAAGGTAAGAACTCGTTTGTGTTAAATGATAAAATGCATCTGTTAAAACTGTATATAATTTTGTAGTTAAAATTTAAAAGGACGTGTTACAACCTCACACAGCCTGTACCAATAACGGTATAAACAATGATTCTGTGTAAAATAAGTCATTTTTACTGCAATTATCAAAGACAATTATCCGTTCTTCAGCTTGAGCTTTACAGTGAGTTTAAGCTTGGTTATCTGAAGGTTTTGTATCATTATAAACTGGGCTGTACTATGTGGAATAGAAATACATAATGAGCTTGCTTCACCACAATGTAATAGCAATAGCTTTTAATTAGTTTTATAAAACAAGTGATCTGTTGAAGTTTAAAATCAGAGCTGAATGCAGATTGACGTTGAAAGTGTTGGATATCATTGACTTTCTGTATTTTGACACGTTCAGTCATTTGTCGAAATTAATGTCTGTAATTTGTTAAATGTCCTTTTTAATGTGTTATAGAAATTAGTGGCGTCCTCAAATTGCCAAACACGTCTGACCAATAAAACCCTAAAATAATAATTTTTAGGAACTTGCATTAAAGATTAAACTGATGTTCATGGTTTGTGTTGTAAATTAAGATAGAAATGATGTGAATTTGATGGGAGCTGCTGTGCGGTTTTCCTCAGCTTCGTGTGGATAAATGGTGGGGTAACAGGAAGGAGCTGGCCACAGTCCGCACCATCTGCAGCCATGTCCAGAACATGATCAAGGGAGTCACTTTGGTGAGACTTAAGTTTAACTTGTCTATTGGTGTTTGAGTTATTTATAATGCTATTTTATTATGTGTGCGAGAAGTGCTTCTCTTTTTTGTGTGTGTTGCTGTTGGCAGAAAACAATTAGCCTTTGGAGTCTAACTCGGTGCCTCTCTTGCTTTTGACTGCAGGGTTTCCGGTACAAAATGCGTTCCGTGTACGCCCATTTCCCCATCAACGTTGTCATTCAGGAGAGTGGAACTCTGGTGGAGATCAGGAACTTCCTGGGAGAGAAGTACATCCGCCGTGTCCGAATGAGGGATGGTGAGTCTAGTCCTGACAGCTGATTACAATTTAGTGATAATGGTATTTTTGTAAAATCCAAATTTCCGTGTTGTGACTTAGGCTGAGCCTGTTTAAGCTTTGTTAATAGGGTTGACAAATCTGGATCATTGCACTGATCAGCCACAACATTACCACCTGGTGGTTTTGATGTGGTGGATAGAGGTCAGTGTGGACAAAACATAATGCTGACTATCGACAAATGTTAGAACACTCATTGTGTCTTGCTGCGTATGTGGCTATGTAGCTACAGACATGGGTCATTGCCCATGCTGGTTGGTGTACGTGGTAGGCATGCAACTAATTAATTTTAATTAATTAGTAGGCTAATTTGTCAACTATTTAAACAAATTATCAGCTACTTGGACTGTGAATTGCACAATTACAACACAATTACAGTCCATATAAGTGTATGTTGTGCTTTGTGCATTCTGTGGTCTACTCTCTTGTAATTACATTAGACTGTTAATCATTATTTTATATTGAAATGGAGAATAGTCAACATCGTAACATGGTCTTGCGAAAAGATGCGTTCTCATGGAGTGGATGCTGCATGGATGCACAGAAAAGTTCAGGATTAGGGCTGTGCAACTTCCTTTTTGGTCACATGATGCACACTGGACTAAAAATTATTTTTTAAGAGGCAGCTATATAACAGTGAAAGTTTTCACAAAAACTTTGAATCAACTGTTTTTATCAGAATTTGGCCCAGTATCATTTGGAAAGTCTAGAAGTTATTCACATGCCCAGTGGGTAAGATGCTCTGAGAATTGGACGCTTGGCTTCAGTCAGCTGGAGGAGGGCAATTACAAATCATACTGTGACACAACTAATTTGTTTTTTAGTCAACTACATCAAATAACTGTTGCACCCATAGTTTGTGGCAACTTTATCATAATCTAGTAAAATGTGTTGGTTCACTTTAGGGGCAAATAACCAAATGTGTTCAGTGTTAATTTTTCTGATTATTTTTGGGGCTTAAGGGACAGAATTGCTGCAGTTTCTCTGAAAAAACCCTTTGTTGCCATTAGAGTGAGACCAGGGATTTTAGGGTTTGCAGTTTTTAACTCAGTACTTCCTGATGTCTCAGAGTAAAATGCTGAAACTCCAAATTAGAGCCATTGTGAAGTGTTGAGACTTATTCTCAGGTTTAAGTGCAGTCTGACTATTTAATATTCTCGACTTGATCATGTGCAACATTATTATTTTGTCTTCGTCTGTCAGGTGTGTCATGTGCCGTCTCTGCTGCCCAGAAGGACGAGCTGGTGCTGGAGGGTAATGACATTGAGCTGGTGTCAAACTCGGGTACGTCCTTTTACCAGTTTCTCTGCAGCTGTTAAACATGTCACAAAAATGTCTCTTTACATTAGAACAGGACGGATTTGTTCCACTACCCCTGCTAATATCCCTCCCAATATTTCAAGAATGTTGTCCGTTACAAAACACTCACTGTACCTCACTTCAGTTTTTATTCCACTCAGTGGCATTATACATATATTATCCTCAACATTTACTCTTTGACACAAGTTACAGATTTCACATGTTCACTGGTAAAGGTCTGTGTAGGGACATTTTTCTTTCTTAGTTGCATTATGATCTGGTGACTGTCTGCTTTATTACTTCAATAGTTGACAGTGTAACGGCACAAGTTTTCTAAACAAAGAGACTTAACAGTAGTGGTCAAGTTGGACGGAGATCATCCAACTTGACATACATTACATTTGCCGAAAGCAGAAAACCCCTCTTAAAATGTATTTGAAAATATGAAATGACACTTGTGTCTGTGACTTAGTTCTTCCTGAGTGTATCTCTGTGTTCCCTCCACCCTCCTGTGTGATTACTGTGATTGTGTGTGATGGTGATGTGATGTGCTGCTCATCGCCCCAACTTCTTTGTTCCAGCTGCTCTGATCCAACAGGCCACCACAGTTAAAAATAAGGATATCAGAAAGTTCTTGGATGGTATTTACGTGTCTGAAAAGGGAACAGTAGTGGAACCGGATCAGTAAAAGTTACATCTACACTCGTAGAGGTTAGATGATGCCGCCGAAGCCTCCTTATGGTCTTTTATATTTTTTTTGTCTTTGCATGTTTTGTATCTTTGGTGTAAAGATGTTTGTCTTCATCTGCTCTCTTCCTGAGATCTGCAATTTAGTTGTTTTTTTTAGCTGTATTGTGGCTAAATATGATAATTTTAAGAAGCATTTTAATGTTTTGGTGTTAGGGTTGGGTATTAACAATGTCATTACTGCTTTTTATCAGTTAATCTGGCCATTGTTTGTCAGCAGTTAAGATAAATGATGTGGATATGACAAAGAAAAGCATCAAACTAAAGTATTTGTTGTGAAACTAAAATGATCAAAACTTGACTGATTTGTTAATGTTTAATAGACCAATAATTTCTAATAGATTTGTGACTGAAGAATTACAGTCTCATCTGAGAGACTGACTTGAGTTATTACTAAAACAATAGTGTTTTTTTCCTCCTGTTGTACATGACAGAGCAATTTTGTTCATAATTACAATTTAAAAATGAATCTGGGTCACGGACTTGTATAAGGCACCATCATATCATCACAATATGATGACCATATATTTTCTGCAGTTACTAATGTTGAAGTATTGTCCAGCTCTTTGTTTGTTGCTTCAAATGAATCAAAGACTTTATTTTCTGAGAAAACCAGATGTCTTACAGCTGCCAGGTCTTGTTATAGTTGCATGTTATTTTCATTAAACCTCCTACTTGCTGCATGTGATCATTTGTTTCCTCTCTCACTCCTCTCATTTCTTTTCAGCGGCCCTGATCCAACAGGTCACCACAGTCAGAAAGAAAGACATCAGGAAGTTTCTGGACGGCATCTACATCAGCGAGAAGACCACTGTGGTGGAGCCAGATGCCGAATAAATCACTGTTCTCCTATGATTAATAAAACACCATCTTTTCCATGTAGTGTGTCCACTGGTTCTTTATTACTGTTGGACTGAGCGTAGCTGCAGAGTGGGTTTAGTTAAAACAGCTTTTGCAGGAATACAGATGTAACATGAACACAAACTGAATAGCAGCAAGACTGACTTCAAATTAGTAAAGGTCTAAAAAAGCACCACTATGACTTTTGGTTTTGAGAAAAAAAATATCTTTGCAAATACTGGAGTGACTATAATGATATTTACATCACATTCATGTTGCCCTCAGGATGAGTTTTCACTCCAGGCGAAAGCAAACTTGTGCAATATATGCACATAACACTTAAAAATATACCTTTAATTATACATCATGGAGACCTTGTTTTATTTTATTTTCAACATTGTAAATTAATACTGAAGACATCCAAACAATGACAGAACACCGTCCAATAAACTATTAAATAAACCAACTTGAATTGAGTTCCCAGAGGTGTTGAGTACTTGTTGGTTGCTTTTCCTTCACTCTCTGGTCTAACTCATCCTAAACCATATCAGCTTGATTGAGATCAGGTGTTTGTGGAGGCCAGGCTGTCTAATGCATCACTCTACTTGGACAAATAGAGGAGGTGTGTTTGAGGTCATTGTCCTGTTGGAAAATAAATGATGGTTTCGTCATCAAGACATATTTTCAGATGAGATGGCATGTTGCTGCAAAATGCTGGTAAGTGTGCCCTCAATTTTGACTTAGTCACCAACAGTGTCACCGTCACGCCTCCTCCATGCTTCACTTTGGAAACCAAACATTCAGGAACCATTTGTTCACCCTTTCTAAGTCTAACAAAGACACAGTGGTTAGAACCAAAACTCAAATTTGGGCTTATCAGGTCAAAGGACAGTTTTCTGATTGACTGACCTAAATTAATGTCCTAAAGTAATGGACTGTCTTTTCTCTTTATTTAACTGTTTCTTGCCATGATATGGATTTGTACAGTATCTGTAGTAGCACTAATAGGACTGTTAACTTTGTACCCACCCTTCCTCTGCACAAGATGCCTGATGGTCTTAATCACATTATGAAGGCAAGAAATGTCACAAATTAGCTCTTGAATGCAGTATGTGAATTGAAAACCATTCCAGATGACTACCTTGTGAGTATGAATGCCATGAGTGTGGTGAAGTTAAATGTAGCTACTTTGGACAATATAAAATATAATGAAATAATATATTAACAATATAATACATACTCTGGACCATTACAGATGTCTTGGTTGACTACATTATTCCATAATTGTTCTGTCATAATTCCAGTGTTTTCAGTATTAATGCACAATGCTGAAAATAAAACACACATATATATGTATATACATATATATTTTAAAGAACAAAAAATGTGAATTGGAGAACACAGTAACACTACAGATGAAGAGAAGAACATTAGTAAACTGAAAAATTTTAATTAACATAAAAATAACAACAACACAGACATGAAGCGATGTCGTGTCATACATTTTTTGTTCAACTTCAGATATTTAGGTTATAAAATGTTTTTATATTGAAAACAAAAACTAGACGCACGCTGAGGGACGCACGCTGACGCCCGGCCGTGCGTCATCTCCGGGCGACGACAGAATCCAGCTTCGCGCCAAGTCGCAGTTGAAGGATTTTCTTACTTATCTGTAAAATTAATCGACCAAACACTGCGAGAAAACGTGTACATAATGGTAAGCTGGCAATTTCTGCTATTTACTGGCTCTGGAGACAAATTGTAGGTGTAAACAAAGTAGTAAAATGAACTGAAAATAATCCTGGTATGTTCTTAAACCTGCTTGATGCTGCTGAAACGCGTCAAGTGCGCAGTGTGCGAAGCAGATAACATTGTAAAAACTTGTCAAACTGTTACTTCAGGTTAACAAGCATTGTGTGGGTTGTTACTGTCGTCTTTGTTCTGTTAATGTGCAACAATTGATGTATGTCTGAGAGTTTAAGTTACTGTATAACACATGTCAGAAATGAAAGCTTCAAAATGTAAATAATCGATTTGCAATCAGTCTGTGAAAAACTCTCTCTATTGTAATTAACTTTCCGTGCATATGTTGTGTGTGCTCACACAGGATATAAGGCGTTTCTTTGCACCGACATCAGTAAAGCCTGCGGTGCAGAAACCAGCCCCAAATGGAAACCTCAAAGCGGAGGAGAAGAGGAAGAAAAACTCTCAGTCTTCGGACGAGGAGGTGAAAAAGAAGACCACCAAGGCAAGAAATAATGTCATGTTATTCACAAATATGACTGTTTGTACAGTGTCCCTGTTAATCTAGACCAGAACTGAAACTGAACTGGAAACTGGAAATTAGCATCATTATTTTCTGCGATGATTTTTTGTTTGTCATCATTTTATTCGCCATGGTTGATTGTTGTTTATGTGTTTCAGGTCAAAAGCTCCAAAACGCAGGACAAATGCAAGGATAGTGAGAAAAAACGAAAGAAGCGCGCAGTCATAGAATCAGGTAAGTGTGTTTTGATTCCTCTCACTACTACAATTAACGATTTTTTAATGTTAAATCCCAATATCTAAAGTTGGTGGATCAAATAACTTCTGTTTGACGTAGAGCTGCAATGATCAATCTTTATAAATCTAATGGTTGGTATTATTATTGTTAATAATAATAACAATAATAATGGTCAATCATCAGATTTATTGATTATGAAAATAACTTGGTCCAGTCCTGTAATTTGATCAACAGTACAGAACTCAGATATATTCAGTTTACTGAGATAGAAAAGAAAAGCAGCAAATCGTCACATTTCAAAAGCTGCAACCAGAAGATTTTTTAAGAGATTTCCAGACATTTGTTTTTGAGAAAAGAAAATGCTTCAAATCTACAGAGAGGCACAAACTCAGTGTATGTTTTAATCAGCTGTGATCAACATCTTGACATCCTCACAGCTCTTCATCCTCATCTGTTCATCGCCTCCTTGTTTTTTTTCCCCCCAGACTCAGACGAGGAGCCAGTGAGGAAGTCAAAGAAATCCCCCAAAGAGAAACAGAAGACCACAAAGCCAGAACCACCACCAAAAAAAGATCCTGTGCAGTATGTCTCTGAAACAGGTGATGGTTTCCCACTGCAGCATGAATTGAAATTAATGTTGTGATTAATTCTCACATTTATCTTGCTAATGATAACAAAAATTGTCTTCTTTAATATAAATTAATAATATAATAAAAATTTGATCTTGTAATTTTAGTGTCTAATTCTTGTCTAGTGTATTTATAGAGCTCATATGAAAAAACAATGATTGATGCCCGAGCGTAATGGTAGTCGAATGGTCATTGTGCTTGCCGCACAACCACAACATCCCTGGTGTGAGTTCGGCTGGTGATATTTGTTGCATATGGTATCATCTCTCTCCCGTGTTTCCTGTCTGCTCTTTACTATACATTATCAGTTAAAGGCTAAAATGTAAAAAAAAAAAAAAAACTTCCCATTTTGACTTTGATTTTTTTATTGTAGACTCAGACAGTGACAACTTTCAGACCTTGAAGAAGGCTTCCAAACCCAAGCAGAACGGCTCCGCCAAACCAACAAAGTCAGATGCAGACAGCTCTCGTCCAGGAGCCAAAGAAGTGATTAAGTCTCCTACCAAGCCCCCTTCCACTCAGGGCAAGACTGGAGTGAAGCATCCTGCTGTGCCTGTCACTCCTAAATCAGCTCCACCCCCCCAGCCCAAACAAACCCCCACCTCAGTTTTCGACTACTTCGGCAGTGGGACTATTCAGCGCTCGGACAAGAAGCTGGTAGCCAGCACCAAACGAAAGGCAGTGAGTACTGGTGAATTATTTCCTGTTTTTGCATTATTTTGTATAATAACCACAAAGCTCAGGATTTTGTCTGACAATTGAGCAGTAAAACCTTCAAAACCCCTGTTGTCATTTTTTTAATTACTGATTTTTTAACAAACTGATGTTTTAAAAACGGTTTATTCCTCAGCCTACTCAGGACACAGAGGATCTGATAAGTGACGAGGAAATTGCCAGGCAGCTGCAGATGGATGAGAACATGGAGGTAGGTCAACTGCTAATTCGCTGTAGTTGTAATTGGAGCTGAAATGCAGTCGTATTAATCATTTTCTAGACTGAGAGAACTAATTAAACGTTCTGTTTTTATTCATTTAACAAAAACCATAAATGACTGTGTCTCAGTGAGGTCTAACAAACGTGTTGAATGTTTTTCTTTGCTTGAGAAACATTTGACTTTGAAACCTGCATCATTCATAAATGACTGTAAATTAACTAAATGACGGGTGTCATGTGTATTGGGAAATTATAATGGATGTTTTTCACTTAACAACATTATAAACAAACCCGTTAATTAATGGGTATAGGAAAATACTTCTATAAAAATACCATACAATGGATGGAAAATGTTTGCTGTGCAGTTAGAATCTCATATACCTAATACCATGCAACGGTTAGCTCACCTCCTACTTTTTGTTTCTCATGCTTTTGCTTCCTAACTCTCATTTTACGCAGCTTGAAAAACAGGTTCATGAGGATGAGGAGTTTGCCAGAACACTGGCCATGCTGGATGAGGAGCCCCAGGCAAAGAAGGTGATGAAAACAATGAAACAGTGGCACATTGATGTTTGGTGTCTGTTAAATACAATTTGTCATCTCCTCTTTCAGGCTCGTAAAGGCTCTGATGAAAAACTCCCTACCACATTTCCCAAAAAGAGCCACACAGATTCTGCTGCTGGCAGCACGGGCAGTCCATCTAAGATTAATCGGAGCACGTCGGAGGATGTGATCAGTCCATCTCCTAAGAAGAACCCTGCTCCTGTCAAAGCTAGCTCCAAACTGGCCACGATGAAGAAAAAGGATGACGAGAGAGGTGAGGGGCCAAAGAGCAAAACATCACCTTCGCCCAGAAAAGTGAAAATCTCTCCCAAAAAGGAGCCCGTCACTTCGTCAAGCTCAGACATGACATTCACACCCACTGCACTGAAGACTTCTCCCAAAAAGAAAGAGGTAAGACGTGCAGATGCCTTATCTGTCAGCTGAAATGCATCATATCCAGATTGTAATGGGCATAATGTGTCAACTTTGATACACACTTAATTTTTCCCCAAGCAGTTAAGCAGCACTGAAACAGAAACTCTAAAGCACAAAGCTCAAAAGCACATAGTAAAGAAGTCATTACATTAAATCAGGATCAAGTTAAATATCTTTGTCTTTGCTTGTCAATCTTATTAGAGCACAAGTACGAGTCCTGATGACGCAGAGAAGAAGAAGATGAATGCTTCGGCTTACAGGAACTTCCTCAACAGAGATGGACCACGAGCTCTGGGCTCCAAGGAAATCCCAAAGGTAACAAACAAATACACATGCCTGCAGAGCTTTTGCTGACTGTGATCTTCACCTCAGTTTTGTTCTTAATGACTGACTGTGTACTCTGTGTGTTTTCCAGGGAGCAGAGAACTGTTTGGAGGGCTGTGTGTTTGTGTTGACAGGAGTCATGGAGTCAATGGAGAGAGATGATGCGAAAGCTCTAATTGAGCGCTACGGAGGCAAGGTGACGGGTAACGTCAGCAAAAAGACCACCTACCTGGTACAGGGCAGAGACAGCGGAGTCTCGAAACTTGAGAAGGTGACCAACCTGCCGTCCTTAAAAACAAAAAAAACTTAACTTCATAGCAAAACTGACACCAATTTAAGATTGTGTTTGTTCAGATTAACTTCATTCAGTGTTGTCTCACACTGCTCAGGCGGAGGGTTTTGGTACCAAGATCTTAGATGAAGATGGTCTGTTGGAACTGATCAGAACCAAACCAGGAAAGAAGTCCAAGTATGAGATTGCTGCCGAGGCTGAGGTCAGTGCTCAAAATATACTGAAATACAGTCCATCATACTGTTTTCAGAGGATATGGTTCACAATTTTCAGTCTATTCGAAAAAAACTCTCAGGTGCCTGTATGAACAGTGAAAGAGGTTTTACATGCTGTCATTGTTCTCACTGTTTTTACTGACCTTTAAGAGACCCATGCGTGGAGGCCTGTTACTGGAAGTGATGGTGGTCATCATCCACAGATGTGCAAAAATGTATTCAAATATGTGTCTAAAGCTAGAGTTAAATCAAGTGAAAGTCTTTTAGTATTAACCTCTCACAATGTTTTCCTGTTCCATAGTGACAAAAATAGGGACTGTACTGAGATATCCCTTTAATGTGACTAATTTGGAAGGTTGAAGCCTTATATTATCTCATATGTTTTTGGAAAGAGGATAACTGTCAATTTTGTCCCCAGTCATTTCCCGTATTGAAGTAGAATTGATTACAGCAAGGTCTGTTTCACTGTTCATATGGACACCTGAATCTTCTCTTAAGGCAGACTTGAAAAGTTGTTAAACTGTCCTTTAATTTTTACAAACAATCTTTGAGATGAAAAATGCCTGCAGGACTCTGAGTGGGAACTGTTTTATGATGTTTGCTTTTTTCTCTCCGTCAATTAGAGCAAAGCCTCAAAGACCAGGACTCCCCCCAGCCAGACTTCAAAGAGCACCCCCAAAGCCCAGAAGATCTCTCCCTCAAAGGGGAACTCCAGGTCGCCTCACACTCCAAGCCCATCAAAAACCGAACTGGCACAAGGTTACAATGGCAAGTCCAGAAGCGCCGGCACACCACCTGGGAGAGGCTCAGGTCACACGGCCCGGAGGGAGCTGGGTCTTTCCTCCTCTGCCTCTTCATCGTCAGCCCCGGGACCATCATCCTCGTCCCCATCCGGCGATGACGGCTGTGTGCTGTGGGTGGACAAGTACCGCCCGCGCTCTCTGAAGACTGTGATTGGACAACAGGGAGAGCAGAGCTGTGCCAACAAGCTGCTGCACTGGCTGAAGAACTGGCACAGAAACCACAGTGGAGGCGCGTCCAAGCCTCCAGGTATTAGATTAACTCCAGAGTTTGTTCTGTTTCTGTCAACTTAAAGAATGTACAGTGCTGTGAAAAAGTATTTGCCCCCTTTCTGGTTTTTTTTTTTTTGCATATTTGTCACAAGATTCAGATTGTCAAACAAATTTTAATATTACATAAAGATAACGTGAGTAAATACAAAATGTAGCTTTTAAATGATTTCATTTATTAGGGGGAAAAACCTGTGACAAATATACAAAAAAAAAAAATTTTCAGGAAGATGGCAAATACTTTTTCACAGCACTGCTGAAACAAATGTTCTTTATGCTGTTTTTTTTTTTGCTACAGCAGCAAGGTTTGGTAAGTTTGGAGGAGGGAAAGATGATGGATCAGGATTTAAAGCTGCTCTGCTCTCTGGACCACCAGGGGTGGGTAAGACCACCACAGCTGCCCTGGTCTGTGAGGTGAGTCTGAGGCATATTTTAGCCAGTTTTTGGCACTTTCTAGGTATTACTGTGATCATGACTCTTGGTTGAGACAAATACTGTCATGAACATGGTCAGTTTGCTCTTCTTTGATCTTAACTTTCTGTGTTGGTATGTAGGAGTTGAGCTTCAGCTACGTAGAGATGAACGCCAGCTGTACTCGCAGCAAAAACAGCCTGAAGGAAGTCGTGGCAGAGTCACTCAACAACACTAGCATCGAGAACTTCTATAAAGGTGATCTTCCTTTTCGCCTTGTCTGTGTTTCTGTTAACATTTGAATCTACGTCAGCCTTTTTAGATGCACTTAATCACCTAAAACTGAAAATTAAAAAGGTGAATGTGAAATGTGTAAGACTTAAGCATTGACTTGTTTAGTGCATTTTAATGCTTTAATTTATTTTTATTTTTTTAATTTAATTTTAATTTTAACTACTGTATGTCCTACTCTGTTGACCATAACTACAAGTGCTGTGAAAATGTATTTGCCCCTTTTCTGATTTTTTTTTTTTTTTTTTTTTTTTATGTTTTTGCATATTTGTCACACTTAAATACTTTTTCACAGCACTGGAGGTGCCATTGATTTTTCTAAGCAGCTGCTTTGTAGACATTATGGGAAAATTATTGCAGATGACACTTGTTAATTTTAAAATTTACTTATGAAAAGTAGTTCATTTACGTTCGCAGATGTCCTGTTCAAATTCTTTCTTTTTCCATCTTTCATCAGTTATTTTAATCTAAACACTAGAAGTGCACACTATGTGCTGTATGTAACTGTTGGTGTGTTGGTGCTTTGCAGGCACGTCTCCAACTGTGAGCAGTAAACATGTCCTGATCATGGATGAGGTTGATGGTATGGCTGGCAATGAGGACCGTGGAGGAATTCAGGTACATAAACACATTTTTAGATAGAAATAGGGATGTTTAATGAAAAAAATCACATTCACTGGCTGGACACTCAAATTTGTGACAAGAACTAAGACAAACTGAGAACAGTAACAAAAACAAGCACCGATATGATTGACACATCTGTTTTGGGTTGGTTCAAGTCCACTCGCAGAAATAACATTTCTGAAATTACACAGTCTGTGAGACAGAAGTTCTGATAATCGGTCTACTGTATGTGTCATTTATGTTCCGTGGTTCTTAGTTCCTGTGCCATTATTCTTGATACTGACCTCTGGCCTCTTGCCTCCTTTAGGAGATGATCGGCCTGATCAAAAATTCAAAGATTCCCATCATCTGCATGTGTAATGATCGTAACCACCCGAAGATCAGGTCACTGGCTAATTACTGCTTCGATCTGCGCTTCCAGAGGCCGCGTGTAGAACAGATCAAGGTACGTACACACACACACATGCTGGTCCTCAACAGACATGACGTGTGTGGCAGCATTGGAGCAGAATTAAAACACCAGTAAGTTTAGAATACACGGCACATCGATACACTGGGTGAATCCCACAAGTGCACGTAAACAACAGGTTGTAAACTTTTGAGTAACAGCTGCAGCTAAAATAATGTTGTTAATGGACTGTGAGGATAATCATGAATGGAGATAGTTGAGCTCAACAGCAATAGACAATAACTGCTGATTGTATGTTACCTACTTTTAAATAGCAATGTATACATTTAAGTTTTTACACGTAAATATTTACTTTCTCACCTCTGCTGTTTGTTCCTTTTTCATTCTTCAGGGAGCCATGATGTCCGTTGCTTTCAAGGAGGGAATCAAGATCCCACCCCCGGCTCTTAATGAGATTATCCTAGCTTCCAATCAGGATGTCCGGCAGGTATAGACAAAGTATCTTAGCAATCAGTTCATGCATTCATTATGTTTTAATGTGCCCCGTCTCAGCATGCTGGTATATTCTCCAGGTGATCCACAACCTGAGCATGTGGTCCGCCAAAGACAAGGTGATGACATATGACCAGTGCAAATCTGACGCAGCCAGCGCTCGCAAGGACATGAAAATGGGGCCGTTTGATGTTTGCAGAAAGGTGTTTGCCTGCGGGGAGGCGACGGCCCACATGAGCCTCATCGACAAGTCTGACCTCTTCTTCCACGACTACTCGCTAGCACCGCTCTTCGTCCAAGAGAACTACCTGCATGTTCGCCCAGCGGCCGCCGGGTGAGACTTAGAGCTGTTTCCACTTAATTCCAGTTCTATCAATACCATTATTATTATCATCTCTTGATGCTTAGAAACCAAACTACCTTTCCTCTCACTTAAAATTTTATGTCATCATACATACATGTACTACACAAATAATAATGTAACTGTGAGGAGATGACTTTAAAGGTTCTTGTATCTGTGCTTCCATGTTTCATAAAATGAAACGCATTTCATTTTATGAAATATTTTATATTTCATAAAATTTGAAACTAGTCATTTTAATGTTTCTGTATTTTTTGTCCATGTTTTTTCTCACAGTGGAGATCAGAAGTCCCACCTGGTGTTGCTTAGTAAGACAGCAGACTCCATCTCTGACGGAGACCTGGTGGACAGACGGATCCGCTCTGGGCAGAATTGGTCACTGCTGCCCACCCAGGTAATACACGCACACACAAACACACTCATGCACATAAACATAAGAAGCCACTGCATAACTAGATGGATGTGCTTTATTTGCACAGTGCGCTTTTTTAATGTGCCCCAAGGTAAACCGGTCAATAGTTCATTTACTCAATGATGTAGCGCAATGGCGGGAAAGTTGACCTTCTCTAACCACTCCTTATTGTGACACTGTTGTCACACAAACACTAATAGTTTCCATCCTTCTCTTAGAACAGTAGCATTGAGCAGAAGTTTGCAGTGAACATGACAATAATGGATGTTAGTTACAGAAAAGAAGAGAAATATAACATTGTCATCACACAGTGTGTAGTGAAAGCAGCGTTCAGCTTCAGTCATTACTACGCGTCTGCACAGTTCAGACCCATGATTAACTGTAGGTCTTTTGTGTTTGGGCAGCACTAGGAGCTCAAAACACATTTACTTTAGTTACACATATGAGTATACTTAAGTAAAAATATGCACCTTTTGTAGACAGATGGATTAAAATAGATGCATCTCTTCCATGAAATTAGTGTGAAGCAGACAATTGAATATTACATCTGAAAAGCTCCTGACAAACTTTGACCCCCTGTTTTATGCACTTATAATAATAATAATAATAATAATAATAATAATCAGCTTTATTGTCATTGATCACATTTGTAAATGTTACAACGAAATTTGACTTCTGCATTTAACCCATCCCCCCTTGGGGGGAGCAGTGAGCAGCCACAGGTGGCGCCCGGGGAGCTAGCGCTGAGTGTCTTGCTCAAGGACACACCTGGTATGGGGGATGGGCTGGGGGCTGGGCTGGGATTTGAGCCTGCCACCTTCTGCATCCCAGTCTGATGCTTATCCCATTGAGCTACCAGGCCCAATGCCAAGCTGACAGATGATAGTTCATACGGTCTCCATTTGGTGCCTTTACAGCCACCGTAGCCCTAATGTGTAGCTACAATTTTGAGGTCCATATAAGTTGTAACTGGAAACAATGTGGAAGTATAGCATATTTTGCATAACATAGTAACAGGAAACAGTCGATCATTTAAAGGCCTCATATGTTCTTTTTGAATATATACTGTAGCATGTTCTCCAAGGACAAGCTATCCTTACATGCTGAGGCACCAAATCTTCATCATTGTGTTCATCTCTGTGTATTTGCAGGCCATTTATGCCAGTGTGTTACCAGGTGAGCTCATGAGAGGCTACATGAGTCAGTTCCCCACATTCCCCAGCTGGCTCGGCAAGAACTCCTCTACCAATAAACACTCCCGCATCGTTCAGGAGCTGGCCTCACACATGAGCTTAAAGTTAGTATGAAACACCGTCTTTTAACTTTCAACACTTTGTCAAACACAGGATCACTCAGCGTTTGTGTTTGGGTCCTGCAGAACACTGAGCAGCATTCAGGCTGTTAACCTGGACTACCTGCACTACTTGCGGCAGGCACTGCTGAGCCCACTTCAGAAGCACGGAGCAGAGGGAGCCGGACAAGCTGTGCAGCTGCTGGACGACTACCAGCTCATCAAGGAGGATGTGGACAGCATCATGGAGATCAGCGTCTGGGGTGGACAGCCCGACCCCTACTCCAAACTGGACTCTAAGGTCAGCAAGAGGGGGGAGGGATATAATTTGGTTTAGTAATTGGTTTAGAAACAGAAGTTGACATGTAAAGAATTGATTATTATATCAGCAGGTGACAGAAAATTAATCTGTAACTATAATCAAAAATGTGTTGTTTTCAGTCCTGTCAAATGTGAGGATTTGATACTTGTCTTTGTTATTCACAATAATAAACTTTATCTTGGGGTTTTGAACTGTTGTTTGGACAAAGCAAGCCTTATGGAAATGTCACCTTGGGCTGTGCTATGCACTCCTTAAACTTCACGGCCAATTTTTTACAGTACTGCACTTATTGTTTTGTAGGTAGAACAAATATCACTTCAACCAAATGTATGATGATCATGTTTATAATTATTAGCATTCACAGCATCTTAAAGTATGTATCAAATTTCTTATTGTTCATACTTTGGCCTTTCCATAGTTGATTTACAGTATATATCCAGCAAAAGGTGACACGTGCTGTCTCCTTACAGGTGAAAGCAGCTTTCACGCGGGCGTATAACAAAGATGTTCACCTCACACCGTATTCCCTGCAAGCTGTGAAGAAGGGCCGCCGTGGTGGCGGTGGTGGGGAATCAGAGCTGGGAGGGGACGACATGGACCAAAATGTTCAAGAGTCTGAGGACGAGGGGGAGAACCTGAAAGCAGATGCCATGATCAAAGTAAGAGCATTCAAGCTGTGATACCAGTGTGCAAATTCAAACTGATGTCTTCTTCTTTCAGCTTAAATCTTGTCTGTTGTTTGTTCCTCTGTGCAGCAGAAAAAGGCAAAAACCATGAAGGAGACAAAGAAAGAGAAAGAAGATTCTGGAAAAGGCAAAGGCAAGGGGAAAGGCAAAGCTAAAAAATGACCGATGACTGGAGGAGGAAAAGTGTCCTGCTCTGCCTCCGACTGCCCCCACAGACTGTAAAATATTCACTGCACTTATGAACCATTTATGAGTATCACAAAGTAGTGAAAGTGGCCTTAAACTCTGCAGGTAACTCATCCAAACATTTCGATGACTCTTAACCACACTGAACAGAAATGTTTTCCCAGTTTTTTAATGCCATGTTTCCATCATAGTGTCTTCATACTGAACAAACGATATTAGCTGCTTGTTTGACCCATCATCATGTTTGTACACCTCTGTAGTAATATCTCTCATTAGGGGTGTTGTGCATTTCCTCCATCGTCGGTTTGTGGTCCAGGTGTTGAGGCTGTAAATAATGTAACTCTGATGTAAAAGACTGTTACCTTTTGCTGCGACGACCATACCGTGATACTTTTGCGCTACGGTTAGCGCTGATCCTGTAAATTGCAATTCTGTAAAAATTTAATGAGGATTAATAGAAAAATGTGTCACTCATGAGTGTTAGTGATTTTTTTGTTCATCTAAAATGAGAGAAAATCCATGTTTTAAAACACACTTTTTAATAAAGTGGTTTCCTGGGGTTATATCTCAAATGACCCAACTATTCAGAGGACAACTTTGAAAAATCGAGCCACATAAGACACTTTATTCAGTGTAATTAAAACCATATTCAACATGAACATCCCCAGTGAGATTGATTCTACTGTCAGATCGAAGCAAAGAAAATCTACGCAAACTAAATCATTTGAAAGATTAGCAGATACAATTAGGGCTCCAACTAATGATTATTTCATTATTAAATTCCCCACGGTCTTTGTCCTTCAAGCTCGGGTCCTCTACCAGAGGCCTGGGAGCTTGAGGGTCCTGCGCAGTATCTTAGCTGTTCCTAGGATTGCGCTCTTCTGGACAGAGATCTCGGATGTTGTTCCTGGAATCCACTGGAGCCACTCTCCCAGTTTGGGCGTCACTGCCCCAAGTGATCCGATAACCACATGGACCACTGTTGCCTTCACCTTCCACATCTTTTCCAGCTCTTCTCTCAGTCGTTATTTCTTGAGCTTCTCATGTTCCTTCTTCCTGATGTTACCATCACTTGGGATTGCTACATCTACCACTATAGCCTTCTTCCTCTGCTTGTCCACCACTATGTCTGGTTGGTTAGTCTTTACCAGTTTGTCAGTCTGTATCTGGAAGTCCCACAGGATCTTAGCTCGGTCATTCTCAACAACCTTTGGAAGCGTATCCCATCTTGGGACTTCCAGCCCATACTCAACACAGATGTTCCTGTACACTATGCCAGCCACTTGGTTATGGTGTTCCATGTACGCCCTGCCTCCTAACATCTTGCACCCCACTGTTATGTGCTGGATTGTCTCAGGGGCATCTTTGCACATCCTGCACCTGGGGTCCTGCCTGGTGTGGTAGACTCCAGCCTCTATTCATCTTTTACTTAGAGCTTGTTCCTGTGCTGCCACGATTAGCGTCTCTGTGCTGTCTTTCAGTCCAGATTTATTCAGCCACCAGTAGAATAGGAGGTACATACTGTGTAACGGTTTCCTGTTTTTGCTCCTCTTCCTTCTTGGGTTTCTGCTGCCTGAGGTATTCACTAAGCACATTATCGTTTGGTGTGATCTTCCTGATATATTCATGGATCGTTGTTGTTTAATCCTGGATATTGGCTCTGACGCTCACTAGTCCTTGGCCACCATCCTTCGTTTAATGTTCAGAATTTGGATTTGGGGTCAAACCCTCTGTGCATTGTAATGATCTTTCTTGTCTTGATGTCAGTGGCTTCTATCTCTTCTTTTGGTCAGCTTATAATGCCAGTCTGATGACCAGCATGGTATAGGTGTTGATTGCTCTTGTTCTTCCCATTGAGCTGACTTCTCAGGACTTGCCTAATTATCTGCATGTATCTGGCGGTTACAGTTTTCTATATCTAGTTGTACTTAGGTACCTTTCTGCAGTTGAGACCTGGCTATCCTCCCTCCATGCTGCCTTGATCTTGGTCTCTAATCCTTTTCTCCATTGAGGATACTGCTCCTATGACTGGTGTTCATTTTGTTCAATCATTTCATAGCCAAGCGTCTTAAGGTGTATATTAGCTGATTGGTCTCAGTAGGGATTATACGTAGTACTGCATTCACGTCTTCTAGTAGACTTTCAGAAGGTACTTCTTAGTCTTGGTAATCGGCCATGGAGGGCTCTTGCTGTCTGAGCTAGTGTGACTTTTTTTTTGTATGTGTCTGAGGAAGACTTGACTAAGGGTTCCTGCAGGTAGGCTACAGCTAGTATTTGAACCCTGGTCTCCCATATGAAGGGTGGGAGTCTTACCTCTACACTGTCCAGGCACTTAACAGTGTGTTTGCGCATACTCTAACTGTGTAGTCTATTAATAGTAAAACAGGTCCAAATACTGTATGTTCAGTTTACTTTGATATGATTTCAAAGGCTGGAACTTGAGAATTTGTTTAATTTTTTTGTGTTTTTGAAAGAATAAGTTGATTAATCAGTGGACAATTCAATATCAAGAACTTTAGTTACCTGTTCAGTTAATTCTTCAGTACAAATGAGAGAATTCTCAGGTTTTGTGTACTTGTGTAGTGTTGTGGAGTATATCTGCGATGTTTGTTTTGATAAACAAAAACAATTCTAAAAATAAGCCTCAGGTTTCAGCTTTAAATATTATTAGTCTTCTATCACAGTAAACTGAATATTTTAGTTTTACTGTAGTTTTAAATTTCTGGTCCAAAAACCCCCCAAAACATTCAAATGTCAACATGGGCACTGAGAAGTTATTTTTCACAATTTATTTTATTGACCAGTTGATTGAGAAAATGACTAGTCAATAATGAAAATAACTGCTAGTTGCAGAGATAGCTCATGTTACAAATATTCACTGGTACAGAAGTCTCTGCTGCTGCAAAATTACAAAGGGGTTATTCAAAATTCAAGATTTTTTACAAATACACAAAACTAAAAGTTGCAGAAATTCTATCCAAAATATTAATCTTGTTTATTTAGACAAATAGAATGTCACAGGACTGACATAATAATTATATACATGTGATTTTCATTTCTTTAATGATCCACTTCATCAGTCTGCAGGTATGCAGAACAATCTGAGATCTTTTTCACCTGTTTCACATTCAGAGCCTCTGAGCACATGGGGCACACCGTCTCTGTTTCCAGCAATCTGCAACAGGAACAGTTCAGTGTAGATTTGTTACTCATCAACTTAGGAAATATACTTGTTTGCCTTCTGTCAGAAAGTTAGATGCTAAGATTACTACTATACCACTCACGTTTGCACGTTAAGCCACACCGTAAAGACGCTTAGATTAGCTTAAAGATGGTAAACAGAAACGAATAACCTGCCTTTGTCTTTGGCTAAACAAACCAATTAAGAGTATTTGCTAAAATGTCAAATTATTCCTTAAAGTTGGAATCGTAAAATCAAAATCTATTTTTTTGTTTGCAGCCAGTTTAAAACTTGCCCCATTTGGGATCATCTCATCTAATGTGTGGAAAATGGTTGCATAAAAACTCTGTTTAAACTGTCATTTCTCTTGTGAAACTGAACAATAGTCATAAAGCACAAATCTCACTGTAGTGTTGCTTGTCTAAGCGCAATGTGTCTGTTTCCCCTTGTGGACCATAACTGCAGTTCTCAATTTACATCACACTATTATGTGTTTGATGTAAGTGATAACTGTGATTTTTTTATTATTTTATTGGTTGATAAAACTCTGACGGCTACAGCTGCTGTATGTTTTTCTGTGCTCGTATCACTTACAGAATGAACTGAGAGTAGAGAGCAGGAAATTCACAATGAGGACACATGGACCAGTCTTCCTTTAGCATGTGACGACCCTGACAAATTGAAAAGGAAAAAAAGATAAAAATAATGAAGTGCTAACTTTTGTTTTTCCATAAACAAGTCTTAAAGTATCTTGTGTCTGTACCGTGGCGATGCAGTAGGGCAGGTTGTTCTTGCAGGAGATGCACAGCAGTTCGTTCTGGGGTAGCTGGAAGCCACAGAAGGGACATGGAGTAGTTTCCTCTTCCAGCTCTGATGTATCGGGACGTCTGTGGTGTGGACATGTGGTCAAAAGGATTTGGACATGAAACATGTGGATAGGATGTGCGGGCATTCTTATTACTCACCGAACCATTGCCTCGATCTTTTTTCTGTACTTTGGGTCGATCTCGTTTCGATATTCTGGTCTCATCAGCATCGCAGCAAAGCTGAAGGCCGAGTTCCTCAGCCCAGCACGGTGACATTCGATGACTGCTGACGTCAGAATGGGAACAACATCTGCATATATATAAAAAAAGACTTCTGTTGAGAACATTTTTAAAACTCAGCAACATTCAGGCTTAATTGGTTTTTATGTTTACCTCACAACAGTTTTGTGAAAAGGTAAATTTTTCAGTGTTGACTCACGTGCGGGAAACTTGCTGATATTGTTGCTGACACGAATTAACATGCGTGCCCCTTTTAGGTGGTCACCTCTCTTCACATGGATCTACAAAAACAAAACTGTTTACAGCATTAAATCACTTATAGTAGATAACATGACATCACAGGTGTACCAACCTTGACGAGCAGGTACGAGTGAAGGATCATCAGGTTGGTGGCCATCTCAGCAGGGATCTTAATCTTCTGGGCCTGCAGCTCTGTGTACATGCTGAACAGTACGTCATGGGCATTGCGATAATTCCCTTTAAAAGTAACAAAAACACAACATATGATTATGGTTGAATGGCGGATTGTTGTTGGCAGACATCATTTTGTTCAGCGTTTGTACCTGCACACTGCTCTTCTCTGGCGATGATGATGGCAGTGCGAGCAGCCTCCCTGTACTGCTGCAGCGCCATGTACAAACGGAACAGGTACTTGGCATCCTGGGAGGAAAGAAGAAATGTCAGCTATCAACATTTTAGTCAACAATGTCACTGTCGCCAATTTACATACACAAACACACAGGGTAAAGTAATCTGTGTCGGTTTAAGGTAGCAGATAATGAAACGATTGGGGACTGGTGGTAGCCTACTACATGTATTCTACCAGCAAAGGGGTGATTAAAAGATGGTTGGTTCAAAGATGGACAGTTCATAGTCCGGTTACCTTGGGCATACCGTCACTCTCTCCCATCAGGTAATCTATCAGCTGATTTGTCAGAGCGCTGTCTTTAGCCTGGCCCACCTGGAGTAAATGCACACACAAGTCAAAAAACATTTAACTGTATGTTTACTTCATTTGTATATGCACAGGGAGATTCAATTTGACACAAACTGCCCTCACCGTCTCAATAGCCATCTCGACTGCCAGGTTGTCTTCAGTGTTGGGACACTTCAGGAAGTGTTTAAGAGCCTGAAACAGATGGTGGACAGAAGGAAAACTCATAATGATGAAAATGATGAACAGAAAACAGTGATAATTAAATATCTGAACTAATAGCAGAGAGCTCTTACTCTGGCGTACTGCCCACACTTTTGAAAGAACTTGCCAGCCTGCAGGTGTTTCTTCTCTCCCTCAAAGTAAAGAGCAATGCTCTGGTAATCCTCTTGTGTTGCCTCAGCACCTGAAAAACACACAGGCAGCAATGCAAGTAATATTAATTAACTTTGGACGGTTTAATTGGAACTGGATTGTTTGCTCACTGGGACATAGCACACGAAATACAGACACGCTTGGAATATTTATATAAAACTGTAAGATGTCTATATGCTCAATAAGCACACATTCCCACACAAACTGACCGATGATGTCTGCGTAGACCTCCATCTGACCATGCTGCTGTGCCAGCTGGAAAGCTTCATCGTTGCACTGAGACAGGACCAGGAAGTGGATGGCTGAGCCGTAGTCATTCAACCGCAGGAAGAACCTGAGACACACAAACACATGTTTAAGATCTATTACGAAAACAGAAAATGTAGCAGAGAGAAATAATTAGGGCCGTGGTTGTGTTTGTCCTACCTGGCTACCATCTTTGCCCCATCGATGCTCTGTGTCTCCCTGACGATGCGAACAGCCTCCTCTGGGTTGTTCAGGTGGTCCAGCAGGACACGGATCACATTGTCCCAGTCTTTTGCACTCTCATAGGCCTGTGCTGCGTCCTTATACCTTGTGAACACAGGTCATATTACCTGAGCTTCTTTTTCAAAGATTTAACTTGTCATCACTTGGGACAGACATTCACACTAAGAACTTACTTTCCGTCTGCCTCCTTGGCCTTGGCATACTGCAAGTGGCTCTTGGGAGAGGAGACATGTGGGAGCAGCTCCCCCACCTTCGCCCTGAGAGTGGAAGAATATAAAAAATCGTAAAGGAGGAGAGAAACTTGCAGGTGTGTGTGTGTCAGTGTTTGCCTCACCAGTTCTTGCAACGAATGTAGACCGAAGCAGCTTTATCATAATACTGGCCTTTCTCATAAAGCTGAGCAGCTTCAGAGTATTGCTGTAAAACAGAAATGAAAACTACAGAAGTTGATATAAACAAAATAAACATTCAAAAACATTGTTTGACATTATTATTTACTCAGATATTTGCAATGCTGCACAAGAAACACATTATAAAACACATATACACAGTTGCACCGGAAATTATTCCACCCCTATTGCAAATTATTGCAATTGCAAATTAGGTGTACTGGTACAAAATTCAACATAAAACTGACTGCTGCAGTCTCAAAATTATTCAGCCTCTTTATGACAAGCGTCTTCAGTACACTTTTGTTGTTGTGACCTACAGCAAACATGATGCATAACCAGGTCCAATGACGCCCCAGCTTCAGCTTTCTCATAGATGGCATGACATTTTCTCCTAGGATGTCATGATACTTTAATGAACCCATCTTGTCTTCCACACACTGCAGGTTTCCAGTGACAGAGGAATCAAAGCAGCATCACCGAGCCATTACTGTAGGCAGGGTGTTCTTTTCAGCATATGCTCCATTTTTCATGGTTTAGACATACCACTGATCCATAGACCTGAATAGGCCACACATTGGAATCCTAAAAGGCTAATTTATGATTTAGAGCAGTGGTTCTCAAACTTTTTACACCGGGTACCACCTCAAAAAATATTTGGCTCTCCAAGTACCACCATTATGACCAGAGGTGGTAGTAACGAGTTACATTTACTTAAGTAACTTTTTGAAAAAAATGTACTTCTAGGAGTAGTTTTATTGTACCACACGTTTTACTTTTACTTGAGTAGTTTTGGAAGAAGAAACGCTTCTTACTGCGCTACATTGGGCAACACTTGACTCCTTACTTTTTTTTTTACCATTTATTCTACTCATTAGTTTCACCAGTCAGATGTAGCAACAATGATCACATGACTCCGATTCACCACCGGTAATAAGGTCGCTAAATTGATTTGGAATTGAAGTTGGTTCCCGCTGACATGCAGAAGGCATAAGCTGTACAGCTGTGTGCAAATACGCACACTTCACCTGTGAGATCACCCGTTAGCTCACTCTGGATTCAGAAATAAATGTGATTTACAATTACATCCTGATCAACCAACGGACTTCGGCGACTAGACTTCAGCGATGTCTGTGAATAAGGCTGTTTCTGTCCATGTGACCGTGCGTAAAAACAGCCTCAGAGATCAAGCGGGTGAAGTGTGCGCACCCAGCTGTACAGCTGTCTGCCTTCTGCGTGTCAGCGGGAACCAACTTCAATCAATTTAGTCTTAGTGTTTTGTCTGCTCACGTGTCTGAATTAAACGCCCTCAACAAAACTGGACATGGTTCTAATTTATGACATTCAGATCCCAGATTTCAACTACAACATCATGTGAATGAACACACTGTATAGTTTAAACTAACACTTGTAATTCGGGATGCGGTGTTGTTACTCTAATGATGTTAATAATGTCTATGGAGATGTAAAGTGTATAAACGTCTGATGGTCAGACGTTGTCCAGTGAGCGGAAACAGTTCACCTGTAAACTAGGATGATTTTGTGGCTTTATTTGAGCTGCCAGAGAGGAACACACTGAGCTTCAAAGCAGCTGTATGAAACATTTAGTAATCCGTGCTCTCGATTTATTAACCAACAGACTTCAGCGACTAGACTTCAGCGATGTCTGTGAATAAGGATGTTTCTGTCCATGTGACCGTGTGTAAAAACAGCCTGAGAGAACGGGATGCGGTGTTGTGACTCCAATGCTGTTAGTAATGTTTATGGAGATGTCAAGTGCATTAAAGTCTGACGTTGTCCAGTGAGCGGAAACAGTTCACCTGTAAATTATAGTAGTATTATGTCTTTAATGTAATTATTTAATTTTCGTAAAAAATTCTCAGGTGTTCCTGCTTACCACTAGAGGGAACATACCATAGTTTGAGAACCACTGATTTAGAGCATCTTGGATCCATCAGTAGTGCTGTACATCTTGGAGTTCTGGCATGAAAACCCACGGCGTTTAGTGTGCACCTTACTGTGAAAACTGAAACATCAGTGTCTGTTGACACCAAGTCTTGCTGCAGGTCCTCTGTAGTCACTTCAGGGTTTTTCTCCACCTGCCTCCTCAGAAATCTAGTTGCAGGCCTTGATAACTTCTTTTTTCTGCCACATCCACATGTAAACATTCAGTATCTTCATGTCATTTTCCTTTTTGTGAAAGGCAATAATCTCTTCTCTTAACTTTTGACAATTCCTTATTTCTAATTTCTATATTTTCTATTTCCACATTTCTAACATGCAATGAAACATGACACAAACCGCTATAACCAGTTCAGATATTTGATGTGTTCAAGGTCTTGATTGGTTGCACCATGTGTGCTTGAGAAGAAACCTGATTTGCAAATGTGTGTCTTCTGTTCAGGGGGTTGAATCATTTTGAGACCAGTGTAAACAGCTGAAAGTTTTTACATTTTCCCAATAAACCTAATTTGCAATGGAGGTCGAATAATTGCAACGGTAAACACATCAGATGACTGTCTCTCCACTATTTCTCAAGTACAGTATAATATGGGAAATAACGAGAACATACTGTATCATTTGCAAGAAAGATATAAGGCTGCCTCTCTACCTTCATGCTCTCCAGTATGGCTCCACATTCCTTCTTGAGGACTCTACTTGGGTGCTGAATCGCCTGAGCGGCTCCTCTCCTGATGTCGCCCATCCTGATGGACATCCTGGCTACACCTGCTTGACATGCTTCATCGTGGTCCTGGAACTGCACAGAGGAGGAAAGAGAAAGGTAAGGATCATAGAGAGAGAGGACGTCTGTGAAGTAAACTGATTTAATTTATTATTTCACTTCAATTATTTAATTATCATTAACTTTATTTTGACTATTGTCACCCCATACAAAGCCACAACTCCTATGAAGATAATGTGAAAGGATCTAACTGATATACAGCAAATCTATGTACTTGCTGTTATTGTGTTTTTTAATATATAGACAAACATGACATCTGACTTTACTGATTGGATACACCATTTCTTATGAAATATACTAATCCATACCAGATAAAATTGACTTACTTTACTTGGCAGACGCTTTTATCCAAAGCGACTTACAAGAAGACACAAGCAATTACCATTCGGGTTCTGTAAA
>JAUMHL010000001.1:12964599-13015130 GCA_032362345.1 Sandelia bainsii
GACTTTTTACTATTTTTATTACTATTGTTATTTATTTTCTCTCTTCTTGTCTTTTTAACTATTATGCCTCACACTGAGTCAACTGCACCTTCAATTCGTTCCTTCGTTGTTCCTTTGTAAAAGTGACAATGACAATAAAGATTGATCTATATCTCTTATCTCTTATTGTCAGGTAATGTCTGAAATTTAATCTCATTTTGGTGCCTGTTACACTGTGTACATGCTCTCTGAGTGTGCAGACAGACGTGCTTTATGTACACAGTTATAACAGCCTGAGCACTGATTTGAGCTCTGCATCTGTCCCAGTGCTCCTGACCAAGGCCTGTACAGTAAACAGCTGAAATAAACTGAGAGAGCAGATTGTTAACAACAATGCTGACATTTATTAGATATTTTATGTCCAACTCAGGGAATAATGAAAGGTATATTTTCTAGTATCAAAGCAGCTTCATGTGCAGTATTAGTCAGCTCACTTTATATATGATCCCATCTGGTGTGTTTATCCAAGTGCAGTTGTTAACATCCTGCAGGCTGCAGTGCAGGGTTATTTCTTGGTGTATGAGGAGATAAAGGCAGCCAGGAAAGAAACACTGGAGTCAGATGATTATTTTGATGTTAGTTCTCCAATCAGCAACAGATGCCATCTGATTTTTTCTGTCTGTGGGAAATGGGGACAGAAGCTAAACCATTGTCTTTGTATATAATATAATGTACAGTTTCTCCATGAAATTATAATAATAACAATATATTTTTCTCTGTGACTCACTGGATCATAAATTGCTGTATAATCTCCCATGGTACAGTTTAGAAAACTGCTTTTAGGCCATTGATTCCATTGCATATAATGTTTCTTATTTGCATATAAAGTTTCTTATTTGTAGGTAAATAAAATTATTAGTCAAGAGATCAGACAAATGGAAGTCAGCAAAGTATACAACAAAAATCAGATGCAGCTTCTTAGAGCTTATAATAGACACAAGTTTAGTTTATACTCGTAAATTACTCATAATGTAGTGGTGAACTTGGTCATGTGGCTAAATAAAATATGTTTTGACATTATTTACATCACATGATTTTACATGATTATGATTCAATTCAAAAGAGACAGGACAATCTTCTGTCAGCGAATTTATACCAATACACTGTATTTATCAATTGTATTTATTAATATATGTAAGGTCTCAGTATCCCATGACAGCTATTTGTTCATGACGAATATATGTTTCATCACAAACCCAACAGTAAACTCTGTAAATGTTCATATATTTTTGTACTTCCACCACAGATCCAGTAGACAGCAGCCTTGTACAATGTTTAAACTTTCTCTTGCCAGTGTCACCGTTTTCCTAACATCTGCCCTGTCCTGTCTTATTTTTTCTGTTGTCCGGTAAGCAAGAAATTATGCTCTTTTAAAGAAAACAAACACCACCCTCAGCTTTTCAATACTGAACAGTATCACTGTACTTTTCTTCTGTTTATCTGAAATAAATCAAGGTCAACTTCTTCTCTTGTGTTATTTCATTATTGATGAAAGGTGCATGAGGGCTCTGTGACACGACTCCCTCTGTACTTCCTCATGTACTGATGGAAGGATGACAGCTTATTTTTCTGAACATCCATGGGAGCTGGGATTAAATGCCAGCTGTGTGACACATATATTCCTGACTGTGCTCTGGTATGTGGAAGCAGAATACACCCTGCTGACTCAGACCTCATTAAGATGCACCGAAGGGAGCATTTCCAAGCAAAATGGTAAAATTTGAGCAGATAGATTAAAAAAAATATATGAAAAATGAAGCCAGTGAGGCAAAACTCCCAAGTGAGTAGAGCAGGTGAATGCATAGGAAATGTATGGCACATTTTTTCTAACAACAAAAAAGAAAAAATGAATCAGTTTAAATTAAATATGTAGGCATTCTGCAACATGGAAGATTTGCTGTTTACTGTATGTCCACACATTTACCACTAAATACCATTAACAGTAACATTAAACTAGGTTGAAAGGAAATACGCTTCTAATAATAATTTTGTAGAGCATAGATCTGCACCTAAACTATTATTCTGTTACACAAAGGTCCCGCTGAAAGAGGATGTGCTGTGGAAAATATGAATTGATGGATATTCCTTCAAGACTGCCTCATTTTCCAGAATAAAGTGAATCAGAAAAATCTAAATATGGTTCATTAATTAAGCAAGAGACTATTAATGTGCAACATAGCTTGATGAATATTGAGAAGTTCTGTACATTTTCAAATTCATTATTCCTACATGAATTAGAAAAAAAACTATAGTAGGACTTACTTTCTTAACTTTAAGTTAAGGAGTTCATCAGAACAGCCTAACAGTCTATTACTAGTCTTTAATATTATATGATCATCATCAAAACTGCAGAACCAGAATACAAATGCATTAACACAAACAGACCTAAATAGGCAAACTGATTTTGGCTGGACTAGATTGAGATTCAGCTAATTATGAACAACACGTATCTGTGATAAGTATAAATACACAGCCTTCATCAGGACATGCCAACCATCTGTCAATTTCAATTTCATCTACTGAGAAAGATTACATGATATGGTCAAAAACAGCATCTAAATTCAACAAAGTGTAATCACTTGAAAAAATTTGCATTATTTTAAATACATTTCTGCCATCTCAATTTGACAGTTTTGGTATCTTGGTAAACTTTAGGATTTCCATTATATAAATCAAGTAGTGTAGGCTTTGCAATGACTCACTGTGGGGTATTTAACCCACCTGGAAAAGGCAGACATTTGTGCAGCACTGAGACAATGTTAGAAACTGTGCAGCTGCAGGTTACGTCTACATTTAGGTGTCAAACGGATGGAAAAGTCCTGGACTTTCTGTTTCCCTCTAGTTCCTGCCATATGTAATGGATTCCAGAGCTGCTAAAGTGGCAAGACAAGGTCACCAGCGTCATTTCTCAGCACCACCGGGAGGTGTTTGTGAGAGCAAGTTACGATTGAAAGCTTCTCCTGAAATAAATAACAGAGTGAACCATTTGGCTACCGGCCACTGTCACAGGGGTTAAAGCACAGTATCTGTAAATTGTAAGCATTGTTCTTCCTCACACACAGCAAACACTTCAACCTGCAGTGATGCCTCTGGCTCAGACTGCAGCTTTTAAGTTAGAGCATCCACACTTAAGAGTAATGAGGCTCCATATTAACCTTGACGCCCAGAAAATAAATTCAGAGCCACACTGCAACAGAAAAACCTGCAGAAACATTTGAACAGCAGGTTATTGATAACAGTTATTGAAGGAGATGTTGTTAGAAATAAGAAGCACATATAAACATACAAATTTACACCATAATGACATTCATAGCATCTGTGACAAATGTCTGCTCCCTGCAGAAACATCTATACTATAAAGATGATTTAGCTGTTACTGTCGTGTTAGTGTTTTACACAGTACAAAACAGAAACAAGTGTTAAATCTTATCTCGACTTTAATGTATAAAAGACCGATAACATAATTTTACAGAAGCATATATTTTACATACATTATTAATATTGTAAACGAGGAGGTGAAATATTCTGGTACAAAAAGAGGAAATGAGCAGCTGTATCATTTCTCACCAAATGTCACTTATTACAACTCTTGAATTCATGGTATAAAAAGAAACACACAATTGCACATGATATTTTGTGGGAGCTGTAAAATATACAGTACAATGCAGTAAGACCACATACAGATTTAATATTTATTTATGTACATAATATACACGTGTATACTTTATATACCTTGATTTGGAATGTCTGTCCTCTTTATTTTAAGATCTGACTGAAATCAAACTCTGACAGTGTGCAGGTCTGAAGGGGAAGAAAATAGAATAAAGCAGCGGTGCATTAGGCTTGAATAAACATCAGCTCCGCTGTGGGGAATTGCTAGCCTACCTGACTTTGCTTTTTATACGTCATGCGGGCAAATTTGGGAGGCTTTTCAATCTTCACTGACTCCTAGGGCACTTGACTTCCAGCTGTGTGGTGAAAGTGTGTCTTTGCAAGTGTATGTGTGTGTGTGTGTGTGTGTGTGTGTGTGTGAGATATATCCATGTGCGTTTGTGAAGTGCATCCTGGGGGCTACATTAGCTCTAGATCTGTCAGTTCAGACAGGATGCCTGCTTTGCCTCTCACTGTCAGGAGTTTTTTTGTACACTAGACAGAGGAGCATATTGAGCCGAACAGGGAAAATACACAATTAAGTCTTCTACAGCATAAAATGATTGTGGCACGTCTCAGTATTGAACCTGGAGTAAGAATCTTTGTATTGTTGATGTTTCTTGCCACGTAAGATTACTTAAACAAGCCTGGCCTGATTCATTTTATGCTCATGCCTCATACTTTGTCTGCCACAGCATCAAATCTAATAACACTTTGAACCTGACATCAAACAAAATGTCGGCACAAGCTGAATAAATATGATTAAATTCATGGTCTCATTATACGTTCTGTTGTTCAGTTTGTCAGAATATCCAAATCTGCTTAACAACACACTGCACACAGAAACACGTGTATGTGTGTGTGTGTGGTGATGAGATGGGAAAATGAGGATGAAGAGAAAGCAGCAGGGAATTGAAGATGTGGGGAGGGGAAGGGGGAAGATTCTCATTTGAGATAAAAATATACTCTATACTCCTGAACACATGTACACACACATGCACGCACTGAAGAAACTTGTGCAGTGGAGAAAAAGAAGGTGGCTTACAGACAGAAAAGCTCAACTCACCCTGTAAAAAACCAAGCCAGTAAATAGCTGACCCTGTGCTCTGCAGGAAATTGAAACAGCATTTCCCTATAGGGATCAACAAAGGGCCACAGTGTTATTATTATTACTCTGGTTATACCAGGCTAAACCCAATAACAGCACTTAATGGCCCCCATTTATACGATACAAGGCAGAATTACACAGCTAACAAAATAAAAAGCAAAAAGTAATTTTCCGGTGTAGCGCATAAAAATGCTACAATAAATTGCATATCACAGTACACTTCAGATGTGAGCTGATGCAACATGGAAGACACACACACACACAGAAATACAACATAAAGCATTCTGATATGTTTTAGACTGAAACAAATAAAGAGGCTCACAGTTTGTTACAGTATAACCGCTCATAAGGTTGTGCTGATTATGTCAAAAGTCTTTCTTTTATCTGTCGGCTTGCAGGAAACGGAAAGAAAGAGGAGAGGATTTGCCAAGTGCAGCATAAAAATAATAGGGAATGTATTGAAATAGCATCAATACACACTATCAGATATTGTTAGGAAAAACTGAGAGAGCATAAAATGATGAGGCATCACAACAGTCTTGACAATCCCTCTCTACCTCTCTCACCATCCTTTCTGTCAGCAGAAATATAAGCTGAAAGCAGCCATGTAGGTGTGTGTGTGTGTGTGTGTGTGTCCCACCTTGTCTACAGAAACAAAATAATAGGTAAGCTGTGAGACAGCTGTTCTGTCATGCTCAGATAAGCACTGCACACTCCTCTTCACTGTGTCAGTGGCAGTTCACTTTGGCGGCAGGATATGAAAACTTTATCAGAAACCTGACACATGACTTAACCCTAAACATTTTAAATGAATGACTGGCAGTTTTTAAGGAGTGTAAAACATTACTTCTCCAAACAGTAAAACCTGAAGTGTGTTGAGCAATCAGCCTCTTGTTTCCTGGTTTGGTTCTCCCGGTGTACATTAACCACGTCAATGTTGACAAAGAGGAGGGTCTCTGAGCCACATCAGGGACAGTGGACCAAACATCAAATGTTTAAGTTTATGGTTTCACAGTCTGACGGCCACCACACACGCTCCTGCTCTGCCCAGACACAGAGGTGCTACCTGAACAAACAAACAGAAAAAGAAATACAAGCACCTCAGTCACAGCTCAATATTAACAATGATGTAGAACTGTAAACTGTAGTAACAGATTATCTATGATGTGGGTTGAAGGCGAAGATACTGTGTGAGGTGAAAGGGAAAGGAGCATGCTGGTGCTGTGAAAACAGCTATTTAAATAAATTTTGGGTCGATTACCAACACAGTCACCAGTTGCGACACATAAATAGTGATGGAAATTGAGCTACCTAAAGTCACAAAATGAAACAGTTTTTTCAATTTTTGATCCCTAGGCACATTGCAGACTGAAACTAAACGAGCTAAACCAAAACACTGAAAAGCACCTTGATCTGAGTTTAAGCGGTGACTCACTGCAGCATCAGTGTGTGATTTGTAAAGATGTGCAAACTACTGAAAAAGAAGTAAAAATAAGGAGAAAAAATGATACAGTGTTATAGAGCGGGGTTTCAAGTGCAGGGGTTGCAAAAGTGAGCAGTGTGGGCCCACAGTGTCGGACTTAACCAGAGGTTCTCATCGTTTTTGGCTTGAGGATCCCTAAACAAAGCTAAGTCTAGTTGTGACCCCTCATCACAGGTTGCACAAAGTACATAGATTATAAGGATTTTAACTTCAGTGTGATTCTTCCTTCTAAACTGTTTCATTGGAATTACTTCTTGAGACCCAAGTAAATAAATATATCAAAATATTTACAAGAAACTGTTAAGACTAAAAAAGAAACTGAAAATGTGAACATAGGCTTGTGAAACATGAAACATGTATTTCCTGCTTTCGTAAATCATCTCTCCTACAAGTTTATCTTGTGACCTTAATCAGTGAAGTGAAGTGAGTGAAGCTCTCATATCATGCTGCTACTCCACACTGTCAATCACTTCTAACAAATACACACAAGTATGTACACAAATAAGAACAAGGCAGCACTGGTTTCGAACCTAGGTCATAAGGTAACAAAAACGGACATCTACCCTCACACCGCCACCTCGCCTTAAAGGTTCACAGCTGGTGTAAGCTACATCGTCTCATTACATGTGTGTATTCTTATGGAAAGTGATATGCTATACATATGTTATAATGACAAGTCTCATAACAATAGTGTATCACTAATAACAAAAAACGTCTGTATCTTAATGACGAAAAACTGCTGGGTGTCGTAATAACATGAAAAAAATCTCATTATAACATGAAAGGATCTTGTAAAAGTAAGAAAAGAACGTTATTATAGCAACTGAGACGTCCAAGCTGTCACTCACCTAATTTTAAACATAAATTTACCTCCCATATTATCTGTCAAAGAAAAAGACAGGTTTGAGCTAAACAAAGCAGGGAAAGTGATGGTACTAAGACAGGACACACACAGTCCACCCACTGGTGTGTTTGTTTCAGTTTCTGACAATGAATAGAGGACACATTTAATGCCAAAACATGTCCCCTCACATCTCAGTCTATCCTCGTCCCTCTGTGAAAGTCTGAACGTTCTCTGTTTTCTGTATCCACCCTCCTATTCCCTTCTTGTTCTCAGCATGGGGTATGTTTATAATATGGCACATTTCCAGCGACTTTGCTTTGGTTGGAAATTCTCTGAGGCTATGCAGGATATGGGTTATAAAGTGAAGTGTGATAGACTCAAGTTGAATGAGATTGTTCAACTTTGAAACAGTCCCCTCTACCTCCTGCTGCTGCAGCAACAAGGACGATATTAGCATGAGAGGAACACGCCTTTACATAACAATGAAAACATGCCAAGATACATGGGAGAAGAGCTGGAATAAGGTCAAACTGTGGCTGCGTGTTTACATAACAGCTTCATTGTTGTACGTCACTATGTATTTTTTGTATTACTGAACTATGGTCAATATGTACATAAGAGCAAGTGCTTACAAATAAATCTTCTTTGAGTGTGTGCATGGGAATAAAGCTTATTTAATTTAAAATTAAGCTTTTTTTTTCTATGTATATATGTAAGAAATATAAGTGTGTGCGTATCATTACACTTATGTGTGCATACCTGTGTCCACTCATTTGTCTGAGGGTCATAAGCTTCTACAGTATTGAGATACACCTGCCCGTCATAACCACCCACAGCATAGAGACGGTCACCAAGGAGACAAACACCAACAGCATCTCTGCTGATGCTCATGGGGGCTACTGCCGTCCACACATCTGTCTGAGGATCATACCTGTACAAACAAAGACATTAACATGGGTTTACATAATACATGAAGTGAATAATAATAATAATAATATTAATAATAATAATAATAGGTTTACACTTAAGAAACAAATTAAGGAAGTTATTCGCCTCCTGTCAGAGAGTTATATGGGATCAATCCGAATTTCATGCCTTTGACAGCCACTAGAAGTTGATAAGTTTCATTAAGACTGAAAACAGCATAAATGTAGACTCACCTCTCCACGCAGTCACTTAACCGAGATGCCAGGGATGAGGCTGGAGCATCATGTCCTCCAATAGCGTACAAGAATCCATGCCACGTGGCCACACCCACGCCTCCACGTCTTTTAGCCATCGGAGCACAACCGCTCCACCTGTAGGGTTGTAACCATCAGAAAGAAACTTCACACTGTCTCTAACTCTGAGGAAACCTGCTAAAGATCTACCAAAATTAGTATTTTTTACTAGGCAAGCACCAATAACAAGCTTCTCTCAGCCTTTCTAGAGGAGACAATAGTAAATTTACTTGTTAAACCAAAGGTGTTCGAATGTGTCTATTCTAACGTCCTGAAAGGGTTAGCTGCTGCCTCCTTTGATCTGTGGGTAAATAACCTTAAACTACACTACACTACAAAGAACAGCACACAGGAAATAAAGCATGAGACAGCAATTAATTCGGGTCAAATGAAGTCCCAAATCTCAGACCTGTTGGTGTGGGGGTCAAAACACTCCACCGAACGCAGGCAGGATGAGCCATCACGACCTCCTACTGCATAAAGCCTGAGGAACATAGAAGATGGTGTTATCCCTCTGGACACACGCACACACACACACACACGTCTGGACTCTGGAAGTTCCTTTTCAAGTAAGTGACATTGAAACAGACGGTAAAATTAGTGTATGTGTGTTGTGCTGGTTTTTTGGGGGACAAGGTGAAGAGAGCAAAATCATTCTGCCACCACTCTTGGGCATCACACCCCTGAGCAGTGTGTGTGTGTGTGTTTGTGTGTCTCTACAAACATACATGGATGTGCAGGAGGAGGGTGAATAAAGAAATACATCAGAACCAATCAAGCAAGTAATGAGCTCCATCAGGCAAAGAGTCGAGAGCATACACAACACACACATGAGAGTGTGCATGCGTGTGCGTACACACACACACACTGATTAGCACAAATGAGTTTTTTCTGTATTAATTAGCATCTATAAAGTATTTCTCTGTAGCTTCTCTTGGAGGCACAGAATAATAAAAACAATGGTGCAACATTGCAGTTTTAATAACTTCTGCTGTCAGCGGCTGGAGATAGAGGAGATTCAAGTCTTAGATTTCTCCTGTAACAGTAATAATATGTGCATGTGTATGTGTGTCTGTGTGTGTGGTGCGATGTGTGTCATCTTTTCCATTAATCTTTGATTACAGTACAGTAACATACTGTATAGGTTCTTTTGGCTGCTCCCTTTTCCACAGCAGATCACTCCGCATATTTGATTTGGCAAGGATTTTACGCCGGATGCCGTTCCTAACGCAACCCTCCCTATTTATCCGGGCTAAAACACCCGCCACACGAACCACCAACCCTGGGGTTCTTAGACAGTTAGCAATTGCCGACTGCCCTACCTACTGTTCCACTGTCCCAGCTGTAACATACTGTAATTCATGAAAAAGTTTGGGAGTTTAGCCACTTAGAATAATAAAAAAAAGCATCCATAGCAGCAAGAACATGATGAACGATGATGAAAGATAAACTAAAGGTGCGTCCCTCAAAAGTGATAAAATAGACTGTTCAACTTGAAGCTGTGTGAAGCTATGTGGATTTGTGGATTTGTGTGCTCACTTACTTGCCGTTGAGTACAGCTACACCCACGGTGCTTCTGGGCGTAGCCATACTTGCAACAAAGCTCCACTGGCGAGCTTGGGGGTCCCACCTAAAAGAAAGGGTATAATCAAAACCTGTCACTCTTGCACAAGGAGTACTAATGAAACAATTAATTGCTTGGTAAATCTACAGAAAATATATCAGCAACTATTTTGATAATTAAATATTTGGAGTCATTTTAAGAAGAAAAAAATATTGAAAATAGTGAACATTTGCTGGGCTCCTGCAACTGTAAACTGATAATCATTGGCCTTTCGTCTGTTGGTCGGACAGAACAAGACATTTAATCTTAGATTCTTTTAAAGTATTTTCACTAATTCCTGACGAATCTATTTATCAGATCCTGTATGTTTTGTACTTTGGGTGAATAACAGCTGTGCGAAGAATCTTTTCACCTCTCCACAGTGCTGAGGTAGCTCCAGCCGTCATGTCCTCCTACTGCATACATGGGCCCTTCTAGGACAGCTACACCTGCAAAACACACCCACATGTGTATGATTAAATCATGGCAACCTACCAACAAAATATTAGCTTGGACAAGCAGAGGGGGGTGAGTTTTTATTGCGTGTGTAGCCACACTCAGCGCATTAAGCATGCAGAGTTAGCAGCATGTTGACACCTCCATACACAAGGGATTTATTTGCTAGAACATCTGTGCTGCCAGATGTGTGTATGAATCCCTACCCCCTTCCCTCAATCAAGTGTTGCCATTGAAATAGTAGGCTTGCACAGTGAGTGGTGAGACTTCTCTTTAAACAAGCTACACAGGTTATCTCAGGTTTTCAGGCCTCTGCTGAAGTGGCCTTGAACATGACACTGAATCACTGAAACTGCTCAAACTGGCCTCACTGTGAAAAGACAATTTTCCAGCAAAGACTAATAAAATATCACAAAAAAGCTCCACCTCCTTTTAAACCGTAAATCAATACACTCAAACAGCTACCTTACTTTTAGCCAGTATCAATGCTAAAGACTAACTGAATTCAAATTAGACTGACCTTTACAAGTCAGATATAATTTGCACTTACGTCACATTTAACATAACGTAAAACAAACCAGATGCTCACCTAAGCCATGCCTGTGTGTGGACATGGGAGGCATGACGCTCCAGGTTTTGCTGTGCGGGTTGTAACACTCCACAGTGTTGAGGGTCTTGAGTCCATCTCGGCCTCCCACGACATAAAGACGGCCGTCAAGGACAGCTACACCAAACTGTAGTCTCCGTCCACTCATGGTGGAAACCTGCTTCCACGTGTCCCGACGCAGACAGTACTGCTCGATACTGGTTGCGCCTGAAATACACAAATACATAGAACAAAGAGGGTTTATGCTGCCCTCAAATTTGCTGGAGTATAATGACATTTTGAGAAGGGGCAGCTGAATACTCTCTTACTGTAGCTTTGGTTGTGATGCTAATATGTGTGGATACATAGAACATGCACACACAGATCTGTCAGCTCTGATTATTATTACATCAGATGATAATGAGATGAATTATTCATATCTTGCTCTACATGGTAGCTGCACTATAATTTTCATTCTCCTGCCTAGTCTGTTTTATTTTATTTTAGGTTATTTTTCTAATTTAATTAACTGTTTTTAAAACCTATATGAGTCTCATATTGTCTTATGTGTCTATTATATCTTGTCTTAATAGCTTTATGTCTTATGTAAGCACTTTAAATTGCCTTGATGTTGAAGTGTGCTACACAAATAAACTTTACTTGCCTTGATTCCAAGAGAAAGGTCTCATCATTCTGAAACACATTTTTCCATACTTGTGTATAAGATTCTAGGTCATAAATACTGTACGCTTTACTAAGCAACAAACAGGAGAAAATGTCTTGTGAAATGTACATTCTGTAATGAAACAATGTGCTTGCTTTATGTAAACACTCACTGGTTTATTATTTACACAAAGCTTAAACTAATGCAGCTCAATATAACAATCCTGCATTAAATCTTCCCTTCATGAGGGTTACGATGTTCAGTATTTGTCGACAATGTTTTAGAGAAAAGCAGAGCACGTTTGTGGATTTGTAGAAGTGGCTGTTCTACCTTTGGTGGCATCCATGCCCCCAACAGCAAACATGACGCCAACGGTGGCCTTGCGAGGACGAGTGCGAGGGCTCTGAAGCAGGGGGCGGCACTGGGGTAAGAGATGATACTTCATACCCTCCATCAGCAGCCGCTGGCACTCCACACTGTCCCGGAGCAGAGGGTTGGACTCGAGGTCTGCCAAAAACTAAACCCACAAAAACACACACACACACACACAGATGAAAACACAGGGACATGTGACAACTGCTATCAGCAAGCAGCTGAAACAAATACAGGGTGTGTGTGTGTGTACTGCAGACCAGTATAGGTTACGACATTATCACTGATTGTGTAGGTCTGAGGGTTGGAAGAAAGCTGTTCTCTCATTGACTGAGAGATTAGATCAGATCAGACCAGAACCCATTAGAGCTCACACAACACACACACACACACACACTAGTTTTCTGCCACTCCAGAAGACTAATCTGTCCTCAACATCTCATCAGCTTTGTAGTCCATACCCTCTAACCTCATCTATGAACACATGCAAACACACAAACACATGCACACTCATCCAGGAGCTGCACCATGAAGCGCTTCAATTCACCAGTCTATTTGTTAAAATGCATCCACAGGAAAGCAGTGCCTGTGAGAGAGGTGGGGTGGTGAGAAGCAAATCTTCCCTCAAGGCAAGAATTACATGATTTACATTTAGATAGGTTTGTGTTTCTGTGTACATGTGTGTTAAAAAATAAAAAACAACAGAGGTTCCGGTGGACCCTGGCTTTCTTCTAAAAGTCATTTGAAGTTCCCAGACTGTGTGTTGTTGCATGTAAAAGTTTGGGGTCTGAACTTAGAAATGTCTGCTAAGATTCAATTACATAGAACGCATATTATAAGTATTACACGCGTATATACTTTACAGTAATTATATTCTCTAATTTTCCTCTGTGCTGTCCTCCATAATTCCCACAATTACAATTGCAAAAACTTGGTCACGAAGTATAACATTAATCTTCACAGTGAGTACGGTAAGGGAATGTTAAATGCAGCTTACACATCATTCAGCTGAACCCACATTTTGCAACCCTCCACCTTGGAATGTCCTTGGAATCACTAAAGCTAAACAATTATTGCTTTTTCTCCACTCTCCAAAACAGCTATTGTTTCACTTTGCTTTTCAGTGTGTCCATGTGGAATAACTATAAATGCTGTACATTGGATTTTGTGGTCAGTCAACACGTTGTAGAAATCAGCTCTTTTCTAGCTTAACTGTGCTGTTACTAACATGTTCTTGGTGCACACTGTGTCATTTACGGCCACAGATGTTCTTCTGATAAGATTAGACAAAGTGTATGCGTCTGTGCTTCTGTTTGTGTGACGGTGGTAATGAGGAGCAGGGATTAAAGGAATTAATCTGGTGAATCGACATCCTCATGATGAGTAATCAAATTGTGGCCTCGATAAAGAGCTGACTAATTGGTTAATGAAAATGGAGCGATTAACTGTATAATGTATTCCTTGTTTCATTGCCATTTTACAGCTCACGAGGTTGTTGAATGTTGATTCATCTGTGAGTTAGGCATGGTGATACAGGGGTTGATAGTGTGTTAAAGGTTGAATCATCCCTCAGCTCTGTGTCTCTTTTGCTTCGGCTCTCTCTCCTTGCTGTCATCCATCTTCTATCTGATTACATGTTACAGCTACTTGCGATTTCAGCTGACCAGGGCAAAGTCATTTATCTGAGGTTTTCATACTGTACACAGCACAAATAAAAAACCAGGAAGATCTATAGAGGCAGGCGGAGAAGAGGGAAAGAGGAGAGGAAGGCCATACAGTTTCTTAAGATATAGTGAAGCAAATTACTGAGGAGGGAGAAGAAGGGAACTGATAATTTAGCTGTAGTTAAGGGAGATATCACACTTAATTAAGGTTTAAACCACATATGTGTGTTTGTGTGTGTGCACATCCAAAGCCCTAGGCTGTAAGTGAGGTTCTGCCTAGCCTATAAACTTCTCAGCATCATATTACCAGTCAGATACTCTGCTACACCTGCAGGGAAGGAGAGAGCAGGCAAAAGAGAGTGGAGGTCCTGAATGTACACACACACACTCAAATACACACATACTGTATACACACAGACACAAACACATCAAAGATAAGTACACACATGACAGCAGTAATGGTTGTGATCTACAGTTAGCGTAATGGTTATAGTCTGTCTAATTGCCAAAAGAGGAAAGTGAGACAGAATGAGAGACTCACTGGAGCCAGGAAGAGGCAGAGAGGCAGATGGGAGAGAGAGCACGAGATAAATCTAGCCATTGAAAATAACCTGCAAATTATCAGACTGATACAAATTCTTCCTTCTTCAAATCATGTTGTTTGATAACGCACACAGACAAGAACAACGGACAACATCCACAGAACGGATAAATGATCTACTTGTTAGTTAGTTGTGAGTACTTGTTTGTTTCTCTGCAATATACAGACTGAACGACTGTACACATCTTTTGACTGTGTATCATTTCATATTGTTTGCATATTTATAGTCATTTATTCATTTACTTATTACCAACTTTTCACAAAATGATGTAATCAATCACAATCACATACTTTAAAATCCTGTGCTTCTAATTCTATCCTGTTGTCATCTGCATAAAAATGTCTCTAATGAGTTTCACATCTTGAAGTATACAAATTTTAATTTTGGGGAAATAGGTATCAGATATGTACGTATGCAGTTCAGACAGATCTCATGCGTTGGAAAAGTGGAATCCTTATCAGAAGAGAAAAATCTGAATCAATGTATCCCTTGTTTTTTTAATCAGGCATTTACAGTATATAACAAGATTTCCTTGCAGCTCTCACCTGTGGCTGCAGCAGCGGCACTCGGATGTGAGCTAAGAGCAAGGGCAGGTGGCGCTGCCGAGTGGCGGTGTCATGGCGGACCCACGTTAGCAAAGATGTTACCACAGTTTCCTCATTGGGCACGTTGACGTCATCAGAAGTGAGCAGCCTCTCCATCTCCTCCATCGGGAGTAGCAGGAACTCCTGACCTCCAACCACCTCTAAAAAGTGTTCCTGGTGGACAGAGAGGGGGAAAGGATGGAGAGACGGTGATGATGAAAGAGAGTTGAGAGTAGAGACGGAAAAAGATATTTATTTATAATATTTGTTTCAAAACAGAAAGGATGGATGAATAATGATTTGCAGAGGAAAGAAGGGACTGGAAAGTGTGAAAAACAATGGGAGGATTTGAGTAAAGAGAGAGAAGGAAAGAGATCAAAGGTTGAAAGGAGGCAAGGAAAGAGAGAAAAAAAAAAGGAAATGAGGGCTTGAGAAAGGTCAGAGAAACGCTCAAGAAATAAAAGTGTCTGGATGAGAAAACGCTGGTGTGATGTAAGATGGGAGGTCGTCTGAGAAGTAAAGAACATGGCTGTGACTAATTATCATTTTCATTAGCATATTTTAATACATATATAATATTTTTAGCTCTAATGTGAAATGAGTGAATTCAGATGGAAATAAAAACTAGTGACTTAGTTACTTACACCAGTAGGGAAAGTGATGACAATGGAGATGATGGTTGTCAGTGTACTGTGACAGTGTAGTCTGCCAAAGTTACTATACTGTAGGCACATTTTTGTAGTTTGCATTTGTGTGATTATCTACTATTTTTAGGAAGTATTATCTGTTGAAGGAAAACATGTAAATGTGACCGTTTCCTCCTCAAAAAAAAAAAAAATTAAAATAAAAACTATCTAGTTCTACAGTATATACACTGTCACTCTCATAGCTCTTACACATATGGTGTAATAAACCTGTAACTTGTGTATGCATGTGTAAATATGTATATGTAAGTGAAGTACAGACACAGGCAGACAGTAGCATCCAGACAAAACTGTCTCTGTGGCATAATTACCCCAGATTAAAGTTTAACAATAATCCACTTGGAGAGAAAGAATAAGGGGAACAGTGACACTGACAGGGACAGACAACTCAGGGAGGCAGGGTGAAGAAAATGGCACGTAAAGACAGGAGAACAAGAAAAGAAAAAGAATAATCAAGTCCACAAAGGAGCTATTTCACCGTCACCATAGCAACCCTGCGCTGAAAACAGCCATTGTGACGATAACGGTGTGTGGTGCATTGTGAATGAGGAACCAATTTGTTACCAAGAATAACATCAAGGTTGGAAAATGATCAAAGTGTAACAGAGGAAAGAAGCAGAGGTGGAGAAGGATAGTTGTGAAAGGCAAAGATTCTTAAATGTAGCTTTTAAAACCTAAAAATTCTACATAATTCACAAAGTTGTTTTATTAATTTTCTTGTAGTGGTTCTACAATCGCTGGAAATATACCCACCATAGTGTAGGCGTGAGCAGCCCTCTGCAGGTCATGACAGCCCTGAGCGTCGGCATAGGAGCGGATGCCCAGACAGTTGGATGGGTGGAGCTGCTTCATGAGGAAGGAGCAGCAGGCCTGAACCACAGACGACAACTGCAGAAGACAAGAGGCTGACAGCAGAGACTCAATGGTGTCCTCCCTCAGCTCGAGACGGCCTGGACACAGAAAGAGGGGACAGAAGAGAAAGAGAAGAAAGAGAGACAAAGAAAGGACTGGGGATCAAAACGTGTCAAAGATTTATTCCTTAAGAGCTTTCGAGATCAAGAGCAACATGACTCAACTCAAGCAAATGGTCCATTAATTTTTCAGTTGAGACCAAAATTATTTAGTTAGTATGGAAAAACATTACATGTAATAGTACATGGAGATGTTCTTGGAGATGTTATCCATTAATGGCAATTCAGATTTTCAGATAATATCTTTTTATACCTATGTTTCCAAATCATGAATAGGTGAGATTACAGATATTACATGGTTTACACGGATTACAAAACTATAGCTCGAGTGGTTTAGAAAAGTGTATGTCTGACTAAACTTCATGAGTTGATGCAGAGGTAAGTGGACTTGTTTTAAGTTCTTGAAGACGTTTCACCTTCCATCCAGAAGGCTTAGCTGTATGGTACATTATATTCAATCATTGCTAGGGGGCTTTAAATGTATAAATTTGTCTTTTACAGAGATAAGGCTGCACAAATCCCATGAAAATACCAGAACCAACAATGTCTTCTGCCTTTTTTCATCAACCCAAAGCTCAGGGGTTCCTAATGAAGACATTAATCTTACAAAATGGATGACAAATATATAGTTTAATTTTTTAAAGCCTAAGTAAGCTATAACAGCTTTGTACTGCATTTATTTTTAGCAAATGTTACTCAAACAGGAGTAATTGTGTACTTCTTGGAGAATTTGCTGACTGGTTTATATGGAGCCAACTAAAGTGCCCATGTTGCTGGTAATATACCCCACAGTGTTTCTGTCTTTTTTCTGTTTTCAGTCAATTAAAAATATCTTTGTTCATGCAATTCTTGTAAAATTATCACCATAATACATTTTCAGTGCCATAGTAGGTTGGTTGTGACTTTGGAAATAAATTAACAACACTGATTCATAACTTAAATCACAACTTGACCTGGTGACCAACAGCACATCACAGTATATGATGTCTTCTAGAGAAGGGAGATATGCACGTATGTACCTGTGTATGCATACTGCACCAGGACCCACAATGAATCAGGGTCTACTCCTTCCATCTTCACCTCATCCTGCTTGGCCTCCCGCACATCACTAGTGAACATGGCTGCAAAGTAATCCGACACGGATGAGAGGACCAGCCTGTGAGTGGAGAGGATGTAAGGCAGAGGTCAGTGAGGATGGACATGTGTAATAGTGGAACAAAGTACTTTGACCTTGATGACAGGACGAGTTTAAACTGACAGGGTAAAGATGCAGAACAGATATGGAAAGGATAGCTTGGAAATGATGATACACACCATTATCATCCTGTAAATATGAGAGTAAATACACATGCAAGTCACATTAAGTTACTAATGCTCTGTAGGTATCAGACTGTGGTCTAGCAATCACCATTTTCAAATGCATGTTCCTAAGAATTGCACTATGATGTTCTGATTAAATATAGCACCTAAAAATGTATCTAACTTGACAAGTATCAGTTTAAGGAAACTGACCTGTTGTTGAGCAGTAGCTGAATTAACAACAATATTCTGTCTGTGCAACATGTGAAAATCGACAAAGTGAAATGGCAAGCTATAATAAGTAATCGCAATAGACAGGTTAGACCACATAAAGGTCAGAATTGTGTCTCATCATCTGGTTGCTGTCTTGTACCAGTGCTCAATGTTTCATAGACAGATTTAGATTTAAGCCAGTTTCAGATAACTTTGTGTTCATCAGAGAGCAATTTAACACGTCAGTCTCTTGTGTCTATTGTGAATAAGTGCCCTGGTCTTTAGTAAAAGACACAACAGCAATCACATTACACAGTTACACTCAAAATTAACCAACCCCACTACAAATTGGGTTTATTGGCAAAATGTGAAACATTCAGCTGTTTGCAATGAACAAACCAAATAAGAACAATTAAAATAGTTCAACACACATGGAAAATGGTAAATAGTCTGTACTTATATAGAGTTTTTCCACCTTATTAGTACTCAAAGCACTTTTATGCTGCTTCTCATTCAATCATTTGCACACACAAGCACCAACACCCACACAACCATGGTAGAGCTGCCATGGCACAATGGGGGAAACTTGGAGTTCAGTGTCTTGCACACATTATGACTACTGCAGTCATGAATTGAATAGAATTCCTCTATTGGATAAATTAGAAAAGAGCACAGAATTGCAAATCATCTATTCTTTGATTTGTTTATTGCAAACAGCTCAATAGTTTGTAAATTTTGCCAATTTGAAATGGGGGTTGAATAATTGTGATTGCTACTGTAGGCTGGACCATGTAACATTTCTGTAACACCTTCAACAAGCACAAGTTTGAGAGCAAAATGCACATATGCAACATTACTCCCTAATACCTGTCCAAATACTGTAGTTATAGTTGCAGGACAGTGTGCCAAAAACAGCGAGTACATTGGAAGCAATTATTTTTGGAGAAGAGGAAAAACAATTCTATGTGTATGCACTCCAGACAGGATTAAAATAGTTGAAGTAAAATAATAAGTCACCTGACTTCCCTAGAGTAATAAATCCTCTCAAAATCAGACACACCATTTTTATTCCTCTCTCTGAAGAGATTTTAAAAGAGAAAAACTGTGCAAACAAAAGTCTGACATGAGCCTTGGGCATTTCCAGATGATTGTTTAACTGAGCATTTAGAAGATAAATAGCCTGATGTCCTCAGACATAACTTGAGGTCAGTACAGAGAGGTGATTCCAGAAGGAAGGGCATGCCTCTTCAGTATGGAGAGGTAATACATGCTGATTGAGGATGCCTTGAACATGACGCAGAGTGCCCACTCTCCCATTGCCAAAGTATCCCCAGATCATCACATTTCCACCTCCATGTTTCACTGATGGTTTTAGGAGTGCATATTTCATCTTTTAACAATAATCCACTTGTAGAGAAAGAAGTCTTGAAAGAAAACTTGGTTCCAGTCATCTAAAGTTACCTGCTTCTGCATCTTGGCTCACTGCAACCTGCTCTTCAAATTTACCAACCTTAGTAGGATTTTTTCTTGGCAACTTGTTTCTCTTTTGTTTTATTTAATGATGCAGCCAATTCAGGAGCAGTGAGGCATCTGTTTTTCAAGGAGGACACTCGTAAGTACTTGTCTTCTTGGACAGATGTGCACTGGACCTTCCATTGCTTCTTTGTCTTGATTGGATCTACTTGGAGCATGTCTCTGAACACCTTTTGAAGTAACATCTAATTTCTTGGCTATATCCTGTAGAGAATAATCTTCCTTCCTCAAGACAAGTATAGACTGATGATTTTCCAAGGAAAGTTGGTTTCGTTTACACTGAAAATGACAGGCCATTCGTCCTGTGGAGGAAGAGTCAAATATAAACTCAGATTATTAGTTGTTTTGTAAAAGGTAATCTCTGCGCTTTTAGATGTAATACAGATTTTCAAAACTTATGACATAAAGCAGACTGACCTGAAGTGAGTGATTTGTTGGGTTGCTTTGTGGGTTATTTATCTTTGAAACTAGTGACACATTAAAGGGTCTATCAATTATGATGTACACACAGATGCCACAGGGGCCCAGAGCTTTTCTTACATTAACACTCTTTAACATTGTGGTAACACATTTCTGGACTTTTGTTGATGTTTTGAAATGTTCTCTTTTTGAATTTGTGTAAATATGTATTATGCTTTTTTATCCCGGTTGTTGCTGTATTCCGTTAATCCCCTGTGTTGGGCACCACTGGTACAGGAAACGCAAATAAACAAATCAACTAATCCATCCTATATAGTCTATAAATTCTTTGTCTCCTTATTTTACGCCGTAACTTGAGGGATAATTCTTTGCCCGACTATCCTCCAGCCATGCATTAAGAATCACAAGCACACTGCAAGCACTTTTAATATGTAAACATAATTGATTTTGAAAATGTAATTGCTCAAAACAAGCTCTCTCCTAATTCACCAGGATGCTTGTTCTCATTGTATGTGTGCTGAAAGGTATAACACCCTGCATACCACACTTCTTTAAGATGCTTATTAGACTAGGATTAGTTTACAAAATACTTGTGATGTCCCCAAGTTTTATAGTGAGCTCTGAGAAACTGTCCTTGTGGTGTCTAACTCTGCACAAAAAACTGAGAACAACACAGCAGCACAACAGGTACATTAGAATATTTTCATTTAGAGAACACTGACGATTTCACACAAGTGTCCACACAACAGAAAAATACACCTCAGTACTACACAACCTCAGCTACGCTATAAAACACATGCCAATCTGTGCAGTCAGAGAGGGGATTAAATCAATTTGCATGTGTCAATCACAACAGCTGGGCTCACAAAGGAGAGATAGAGAGAGAGAGAGAGAGAGAGAGAGAGAGAGAGATGCTTAATTTACAGTCAATGCAACATTCACAGGTTAGAAAGTTTGAGAAAAGGATATATGGGGAAATGGCGAGAAGGGCGGATAAGGAGGAATTATATTAAGGTCACAAAAATCAGTAATTATTTCTTCACCACAAGAATCCTTTTCACTTTCATATCACTATCAAGTTTATCCCACACACAAACATCAAGCTACTAAAAATGTACCAGAAATGTATTATATATTAATATGTTATTTAATATTGATGTGCTGTATTTGTCATTTATTACTATTGGAAATGTCTTTGTAAATGAGGTAGTGACTGTTTGAAGAATGCAAAATGACAGTGACATATGACATAGTGACATTTGTAGCAGAGCTTCATAACACAGCAGTTTCCAGTATTTTTGATTTCTTGGTCTAAATATGATCTTATAATCTTACTGCCTCAACTATTGTGTGCTCTTTCTTGACTTCACATCAACAGACATGAATATGTGTGTTTGTGCACTGAACGTGTAAGTGTTACGTACATGTGTATAATCTATCTCATTACTGAGTGTGACTCCGAGACTGTGACAGACAGCCTGAAGCACAGACAAGCAGAGTGTGTGTATGTGTGTGTGTGTGTTATACAGACAAAGACGTGAAAATACACTATAGTCAGCAGGAAGTTGTTTCGCCTGTATTCTAGTCAGGTATCTCTCCCTTATCTGTCTCTCTCTGACATACACACACAGCATTTCTGCTCTTTAATTTTTCATGTGGGCCTCTGTCTGACTTGCCGTGAGCGTTACAGGCTATATGCAGCACCAGGTTATTTACACACAAACACAAATATAGTGTGATCAAGACAGAGACATGGCAGGCAGTATGTCACGCTGTAATGGGAAGGGAAGAGTAGAAAAAAAGGCCAGAAAGAGGAGAGCAGGAAACAGATGAGTTGGACTCAGGAAAAAGAGGGCAAGAGCTGGAAACTGAACACTGTGTCTGTGTTTTTGTGGTTGTGTTGCTTGGTACAAAGATACAACAGTGGAAAAAGAGAGGGGTAAAAAGGGGAACAAAAGAGACAAACCCGACTACAGTGACTTCTCTCTATACATACTTTAAAAAAGATGTATAAATATTGGAGAAACACATTTTTATGCTATAGACTCTGGGTCTGTCATGAGCATCCACTACTATATTGCCTGGCAGCAAAATGCTATACATTGGTAACTTTTCATCTCCTGCCATCATCAGGTCAAATTTCTAAGAAATTTGTGAAATATCTAATGACATCCCATCTTCCTCATAGGTATCAATTATCAAACATTTAGGGGTGCAAAGAAATTATTATCATTAATTATGATTATTAATTTTGTCTATGTCTCTCTCTGTTTCCAAGAGGTCAAGGAGATGTCTTCAAAGGTCTTGTCTGACAGCGCAGCACAAAACCTCATTTATTCTGATTTACAGTCACATACAACAGATAAAAGCAGCAAACTGTTTCAATTAAGTTCACTTAAATTGATTTTTTTGATTATCAGTACAGTTTCTGATTAATTTTCTATCCATTGCCTTAACAGTTAATTAACTAAGGGATTCAGCTCTACAAATATCAGCATGGCAACATGCTAAACGATGACAGTGAAAACAGTTCAACATTATATCTGCTAAAAATCAGCATGTTGGTATTGTCCATAGACTAGTCTATGGTATTGTCACTGTGAACATGCTAGAATGTAGACATTACCTACTGCCTACAGCAGGTACAGCCTCACTGAGCTGTTAGCAAGGCTGTAGACTTAAAAAAAACAACAACTATGGTACACACATGTGTATTGATCCACACTAATGGCAAAGATAAGTTTCTCAACTAAATGTATACTTACTAAAACCACTAGCATTCTTATAGAGGTGTCCAGATGGGAGAACAAAAATAGACTTGCAACATAATGTATTTGTATAGGGTACAGCCCCAGAGACAAAAAGGTTTAATTGTGTTCTACACACACAGAGCACTGCCAGTGACAAACTCCACAAGAAATATTCAGCTCAGCACAGTACAAGTGGCCTATTCAGCATGTACGGTGCATCTGACTGTTTGTAAATGTAAGATAGAGCGAGAGATGGAGAGAGAGAGGGTGTATGTTTTGTTCCCAGAAAAGCTCTTTATCCTACACATACAATAAATCAATTGCAAACAAAACAGCCACTTTCAAACAAAGATGTCTTACTCCCACCCTCTTGCTGGTGCACACACACTCAACACACATACACGCACATCAGACGCCGACACACTCTTTCACGTACACCATTAAGATTCTCATACAGCTGGGTTTTTTTGTTATCACCATCTGTGCCTGGAGGACTAAATCAAATGAGGCAGAAGAGGAAGGCGATGAGAGAAAAGGAGTCTTTCTCCTGATGGAGGGCCGCTCTTCTGTCGCATCCTTGTGCAGATGGACTCTGCTGCTGCACCAGTGGCCACATGCCCAGAGAGCAACAGAGAGAAGTGGGGGCTATGAGGTGGATGACAGGCATGTGTGTGTGTATGTGTATTTGATGCATGATTCAGAGGCTCAATTGACTCAGTGGTACATAGAGACTGTAAAAATAAAAGGGGAACCTTATAAGCATGACTGTGGGTCTGCTCCATGTGTGAAAGATTCTTTCCTATTATTATTCTGTGTTTGCAGTATGTGTCATCTTGTTTGTGTGTTTGCAAACATGCACACACTCAAATGTTGCGGTGAATGCGCCAGCACTTCATGCTTCAAGAGTTAAGCCTTACTATGCACACACATGCAGAAGCCTAATGCTTCTGCATGTGTGTGCATAGTAAAAAGTTTGATGTACGAGTTGGATTAGGGCTGCAGCTATTTACATAAATGAGGGGGCTAAACTATGCACTATTATGCAGTTTCTAGCTCTTCCCAATGTGAAATTTTCAACTCAAATCAACAGGAGACTAATCTTAACAGCTCTAATTGCATGTTGCATGGCACATGTGCGTATCTGCATTTATCAGTATGCTGTATATACTGCACAGAGTTAGTCCGTGTGTGTTACCTTTAACAATCGATGAATGTTTCAGTCTTTTTCCTCAGTTCACTGATTTAGTTATTCAGTCTATAAAATGTCAGAAAACTATGAAAGTTGTCCATCCTAATTTCCCAAAGCCCTTGGTGACACATTCAAATGTTGTGTTTCCTGTCATAAACAGTCCAAACCCCAAATATGTTGAATTTTCTGCAAGGAAACCAGAACATTTCATATTTTTTTACATTAGAGCTGACTTTTGACATATTTTCTTTTAAAAATTACTCAAAATAACTGATCATTTATCAAAATGATCAGCACATATACTATATATTAGACAATTAGAACCCTTTTTTATTTACTAAAACTAAACTAGTTAGATTATTATTTATTAATGTATAATTTCTTGTTCTATACTTTGGTATATTTTGATATTTTTGACATTCAAATGCACCATGGGAAGCCTGTGTGAAACGGAATTTTGATACGCTGTATACTGTGTATATATGTATTGACAATAGACCTCTCTTGAATCTTGAAAAACACTTGCCAATTATTCATCCCTTTGCTCGACTAATTGACAAATTGTCGCAACTCTAAAGTTCATGTGTAACATTTTTGTTTGTCTTTGTTCTTACCTATGTGCAGGTATGCGTCTGTCTCCAGCCACCAATATGACATCGCACAGCTGTCGAGTCCTCAGGTAGCCCTCCATCTTGCGGAAGGTGACGTCCGCATGGGACAGAGCGGTGAACATACACTCTTCTGGACATGCACACGGCTCCATCGACACACACGAGGACAGTGTGGCACTGCTGTTAGACGTCCTGTACACACAGTGACATACACACACACACAGACAAAGACACAAAGAGAAGGAGACAAAAGCTTTGAGTGCATGTGTTGATGCTGATTCTCATTTGCTCCAGACAAAGAGACAGATGTGTGGAGAGAGCTGCACCAGCTGCTCTATGTCTTCCATGTGCAATCTTTTTCTTTGTACCTTTCCCTCAGACGTATTCTCTCTCCTTCAGTTTAAAATGGGGTTACAATATGTCGCCAGAAGCAGACAAAAGCTCTTTAATGGTCCAATTACTAGGCGTAAATGCCCAGATAAATTTATCCCACTTAAAAGAGAAGCTGCCAATTAAATAGCTGTGGGAGCTGAGCCCATAGGATATAGAGTAATTCACTCTTGTCCCTAATGGCAACTGGTTTCCATGTATCCAACAATGAGACATGAAACAGGGTTTGGCTTTAGCATTCTTTATTCACTGGCTGAAGTGTTGAAACCCACGGTTGTTATGTCTTATTCTTCGAGTTAAGAGTTGATGAGGTGTGTGTGTGTGTGTGTGTGTGCATGCAGGTTCGTCAAAGATAATCACTGATGTACAGCTACCCTGTGAATCATCAGCCATCATGGCTCCCAAACCAGCATTTAATTAATGAGAGCCAAAGCTGTACTTCCATTTTTAATTTAACCGCAGGAGTGGCAAGAATGACCCTACAGCACAAAGAGATGAGGAACAGAGTGATACTCCAAAGAAGATATCATTTCAACACTAAAAGAGAAAGAGAAATCACACTCTTTTAGACGTGTGTGTGTGTGTGTGTGTATCTAAAACCAAGTCAAAACCAAACGATCCTAAATTGCAATTTTCCATATGCATATTCTCACAGGAATAAACAGAGTGAAAGCAGGACAGAAACATGCAGACATAAATCTGGGAAAGACATTAGAAAATTTGTCCTGTGTACACATGATATTAAATGTAAAGACTGGATTATCTAAACAGGAATATGTGTAAATCATTCTTGTGTATATCTGTAGTGTGTCCTCTTTTCAGATCAGTGTGGTCCAGGTCCTACTGGTGCTTACCAGCACATGGAAGTTGACTGGCATCTTTACTAATCAGTCATTTCTACACATGTTCGCAATTTAGTTATGTAATATTGTTCTTTCATTTCTTCATGCTGTAATTTTACTGTTACGGATGTTTCTGCCTACTCTGCGTACATGACATTTATTGCATTTCTGTCTGTCTTGGAGGGATCCCTCCTCTATCTTGTCTTCCAGTTAATGGGTTTCTCTCTGGAGTTTTTCCTTATCTGATTAACAGACTTTACTGTAATGAAAATTTTTAAATTAACAATAGATATCATGATTATGTGTAATGTAGAAGGGTCGCCTGTAGTTACAAACCCATAGAGATTTATCAATCGACTGCATTTCATCTCAGCTCAAGGAGCTTTATAGCATCTTTTAGCTCATTGTTTTAATTTTCCAGCCCACAGTTTTTGACTCTCATGGCATAATTTTCTACAGCAGTCACCTGTTTTCAGCAAAAAAGCTACAAAAACCTACAAACTACTCACTCAGCACCAAACTACATACAGATGCAGTTAGTAACTAGATGCTGAACATAGCACATTTAGCAGCTAAAGAGACAGATATTTCTCTCAGGACTAGGAGGAGACCAAACAAGGAACAAAAAAGAGAGTGACTGATGAATGAAAGATACTTTATACCGCTTTCTATATGTGTTCCAGTTTTCTATAAAGAAATGAAAAAGAGAGACTGGATATCAGGTGGCCAGAAACATGACTACAAATGAATGACACGTTGCTTCATGTCTGCTGGATGTCTAAAGAGGCAACTGTAACTAACTAACAAATCTGCCATATCAGCTTGGTGCTGAGTTTCTTTTCGCTACCCCCAATAACCAGTTTTAGAACATTTTTGATAACTGTCCCTGTCACAAATGAATAAAATGGCAAAACAAAGCTGGTTCCAGCCTCTAAAATATGAATATTTGCTTGTTTCTAGTATTCCAATACTGAAACTCTGAGTTTCAAACTGTTGGACAAAACAAAACATTTAAATATGTCATCTGTTTTCCACTATTAGAATAAATGACTAATCATTAAATAATATGCAAACTGATGATGATAATAATCATTACCTGCATATCTACAGTGATTGACGTGACTTCTCTTAGCAGATGCTGCAGAAACTCTGCTTCTGTCGTCTACTCTGCAATATGTCTCCTACCACCACTTTTATATCGTCAACTAATCTCATCCATCACTCACTTTATCCTATCTCATCCCATCATCCCCACATCCCTCTCCCCAATTTCATTCTAACCCTCAAGGAGGCTTCTTGGCTAGCTTTCCTGTCCTCTTGTGTGTGTGTGTGTGTGTGTGTGTCTGTTTGTCTAAGTGTGTATGTAGACGAATGATGTGGCTAAATACTGCCAGAGGAGATGGCTTTGAAGTGGGGGAACGCTGCCTTCCAGTCCCTTTGCAGGCACTAAACATGGACAGAGAGGGAGACACAGAGAAGGATATAGAGAGAAAAAATAGACGGATAGGGAAAGACAGAGAGAGGAGAAAGTGAGAGTATGTCTATGGCAAATCAGCACCATGCAGCCAGATTTTTTAATCCCCTGCACCAGGCAAAGACACTCACACAACTGTAATTCAGTGTCTGTCTCTGCCTCTCTCTAACACACACACACACACACACACACTTGTAATTAACTATCAAGCCTGATTAGCCTGTAGGCTAATGCAAATGAAACTTAGTTCTGTGTGCTGATATACGACATGATCATTAAACACAGGGGCTGTCTGGTCACATGTTTCACCCTCTGTGACAAACAAGTGCTTTGGTTTCCCAACACATTAGCTGGTGGAAAAGGCGAACGCAGATGAATAAAGACGAACACAGGATAGAAGGAGAGAGGGTGAGTATCAGAGGCACACCAGGATTAAAGGGGGGAGATCTAGATAGGGTGAGAAAGTAAAAGAGAGAGGGAGTGAGTGGCACTCAGTTGAGCCACTCTGAGATTCTGCATGCATCCCTACCCGTGATCCCATCTGGGATTCTGCCATGTTCTTTGAGTATCATACTGTACACAGGAGCTCTCAGAGGGGATGGCATACAAAAAACATCATAAAACATACATGCACAGAGCTGCACATACGTATATGCTGCATAAAATAATCTTTCTGTTGGTATGGCAACCATAACATGTGCAAGGACATGACAATATCCATGCATAGGTGCATCACATACTCAAAATCTGTTCAGGCTCTTATCTCCTTTACTAATGAGGCTGGTGTGTGTGCGTGTGTGTGAAGACATTTTCTGTCTACTCCCCTCATCACTTGCATGACAATAGATACTTTTAAAGCCACGTTTATCTCACACACACAAACATACACATATCTGCAGGAAAAATAAATGTGGTGTAGAATAAAAGAGCTTAATACATTAGATTAACTGGTAAAAAAAAAATCTGTCTGCATTTGTCCTATGAATCTTGTTCCTTGTGTGTCTTGGGAACACAAACTATGATTGGAGGCTCTCAAACGCATCATTATGCGAGTTCTAAACACCCACATAAACACACAGTCTGTGTTTTTCCTGTTACTTCATCACATTTACTGCCACATCATATAAAAACATAAATTGGTCAGTCTGTGCAGATGTGCTATAGAGTTATGATGCCCTAATTGCTTTGTTTTTGGTGTTTCCATGGCAACCGTTAATTAAACGCTTTCTCCTACCACTACAACTGGGTGGAAACACCAGTGCAACACACTCCCACCATCCATGTGCACACAAACATGCAGAGCACTATGCATTGGGAGTAAAAGCTGAACAATCGGTCACTGAAAACAAAACAATATAAATGTCAAGTTCAGTATGTAGCAACATGCAGAGCCATGAGTCATGTTGTTAATTTGACTCTGGAAATCCCATATTCACAAGAGTGTGCATTTCTGTGTGTCTGTTCTAACAGACTCTGGTTGGTGATGGCTCATTAGGATGGTGAGAGGAGAAATCAGTGGACCACATGCTGTCCCAAAGGTACTCAGCCATCATTTTCTCTCACACTCTCCCTCTTTCTGTCTGTGTATTGAGTGAATCTCCACTGCTGAATACTGTATTAACAGCCTCTTGCTTGGTAAAACCCCCCATCCACTTATTACTATATAGTCTGTAGCAGCACTTTCACCACCTGTACTCTTGTAAATGTGACATAACACACTCGTCAATCTAATTATACAGACCGCATTTGATCTTATCACAAAACTGACAAATGAGAAGTTTTTCACTTGCCCAAACTTTATAGAGGTGTGTGTGTTTGGTGAATTCACCAAGACAAAAATAAGTAACTTTATATGACTTTGTAGAAATGTTTCGCTTAAAGGTCCGAGACTAAGTATTAAACCACCCACACTTGCACCTCGTACCTGCAGGAGCTGGAGTCCGTGTCCGGGTGACTGTTGTTTTCCTCGGTGCCCGCTGCTGCTGCTGCCGCCGCCGTGGCCGGCTCCTCCTCAGCCCCGACATGAGCAGAGGGCTCCGGTAGCAGCTGGGGCACAGGGGCCTCACCGTGGGGTTCCATGCCCGTCACCGGACGAGAGCGACGATGAGGTGGAGGGGAGACCCACGACAGAGCCGCGGCGGAGCTCCTACACTCCGGCTGGCTGAAGGAGCGAGGACAGGAGCTCCCCGTCGCTCCAACTGCCGCTCCTCCCGGACCCCCCCGACTCCCCGTCGGATCGGCAAACTTTCTGCTACTGCCGCTGCCGCTACACAGGTTAGACCCGGCGCTGCCGCTGGCCACCAGCCCGCCGTGACCCCCAGTGCTGGGGTTTACACTGGATGAACTGGAGTTGCTGCAGCCGCTAACTGACGGTCCGTCTCCGGAGCTGCCCCCCGCTCTCCTCCTGGCGAAGTAGTCTCCTAGCGGCGGAGAGTGAGGCGGGGGGACCGCGGGGTGACCGAACCACCTCCATCGGATCCTGAGGATCTGCTTCACATCGAACTCCTTCCGCGAGGAAGAGCCCGAGCCGCTACTCGACATTCCAGGACTCGGCACGAGGAAATGGCGGGGGAGAGCCCGTGCCGCTCAGCCGTTAGAGCCGTACGCCGAACTGCGCGCGCGTCTCTCCTGGCAACCGCACGCCCGTTAACGGCGACTGAAGGTGGTGAGCGGAATACAGCGGAGTAAATGGACAGAGAGAGGCGGAGAGGGAGGGACGGAGCTCCTACACGGAGCGCCTACACGGAGCGTCAGAGCCAAAGCCTTTTCATGCACAAACCACCAACAGTTGCCACAATCACAAATTAATTTCACATTTCATGCCAAAGGATGAAGCGCAGACCAGAGACACTGTGTAGTAGAGAGGCCTGATAATTATTTTTGTTATAATCATTATTATTCCTGCCACACAATTAATCTACTAGTAAACGGAGCCCAACTGTCAATCATGTTGTTGGCACCAGCAGTGCAAGTGATTAGTTTTTGTATGTTAGAGAGCGTGTTGCTCCAAGTTAAAATGATGAGTTGATTAATAGCAACACAAAACTAGTCGCCAACTATGTGTGTAACCAATGCTGGACAGCCAACTGAGCAAAGTGAACTTCTGCAGGCAGCCCTAGGTTGACTGCATAGAGCCTATCTGCTGCTTTTTGTAATTTGATTACTTCAGATTTGTACAACAAAGGTATTTCAGTTCACATATGCTACTGTAGATGGTGCAGCTTCATAAATGAAATAGTCTTTGATCAAATCTCTGCAAATATATAGGAGAGCCGGTTGATTTCTGTGTGAGTCTGTCTGTATGAAATGAAGCCGCTGTGTATAGTGTGTTGTGTGCACTGTACCTGATAGGAGGTTTGAGGACGCAGGAACCTGTCAGCACACCTTTATCATATCTCAGGAACACATTGATGGATTTTTTTCAAATCTGGTACAAACATCAACTTGGACCAATTACCTGTTGGTGGTCAGAGGTCAAAGGTCAAGGTACCAATGATATATGCAATATCTCAGGACTGTCTTGAATTGATTTCTTCAAACTGGACTCAAGGATGGACTGATTAGATTTTGGTGGTCAAAGGTCAAGGTCCTTAGTTCCTGTGACCATTTTTGTCAATACAGTATCTTAGAAACAGCTGGAGAGAATTTTTGTGTCTGATGGAAACATAACTTAGACTCATGGATGAAATGATTTCAGTATGAGTCTGGTCAAACATGTATTGCACTGGAACGTGGCAGGTTGGCGGAGGCATACAAATGCAAGGAGGTAATTCTAGTACAACACTGTTAATTCTAAAAAATAATTAAAAAATAAAAATAATTAAAAAATAAGACAAGATGTAACCTTGAACTCTGGAAATTGCAGTGTGTACTTTTACATTATTTCTAATAATTCATTAATTGAGAAAAAATAGCTTGGTCACTAGTCGCACTACACATGTAAGATAAATCAGTTTGAATTCACTTCAGAAAGAACAAGCCTACAAGGTAAACCATGACACTTTAAGCTCAAGATGTGTGGTTTTGTTTAAGCTTGTTGCTAGTGTAGTCAGGAAGCAAATTAGGTAAAGTTAGGGTAGAATCTCAAGAAAACGATTCAAACGATTGAATCAATTCAGTGTCCTCCCGAAGGACAAAAACACATTTGTATGAATGTGAGTGCGCATGTGTGCTAGAGTGAGTGAACATGGGCGCTTGTGAGGCTGCATTCATTACATGTTCATCAAAGACTCTGAAATGTAATGAGGCGATGGACATATCCTCTTTGTCATCATCATTTACACCCGTCTGGCAGCTCCCTGTCTCCTCTCAACACATTTCTCTCTGTGAGTCTCTGTCTTATTGCCTCAAAACAATCACACTCTGAGATCCTGGCTGCAATAACGAGACGAGCAGATTTGTTGTTTGAATCACCACACAGTGGGACCTGAGTGTCCTTGAAAATGAAATTTCACCTGTGTCCCCCCCTCTCCACCAATCACACACACACACACACAAACACACACACACTCTGGCACCTTTCCTCTATTTTATTCCTCTTTCCTCTACAAACCATTGCTCTTTTCCATCCATTACTATCTGTCTTTTTTACCTATGTGTCCTTCTTCCTCTTTTTCCTCCATCTGCAATGCAGCAGCTATTCATAGACAGTAATGATCAGTGGGAGTGGGTCCTGCGGGAGCCATCCCTTCCAGATGCCTGGGGCACCCAGTAGACCAGCAGCAGACCTTCCGCAGTAACCTCAGGATGACCACAGGATGTGCCGGAGCCATGAAGCCAGTACGGTGCACAGCGTGTTCTGGATGGAGGCCCACCAGCAGGAGAGAGGGATGCTTTAGGAGCCCCACTTCAGCAAAAATCAATAAGTCAAACAGCCGAGGTCAGTTTGTGAATTACACAGACGAAAGATGTGTTAGTCATAAATTGGCTCTGCAGACTAGCAGCCAGGCCCAGAGACTAATTTTTTCCCATAAATAAATGGCTGAACCGTGCAGATGAGTGCGGCTGATTTAACCTCCACTGGTTTTGTTCACCAGATTCTGAGAAGGAGGGCTGTCTTTAGCTTCAGAATATACTGACGACTAAGTGCAGGACCACCCAGCTGCTCTATTTGATCAATACTACAAAGTCAATACACACACACGGCATGAAAACAAAGCCAAGAAATGACAGTGTCAGTGTTACATACACATCCAGCTGTTTCTAATAGCCTGGATTTTTCTTTAAACTTATTTAAAATGAACTAATGCTGCACTGCTTGACCTCAAGTTTATATCACATTCTCATGTTAAGATTATTGTAGTAGTTTTACAAAACAGTAGCAGCCAAAGTTATAACAAAAACTGAGAAAAGAGCTGATATTACTAGCTGTCTTTGAATTGTATCCTGGTTAGTCTCAGAGTCAATTTAGAAATTTTACTCATCACTGTTAAAGGACTTTACAGCATGACCACTGAGTATATCTATGAATTACTGTTTTACTTATCAACTTGAATTCCTCAGACAGGAACATTTTGACAGTTCCCAGTATTAGGGTGTTAGACTAAAATGAGACAGAGCTTTTGCTGTTAGAGTGCTTCAAGTCAACTAGAACAAACTCAGACAGAAATCTGAGGGGGAATGAAGCTGAGGAATTACAAGCGATTGAGCTTTGGTCTCCTTTGGTTGGATCTAATCATTGGTCACTTGGCAGGAGCCTCCTTGAGCTGCTGACTGTTATTGGTCTCCTGGCTGCGGTAGTCTCAGAACTCAAAACTCTCTGGCACCACTTTATGACTGTGCAGCGCTCACATAAACAGAGACACACGCCCAAGAAAATGACACTGTGAAATCCCATTCACACACACTTCACACCCGATAATCATCCTGTTTATGTGCATTCACACATGCAAGCATGCGTGCACACAAGCACACGTGCGAATGGCAGCATGAAATCTCATTTGTGCGCACTTTGTACTCTATAAGCATACCAGCAAGCACACACACACAAATACAGAGACATGTAAAAACAGGTAGCCGTCGTAAAAAAAAATTTATGAGGCCAGAAAGTGAAACATTGTCTGTCTGGTCGGCTGTGATCATCAGCACATCTCTCGTGACTGATGTTTGTCCACCAATGGCCTTCCTCCAATCTCTCTCTCTCTTCCCTCTCTGTCTCCCTACACTGTGCTCATTTTTGAAACCCTCTTCCCTCCCTCCCTCCCTCCCCACCTGCACTCTCTGCCATTCTCCTCAATCACCTTCCCAACCTCAATTTCCTGCTCCCCATGCTTATTATTACGCTGGGACACACAAGAGGATGTGTATGTGTGTTTGTGTGTATAATTGTGGGACTACGGCAGTGATTCCCTGAGGTGGAGCCCTGCAGGGACAATGGTGCAAGAGCCATTGTTCTGCAGACTCACAGGCAAACATACATCATGACTTGTGAGTAAAAACCCACTTACACCCACAGACATACTGTACAAACACACACACACACACACATCTCTAAAATATACACTGTACATTCTGCATGCATACACATAAAAATACAAGGGCGTACTTTTATTCAAGTCATAGCCCTTACATCAAAAACAGAGAAGCACACACACGCCTTGCCTGTTTCTGTTGTGTAATCGGAGTGTTGGCTGGTACTGTAGCTGCAGGCGAATCTGTCCTTGAGACTCAGAACAGGCTCAGACTGGTCAAGCAAATAATTACCTCTCCACATTGACACGCCGGCTCCTCCCAACACACAAACAAGAAAGACAGAGTGTGTGTGTGTGCGCGACTGTGGCTGAATTGATCTGGAAGCATAATATTCAATATTGTTGAACAGAAAATTTATTTAAGATCATCGGTCTTGCTGTCTGGATGGAGACCAAAAGCTTGAACCAGTATGTCTTCAAGTGTGTTTATTTACTTGAATGTCTATCTTTGTGAGGACCGATATCAATCCTAGACCTTGAAGACATTTTTGCAAAGTAAGGACATTTTGGCCAGATCTGAGCTTTAAGGTTCCAGTTCAAATTAGGTTTATGAAGGTCAGAATTATCAAAAAATATGCAATACATTCTTTTTCCTTGTCAAAACCGGATGTCTGCACTACCCATAATAAAACTCCATTGCCAGCAGTTTTGGTTGGTGATTTGACTAATCCAAAGCTGCTATCATGTTATGCTATGTGCTATGCCACTACTCTCAAACAGAGTAGTAGCAGGCCACGGAGGTTTGTAAGCTAACCTCCACTTTTTTTTTCATTTTCAAACTTTTAGTCTTGAGTCCCAGCCAACCTCAGACTTTGTTCAGCTCCGAGCCACAAAAACCATATACTATACAACTTTCTATAAACATATACAGTAGTACTCCTTAAAGTCTGTAAACTATGTTTGTTGAGGTTCCCTTCAAGGTTAGCGTTAAGGGCTATAAGGAATGCATTATGTCAATACAGGTCCTCATGAGTATAGAAGTACAAATATATATGTGTGTCTAATCTGAATAAAACGCAGACCACCTTCAGTTGGTAATTTCCCTCTTATCCTCCATCACATCAGTCAATAGCAGAACCACACAGATCAAGGACGGTATTCTCTGCGGTCTGTGTGTGTGTGTGTGTGTGTGTGTGTATTGGGCTCTATCTGCATTCAGGGAGTGTGTGCTTTAGTTCCAGATGGACTATGTTGTCCCAGTTTTCTGAGAAGTAACTAATAGGAGAGATAAAGGAATGAAAAAAAATTACATCAGTCCATCAGCAAATTTAGATTCCTCACTCCTCTGCTTCCTCCTTGTGTGTCATCGGATATGCAGTAAGATTCATGACTGTCTTGTAACATTCAGAGCAAATAGTGCCTCAGCCCACTGATCACTGGGGCGGCTTGCACATTTCTTTAATGTCTCCTTTTCTTTTCTATTCCTCTTTTGATCACCTACTGTAATAACCTCCTCTGTCCATTTCCTCCCTCACTATTCTCCCATCAGTTACCCTTGTTCTCTCATTTCCTTTCTATCTTCCTTCTTCAAGAGATGTATCTAGCATTAATTATGTGTCTCCTGTGTGCGACTATTAGTCAGTTTTCAGTGCAGATACAGTAGATTGCAATGAGTAGGAGGAAGAGAAAGGTTCACAGGGAAAGAGGCAGAGAGAAGGAGAAAGAAAGTCTGTGATCCAAGTGACGAGAAAACAGTGACCAGGTATCAAAACACCCAAAATGCCCACAATTACATCTGTGGCTTGCACTGGCAGATTACACATGGACAGACACACACACACTCTCTATCACTGTCTATCAGATCTTATATTGGAACAGAAACCATCCATCTTGCTCCCTCTGCACTTAGCAACACTTTGACACACGTTTACCACCATGTTTTATTCAATGCAAATGTAGAGAAAGAAAGATGTCATAGAGTGTGTGTAGTTAAATGGATGTTTGCTGTTTGAAAGCATTTTGCTACGAGGTCTGAGAGGCCGAGAATACAGACACACACACATTCATATGCTCACAAGGCTTTGGGCTGTGAAGCAAACTGTCCAATTAGTTTGATCCATGTCTGTTACTTGGGAACTGAAAATACTTTATCCACTTTTCCCTTAAAGCACACAGTATGACCTGGGCATACGCAGAAACCCACATACAATAATGGCTATGCTCTGGCTTGCCAGTGCTGGTTCTTCTAATTGCCCGAGAGGATTGAGAGAGGAAAAAGAGGCAGGGACAGAGAATGCAAACTGCCAATTTTAACCACATTTGGCGAGCCGTTCATCTGTTCAGCAACTCCAGAGTATGAGGAGGAAGATGATGATGGTGATGACGATGATAATGATGATGGGAGCAGCCGCAACTAAAAAGGAATGGTTTCTGGCTCTCATCCAATTTAATCAAACTCAGTTATATCAGCTCCTACACAAACATAGACCCACATACTGTACAGTATACATCTTTTGTGAGTGGAGGCAGCTGTTATCTGTCGGTGGCTGACATTTGGCCTTGGTGTGCTCACCTGTTCAACTTCGACATTAAATCCTGCTGCTGCAGGACAAACAGAAGTTTATGAGGAGATGTTATGAGATTATTTAACCCCTGACAAATCACACTGCCCTTCAGCAACACCAAATAGAACAATGGCAACATGGGTTCATCCTACAATATTGATGCTCAACCCCCTACTAATAAATGAAATATGAAGTACTCTGAACAATGAATTAGGAAAACACATCCTTGTCGCAATTGCAGCCCCTCCAAAATATGGCACTGTTAGGGCACTGAGAAGCGATGGTATTATACATTATCTCAGTGTGGGCATCCATTCATCTGGTACCAGTGAAACACTGAATTTAAGATTCCTTTATTTGTGTTTAAAACACAGCATGAATTTGCACCAGCTTATAGTGCCACTGCTGCTCCCTGCTCGCACAGTTAATTCTTCACTGTCAGGTCTCCATCTATTACCATTATATTATATTTCCTTTTATTATGTCTGTCTAACCTGAGGTTAGTGTTATCTTCATTTTTTAACTTAAACCTGCATTAACTATGTTTTAGAGGGCAGATTTATTTTAGCTACATTATTACCTCATAAAATCATGCTCTCAAGCATGGCTGTTATGCTGCTATATGCTTTGACATATTCATCAGCTTGTTGCTAACTACATTTGTCTTCATCACAGTTTTTTGGTGGAAATACCTGCCTGACACTGCTGAACACAACACTGATGAGAGCACTGAGAGTAAATTAACATAACAGTTCCAGGCCATAAAACCATACATATCAGAATAAAGATGCTTAAAACAATGCTAGGATAATAAATCTCTGTGAGGTTGGTTGTGTTATAAGTAACACCTTTCATACTATTTGATCCAATGCTAATATGAAAATACTGATTAGAGCAGCAGTGTAGATTTAAGCTACATTTTCTGTAGTCAAAATACCTCACAGCAACAATCCCATATTTCCATAAACTATACATCTGTTTGTGAAAGTGATCTAATCCTTCTGCCTGTAGGTCTGTTTGTGTGTGCAAACATGCATGTGTCTAGTTGTTTGCCGTTATTAAAATCGCTGAGGCATGAAGTTTGCAGATGCACACAACATAATACACATCCTGAATTATTGATAGAAATGAAAACAACTCTATTTTTTCTTTCTACTATCTACCTTTATTGGTAAGTGTCTCTCCTCCTCTCTTTCTTCCTTTCCCTCCGCCTTCACTCATTTGGCAGTTTTATAGCCCTCTAATGAGAGCAAGGCTCAACTCGTCCCTCTTCGGTTTAGTTTGCGAACACATACGCTACGATACACTGCACTACAATACACACACACACACACACACACACACACACACACACACACACACACACACACACACACACACACAGGCAAATAGTCTGGTCTAGTCAAATAGGTGTAATGCTGGTGTGTGTGTTTGCTCCTGTACAATGCACTTAGGTCTCAGTGTGGCAGGTGGCAGGTGGAGGATAGCAAAGTGCTTGTGGTGCAATTCATCAACCCTCTTCCTCCCTTTTTCTCTCCCTTTAACGCTTCATAGCTTTTTTTCTCTGTTTCCCTACTGCCATTCTTTCTCTATTCCTGTCCATCATGACAAACCACACTTGTCTCTGTTATTTTCCATTTATGCTTTTCCACCCAGGCAGCAGCATCTTCTTTTCCTGTTCACTCTCTTCCTAAATGAGCAGAGTGTTAAAGAAGGAGAGGAAGCAGAAAACATGAGGGGGAGAGAGATGGAAAAAGAGAGACATATATGGCCAAATAAAGAACAGTCTTTAATAATTTACTGTGCCTTGCAGCCACAAGCCAATCACAGTCCATTGCTCCCTTAGAAATGAGAGAGTGTCACAAGTAGTGAGAGAGGAAGGCTGCTGTGTTGGTACTGACAGTTCCTCAATATGTGATAAATTATTTGAGTTGATACACTGACCTAAAAGCTTTGAAACATTCACTGTCAAATGTCAAGAAAACTGAGGCACCCATTAAAGTAAAGTAGAAATGAACATCAAAGCTATGGGGCAAAAACAGTGTTTGGGTTGTAAGGTCATACTGGGAATTTTTCCCAACTGCAACCTCCAGCTGGAGGCAGCAAAACAACACTGATATGTTGTCAGCTTATTAAGCTCTTGTGGCAAACATCTTAAGATGTTTACTAGGATGAGTAAGATAAGTTAAGATAATGGTTGGATGAATATATAAATAAAGCTTTGAGTTGAAGGCACTGTAATTGGATCAAATCAGGACAGAAGACATAGTGGAAAGTGCACATCTGCCCAAGGAAACAAGTACTTTCGAGTGTCCTCCTTCAGAAACAGATGCCTCATTATTCCTGAATTGGGTGCACTGTGCACAGACACTGTACATTCCTTCTGGGTAACAACTGATTAGGGATAACTTAATGTTGCAGAAGGCAATGACCCCAAGCATTCTTCTCGTTTGAGTAAGACTTAGATAGAAAGATAGAAAGAAAGTAGTTGGAATACGCTTTGTGATGGCTTGGCCAACTCATTCACCAGATCTGATCCCCATCGAGCTGGTGTGCTAGAAGTTGGACCAAAGAGATCAGGATCACTGCCTAATCAGCACAGCAGACCCTTGAGAAGTGCTGCAGAAGGACTGTGAGGAAATAACAACTGAATATGTACAAAAACTGATCAGAATGCCACAGACTTGTCAGATAGCTAATGCTGCAAAGGCTTTTTTTAACGAAAGTAAAGTTTAACATGCAGATCTCATTCAATCATTATTCCATGTTAAAATATGCTTCAGAATTATTTGTTGTTCATTTTGTGATTCATTTACATTCATCATCATCATTTAATTGGATAAAACCAATAAAAGATAACAAGAATACAAAAGTCCGTAGGTATTTCCAAACTTTTTCTTGCCAGTGTAGTGATTTGCTCCATTGTTAAATAATATAAAAATATTAATTAGTACAGCTTTAGGTTGGTTGACATCTCTTAACTGCTGCCATAATTTTGGAATCTGGATTGTCTCCCTCTGGTACGCAGATAATTGCTCTGGTTAGTGCCACTTTTGTGGTGTTTCTTTTTATTCACATTCATTCTCTAGGGGCTTGCACTATGTTTAACCATAATTGATACTTGCCTCAGACCAAACTTTAACCTAATATTTGTTTTGACCCAAAGGAGACAAACTCATTTGTGCTAAAAGCAGTTGCAGTTGAGACACCAATCTTTCACCAATTAGAAAAGACATCTACAATCAGTTCCACATTTTCCCCGAGATGTGGCACACACGATAATTAACACTCTCTCGCTCATGCATGCACATGTACATATACAGAAACTCTACAATATTCCCTCTTCCATTCTGCTTCTACATGGTGTGAAAGAAAGAGATAATGTCTGAGAAACGTTTTTAGACTTTGAATGAGGCAGGAAGCCAGCAAGCTCTCAGATTAGTCAGTCCAAGGAAGGTCACCTTACCCCATGATCATTGATCCATAAAGCTATGAGACAGCAGAGTCATGGACGGAAGAGGCTACGGATGGACAGATGGAGAAACTGAATGGGAAAACAGGAGAATTAAAATGTGATCAGTGAATATTATAATAGCCGCAGATGTAGTACAATTCTTTCTGCTTTTAATTATGAATGCCATGAGTCACAGTCTAAAAAAGTCACAGTCAGTCAGCAAACACCTGATCAGTTATGGAGAGGTTCCTCTATCAGTTTGAGTGATACCTCTGTGTTGTGTTTTTGTTGTTTTCTTAAAAAATAATAGAGAAGAGACATGAGATGGATGAGAAAAGCCTCGGCGAGCATGAGGTGGTTTGGCTTCCTGCATCACAAATGTCAACAAACAAACAGCCAATAAATTAAATGACAAAATAAATGTTGGTAAGTATCTTGGTAAAAAATGGTAAATCAAAAGTAGTTTAAACTAGGTCTTATTTTTATAATTGTGTCCATTCTGACAATGGTTCCTGCTAAAATTGAATTTGATAGCTATTTTGTAGAGATCCAGAAAACACAGTCAGGAAACTAATGTATAACAAGGCAGGTAGTCTGAGCTTCCCAAAGCTTTCCAAACACATTTCAATTTAACATAATTCACTCAGGTGTGCCATGACTCAACTTCCAGATGTAGCTAGAAAGAGACATATAGCTAAACAGATGGCCAACAAATGCAGGCAAACATAAACATTTAACTATTATGTACATACAAGTAGGTGTAAAAATGTGTACTGTGTGTACTGTGCGAATATACCGTTTATAAAAAGCAACAATTAACAACAACATACGTATATATACAAGTCAATCTATGTGCATAAATTGTAAGCAAGACTACAATAATGTGCAACTCATCATGTAATAAATATTGAATGAGTCATGAATTTGATATACAACATATTCATGTACTACATGTCTCTATACTGCACATGTACAATGGTGATTATACTACTGAACTGAAATGTCCCCCTTAAGAATATGAAATGTTCAAGGGTGGTTTCATGCTTTGAAAAACAAATTCTACGGAGGTAACTTTCATTTCAAACTCCTAAGACAGTGGGCCATCTGCCTCCAAACATCCAAAGTAAGTTCCTGGTTAATTGCAGGATAAAAGGAACATGGCAGGATGAGACAGATTTGGAATAAGAATCAGTGGACGGAGGCTGTGTTAATGATGAGAAGAAGAGGAGAAACAGGCAGGAGGCCTTGTCAGACGGAGTGACTAAGCATTAATCAGCGGTAGGTGGGATAATTACTGGAGTGGGGGCATTTAGAGGACGCTGACAGTGCAGCTTACCAACTCATAACTGGCCCTCATTACTTCATATTTTAGCACAAGGGAGTTTTTAGGATGCATCTGGTTCACTGAGAGAATAAGCGAGTGAATGACAGAAGAGAACATTTAGGATGTGTGTGTGTCAGAAGAAAGTCTGGAGGTGGGAGATAAAATGTTAATCAAACCTTAATTAGTCTGAATTTTCTCACTGATGTGTGATTAGAATTATCCATGCCTAAAGCTATTACAATAAACAAAACAGGATTAACCAGCTTTCACTGAGTCTTTTATCAAATGCACAAAACTAAAATTTGCAGTGTCACTGAGGAGTCAAGTCTTTCTTCCAAAACATCTGCCTGCTCCTTTTCAGCCAAATTCATGAAGAATAAATCTATCCTAGCATAAAATTGCTAAAATAAAATTTGATCTCACGCATGAGATGCTGTTGATGTATTTAATGTTTGCGCTCACCAATTTCCATTATAGAAAAAAGAAACCTCATTTTATTCTCATTGTACAAGCTGCATGACGTGACATGAATAGTCAGCTCTAGAAATACCACATGATTTCTGTCAGCCAGAGAATGAGAGAGAGAAATGTCAGGTTCATATTTTAACGATTAAATAGCAGGTCTGTGTCAGCTAATCGTACTGGCTTAGGTTTCATGATGTTAACCTGGTGTAACATCTCTGAGCTATGTGAAGCCATATATTGTTTTGGTCCCACTGATGGTTCTTTCCATTGGCTGATAAAACTATTGTACAAATGTACATGAGATCAATGCATGAGCTATAATAAAAACTCTAAAACTGACATATTTCTGAAATTTAAACTGTTCTCAGTCGCCACCACAGGTTCCGTGTTAAGTGAAAATGATGTTGGTGAGATGGACACATCACTTGTATACAAGTGCAAAACAGAAAATAACGCCAAATGGTAAGTCCATCATCAGGCTATAATTATGTGGTCAAAATGGAAGGAAAATCATAATCTTGTTTCTCTTAAGTCGTGTAATTTCTTTGTACTTATAATACTAGAGTTTATTCATGCGTAAGTATTAGTTGTTGTGTTGTTTTGCCTTAATGTGGGAGTTCAAACTGATAGCAATAGAGCAAATTGCCAGTTTTTATGTGTGTGTGTGTCCTCCAGATGAGTCAGAGCTTCATGCGAGTCATCAAGTCCAATGAATAAAGACAAATACAAAATACAGCACTGAACAAAGAAAAGGATTGTGTTTGTATCATCTGATGTGAAATGGAAATATTATAGATATCACTCTTGGCCTGACTAATTCGAAGGGATAATGGGCTTCCCAACTAATATGGGTATATATTTATCATGCATTTTACTGAGCTTTTACGTTAATGTGTTTTTATTGTTTTATGATACATTTTTATTGTGCATTTTTATTGCCACCCTGCCTGCAAGCCTACTTACCTTTCAGGACATTAAACTTGATAGTCTGATATGCAACCAATAAAGCACTTTAAGTATAAAATGTTCATGTTAAGTTATATCAACATAAACAGGATTTCAAGAGCCTCAAAAAGCTGGCATATTTTCAGTGCACAGACAGCACAACAACATTTTCTAACCACCAAACATCCTCTGTCTACAGAAGCAGAAGCACTTGTTCGATAGAGGCACGCTTGAAAAAAGGTGCAATGGGAGCACATTGATTTTTCCTCATGTTAAAAAGCTTTTATTGACATGGCATTTTCTCACCAGAAAAGGTTACAGCAGAGGAGAGAAGTGAGAAAGGGAGAAGGTAAAACACAAAGGGATATAAAAGAAATGCAGCACCATGAGGGCACTGAGCTTCCTGTAAATTCACCCCACTTTAGCCCACTTTAGTGTATGTGCTGTCCTTTGAAAGAGCAAAATGCAGCATCTAGCAACACACCTATGTAGATACACCCAAGAGAAGACGTGGTTGTCCATAAAAACCTTGAATTTCTGAGAGAGAGAGAGAGAGAGAGAGCAAGAGAAGCTATAACATTGTGGAAAAGAAAAGAAATAGTCAGGGACATATTGTATTTCCTGCAAAGCCCTGTGATACAGCAGACAGTTTAGCGCCACAAGGAGGATAAGTCTGGAAGCCTTCACAACCTTTAAAGGTTGGCTCATAATGATAATCTCTTTGTGAAACATCATAATTCCTCCATAAAGAGTCATAAAGCTTCACAGTGGCTTCATCTCTGGAGAGCCAGACGACACCATGTTGCTGACACAGCAGTAAATCACCACGCTCTCTCTACTCCTGTTCTGTTTTAATGGAAAAACATGCTCACAAATCGTACCTCAGTTGCCAGTTTCTCCCCCATTTGTCTTTTCTTTAACTTGTTCGCAATTTTGCAAGGATTGCTCATCATTTCAGCATAGCGTCAACCCAGTCAATACACAGTTAATGGGCACACTATTAGCTCTATTTAAAAATGCGTACTTTTAACACACAAAAAACTAACTGACTCTTCAATATACCTCAGTGTTTAAGGCAAACATCTGGATTTTAGTTGCCAACTGCAGACATATGTCTGTCTGCTGTTTTGGGCTGAGCTGATATGCACAGTGGGTTCTTAAAGATTTTCACCAAAAACAGCTGCCTGCTGTGCCTGAAGATGACAACATGAGAGCAGTGAGAATGAACCAAAACAGTAAAGTTGCAAGCTGAACAACTAAACAATGAGTTACCACTCACTATGAAGCTCTGTAAAGCCTGCGGGAGCTGTGATAATTCTCTGTAGGCTCATCACTTCAAACAACACAATGTCATTCGATGTTATTCGATAAAAAATGATTATCATCACATTAGGTTACAACATGTGATAATGATGGCTGAAACTGGGATTGGGGAAAAAATTTAATGAACACAGGAAACACCAACTGCCATCCTGCTCACAGCATTCACTGAACTGAACTATCAGAAATGAGATTTAAACCCAGAAACAGGTTAACAACAACTGCATCACACTTGAGCCAGCGATATTTGCTAAAGAACACTGAGATACAAAAAATGTAATGTAGGACACATTTATACACATAAATATTGTCTTGACATCCAATTATCATGATCTGGGCTTATAGCAGTCTACACGCGAGCTCCTCTGTCAAGCTGTTTTGCAGCATTGCATTGCTTTAAGCTAAATACTAACTTCAGGTTGTTACAATTAATTCTGTGTCCTCCCAACAGATGGTGATGCATTTCACTAAGAACCACTAATATCCAGCTTGTGGTGGCAGTAGAGGAAAAAGTCCCCAAAGTAAATAGACTTCATGAATGTCTGTACAAACATTCATGACAACCCATCTGACAATTGTTGAGATATTTCAATTTGGAACAAAGCGGTGGACCAGTCGACACACAGATGAATACTGCTATCCTGAGAGTCGCGCTGCTACAAAACACTGGCAGAGAGAAGACAGGCTACTTTCTCCTGACATGTTAGATGAGAGGCAATTTTGACAGAGTATGAATGTGTAGGCAGAAGGGGATCCAAAGAGGTATTTTTCTTGTCTTATTAGCATGTGAATTTCATTCAGCTGTATGAGAAAGAGTTAAAATGTAACATGAGCTGAGCACATTTAGATTAAATTAGAAAATGTTATTATTTCCCAGAGGGGAGACTAGTTTCTTCTCCCACAACAACAATAAATGACAAAAAAAGACAAGTCAGGCAGGTCTCAGAGAATACAGTAAAGTGGAAATCGTGCTGCCAAAACAATGCTAATGCATGAAGAACACATACAATAAAATATTTTAGGGGACAGTGGTGTAGATAAAGGCTTAGTTTACCACTAAATCAAGAAGTCAATCAGTTAATCAAATAAAAGTTGACCAAATGTAAGTGATTCACATGAAAATATAAATATGCACATCATAACACAACATAAAGTCTTAAAAATTATCAAAGATTTCACAAACGTGGGCAAAAAAGACCCTTTTACTCTTTTTGTGGACCATCTAAGACACCTCAAACTTTTTAGATGTCAAATAAACACCAGATGATAAAAACATCAGGATGACCTTTAAGTGAAAGTAAAGCTTTAAAAGTTCGTCATGGTTCTTTTGTAATGAATCAGGAGTCAAACTAGCTATAACGAAACATAAACTCCATAAAGCTCACAACAAACCTGCCTCATATTTTCCTCACAGCCTCGCACAACACAAAAAGGGATGAAAGAGAATTTCAAATTGCTGTGGCTATTGATGCCTTGGCCTAACCTAGAACATCACTGTGCCCTTTTAAAGCAAGCATAGGGATTAAGTTCAGACATCACAACAAGGACATGATGGGAAGATCAAATATACATATACTCTCTCTCTATATTGTATTGTAATGCCTGAAATACAATCATAACCTGTGCTGAGACTCTGTAGTGTAGCCTGTTCATAAATATCCTCTCTTGTACCTAAATCCCTAATCTCATCATGCTGTTATATTCAATCTCTGAAACTCTCTACATCAGATTCTGCAGTAATGCAGAGCTCCAGAAATAGCCCACATACGGCATCTCTCCAGGGATTTCTGTCCGAGGTGACACTGCAGACTGTCAACTTGTCTGACAGGATGGTTAATGTTTAGGAGATTGCTGGTTGTTGAAGAAAAGTTAAGTGCTGATAAGGACACCTGTCGTCTCTCTCTCCCACTCGTAACATAAAAATACAGAAACACACTTCTCACCCAGGCAGTTTTTGCATTGTCCTGTTGTTTTCATCCGTGGTGCCTCCGACTGCAGCGTTAAAAGTGATAGATGTACAGTTACTGTATGTGACACATACTCCAGACTGTGCTGTAAGACAGATTGCTACTATCTGATGGAGCCAAATGATTAAAATGTTCTGATGATTCACGGAAACTCTAAAGTGGATATTTGCAGTAAACAAGACAAGACATCTAACACTCGGCTGGTAGTCCCTGGAGGCCGCACAATTCATTACAGCCCACGGAAAGTTATTTGCTGAATAAATGACAAAGCTGCTACAGCATTCTTACTGCCTCTTTTGGAGAGCTGTAAAACGTTTTTTCTGAGGCTGTCCAGAGTAAAGGTCATGAGGTCAGCCTTTAAAATCTAAAGATTTATCTTGGGAGCTTTAATTTATTGGCAATCTGCTACAGGCTCATAGGTACCTACTGAACATTTAAAGGAATAGTGAACATACTGTATCTCTGGAACGACTTGAGGGAATTTCATTACATCTGGCACAAAGGTCTACTTGGACCCATGAATGAACTGTTTAGAATATGAGCCTGGACAGATATGCATGCATCTGTTGGAGCTTCCTCATCAACCTCAGCTGTGGTTCATCAGATTTGTGGAAAACCGTTGGAGGGGCATCTTTCCTGTAAATGCTGGTGTGTTAGTGAACAACAGGAGGGTCACACAGCAGTTTACTAATCACACACAAAGACAACAAGTCCATACCTGTGGTTTTCAGATTTCAAGGAGACTTGAGGATCCTGGAGGGGTTTCCAGATGGTTCCCTGAAAAATGTGAAACATTCAGTTTCACTACAGCCAACACAAACCATTTTGATATGCCCCCTCTGTTATCTCCAACTCCCAGCATGTACCATCTGTGTGAAGATGTGCAGCTGTGAGAACTTACTGAGCTTAAAATATGTACGAGTATGTAAGAGGGTTTTTGAATGATTTTATTTATTTTTTCACACATTTACTTGCAGTAAGGTTTTCCTAACAAATATAAAGTGATGTTTTGAAAAATCATGCACATGTGGATAAAATCGGTTTGATTAAATGGAAATGTGAGTTTGTAATTAAATAGAGCTTTATTCACTGTATAGTTTGTTTACATGAAACAGAATTACAACCACTGGTCTAAACTAATTTTGACCAGTTTTTGTTGCTTGAACAATGAATCATTTTCTCTGTATATGTTGAAATACTTGCCCGCAAACACATTATTTTTTGTATTGAGATGACCTGCTTTATAAAAGTGAAATAAATAAATAAACTATAATACTGGTGCATTTATTCTCAGAGGCATTTTAGTGATGCTTCTTTTGGCTTAAATGCAGGGTCAGGATACAGGATAGCTCCCACAGAGCTACATCAGGAAGGAGATGGCGTCTCGCTCGAGGACATTTCACCAGGAAAGCTGTTACTGTTGGTGTTTATACCACAACTCTGTTAAAAATCACAGGTAGGGTGGTGGCAAATACATTTCAGCCATACACTCAAGATATTTTGAAATGCTGCTTCGAGCCGCTTTGATTGGACACAAAAGCACAGAGAGAGAATTTATTTTAGTTTTGGCTGCTTCCATGCTGATCTATAGGCTGCTTACTGAGCCCTGTGAGAGGCAGGCCGCTGCGCAGAGGAGATAAGGCTTCACCTGCCAGCCGTTCTCATCACTGTGTTTGTGTGTCTGAGTGTGTGTGTTTGTGTTCCTGTCCCAGGCCTGCCAGAGATAAGTGGCTCTCAGGAACCCAACCGCACAATCTGAGCTAGACTGAACACCCAACAGAGATCAAGTCAAACAGTACAAGGAAAAAAAAATACTTATTCTTTTCAGAATAGAGAAAAATAAGATGATAAACTTGATCATAACCTGAAATATGTGTCTTATAGTTACAATTTAGTGTCTCATAATTATGTCTTTCTATTTGATACTTATAATTTAGTTTTCTATAATTGTTAGAAAACACAAGTGCAACTTATTTTCTCGTAGCTATGAGTTGTAGCGTCTCGTAATTATGGTAAATCTTATTTTCTAATCTAATCTTCTCTAAATCATGAAATAACATCTCACATTTATGTGATATCTACGCTTTAGTATCTTATAATTAATTTCTTGTGGCTTAGCAGAATTATGAGAAACTTTGTCAATACGCATTTACTGTATTATCCAATGATACTGAATGGGTATCATTGGAGAAAGTATCCCAACATTATGTGATAATGTGCCTCAATAATACACACAGATGTATCTGACATTTGTGCTTTGTTTTCCCTTAATTATGAAAAAACATTCTGAAAATAATGAGATAGTATCACACGGTTAAACTCAAATTAGCTCATGATTATAATACACTGTGTAATAAATATGAGAAAACTAATAATTGTAACTTTGTATGTTTTAAGAGAGACACAACTAATATTTATAAATTAGAATTTGATATGCATTACTTATACTTGTTATATTTTTGAGAATCTTTTAATTATGATTTACATTGTGATATCTATGATTCAGTATCTGATTATAAATTAATGTTTTCTCAATAATAATCATGTGAGAAAAATAATTGAAATCCTTTCTCATGGTATCTCGTGGTAAAATTGTAATGTAGTAAATGGAGTAATGTTTAATATTACTAACTCATGATAAATCAGAATTTTGAGATCTTTTGTCACAATTATGAAAATTTCACATTTATGATGAAGTTACGTATAAAGTTACATGTGATTATCATCATGAGAAAACAAACTTTTCACTGAGACGACATAGTGGGTCTACACTGCTGTATCTATTTTTACTTTTTTATTGTCATGTAAACACGTTTCTATCTCTTTCTCTGCTTTACACAAACAGATTAAAACCTTAAGGGGATCTCTTTATACAGATCCACACACATGCAACACATGATCATCTGTTGCTGAGTTTTTGTTCTAACAGGATCTATGTTCATGAATTAAGTAGTAGTAAATGAAATGTGCTCATCTCCTCTGAAGAGTCAGCATGCAAACACCATCTCTCACGCATCAAACATCTAAACAAACACAACATTTCTACTTACATTCTGCTGATAGAAACTCCTGTTGTTGCTGCAATTTCTCTCTCTTTCTGAGAAAATGACAGGAAGTGCAATAGGAAGTGAAGTGTTGAGTTGCTTTGTATTGTGTGCTTCTCTCTTGTTGCTTGGCCGTCTTTCTCTGTGTATATGAATTTTGAGCAACATCATCAGGGCTTCGTAAAACCAAAGGCTACTCTGACGTGCAGGGACGGAGCGTGAATGCCTGCATTTGTTTGAAAACCTAGAGAAGGAAGCAGATACCACGAGCCACAAGTCATGACTGCGTTGCTGTGAAGAAGTGTGCTTGTCAGTACGTGTGGGTGATCTCTTGGTGCAACAATGACAAGAGCAGCACTGGCTAAACTTTTCATCCTCGTGATCCTCGCCTTAATCATCTGCCTCCCAGAATTCTTCTCATTATACAGAGGTGGGTCACCTGAAACGGATCCAGATCCCTGACTGTGTCCACTTGCTTCACTATCCGTTCACAACCTTCTGAAGCATTAAAAAGGAGAAACTTTTGCTTTGGCTCAGCTTTCATAGACTTTTTGTTCAAACTTTAAATTACAGTTCTTACAAAAGTCAGTCTTCAGAAGAAGTAAACTTTATTTTGTTGAGTCTCTTCGCCTTGTTTCTTCTCCTTCATATAGATTCACTGATCCGACCTCTGTCTGTGTTTTTTAGATAAAAATCAGACCTAAATATAGCTGCGAACAACACTGACTGACAGCTGCTTTTAAAATGTGCCTGTATTGTGTTGCCTTGAAAAGCTTTGAGCAGCAGTCTTTGTACTTGTGCACGTGCTTGCCTCTTCTTCCTTGTCTTCCCTGATCTGTCTCTTCCCATCAGACATAAACTCGAGGCAACAGCTTCCATTTTGACATATTGCTCTGATTTCGTACTTGCGAGTATTTTGCTGTTTTTCCCAGTCTAAGTCTGCCTCCACTGAGGAATCGTTCTGAATTTTCTGTTGTTTATTGTCTTTCTCCTTTCAGTAGCAAAAGTGAACTTCCTCTGTCAGCCCTACCGACCCTGTGAGCGAGGGAATCAGGTGAAGGAGGGGGAGTATGAGAACAGTGGTGATGCTGAAATTTACAGAAAAGACATGTGTGACCCTTCTCAGACTCCAGAACATGAAAAGTGGAAGCAGGCCTGCACACAAGACAACCAAAGCAACAGGACTGATTCTGCATTAAGCTCCAGGAGAGGTAGAGAAGATCCAGAAGACAGCTGGTTCCTGTGTCAAACAGATATGGACATGGCAGCATTACACAGCAACATATCTTCTTCAGGTATTGCTCAGATTTTTTAAGTTGAGTGTTTGTTAGCTAGCAGCCTTCCTCTATGGATGGTAAAGTCTTTTTCTGTGTTAGTGAGTCCACCATTTTTATCCAGACTGAAATATCTCAACAAGTACTGGATAGATTTATAACCCCAGCTGAAGAATACTAATAACTTTGCTGATCCTGTGAATTTTCCTCTAGAACTTCTACAAGTTTACAATTGTGTCAAATATCACAACATCAACTTGGTAATTTTTGTTTTTTATGTCTAATAGTTCATGAGGTGCAATAGTTTGTTTAGTGTTTAGTCAAATCGAAACAAAACTAAAAGCATTTCCATCAACTTATGGGTGGTTATATTTTGAGTGTGGTTCTTTGTTGGCAACAAACCCTGACAGATTAATCATTCAATTCAATTCAATTCATCTTTATTTGTATAGCGCCAAATCATAACAAAGATCATCTCAAGGCACTTTACAT
>JAUMHL010000001.1:13015230-13027189 GCA_032362345.1 Sandelia bainsii
TAAATCTATAGCAGCATAACTAAGATGGTTCAGAGTCACCTGAGCCAACTCTAACTATAAGCTTTATCAAAAAGGAACGTTTTAAGCCTAGCCTTAAAGGTAGAGAGGGTGTCAGCCTCCCGAACATTGGCAGAAGATGACAGCTAAAATAGAAAGGTTGTCTTTTCATTTATGTACTGTACTGCATGTGCTACACAGATGCCGTCTTTGTTCAGTATGAGAGGGGAAAGGTAAATAACTATAACACCAGTAATTATGGTCGTCTCACTTCAATTTCAAGGACGAAGAAAGTCCCTGTTACGCGGTGAATCATATCGTTAACATATCTCACGAGGCAGGAATTACACTTTGGCTTTTGGTGAGAGGCTATACAGCCTAACAGACCTGCAAGTATAGTAGTACACTTGTTTTCTTTCATTTCTGGTCAGTAATTTAGACAACAGCTTGTAAGCTTTTAAGTGCCTGTGTAAATATTCTGTACATGCAGGGAAATATGGAGATACTTAATGGACCTACATAGACAGTACAAGTCAAGATTTACAGGAAACAAAGGAGTAACATACTTGTATTTAAGGAGGGACCTAGAAAAGTGCAGTTTAAAAATATTCAGTACATATTGCATAATTAGGAACAGCAGACTTAGCCTATACAGTATTGTTATTTCCCCCACTTTTTCTCCTTGCTCTACAGTACAGTACAGTGTTTACATAGAGACACTGTATGCACTAACTTGATTTCTATCCATCCACAGCTCTAAAGGTATATCTGGAAGTGTCAGTGGAGCTTCAACCTGATGATACAGAGATCCTGAATCTCACCTTGTATGGCCGCAGCAATTACAGCTCCTTACACCTGCACCTTCCTGAGGAGGAAGAAGAGCAGATAAAGATGGGTAATGAAGGAGAGAAGGAGTCGTTTTACTGCTGTCTCCCCGTCCTGCCCACCTCAGAGTTGGCCAATCAAAGCCGCTGTCTTCTTTGGCTTTCTAATCAAACAGTTTTGACAGCTAAAGAAAAGCTGCCATGGAAATGGACACAGAAAGGTTAGTGTCACGGCGAGAGAGCAGCACCTCTTTGCTCCAAGTGTGGTCAGTCTGGCTTTATTTTTAAGACTGGAGAGGAGAGAATAAAAAGCAAAGAAATTGGCCAATCCGTTTTTGTTTAGGTGAAAGTAATTCAGTCTCATTCAAACCCATCTTCTCTCTGTCCACAGTGGAGTCATTTTTTCAAGAGAACAAATTTTCCCTAAATTCTTTTTCGCTTGACTCAATTTCATCTTTATTTCCCTTCCTCTCTGTGTGATCAGTCACACTTTCCCAGAGTTACAGTACATCTTAATCTACTATATACTCCAAGGCTGTATTGATTTTGACTGTCTTTCTATTGGGCTCTCCAACACTCCCCTATGCTTAAAGCAACAACTAAGTCATATTTTCCAGTGTGCATGATGAAAACTGGATATAAATTTCACTTCAAGTTTTCAGTCTCCCTCTTCAAGAATTTTCCACATTCTGCCTTTCTGTTTCCTTTCAGCTCTAATGTGTAGCTGCTATACTTCGCCTCCAGCTCCTTTTTTCCTATTTCAGACTCTTTCTTCTCTTCTCCTTTATGTACATAACATATTTCTTCTGATATTTTTTTAATCTCTTGCTCACCAGTTATTTAACAATTATATATATATATATATATAACAATTTGTTATTCTTTTCCAACCTTATGACAATGCTTTTTTGGGCTTAATATATGTTAAATAATCACAAAGCATTAAATACCAAGGATTTGCTAGTTCAGGGTACTTAAATTTGTGTTGTAAATCAAAAACGTTGTGTATTATCATAAAATACAATACTAAGGGTTACAAATGGACAAAAACAGTGACCTGACGGTTAAAGCACATACCACATAACTGCAATATGAAGAGTTTTAATCCTGGCAAGGACACCTCTATTGTGCGCATTTGTTTCCTGTGTGTGCACTGAGAGAAATCGACTGTAAAAATGAAGGAAACATTTTAAGCTTATCTTAAGGTCTGGATAACTGTTAGGGATTTTTATTTCTGTATTGTTATTGTATAGAGTAAAATATTAACTGTTTTCATAAAGTAACAGTTGTCCCAAGACATTTCTGTTTCCAAACCCTGTCTGTTCTAATCCCTCTCAGGTGAGTGGCACTGTATATTTAGGGCGCTCTGGTTGGCTCTGCTGTGTGTGATTCTCCTGACTATTGTTTCAACCGTAATCGGACTGATCTACTGGCAGAGAAGCTCATGCAGTAAGACATGCACACAAACACACACTCATTAATTAATTAAGTTCATTAATTAAGTGCTTGAAGCTGACCTGAATATGTTTCTTTTTCATCAGAAAACTCCAAGGTGCGCCCTGTTGATTACAGCCTCACTGCTCAGCAGTTAAATGGTGAATAGAAACTTATGCCCTGACCTTTCTATTCTTCTTCATTTGTTCTTCATTTACATTTACACTTTCAGACTTTACTCAGACCCTGTAGAGTCAAATGCTCATCTTACAGTCAATTCATGAAATTTTGAAATATTCAATTAAAAACACTTAATTTAGGGATGGAAACTGGAAGCAAACAAATTATACATTACAAAATCCCAAATTAATGTCAAAATGTAAAGGTGCATTCCAGTCTTCTTCTGCAGCAGTTTACAAGTCTACTTTGCTACTGCATAAAACCACTCTTCCTTGTACTTCTTTTTACATGAAAGTTAATACATACAAATATATTCCTGATGGTATTAGCTGAAAATTGTATCACTGTATGACAGTATACAGTATCATCTAAAAATCTACCCCTATGTCATCATAATCCTGGGAAGATCTCAAAGGATAATTCGATTTGTATGGTTGTACCATGTTTATTGTTATTAGCTACCTCCAAAACATCAACATTAAGAGGAAATAGACAGATTATAGTTTGTAGTATAGTTTGTAGGCACCTCTTTGTCTGATACACTGTGTGTTTCTGATGTTTCATTTAGATGGAGAGAAGCACACAGAAACGGCTCCTAAAGGTAACAAAATTCTTACCATTTTAGGTATTTTATTATTGTATTATTGATAATTACATGGTTTTATTTGTCTCTTTGCCCAAAGCATTTTAATCCTAGTTCAAGCATTTAAATCACCGTGTTTGCTACATGTGTGTATATACAACATACTGTCTATTTTTTTTATTACATCTTTGACATTCATGACATTTGATTGTGGTAGATTGAGTAAAGTGGGAATCTAACAATCTGTTAATGTCTGATAGGTACAATCTCTCATTCGTATAAGTCTCAGTCTCGGTCAGGTCAGTATCTAAATGCATACACACTTTAATTATTTAATGAATCTATTGTTTCAGTCTTTTGACAACTTTTTCCTCCCAAACAATAGGACTGTCTCCCATTCCAGAGTCAGAAATTCAAGGTAGGAAATCACATAAACAGTTTAACAAATTCAGAAAAATGAATCTGATCACATGAACATGAAACATAATTCTTTCTATGAGTTTGTGCATTCATTCTTCCATGTTTATTTTTTTAGAGGATATAGAAATGCTGCTGGATGGAAATGTTGACAACTGTTACACGGGTAAAGTCATTATCAAAATAATCATACAAGCTGAGAGAGGCTTTATAGTGTGTAATTTTGTTGATCGATTTGTTTCCATTGAGAACCACAATTGAGTGGTACAGCAGAAGAACTTTTGGAAATCAAACTAAAGGCAGCATGAGACCCCAAATCAATCCACTCCAATCCAAAGTATTAGAAAAATATACATCCTGCAGCTTTAAGTAAAAGAGTAGAGTAGAAATACTGCTGCTTTCAAAGTCTAAATGTGACCAAGCAATAATCCAAAGATTGCTGTTGAAAAGAATTTTTTTTTTTCTCTCCTATGATTAAATAGCTGAAGAAGAAATGCAGCAGATAACTCAAATAATAATGTTGGGCTAGAATGAACTCTATAAAGGCTAGTGCAGAGTTATGCCAAAGAAAAGTATTTGTCACAAAATCCCACACAATTTAAATGAAAAAAACTTCAGCACCACTACCCACACACAGCAAACTAGACTCACTCAAACCACACAATAAAGCATGGATTCAATATGTCTACTCTACTACTCAGCTCCACATTAACACTGCAACAAGTCCACAGAAAAACAGGACAAAACAAAACAAATAAACACACACACAAAAAAACTTGGCCCAGTTGATTGAAATTAAAGACTACGCTACAGGTTAATGATACATCTAGGAAAACATCAAGCGTATCGAACAGTTTGACTTAAAGCCCACGAACTTAAGAAAACAACTACACAACAACTGCAGTGAAATGAAAGAAACTAAACTTCTAACATGTTGGACTACACGTTTTTTACACCATTCAGAGAGGCTAAATTAGGAGAATAAATTAATGATAAACCAAAGGCAATAAAAATGATCCATGATTCATCAACATTATTCTTGCAAATAATTTCTTGACTGAAGTGGATTAGAAATCACGTTTGGGTCCCTTTTGATATTTATAATTTTTTTCATGATTATACAATTTAAGTTTTAAAATACCTACCGTATCAAACACCAAACAAAGGCTGTGCTTAGCTTCTGGTTCTCAGGTGTGTCTCAGCGCAGGAAGAAAAGGGCCAGGTGAGCTCCCCTCCCCTTTTATAGACTCTGCTCCTACCCTGGATCCTAGTGCTATACACTTCCTGTTACCTTTCCCCACACATACTACCTAAAAATAATACCATCAAAATACAATTCCAGCTAGAGAACATACTCACTGAGCACATTAGACAATTGTTGGTGAAATTGGGACTAATTTGACCTACTTCATGGTCTGCTGGGCAGCTTATTGTATACAAATGCATGATAACATGGCTTTTCAGAACTGGTTGAGTATATTTTTTTTCAGTTTAAACCTGTAGTAGCCAATAAATACAAATAAATAAATTAGTGCTACTGAAATGTAGTTCCATAGGTAGAATGTAGCCTACTTACTCACTACCCACCACTGACACTTTCCAAATAAACTGTATCTATTTTACTGTAATGTTCAGTTTACATTCAGTGTTTCTAATCTGTGTTGTTACACACTTTCCCTGTCTTCCAGCTCCAGTTTGTTTATCAGTCTTTGTACTTTGTCTATCTTCAGCGAAGCTGCACCATCGTGGCCATCTGTCCACGTCGTCGCTCACTGAGGAACAGGTCTGGTGACAGAGGAGCAGCTACGGGAAAACAGAACTTAAAAAACACTGGAGAGATGTAAAATTGATTGATTCACCTACTGACTACCTTTACATTGAAAATAAACATATCTTAGACACACGAAGTTGGTTAAACCCTGTTTATTTTCAACAATTCAAAGTTAAATAAATGACTTGGCTTCCAGACATTTTTCCTAAAGCAGAAGCACAGCTGATAAGCAGTTTTAAACACTTTAATCTTTTTTACTAATTTCTTCTTTAGGGTGGGAAATATGCTTTTATTTGAGTTAGATACCACTCTAATGTCCATCTGCTAAATATGTAGCTACAACCAGCCATTAATTAGCTTAGCTTAGCATAAATACTAGAAACAGGGCACAGAGCTATATAGCTAGCTGTCCTATAGTGTGTATTTTAAACACACGTAAATAAAAAGACATGAAGATAAATGATAAAACATGTTAATTAGTAAGTTTTACATGAAGTTGTAGGTGTTTTGTGTTACCTTTGAACAGAATCAGGCTAGCCATTTTCTCCATTTCTATGTTAAGTTAAGCTACTAGCTGTGACTTTATATTTAGCATACAGAGTTTGCTGTGATTTTTATATTCTTATCTAACTCTCAACTAGAAAACAAATTAGCAGAATTTCCAACATATCAAAATGTTGTGATTTTAACACAAACAGGACACAAATCAAACGTTGCTTCAAATATTTTTAAATTACCAACACAAACATGTAGTGTATAATCACTAATACTGGTATTTTGTCTCAAACTAGATTAAACAATTAAGCAAAATATTAATTTCATAAGTGTAATTCATTCTGTTAAAACAACAATGACCTATAGGGAGTGCAACGAAAGTCTAAGCAAACATTAATGTAGTGTCTCTACAACACAATCAGTCATTTCCGTCTTTGGTTCAGCTTTTGGCAACAGAGAAACATCTTTGTCAGACAGAATGAGTCACAGCTGAGCTTAAATCAGCTCCGAACACCGTTTAGTTCTTCAAAGCTAAATATCAACTGCAAAATAACATTCAGAGATACAACATGGAAGAGACACACATACAAACTGCATGTGGTTCATTCCTACATGTAAGTTAATTAAACTTTTATATTGAAGATTACATTCTGCATATGTAAACAATATCTTCTGTCTGTTGCTATGGTACTTAATGTAGATAAAAGCACTTAATCTGGAATAATCTATTCTCTATACTGTACTGTACAACAATAGATACGTGTGTGTGTGTGTGTGTGTGTGTTAGTGCTGTGTCTGTGCTGCTGGGTCTGTGACAGGTCGGCAGTGTTGGCTCTGGATGTGAGAGATCTGCAGGATGGGCAGCAACAGCTGAAATGCATTCTGGATGTAGTTGGTACTGTTGGAGCCCTGAGGACAGAAGACGTTTGACCCTCATTATCATCATCATCAGATCCGTCATTTCACCAAAGTGGAAAATTGTCTTGTGAAACATACACGTGTGTATTTGTGGATCGTTTTTATATTTAAAATGCTGACTGCATTTGTATAACATCAAATATGTCATTAAACACTGCATTTGCATGTCTCCCCATTAACAAATGAAACATGATCAATAATCACATTAATCACAGTTCTTATTAAAACATTTCCTGCAGTCATCATCAGGCTGAGACAGCTACGTCATTAATTTAATTTATTACAAACTGATTATAATCAAGATAGGTTGAGCTAAAAATCTGTGTCACACCTCTAGCAGCACACCGTCTATCAGTGGATTCAACTCTTCTGCTTTCCTCTGGCCCTGAGGGAGAAAGCGAAAAATTAGACACAGGAAGCAGCACTGATGTAAAACCAAGAATTGCAAATCAGTAGTTTGAAAAAAACAAAAACATGCAAACATGTAAAAATACAGAAGACAAACATTCAAGAACAAGTAGGATGATGTTTTAGATTTTCCTCATTGTTAACAAATCCCAGGATAAAACTACTAACAGTGACAGTATACTGTATAGTTTATTCATCAGTGTCATAGACCCCCATTATATTCCACACACTATTCAAAACACATAAAAGAACCACACCCTTCCACTGAGTGACATGTTCCTCCATCACCATGGAAAAGTACACTACGAGTAACTGACTTACTGGAATTCTTGCTTCATAAACCAGTGTGTTTCACAACTTTCTTCAGGGTGTTTACAAATGTGGAATATATACAGTACATACTGTACTTCACAAGAAGTGTGTGATCTTTGTCAATACAGACAGATGGACAGTCTCCAAAGGAAGCTCCAACTCTAACACAGAAATTTTAATACTTCATTACCCTCACTTCCATGAGCATGAGCACTGTATTCTCAGTCAGCCTCAAAAACACTGTCCCGCTGTGTAAGTGCTCACTAGATTATGAAACGTGTGTTAATCTGTAGCTGAAAACAGTCCCTAAGAAAAACAATATTACCTGTGTGAGTAATATTTGCAAAAAACTGCAGTAGTTAGTAGGAAATTACTATTGGCAAACTTTTTTTAGTTAATGTATTGTTATCCTTTTCTAACATATTTTTTCCATATTAAAGCATACCCCAACAAGAAGCAGAGTATCAGAGAACTTCTTGGCCAAACACTCCACCTCCTTACACATAGCACATGTCAACCTAAAACAAAAAAATAAATGACATATTAGTGAAATGCACACGTCTCAGAGTAGTGCTCCTCACATACGTAAACACACACACACACACACCGGGTAAGGATGTGTGCTTGGTCTCTGGCAGGTTTCTCCAGCTCCTGGCCATGAAGGATGAGCTCTGCCACCTTGTGGAGCTGCTCGATACTGCGAGCTGTCACTTCAGCCAAACTGCCGACTGAGGACAGGTATACAGCCTGTACAGCGAGAGACGAACATCAATGTGTTAATACTACATCAAATCAGACTGTGAAAGCAGGGGAAGACAGAGTTTAAATTAAAACATTAAATAAAATATCACATAACTTTGCTGAGTGGACCTCACCTCTACAGGGTCAGCCTCTTTCTCCTTCTTTTCCTCCTCTCCTCCCTTCACCTCCTCCCCCTGCTCCTCTCCATGCTTCTCCTTCTCCTCTGTTTCGTCCTCTCCGGGCGAGGCTTCTCCTCCTGGGTGGTCCTGCGTTTCCCTACCAGCTGTCTCCACAGTGACAGGCCGTTCCACCTCGCTCACCCAATCATGGGCCCTCATCCGAGCCTGGAGATGCATAATTACCATCCGTCAGCTCTGCATGGTGAGAGATTGCCATCCTAATGTATGCTAATTATATGCGTATACACAAGTTTATGCTAATGTGGGTTACAGATATATGAATTTGATTATGCTTCAAAGGTGATAACATTTATATTACCTCTAAGACTGCAGCAGGAAAGAGGGGATGTTAAAGTGTCTTATGTGTGTGTACATGTCTTCCTATGATTGTGAGGACAGCTTCTAGCTCAAAACCATCGTTGTTAGGACTTTTCAGCACTGTGGGGCCATTTTGGCAAGTCCTCACAACTTCAAAGGGCTGCCTGAGGATTAAGGTTGCACTTATTTGTAATGGTGAACGTTAGAGTAAGCAGCTGAGGGAATGCATTTGGTCAGTGAGTGTCCACACAACTGTAGAAAGACCAACATTTCACAGGAATACAAATTGCACAGGAAGGAGGAGATTGTGCAAGTGTTTCTCTATGATGTGATGATCAATATGGTCCAGGAACTGTTTTGTAAGAAAAGGTCATGATTTACTTCTAGTAGACTTTTAGACCTAGTTGACTTCAGCCACAAAATTTCCAAGAGTTCCCAGAACGCCGCCTCTCCTCCCTTCTCCTCCCTTCACCTCCTCCCCTTGCTTTCCATAGAAAATGAGTATGAACTTATGCTTTAACTGTACATCATCTGTACATCAGTTGATTAATAGCCAGTATCAATATGGACTAATGTATACCACTCGAGTAATTAAAGACTTTTATAGTAATGAATTATAAATTAATCAATTTGAAATTAATTTTAAAAACTAATTCACTATAATCTGTAGGTGATTATACTGTAGAATTGGACTGGACGAGAATTGTGTGATATGTTTCCATATTGAAGGTCAAACAGCACTGCAGTACATAGTATAGTAGTAAAATGGAGCCTATGTACAGTATATTAATTATATTACTGCTAGCTACACACATTAGTATATTCATTCATGGGTTTTTTTCACAGAATTAAGCTTCAGATTTCACCCCATAGATGGATTTAATTGAAATTTCAGTGTCTGTCTTATAGATATACTGTATAAATAATTAGTTGTATGTGTACATAAAGTACTGATGTAACAGAGGGGCTCAACCTTAGATTCATACCTGAGTTGAATTAGTTGTAAATATTACCTGATAAAGATCTAATGCTGAAACATTAGGCTTGCACTTAAAAGTTTACTCTTTATCTCTTGAGATTGTTCTTGCCTTTTAGCCAGTTGATATAATGTTGCACAGACTAAATGAGTCACCTTGTTGAGTTTGTCCGGCGTGGCAGCAACATGAAGCTCAAACAGCAGCTCAGTGAGAACACTCACAAACTCCTCGCCATCAGCAGCTGACAGAAACACACACACACACCATGTCAGTATACTTCTATGTTCTGTTTAAGCCATAGATGCATGAAGTGTAAAATGAGAACAGATTTCTACCACATGCCAGTAATGCTCTGAATTCCCCCATGCTGAGCTCAAGATGATAATATTCTGTTGTGCCTTCAGCTATAAGCACAACAGAGATTTGATGAACTTCTGATTCTTTTAGTATTTCTGCAAATTTAATGCAAATTCCTTTATATTACAGCACACATGCAGATTTGATGTCTTGATCATCTGATAAATTGGTTTGCTTTGAATCTGTGATCTGTGAATGTGTCAGTGGCCCCTGAACACCCAACACTGGATCAGGCACCGTATTCAACCCTGCAGATAGATACATCTGCCTGCTTTGAACTCTGCACTGCTCTGACGTTGCCTGAGGGCACCTGTCACACAGTTAAGGTTTACATATGGCTTTTAAAATGTAAAATGACAAGTGGCTGTTGAGGTAAGATAGAGACCAAAACTTTAAATGACATGGCATTCCCTCCACACTGAATTTCACTTTGGTAGAACATTTTCTACTTCTATAGAAAATAGAGTAGATCATGAACAGAACAACTACAAAAATACTTTAGTCTTGGTGCTGACGCCTTCAGGAACATGTGTACTCTTCATATTAAAGAGCCAGGCAGCATCTCATCATTTTCCTTCCTATCATTCTGTATCACTAGTCACTAATAACAGAGACGCATAATATGTAACGTCTTGCAGCATGTATAAATCGTATCGTAAAGAGTAAATAGGAATTATGTAAATTTGGGAGCTCCTTCAATTAAAAAAGGTACTCATGCAATTTGGTGTTGCACTTTGTTAGATTTGGGAAAATTGTAATAGGGAGACACAAAAGGTCAAAACTAATACAACAGAGGTTAAAATTTCCTGTATGTTATTCTCCAGCATGGGCCAAGCCCCAGGAAGCTGGGACCCTACACTTCCTATTACGCAACTCTATTCAAATTCAACCAAAGTGAAACACAGTATATCTTCAGCTCTAGGTGCTTCTGATGAGTGTTTATGTCCCCATTCCAGGGTCGACCAAAAGCCACTGATCGTGGGTCAGTGCTCAGGGACCACCTCCACCTCCATCAGGTGTGACGGTTGGTTTAGGTCACTCACACAGGGGGGTAGAACAGTGTAATTGGGAACTTAGATCACCATTATCCTTCGTCTGTTCTCCTTTTTCTTTTTCCTCTTTCTCGCCTTCCTCCTCCTCCTCCTCCCCCTCTCGCTTGATGAAGATATCTTTGATGAAAATCAGCTCCTTCTTCACCTCCTCCAGCTCCTCCTCCGTCAGGGAAGACAGGAACGCTTGGACCTAGGAGTAGATATATGACTTAATCCACACTAATTTAAACAAACTGCGCTTCCACTCTGTATCCCTGACACTTGTGTCTTACCTTGGCCTCACTCTCATTGGACAAAATCTCCAGGGCCTCGAGGTGTGACAAGCCCTGGTAGTCGTCAAACAGAATACCATAGTGCGCTGTGGGAGCACTGATTGGCTGATTGCTCAGACGTGCCCGCTCCTTCTCCTTGGCTTCCTTCAACATCTGAAAAATCACAGCAAAACATTACTGTCACACTGCAGCAAAGCTATTTTAGAGATATTACAGAATGTGGATTCCCACTGAAAAAAATATACTGTCAGCACAGAGACATGATAAATACGCTTTACATTATTACTCTCTCTAATATGAGATATATTGTTTTTTTATGTGTGTGTGTGTGTGTGTGTGTGTGTGTGTGTATGGTCATGCCTGACTCAGTGATGCAGTCTTCTGCATAAGGGTCTTGGTCTTTTTGAAACCCGGGTCACTCTCAGCAAGAACAGTCATGGTCTTTTTTCCAATGAACTCCAAAGCATCCAGACCACCAGTGATAACTGACTTACCCTTAGAGAGACAAAAAGCACAAATCACCAGACATACAATCCACCTCAGATTCCTGAAAGAAAAAGGCAGGATAAAAATAAAAATACCCAGCGTAAATGAGAATAACAGGATACTATCTTAAAATTTTGAGGCAGGGCAGTGTTTCTGAGGCAAAATTACACTACTCACAAAAAGTTAGGGATATTTGGCTTTCGGGTGAAATTTATGGAAAACGTAAAAAGTTCACACT
>JAUMHL010000001.1:13027289-13057372 GCA_032362345.1 Sandelia bainsii
AAGTTCACCTGTAAAGGTTATAGTGCATTTTAGGTTCATCCTGAAATTTCACCCGAAAGCCGAATATCCCTAAGTTTTTGTGAGTACTGTATGTCATGACATGATTAAAATTGAAAATTTGTAATCAAAACTATGACAAATCCACATTACTACTTATAACTGTTCAACATAGTAAATAAATAAAATATTAACATTAAAATTTTGACTTTCAATTTGAGTTTAAATGAAATGAGATAATGAGTAATTAATTTATAAGTTAGTACATTACTGTGTTGCATTTTCTATGGGGACCTAATGTTATTATTTCCAGTTAGTCTAATCCTTTATCAATCAGTTAAAACATTTTTTATTTATATTTGGCCTTACACTTGACATGATAGAGTTTTCTGATTTGAATTTACTGTGACTGGTCTTTTTGTATTATATCCAACACTATCTTCAGAGATTTTTCAAGTAAAAACTTTATTGGTGTGTGTGTGTTTAGTTCACTGCACCTGAACACATAGTGAGGGCAGAAGGTGTCCAAAAGAGCAGCATATGTCTTAAAATTCAATTTACTGTAATTTTGAATTAGATGCCTATTAACATAACACCACTGTCAATATCTTGGAACAAAGCAGAAAATCAAGATCATGCCTCAAATAACATGAATTTCTTGAACCAAGTATGTTTGTATTGAAAATTGTGGAGTTTCTCTCTGCTGGTTTTCATCACATGAGTCTGTGAGCTTGTGTGTGTTCACTCACGGTGTTCTGCACAGCATGTGTGATTGTAGAAAAGACACCCCTACTAGAAGGTGCACCACTTGGAGAAGAAGTGAACTCCCTGTTGCTGGACAGGTCGGCCTCTCCACCTTCTCCTCCTCCCTCTCTTGTCTCCTCTGCTCCAGCCTCCTCTTCTCGTGCCTCTTCTCCTACGGAGGTCCTGTGGAGACGCAGAGCTTCTCCTGCCTTCACCTTCACAGAGGTCAGGCTCTGACCTGCACCCAGAAACACACAGAGTTAAAGACTTGTAGAGGGTGGGAACATACAGTAGAGAGGACAAGAAAAAAGTAGAAAGAAAAAAAAATGGACAAAAGAAAAAATAAGACGTACCCACTGTGGAGGTGGCACTGCTCAAAAGAGATTTTCCCCATGAACTCCAACCTCCCCATCCTTTTCCTTTCTCTTGAAGTGTCTTCTTCATACACAAACACACGTAAACATTACAATATTAGTTAGAAAACAACATTCTTAATTCTTTATCATGCAAGATTAGTAAATGTACAAGAAGATACAATATGAGCTGCTACTTCAGACACAGTTGTTATTTGAAGCATCAAAGATTGAACTGAATTACAGGTGCAACGTATGACCACGATTATTTGATTAATTTAACAGAATTTTATCTTGGTCCATAAAATATCAGAAAATACTGACAAATGACAATCACAGTTTTCCAGAGCTCCAGGTGACATCCTTTTTATTTTGATCCACAGTCCAAATCCTAAAGATACTAACTCCTAAATTATTCATTAATCACATAAGAAAAGCAACAAATCCCCATAAACAAGAAACTGGAACCAGGATTTATTGTCATTTTTGCTTGAACAATTATTTAAACAATTATTTTACTACCAAAATAGTTTGTGATCTGCCCTTTGACTAATCACTTAATATTGTAATCATTTCTAAAGTCAGTTAAAATATTGGCTATATTAGCTAATATCACTATTGTCTTGAAAAATCCAGAATTGAAGATTATAGTATGCGTTGTATGTCAACAAAATATAATCAAAACTAGACACAGTAGAGAAACTACTACTGCTACAAACCTCCACATCATCCTCTGCAGCCTCTGTGTCCGGTTCCAGACTCACTGGCTGGTCGCATTCGATCACCTGCGCCTCGGCGGCAGGCTCTGCTTGGTCCGTCTGACCCTCCGAAGCATTCGTAAGCGCAGTGGTGTCCTCTGTCATCTCCTCTGTGGACTGTGGGAGGTTGAGACTCTCAGTGATCAGAGAAGGTTGCTGAGGGGCTGAGGGTGGTGCGAGGGCTGCTGGGACATCCTGACTGGAGTCGGGGTCAGTGTGGTGGGGGTGTGCAGGTGGACTGGTGTTCTCTACAGAGGGGCCTGTGTCAGTGGGGTCAGCCTGGGACATGATGATCTAGAAGAGGAGACACCTGATTTGAGAAAGTGCTGATCTGTTCTTTGTTCTTCTATGTTGTCATATCAATTAATTAACAACACAATTTCAATTAAGCCTGCAACTAATGAAATTAGCTTGACAGTTATCTTTTTCTAATAATTCACTTGCTCTACAAAATGCTGAAAATGTGACAAATTCTATGGTGATGTCTTCAAATGCTTGTTTTTTCCAGCTATCACCCCTAAACCCCAAAGATAATATATTATAAAAAAGGGAAAACTATAATAACTTTACACATAGAATAATAACACTCACTATAAATAAATCTCACTGATTAGGTGAAATTATTAAGTGATTATCAAAACAGTTTAAAATTCATTTTTTTGTCTGTCAACCAGTTGATTAGTCAAGCTCTAATTTCAGTGTGCACAACTCCCAGTGCAAACACTCTAAAGAGCCTGACCTAAATTCTTAACAATAAACACAAAACATACAAACTGCAAATGCTCAGTTTCAGACCAGCACTAAGTTCAAAAGCTCATGACATACAGATCATTAAATCAATTCAACATTAGTCCTGTTCCAAGTGCTTTATGCTGCAGTGATGGTCACTTGTCTGATACTTAAAACTTGTTTTGTGTGCTTTATAATATCGTAGCAGATTACTGCATCTTTAATGAATGATCTTACAACTGACTGAAAACTGATATTATTAATTATTATTATTATTATTATTATTATGCACAGAACTGATAAGAAAAATGAAGCAATGGAGCTCTGACTAACTCTAGGCTACATTATTTATATTTACTGTATTAAAGTATATTTAGGAATGAAATGACTTCCTAATCTGTGATTTATTTCTATAAGTTACCATTTTTCACATTGTTTTTGTACAATCTTTGCACACCGTGCTGTTTGTCATAAAATCATGACCAATGATGCATTTAAAAAAAAAAGAGGCTATGTGGGTTTTTAAGCACAAATTATCGGAAGAATTGTTGAAAACAGAGGCAAAATGACCACATCATTGATTCAACATCACCATCTATAGGTGAGTTGTTGTACCGTTATAATGATAACTGTCAGCCCCTTGTTTTCAGTCACATTTAAAGTGTATTTAAGGATGTTTTTGACAGCAGCATGTCATTTATAAAACCAGCTGCATGACCACGATGGTGAAGAACAGACTGACAACACATCTGTTCGGAAAAAAACACTATTAACCTACAACAGCTTTCAAGTTAACGTGACAATGTCGCTTTAGTTTCAGAAGAATTTAAAAGTAAATCTTAACGCATCACCTGTCAAGTTAGAAATACTTTTCTACTGCTGGTCAAACCAAAACAATCGTTTTATACTGATGAACTTTAACACGAGTTTTCTCCACGTCTGACAAAACCGCTCCTGCTTCTTTTAACAACATCTGAACACATTTTTACAGCGTGATAATAAACAGAAAAACATCAAGCAGACTGTCACCAATGAACCACAGCTCTGTTTAAAATGAATTCATATGACAATTAGGCGACTATTATTCACAGTATTATTTTCCTGACGTGGAACAAAACACGTTTTAAACTCAGACGCGTAGGTATTTTAATGAAAAACCTCCTGTTTGTCTGCAAATGTTTGTTATTAGCTGCTTCAGTCAAAGGTAAAAACTATTAAGCTCAAAGACCGTTTTGTTTTGAGAAAGTGACGGTGCAGCTCACCCGTTTGGTGCCAGCCAGCGGCTCGTCTTCCGCCCCGCCACGTCGACAGGCCCCGGTAGGTGAACCCGCCGAAGAGGGACAACAGTCAAGATGAGTCCCTGCCTCGGAAGACAACCGAAATCAGGTCATTTAGTTGAAGAAGTACTTAAGTATTTACTTGGGTAAATGTATCAGTCATTACCTCTGTTACAAAATATAAAATAAAAATCTGAATGTTAAAGTGTTACCATGAAGACATAAGCTGCTTTAATACTAAAGGTAAACAGGCAGCAGAACGTCCCATTTCTAATAATCACACCACACACATCACACGCTGTAATGTTACAGCTGGTAAATGAGACGCTAATTTGAATTACTAATAATAAAATGTATTTTAAATAGCGTGAAATCATAATCAAGTTGCTGATTATATTTTGAAGTCATAATTTGATTCATAGCTTAAAATACATAAAATTGAAAGATGAATGTAGTAAAGTACAAGAAAGTATAAGTACAAAATGTGCCGGCTATCGCAGTAGGAGCGTAGACAGTAGCTGAAAATGTAAACACTGAGAGTATTAGACTAAACAGTTCTGTTCTTTTCTGACACAATATAATTCAGGACAGATACATTAATATGAAACATAATAATAACTATAATATCAGACCACGTTACTGTGCCGCTGCCTCTCAGCAGTTTCAGTCGAACACGGAAGTGAACGGGGCGGAACCATCTCACCTCGTCTGGACACTTTTGAAGTGGTTTAAAGACTAAATACGGTTCCTTTCATTGTCCGTGTTTCTACAGTAAGTCCAAATTTTCGATAAATATTCTAATGTAATAGAATAATAGAAACACAAATATAAAAAATCCAAAGTAGGTGTATGTTTGTATATTTGTTTAATACTCTATATTTACACCCCTGCATAGAGCGGCTCGTTGGTCTAGGGGTATGATTCTCGCTTAGGGTGCGAGAGGTCCCGGGTTCAAATCCCGGACGAGCCCAATTTTTTTTTTACTTCCCCTTATAACGTACTTTATACAGCAAATGTCTAACAGCATCGAACTTCTGTAAATTCATACAGACACACACACAATAGCTGTATACAACGATAGTTTTTGAATAATAATGAATAATTTAACACTGAAAGTTGAGACGAAAGTTGAGAATATTATCCTCTAATCTGTTATTTATAGCATACTATAGTCTGTTACTGCTGTAGATGGATAGATAGATAGATAGATAGATAGATAGATAGATAGATAGATAGATAGATAGATAGATAGATGGGGGTTGAATGGGGATTATAGTTATCCTGTGTGTATGACAGTGATGGAAGGAATATTAATATACTGTACTTAAGAAAAAGTAGAACTACTACAATATAAACACACTCAATTACAAAGTCCCACATTAATCATTTAAGTAATAGTACAGAGAATAAAGCAGGAAAAATGTACTTAAAGTAACAAAAAGTACTTAATATGAAAAAATAGAGGTTTGTACATACTGCATTAAACTAAAATAATGCAGAAAATAAACTGAATACTACTATTACTATTACTACTACTACTACTATTATTATATAAATCTACTATATATCAGTATGATGTAATAAAAGCTACATTAGTGGAGTAAGAAGTACAAGTTGAGTAAAAGTATTATGTAGCTCAAGATGCAAATAATTGATAAATAGGATATATTATTACATTACATGATCATCATGTGATGATGTCGTTCAGCTAATCTACTAACATCTCCATCAACTGTTTCAGCACAAACACAATCCTGAATTGAAGACATAAGACAAGTAATTGCAAATATTATCAATAAGTTTATTAAGTGGTATGAATATTCTGTTTTAAAATAAATGCAAAATTGCAGACAGACCTGTACAGTTATATGTTCACAGTTTAACACGTTCCCTTTGAATTGCCAACGTTTAGATTAAAAGGAGATAGACACAACATTATAGAAATGTATAATATCCATTATTATAAGAGTATCAAAATCATGCCTAATAAAATCCTTTAACTGCCCTTTCAGTCTAATAATCAATTATAAAATATATTCATGTATATATTACAACTTATATTTGCAGATACAAAAACATATACAAGCAAAAACCACAAATAGTATCCAGGAGCAAATCTGAGCCGCTACATTCGATGTGTGCACATTGGATACGTACAAAGACGCTATACACAAGGCTACTGCTTTCTCCAGAAGCTGCAATAAAATTGTGCTCAAGATGTTGATGGCTTTTTAATAATGACGGTGTAGTGGAACATTATTTGCTATATTATAACATTTAATTGGAATCATATGGGCGTACTAGAATTAAATGGCATTTTCTTTCAAGGAAAAGTGGAAAGGTGGTTGGAATAAAACTCATCTGCTCCTGATAAACAACAATTAATGAGCAAATTTCCCTGCTTTGCACTTTGTATTTTTCCCATATAAAAGTGTCATACAATAAAAAAAAAAAAAAGAAGGCTACCACGGTGTCACATCACAAACCAAAATATAATTCATATCATCGATACATAAACTTGATATAAGACATTTGTAAGACATAAGACATTTCATTGCTTCTACCCTTAAACCAACCAAGTGGTGCATTTTCCTCACTATCAAAATAATGCCCCTGTGCAGCAACTTTCACATTTTCTCAATGAAAACATAAGAACACTTTTCACTCTGACAATGAATGAGACCCACAGTCCCTCTTTTTTCCAACCCAAATACCAAAAGCACACAAAACCAAGGATGAACTGCTTTTATTAAGTGCATGTATTCTGCTTTGTGTGCTGTTAAACGTGTGCATGTAGGTATGTACAAGCGAGCATTGGCTACCTGTTTATTTGTTAAAGTCACTTCATGATGTAAGCTGATAGAGGCAGATGAGGTGTGTGGTGTTTCAATGTTCCTGTTAGCATAAGCGTTGTTACAGGTAGCTGCGCTTATTTAAAAAAAAAGAAAAAAAAAAAAAAGAAAGCTGAAGTACGTATGACACGATGCACAGCAGGTGTGATATGATACATTCTGGAAAGTTTCACATTATAATGGCCCAGCTGGCATGTGTGTATGTGTTTAAGTCTGTGAAAGCATGCGATGAGAAATGAGAGCTGATGTTGCAAAAAAAAAACAAAGATGCTTGAGCAAATTGTGTGGTTTTTAAACGCAGCGTGTGTTGCGATTTGGTTCTGTGGCCACAAGGGGACGCTGCTCTCAGTCCAGCTGAGACGCCGCATCCTCATTTAAAAAAAAAAAGGGTCTGGACCTTCCACAGCTGATCAGAGGTCGGGTACAACACCCACACTGCTGTTATAATGTCAGATTGAGCTGATGATAAATCTGCAGACAGGATGCTGTAACGATTAGACGAGTAGTAGGCGGAAACCAGCTCATATTCGTGCTGAGGTGAAAGGCTCTAAACTTGCACCCTGAGGAACATTCCCCCACACCCTGCAGGAGTCCAATGTGTAAGGCCAGCTCTTTAAAATAAAACCTCTCAAGTCAAAGTGGTACAGTCCACAACTGAAACCAGCACCGAGTTTCTTTGAAGACGCCCGTCGCGCTGATTCACACCAGAAGGTGACGCTTCTTGTGCAAAGCCAGGTGGTCAGAGCGGGAGAAGCTGCGTTCGCAGTCAGGACACTGGAACGGTTTGACTCCTGTGTGCTTGCGGAAGTGTCTCGTCAGCTCGTCTGACCGAGCAAACTTCCACATGCAGCCTTCCCACATGCACTTATAGGGTTTCTCACCTGCATATACAGAGAAAAAAAGAGGACGATTATTAAGAGGTTTGTAAAAGATGTAAATGTAAATTTATAAAGACTGAAAATGCACTGCTTGTGTGTAGATCAAGATTCTTACCGGTGTGTGTCCTGCGGTGTGCTTTTAGGTGTGAGCTCTTGGTGTACACTTTGTTGCAACCGGTGAAGTCACAGCGGTGGATTCGTCGTTTTTTCAGGGTGTCAGGGGAGTCAGGAGGCAGAGGATGCTTCGTGCCCGAGTGAACTATTACTGATGGGTTGTTACCCCTTTGAGAGACACAGGGAGGGAAAAAAAAGTGTTAAAGGCAACTGCAGATACTCTGCACCTGACTTGACCAGCAGAGGGTGCTGTCGTCTTGTAACAGACGCCTCCTTCATTAATTTGAACTCTTAATGCAAGTTTAATTTGGATGCAGCTTCTCTACGTAGCAGTTACAACTTTTATCAGTGAGGAAGTTGAAAAACACCTCCCGCCTTTACCAGTGTACCACGCCTTTACTTTGTCCTGCCACTTCTGTCAATCCTGTTTTTATTTATTTTTTTCTCATCATTCAACAAATCTGAACTAGAATTTGATGCAAATCTTTCTGTTCAATGCTGACACACAGCTGAAAAATAAGAAAAATGAGCACTAAAACTGTGAAATATTAGATCTAAGATTGCAACAGTCATTCCAGTTGTTGAGCTCGTGCAGATTAGATTTCTAACGCTCTGCACTCTGTGTGTGTATACATTTTTTGTGTGGCAAATAAAACTGTTCTGAACAAAAGTAAAAATTAGAGACCATCAAATAACAGCAGAATATTACACACAAGAGAGGAGAATAGAAAAGTGTAAAAACTACAATCAATAAAGAAACTGAGAAAAAGTTGTCTTTTCACACTATCATTAAAAAAGAGTGATTGTGCGTGTGTGTGTATGTTTGTGTGTGGGGGTGTGTGTAAGTGGCAGTTGAGAGCAGGTGTCAAGTGTTGAAATATGATTCCCTTACAGATCAGTTCTGCGTAAAGGAATGTGCAAAAAATCCCCCACAAAACACACAAGCACTCACACGCACATACACCCATACACGCACACACACACAAGCACAACAGACTCGATCTATTTTCATATATATACAGAATATACGGATATATACATATCCTGTATACTGTATTTACATTTTTCATATGTGAGTGTGATATGATAAAATGATGACAGACAAAGACACACCCAAGTTTTTTCAATCATTTTCCTGCTGGCATGTTGACAGCAGCGGCCTACAGTACAATCAACCAAGTACAGTAAAAAAACCAACCTTTTTATTTACATAGATACACAAACAAGAACTAACTGGCAACATGCCCTGACAATCACATGTGTAACCGACCTGCAATTATTTGTTTGTGGAGAAGCCGTTACTTTAAAACTAGGGTACCAAACAGGCAAAAGACTGGAGGTAAGGACAAACAGGAAGGGATAAGAGGAAGGGGCGGAAGAGGAGGGCAGTAATGAGTGAGAGATGCTGGACAATGAGCACTAAAAAATACAGGAAGTGCTGAGCGAGGAAGGGGGAGAAACAAAAGGAGAGAGAAGGGAGGAGTAATGGAGGAGGCGACAGGAACAAGATGGCTGATATGAGCTTGTGTGGTTGCCTACGGGGCGATAAGGAGCTGGACTAAAGAGCTGTAATGAGAGGAGTGGCTGATGAATGGGGCTGGAAATATGAACGCCACAGAGGAATGAAGGAATCTCACACACACCACCAGCGTGCTGTTGCGCTACTGGTCCTGTGTTGTCTCTGTAAATTACAGACTCGATTTTTTTGAGCGTCTTTTAACTTCCACTCGCCCACATTCTCACTGCAGTTAACACAAAGAAGAAACAAGAGCGTGGAGCGACATTTCTCATAACGTTGCATATTTTCCCAAAGAGTTTCTTTAATTAATAGACAGGAGACATCAGTACAATGTGTCTTCCAACTCTGACGAATTAGGGCAAATCTTTAGAAAATGGGCTGTGTATAAAACATAAACTTTTCTACCAAACTTTAAAATATATTTGGGTATTTTTACATTTATAACATAGTGGACAACAGAGCTGACAGAAAATGTATGGTATTATATCTGTATCTTGATCATGAGCATGAAATGAGACATTCTGCTCTTTTTGCATGCACATTTGATATATTTTCATAAAATTAGGCTCCCTACTTCCCTAGTTACCAATAATATTATTAGCAATCACACCGTAGACAAAACAGCTACTTCAGGAATTATGCTGCTAAAATTGCGGCACATTTTAATGCTCACAGCAGAGACTTTGAGAAAAACAAAGTAAGGATGCACAAATTAAATTATTTTAAAATCTAACATCGCTTTTGAAAAAAATGTTTAAAATGTCCAATCACTTGCTTGGGATTGAGACACAAATATAACTTGTTTTTGTGCACTTATGTGAATGTGAGCAACCGCACAAATGTATTTAAAGAGCGCAAATTTAATTATTTCTCTACACAATATAACTTTGCTTTTGCAAAAACGTCACTTGTTCAGGACTGAGACACAAATATAACTCCACTGAATAAATGAAGAAATGATGACTGACACATAACAAATGTCCCGATTAGAACTGGAGATGTTGGGTTAATATTGTCATATTGACAGAACTAAACAGTGATAAATGTGAAAAGCCTGCTTCAGAATACATTTCACCATTTCTGGGAAAACAATTAGCAAAAAGTTTCTCAAGAATCACTGTTGCTTGATAAGTTCAACTTTGCCCAACTGCTACAGACTCAAAAGGCACTGTGACAATCATGCTAAACCTGAGTGCAAGATAATCATTATTAGAATATTATATATTATATATTCTGAGCGTATGTCAGACTAGACTGATGTGCTTGCTTGATAAATATCATCTGTTTTTCTTTCCCTGTCAAAGATAAATAGCGTCACACTCAACCAAAGGGAGAGTTGGAGCGTGTATAAAATTAAAAAAAGTTTAAGTTAAAATCTAAAGCACAAAGAATCACATTCGCACACCCACATCAGTGAGATGTTTCCTTTTATTTAGTTCAAACTGTCACACATCACCACAGATATGTTTTCCTCTGGGCTGAAGTGTGAGATGTTGAACTAAATAAAAGGAAACATCTCATTGATGGGGGAGCGTGCACTTTTGCCTTTTTTGCTTTTCCCATCAAAAATCTGTCCACGTTGTACAGTATCTGTTATTTCACCGTCTGAATAAATGTTAGTAAATTAATCTAGATAACTCTGAACTCGATCGGTCTTTCCCAGCCACCAGTTTGAGAACCATTACACAATAGTATCATAGTGTTGCTGTAGTATCGGTAACACAACTCATGGTCATTATCAAAACAAACAAACAAAAAAAGCCCTAGTGTTGGGACTGCAGCTGTCTAAAAATCACAACAGGAACAGCTATGGATCTGGTCGAAAATACGTCTGTGACCAACACTTCCATATAAAGCTAAAGGGGAAGCGTCACAGCAGACAGTAAAACTTGTGAAACTCCTGGTGCTTCTGTCAAAATCTCTATGAGTGCGTTGGCATGTTACTCACTCGTATTCGTGTGGTATCCGAATGACTGATGATTTCATCTCGTGGCTGCTGTGGGGGTCATGAGAGAGCTCAGGGCGAGGCTCTGTTTTGATTGGCTTGTGCAGGTCGTGGGTGTCACCTTGCAACTCCAGAGGTTTCATAGAGTGAACTGAGTAACAACAACAACAAAATGAACAGATGAGTGCTGGTCAGTATGGTCGGCACATATTCACATTTACATACTGTCAATAAATCTGCAAGGCCACATATCAGAAGTGTAAAGTTTGTTCTTTAAATCTATATGTAATGATAAAGTCTATTATTTTTCTCTCAGATGTAACATATCTTTACATTAACCATCAAACTGATCTGGTGCTAAGGACTTGCACATTGATCCATCTACCACTTTGGTCCAGGCTAAAATCAAGTATCTGAAGAATTGCAATACAGTTTCTAAGTCATGTTCCCAGATAATAAATCAAATGACTATGGTGATCCTTGAACTTGTCTAAAACTTTGGTTTATAACCAAACACTGTACAATCTAAACTGAAAATGCCCATTAGCCTCAGTTGCACTTGCTAAATAGCAATGATCATATTAAAGCAGTAAAGTAAAATGATGAACATGGTAAACATTACACAATTATTGTAATTAGTAATTTGTTTTAGTTTACAAAATATTTAAAACATATATGTTAAATTTGAACCCTTGAAGCCTTAATTCTGGTATTTGTTTTTAAACTACTACGGAAGGTCCTCTGTGGAGGGGGATTGCTCTACGATAAAATGTATCTGATAGTTATATAGTATGACTGCATTTTGTCAGTGTGGGGCTTAACATCTATCTGTCTCTATCACGGATCAGAGTCAGAGACTGTGACCTCTTTGAATCTCAGTGACCTCTAGCTGACCAGAGAAAACAGAACAAAAAACATGGCTTCCCTAAGAAACAAGAAATTGCCGATACTGTTATTCTAAGAACAGAGGAAATGAAAAGCACTTCCTCATTTTACGTGAAAGATACTTTATATGTACATTTATGAAGAAAGTTTGAAATAAAACTGTGTGCCAACACTTTCTGCTATGTTCCTATAATTATTTCATGTTTTCCTAATTGTTTTGATTATTGTTTATTTTATTTGTTTTTTTTCATGTACACTTAAATTGCACTGCATTAAATCATGAAAGAGACCTCACCTGTTTTGTGCTCCCTGCTTCGATGATGGTCGTCGTCACTGGTGACAGATGGGCTCACCATTATCGGCTGATGCAGGTGGAGAGGTGAGGGGTAGAGGACAGACAGAGGCACCATGACTGGAGACACCATGACCCCTGACCCCTGGATGACCCCGGAACCCGAGCTGATCAACGGAGCCACCATAGTGGGGTAAGGAATTGAGGGAGTGGGCGGAGGGAGAGCGTGGGAGGGTGAGGAGCGCAGCTGGGAGTGTCGAGGCGAGCAGCGGGGGGAGCCACGACTCGCCGAGCTATAAGGGGAAGGTGGAGAGCTGCGTGAGGAGGCCGGGGAAGAGGCAGACGAGCAAGGGGGGGAGTAGGAAGAGGAGGTGGAGGAGGATCGCTTGCTGATTGACAGGTCCACTGGCTCCAGCTGGGCGTGTGTGGGATTGCTGGGGGTGTGGGACTGCGTGAAGGCGTGCATGTGGTATAGGGGCGCAGGATGGGGGAAGATCACTCCGTAGGGCTCCGGGGTTTTCACTAACGAAGAATAGAATGACTGTGGGTAGAGAGAGAGAGAGAGAGAAAGAGAGGATACAGACGAAGGAAGCAGTGAAGGGGGACAAAAGAGCAGAGAGTTAAAAATTTCCGTTCTGCATTGAATAGCAAGGAAAACATGTTTCTGCCACGCAAACAGCTATAGACAGCCAAAAAATTTAAACCCTGTCAACTGTTATGTCTCTGATCGTGTATCGTGTGTTTGTGCGTGTCCATTAGCCTGCTGCCTGGCACTGTGTGTATCCATTGTATGCAAATATCAACTGTCCAGCAGCCTGTTTGTCCAGGAAGAGCCGGAATGTGGGAACCCGTCTGTCTAGACACGTAGCAGGAGCGTATGTAGGTGTGTGTGTGTGTCTCTAGGTCAGACTTACTGTATGGCATCAAAAACATGTTCAGGCATGATGAGAGCACTCAAAAACACACGCAAGCACCCAAAGCTACATTTACACAAACACACAGGTGCCTTACCGTCTCCATGTCTGTCTTCAGAGGGTAATCATACATCAGCATGGCTGCACAGGCCAGGCTCCTACAAGAGGAACACACAGACACACACTGACATTAGTACACACAGTTCACTGAATTTACTTTTTGGTTTCCTATGGTTCTATACGGTACTGTAGTAATGATCCACAATCAGTGGTGGAAGCAGTATTCAAATCCTTTCGTTAAGTACAACAATGTAAGATACAACTGCATTTAAAGTTCTACTTTCTGTAGAAGTTTAGTACTTTCTGTACTAAAGGTGCAGACGTTTTATCAGCTACATGTACTTAATAACTTTAGCAGAAAAACTGCCCCTGTGACTCATAGTCCAGTGGTTCCCAACTACAAGCTTGGGCCTCCATCTATTACCTTGACCATTTTTCCTGTTGGGGTTGCGAGGGTACGGGAGCCAATCCCAGCTGTCATTGGGCGAGAGGCAGGGATAGGCCCTGGATAGGCTGCAAGTCTGTCACAGGGCTGACATTTAGAGACAGGCAATCATTCACGCCTATGGCCAATTTAGAGTCACCAATTAACATAACAACATGTTTTTGGACTGTGAGATGAAGCCGGAGTTTTACCTCTGGGCATGTGAGAAATGAAAACGTGAGAGGTTTCGAGGGGGAATGTCTCACTGGTGGTGACAACTCATAAACATGAAATGTAACAAGGGGCCTCAACCAGACGCTGCTTTTTTGTAAGAGGTGAAAAACCAAGAAAGTCTGGAAACCACTAGTTTAATGTTTAATAATATGTTGTATTTTATAATCGTGGAGAATAAAATGCAATATATCCCTCGATAGCGTAGTGACACGGAAATATCAAGTAGGCTACAATAAAGAAGTACCTCAAATAAGCAGTACTTGAGAATACAGTAAGTGCTTTGATCATCAATAACTCTGGTCATTTGTTTTTATCTTATTATCTTATTTTGAAGGCAAAAGAAAAAAAAAGTCAGACTGTTCACACATGCACATACACAGCTTGTGAAGTGATGAAAAGTAAATCACTTAAAGTAGAGGGAAGGGTCTGCAGTTAAGTATAGGTGACTGAAAAGTGTGTGTGTGTGTGTGTGTGTGTGTGTGTGTGTGTCTGTGAGCACACCCAACCCAGCCTCACTTCTTGTAAATCACATCAGACAATAGCAGTGAACATATTTTTCACTGTCAGATTTGACATATCTCACCAGCTCAGCTCAGAAGCTCTTGTCTCTCAGACTTTGACCATCACCTTTACCAACACTTCATGCTCGTCTGACATTTTGTCAGGTCGTGCAAACAAACCACTTAACAGCTTTGGTGTCATCTGAAAATACCTGATACTCAGACAATGCAACAGGTGACTTTACAGTGGGTCATTTTACAAGACTACAGCCAGTTCCAGGTGTGACGTGGCTAGAGAATGCCCAATGCTGGGGACCAGACAGTGACACCTGAAAGATGTCAGGCAGGCAAACACACAGACACACACACACACACACACACACCACCTACTTAGGGCTGGCAAGTGTTTGGATCAAAAGCGTGTGAAATTTCAAAGGTGGTTCCAGTTACCTTAACTTTGAATATCCAGGTGCAATTGTGCTGACTCTGTGTTTGTGCCTAAATGACTGTGTTTATGACCATGTGTGTGCGTGTGTGTGTGTCTGTGTGTGCTCACTGGAGCATTAAGGCAAAATGAACTGTCAAAGAATGTACCCTGAGGGAGTCTCTGTGTGTGTGACCTGATTAAAGTCCACAGTCTGGAGACACGTTAGCCTTTAATTATTAACAAATGGGCAACAACACAGGCTGTCACACACACACACGAGACACACACACACAGCCCAGATAGGGAGCAGACCAGAAGGAGAGCAGGATGCTTGCTTGCTGGGTCAGGAAGGGTGTGAACATGACGACTGAAGCCTCACCCTTCAGCCGGCTCCAAAGAAACAAAGAGATTGAAGTCAGGTGGGGATGTAGTCATGCACTGTGTGTGTGTGTGTATGTGTGTGTGGGTGAGTGTAGTTATATCTCTGAGGGTGTGTTTTCTGCTCTGGGTTTGTATTGTTTTGTAGTTCAACTATGGGTCAAACACTTGTTCTATTGTGGTTGTAATCCACACACACAGAGGTGACAATAAGAGCAGGTATGAGGCGAAAACAGATCACGAAACAGACAATCGACAAAAGAATCCACTTCTTCCAGGCTTCTCATATTGTAAGGGTACAGTGTAAACACAGCATAGGTGCTTTTTTCTACAGAAACAATTCAAAATCTCCAAAGGACTGTTCAGTGGTCAGTAGTGGAAATCCCTGATCCTATTTAAAAACTTTCCTTGACTACTGCAAGAGACACATCTCTGACTCACAGCTTATCATATTTGCAAGCAAAATGTCATTAATTGAAATCACTAGAAAACAGCTTCTAATCAAACGCCAGAGCCAGAGGTTCCAGTTTAACACGTAGAGCTGCTATTCTTGTCTTGTTAGAGATTAAGCTTTTATTATTTTAAATAGCTACATGTTTAGTGTGTCCAAGGTGATGTCTTTGGAAACTAACGTCTGTCAAACACAGTCAAAAAACTCTTTACATTAAGTCCCCTTATTTAGCAGTCAGTTTACCAATGATCAATTTGTCACCTGTTGGACCTACATTTTGACGTGTGCCATCTATAGGCAGTTTTCAAACTTGTGCCACCTGCTGGCAATCCTTATCTTTGTCTGTAGGTGGTGACATCAACCACACGTGTGTTGCTGTCGTACCCTTTCCTACACGTAGAAATTGATGGGAAAACTACACATTTGTGTATTCAGGCTTGAGTGACTCAGGCTCTCCTTTAAACTCTGACATACAACACATGCCAATTATCTTGTCACAGCAGGGCTGGGCCCATCTGAGGGAGATTTACAGTTACATGTTTACCTGTGGACACAAGTCATGTATGTACTGCATGTTCATGTGCTAATGAGACACCTTCACCATTCCTGTGACATGAAGGTGAGGTTGATTCATGAAGTCTGAGACACAAAGACATAGTACTTACAGACTAAGTCTACTCGTCATTGGTTTGAGTCAACACAGGGCAATTTGCTTGATGGTGACGGAGCTATAGGTCACACAGCAGCAGCAGAAAATCATTGTTGATTGTTGATCTGCATGGAGGTGTATGCCAGGTGCTTAGGGTTTTCCACACAGGGAAATGATGAGAATGAGAGTTATCAGGCAACACGAGGGTAAGTGAGGGAGACCGTCCTTGTGAAAAAGCCAAACTTTCCCTCTGGGTATATCATAAAAGAATAAATACAATGAATCTCACAGTGTTTACACAATCGCAGGAAAGACATTTTATTTAGCTGCACAGCATCTTCCTCAGTGCAACAGACCATTAGGCCTCAGGAGATAAAAGACAATCTGCAGCTGGAGCTTGTTGATTTGTCAAACATTTGAAAACATCACTTTGGCCTTTGGAGGATTGTAAATGGCTTTTTCACAGCTTCTGACATTCTATAAACCAAACGATTAACAATCTGTGAACTGCAGCAGCTCTAGCTTTTGTAACAGGTCAAACTGACCTCCCGGAGGACAACAACCTCTTTCTGCGAGATTGAAATCAGACAGCTGATGCACATCTGTTATATGACACTATTTAGAGGTTTACAGCTAAAAAAAAACACTCTAAAGGTCTAACGAACAAAGCCGTGCGTGCTACACATATGTGGTAAATAAGTCACCCTACCTGGGTTGTTGAGGAGTATTTTCTCCCTGAGCACTTAAATGTGAGTGTGTGTTTGTGCGTGTCAAGTGTGGTCTGCAAATATTGTCCTTCTAGGTCAGTAGAGCTACTGTGTACTCAACCCCAACCCACTCAGCAAACACTTCCTACACCCCTGTCTCTACAGCTCCACGCTTGGATTCCAGATCTTCTTCTACACCTCTTCTCAACTCGCTCATCAGCAATCACTCATATCTTTGCTACTGTATTTATCTGAACCACACACCACCCCGCAGGCTTTCTCTCTCCCTCTCTATGAATGATATAAAACAACATGACTGAAGGGGAAAATATTGTGGCTTGGAGTCGCTGGCTACCAGCTCAACCACACACACACACACACACACACACACACACACGCTTCTACACACTCACAGCCGCACACCAAGTTTCTGCTAGCTCAACAGAATACACACACTAAATCACTGAAGGACTAAATTATTACAGACACGCACACATGCTTGAACACACACAGACACAAATGGGGCTGCACACACATACACACACTAATGGCAACAGGCTGGAGATGATGAGATCACCAGAGAGACCAGAAACCTCCAGACAACAGCTTTGTCCAAGATCGCACCGCATTAGACACACATGCAGACACACTCACACACACACACACAAAGCCTTGACTATTTTACTTTTCCTCCTCTTGCCACCTCTTTTACCTTGTGTTTCTCACCTTATGTCGGTGTTGTGCTGTTTTACATCACGGCCATCACAAAAAACCTTCTTACCCATTCACACTCCTCTACTCACAATCATTAGTCTTAATCTAAGATCTAAATTACATGACTAATCAATGTGTCAAGATAATATTCCAACATTTAACTTTTCCTTTTTCGGAGCCTTGCCTCAAGTGTATTTTCTCATTGCACCACACTTCTTTTGTCGTCCTTGACGCATGCAAATTTACTCCTTATTCCAAGCTTTCACCCCTAAGTGCACCTCCTTACTCCCTCATTTCAACCCCGTACCTCACTTCCTACTCCCGTCTCCCCTAATAACCCCTCACATGCTCTAGTTTTGACTCCTCTCACTTTAAGGCCCCTGCTGAGGGCCCCTATCCCCTCATTTTGGCTTCCTGTTCCCTCACTCCTCCCATCGTTTTACGGCGCCCCCCCCCCAAACACACACATAAACATATACACATATATACAGGCACACAGTCCCTCCCAGCTCCTCTCCAGCAGACCACGGGGTGCAGGTCTCGGGGGAAGCCAGAGGGGGCCATCAGCAGGGGAGAGGAAACAGGATCCATCATCGCACACACATCCAAACACATGGATACACACATTTAAAGACACACCAGAGCTGACATAAGGTTCAAACAGTGACAAACACACACACGCACACTTGTGCGCGCACCTCCAGCCGAACTTGAGAGCCGAGTTTTGAGGCTTTCCAGACATCTGAGGACAGAGGGAAGGAGAGAACGAGAGCGAGTGCCAGAGAGAAAGAGAGAGAAGCGGAAGCGCTCAGAGTTTAGTCTGACTGTTATTATTTCCACACTGCGTGATGGGTCGGGGGGTGTAAAGGAGAAGGAGGAGGAGAGTGAAGCCAAATGGGGGGTGCTGCTGCAGGGGGCCTGCGGTTTCCTGTTTTGGGGGGGGGGGGGGGGGGGGGGGGGGGGGGGGGGGGGGGGGTTTCCCGTTTGACCCCCCCCCCCCCCCCCCCACTCAAAGAATGAGAGAGGGGGGAATGGAAGGAGAGAAAGGGCAAAGAAAACAGCCACTCTGACCAAACTATGTCAAAATGGAAGTGGAAAGAACAAGGCAGAGACAGAAACGGGGAAGAAAAAGAAGTGGGTTTCAACCAAAATATGACAAAACTTCAATGAACCTCAAACACGGGGAGGGGGTGAGGCGGTAAGATAGAGCTACACAGTCACAGTGGCTCAATCCTGTGGTTTAAAAGCGGTAACAGACCCACAAACGTGTGTGTGCGCTTTAAGATGAGCGTGCGTGCGTGTGCGTGCATGCGCTGGCACGCATGTGAAGTTGTGTAACGAGTTACAGCGTTTTAAGTTTATGGCTGTCTGTGGACCACGGTGTCCGTAGTTCCTTAACTTCTAATGGAGAATCACCAACTACTCAGCATCCAGGAGTTTAATGTTTAGCCCTAATGTTCCCTAGGACATGCCCTTTGAGCAGTGTGTGTGTGTGTGTGTGTGTGTGTGTGTGTGTGTGTGTGTGTGTGTGTATACACAGTCCTGAGCATTTTGTTCCACCAGATAACATCAGCATGTTGATTCAGGAAAAGAGGCGTAGGGGTGGGTGGGGTATTTGGGGCGTGTGGGTGTGCACTGCCGGAATGGGAGACAAATAAATAAGAAATAAATCAAAAGAGAGGTCAGTTCAATTTTTTTTTCTTCTTTCTTTTAACTTTTCAAAAGTGAGAGACGAGTATGAAGTAAGACAAAGAGGCAAAGAGGGGGGGAGAGAGAGAGAGGGGTCGCCCTCATTCCACCCGTACACCCCCCACATCCACATCCCTCTCTCCTCCCTTCTTTCCTCCCTCTTTCTCTCTCACTCCAGGCTCTAAACAGGATAAGGGCTTCATATGCCAAGTGGAATGTGTGACGCAAGCCTCAGCCTTGAAACAAAGCACAGGAAACAGTGAGAGACAGAGACGGAGAAACACACACACACACACACACACACACAGAGAAAGAGAGAAAGAGATGCGTATTGTAAAAGATGTAGGTAAACTGAAGGGGACACACGGGAGAAGCTCAGGTGTGACTGTTGAATCGTTCACTCTCTCTCTCTCACACACACACACACACACACACACCTGTCATACACTCCTCTCTGTGTATTACAGTGTCCTCAGATCTGACACCACGAAGCAGCTCTGAAGGTCGTCTCACACTGTCACACCACTGTTTGATTCTGCATCAGCATCAGATTCAGCCTTCACTGACAACATCACCCACTCACTGAATCAAATCACTGATAATTAACATGAATTTGATAATCAGTGAATCAAGCTGCCAAATAGTCACTGATACCTGCTTTAAAAAATCGGCTGATTTTGTCTGAGTTTTATGTTATTGTATACAGAAAATCTTTAGATTTAGGACAAATTAAAACACTCAAAGATGTAACCTTTGGCCTCTCAGAACTTTGAATGTGCATATTTAACTTCTTTTTCTCATATTATACAAACTAAACAACTCAGAAATTGGAAATAATCCCTTTTCTCCAGTCTTTAAGTGATCTTACAAATTGTCAGACCTGAAATAAATGCTTCTGTGCGTCTAAGACAGATTAAAATCACATGCATCAAGCAGACAGAACACTGTTCTGTCTCTCATAAACCCATATTTGACCACTTTATTTTAACTAATTAATAACTACATGTTATATAAAAGGCTGTAAATGCTAAAAATAGCGTGTGGTGTCTGCGCTGCCCTACTATTGCGTTACAGTGTTAACATCATTAGTCGTCGGGCCAATAAATTAAAGACATAACGCCGACGTGCTTCATTTTTACAACATGACACAATCATTCCCGGACACGATAATGAAGTCACAAAACAAATCCGAGCAATTAACTAATTGATCAGACCATGATTACAGTCAAGCAGCTTGATATCATTAAACCAGAGCCTTAACTGTTAGTAAGAATTTATGGACTTCTCCTCTTCCTTATAATGAAGTTTGTAAATACAACACTCCGACAACCACATCTAACTTTTAAAAGACCACGCAGCAATTACAGACTTCACATCCGACAGGAAAATAATTATCCCTGGGTCACCACATGAAACCGCTCGGACGCACTGTCAGCTCCTCGCAGGTTCATTACCGTCAGACTTACTTCGCAGATGGCGCACACAGTCTATTCCAGGAGAGGAGACGGTAGTTTCACTGCTGCCTTGCTGAACGGCAAAAGCTCCCGGTTAGTGAGAAACTCAATTAGACAAGTCCGCTGGCGAAGTGACGCAGGCGACGATCAGCGCTGCGCTGTGTCACTGACATCAGGCTCCGAGAAAAAAACAACAACAAGACGCTCCAGTGACCGATGGCTCCACAAAACTTCCCTAAGTTACGAAACTCCCTGTGTCTGCGTGTGTGTCTCTGCCTCTCTCTCACTGAGCGTCTCTCTCCGCTGTGTCGTTAAGAAACTGCTGCTGTCACATGATCCGCCGTCTGTTCTCCGTGGGGTCGGACACTGGGCGGGAGCGGGGCGGGGTGGTCCAGTTCGCGCGCGGTGTGTGCGCGCGCCCACGTGTGTGTGGGTGCGCGCAGCAGCGGTGCGTTATTAATGAAACTCAGAAGTGGCCAAAGCACACATATTAATACTTTAACAAAAGTGCAAGTACAGATAGCAGGATACTTTACTACAAGTAGAAGTACCACTTTGCATTTTTACTCAAATACAGGACCTACAAATAAACTGATTCCTCTGTTCATCAGTTACTGATAAAAAAACGTCCTTCATACTGAGAACAAGGCAGAAATCTAAAATGTTCACACCTTGTTGAATTAAATTCATGATCAGTTTCAAGGAGAGAATGACTTCAGAAATTGTTCATGTGTGTGCTGTAATCTGCAAACAATGGCATAAAATATGGCAAAAAAAATATTCTAGTAATAAACATTTAAACACATTTCCAGAACCTGTGGCTCAGTTTCACTAACAGACTAACTTCTAATCAGGGTGTTGCATTTTGAAGGCCAGTGTTTCTAGGTGAACACAATGTGCTAAGTGCTGCAATTTGTGTTCAGAGATTTGCACAACTGTGATTTAAACTGACATTAGACTGAGACCAGTGGCACTGTGCTTAGAGTTTAGCTGTTTGGAGTCATGTCGTTACACAAGCGTCATGTTTTCAGAATACGTAGTTATTAACCGCCGGGAAAACCAGAGGGTTTTGGATAAATAGTTAGTTTAGTAATCATTAGTATAACATTAATACAATCAACATAAGCCTTAATAAAATCTTTATAAATGGTTCTTTGTCAGGAAGTTGTAACATTTAATTTGATTTATATCTTCAGTAAGTCACATTTTGTAACCTCACACAAGATGAATAGACGTTAGTGGAAAAGAAATAATATCAACACTGTTAAAAGCTGTTTTTATCAATACTGTTCTCTAAGGAAGAGAAATATAACAATCCATTGTGAATAAATTTTTCAGAAGCTTACTACTGCAAATATTTAAAAAAAGGTATAACAAATATAACACCACCGCTAACTATGACCTCAGTGCTAAAACATGTAACTGAATCCACACTTCAATGGCAGTAAAACCTGAGTATTATAGGTATGATAAAAATTAGACTTTATAGCAGAGCTACTGTATTTTGTATGGATTGTACGGACACTAAGCACATGGTTTTATGGGAAATCTGTGTTTGCAAAATAATTTAAGATTAAAACATGCAACATTATAATCTTGACATTCAGTAGAGTTCAAGTCTAAAATAGCATAAAGTTTACTAATGTGTAACTACAGTAACATTACACCACTGAAATCTGATTTAGGCTGCAGTGGCCATATGAAATAAACACAGTATTATTAAGGGTACAATTAACAGGAAGTGGTGTTCACAAGAAAACTTTGAAGATTATAGAGACACTGTAATTGATACTGAAGGATGGTGACATGCAGAATATCTGCAATTCTTTCTTCAGGAGTTACAAACTTTATTTTTACTGTTAAATAAGGGACTGAAGTCAGGTTTCACTCCTTTGTGTGGGTGTCTGTGTACACACGCAGAAGGAGGAAGCGGACGGCCCGGGTGTAGAAAGGAATAAGCCTTTCCTACAAGGAACTGCATTACTGTTACAAAGAAAGGCAGAGGTCAAAAAGTAAAACAGAGATTATATAATTTAATGTGCAGTATTTTTCACTCATCACCACAGATAAAACTCCTGCTTCTGGCAGACAGGTGTGCATTAAAGGCATGTTTTTGGCTCCCCAGTGGGTCTGTGTGTGCAAAGCCTGCATCTAGTGAAATAGCTATCATCCAGGATAGTTTTACTTTATGTACAGTCCTTAAGGTCACTCCAGCATTCAATTATTTTGTTACAATATGAATGTTTTTCATGTACAACATTAGCAGCAGGGCACTTTCGTAGCAACGTGTCAGGTTTAAGAAAACTAAAGACAGTTGTAACAAAGCCATGCATTAATGTTTATATGACCCATGTGAAATGTACTAGACATCCAGTGATACATAATAGACTGGTCCTGCACTCCCAGGTGGTTAATGAGTAACAATACATTTTAATTTGTTAGTTCAATAAATTTTGTTTTGTGAATCTGAACTTAACAGAGTAACAGAGCAACAATTATTACTGTGGCGTAAATGTAACATAAAAAGAAATACTCATATACTCAAGCTGAAGGAACAGATAGTTTTCTCTGGAGCCTGTGGACAAATCCAGGGTAAAAAGTTACATGAAGAAAACTCGTTTACTGGACCTGTGGCTTAGTGATTAACTACAAAACACTGATGCATCACAAAGTGATTATAGATAACATGATATGGCACTTTTATTTTTCCACCACCGTGAATAATTGTTGGATGATCAAGTGTAAGCTGTCCTTAAAGATCTTTCATCAGGATGTTGCAAATAATTCCAGTGAACAGTTCCTCCTTTTTAACTTTGGCAAGGAGCCACAGTAAATTGTAGGTTGAGGAGCAAAGCATTAAATGGGCTGGGTTAAACAGTAGCAAACTGCGTCTAGTACATTCACTTAGCATTTTGTGGATACATAACATAGCTATTTGTAATAATGTCTGTTAATTAATTGACAGTTCTAGCAATTTTCAGAAAGAAAGATTTTTCCATCAAAGATGCTCAGTGCAACATCCAACTTATTGTTTATTGCTTTTTTTTGTTTTTAATTATTTAATAATGTAAATGTAGATAAGAAAAGACTGAGACAGAATTAGAGGCAAACGAGAAACTCTTGCTTTGTAGTGTTAAACCCCGACATGCACACACACACACACACTTGCTGTCACCACTGCCCTCCTCTGTGGTCTCTCAGTTTGCGCTGGTGCTGGCTGTAAAAAAAATAAAAATGAAATGACATTTTTTCATGGTTCTGTACATGTATAGGTGTAAACCTTTCAAGTCTGAACACACATCCGCTTAGGCTTAGTGAGCTCCGTGTGCATGAGAAGCGGAGCATGAGGAGCGAGGTGGAGGGCTGGGCGGCTCAAATGAATCACCATAACTGTGTTTATATGTCAAAAATGACTCAGGTGTGTTCCTGTAAGAGGCTAAAAAAAGTATGAACTGTAGCCTACAAATCCTGTTTCTTACATTTTTATTATGACACCTTTGGGACTGGGTAGAACACGTTTTAATGTCTGCTTGAGATTTGGACGCAATAATAATATACGTAGAACACATGGCACCTAACTTCAGAGTTGTTTTCTATTCATAACGAAAATGTTCATCAATTTTTGATGTAGGCAGATTCTGGATGGTTTTCATTCAAAGAAATCAGAGGGTCTATAAATTATATGTTAAATGCAAACATATTTGTAGGTATTTTTTTCATTCTCCATTTGGTGCCATCATCAGCTTCATCTCTGCTTTCCACAACACAGATCACAATTTCCACTTTATGGCCATGATCGATTGTTAGATTGCTAGATGTTTGTGTGTAAAGACAACCTTTTAAATGCTTTGAGAAACAAAAAATAAAATCATCATTAATTATTTTTTTGAGACATTGTCACTTGGCTTGAAGTTTTTACATGATCTTTTTAATCCAGTGTTTTAGCATCTCCAGTACTTCTTGCCACATCTACTGTATTTGATGCAACTAATGAACTCATAGTCACATTCTTCTTTTCATTTTGGTTTCTGTCAAGTATTACTTCATGCCTGTACGATGACAGAGGACTGATGGTGCTTTACGCGACACTACGACAGGTATTATATTTGCAACTAGACACACCCATTAATGTGTAAAGCATCATGTAGATGTTGTTTTATTCAGGAAGATTAACCTCATGTGTTTTGGGATCTAAGCCAGAAAATGTCACAGTAGCAACACCCCTGTGTCTGCACATGTAAGAGACAGTCTGTGCATGCAGTGCAAAGGTACAGTAGCACCCACTGGCCACATCTTTAAATAGGAAGAGCTTTAACTTCTCAGCACATTGGGCTCATCAGGCCTACAAGTGCATGCAGTGTTTACACCTTCATGTGCACGTACATGGAAACAAAGACTGGGCACAGACACAAACACAGACAAACATTCATGCAGACTTCATAGTTAATTTGAAGTTCATAAGTACATTTACTGTACTTCAGTGCATTTCTGCACTTTACTTGAGTATTTGCATTTTATCTTATTTTTATCTCACTAAATTTATTTGACAGTAGTATTTACTTGCGACTTGTTAAAGTGATCTTAACATTGAGTAGCTGCAGCATGTGACAAGTGATGTTCACACAATGATGCAACAATAGTACTACTTTAATCAATATTGTTTAGTTTTGGTACAGTAACTATATTTTGTTACTAATATGATTACTTGAAGTATTTAATGCATGACTTGAACTTGTAATATTTCTACACTGTGATAATGACTTAGAAAATCTTCTTGTTCAACCACCATAAACACATTTGTGCAAATGAAACAGTTTCCCTTTCCTGTCACTTGACAGCTGCTGTTTTTTGTTTCACAAAAGCCACTAAATAGCAGAGATCTTTGACCCTAATTTTTATTACTGGCCAGAATTTTTTCTTTGCCATATTTTTCACCTTTGAAAGTTTGTTTTACAGCACACATGTTGAATATGTTTAAAATAAAGAATTTCTCCTTTTAAAATGTTTAGTTTCACTACTGTGTATCCCCCAACATTTGCTTTTTTATTCTTACAAACTAAAGGGTAATTTTTCAAACAGAAGAAATTAAAGTAAAAATAAGATTTTTTAAGCCTTTCTCTCCATGAAATTGGATATTAATTAAACTTCACAAGGCCTGAACATTTCAGATTTGTGCAGAAACATTGAGTTGCTTTAAACAGTTATGGACGAAACCTGTTCATTGTGCATAACTGTTTAAAGCAACTCAATGTTTCTGCACAACAGAGTCCAGTTCAGTAGTGCTTAAAATACTTTGTGTTTTATCAGTAACTCAGCCACACGTTTCTTAGTGGAGTACTTGTACATATTGCAGGTAAAATACATTTCATAAGCATGTGCTTATCACTTCAACAGGATTAAAGAATTTGTACTTCTACTTTTAACAGAGTGTTTTTTAGGTACTTGCATACTTCTACCACCTCTGCCATTTAGTTGTTAAAGGATCATGTGTTCAAGTAACCAGCTGTTTCAACATCTGAAGTTGTTGCCTTTACCAGAAACATTTAGGTGTGAAGGGTCGTAAACACAGAATATTAGGAATATAAGAAATATTGAGGTTGGCACATTAGCAACTTGCACTTGGGAAATTGACAGTGTTACAGTGTTTTGAAACATGTTTTCAAAACACAGAATAACAATGCCTAAGTGTGCTAAAGAGAAGTGTATAAGTTGGCAAAATCACTAAAATAGTAAATTAGCATATTCTGTTCTAACCTGCAACAAGCTGAGATGTCTTCAGTGCACAAGGTTCGTATTTAATTGGGATGTTGTTTATTAGTCATTAATTAAGTCATTGTAGAAGTATAAGTAAGCATTCCACTACTACAATAAGAATATATTCAAGTGATATTATTTAACATTCTTAATGTATTCATAATACAAAACAGGTATTTGTATGTTAATACATATAAACCCATTTTTTGAAAGTGTACAAAGTCTACAATAAGTTATTGCACTTTAGCGCATAAAAGTACACTTTGCTATATATTAATTACAGCTCAAATACACTTAGTAGAAAATGTGTTGTTCCAAACTAGCAAACGTCAAGTATACTAATCACTAGTCTGGCTACAAGTACACTTTAGTAAACTTTGGCACGTCAAAGTTAAGCATATTTAACATACTTTTTTTTCACCTGGGAGTCTTTCACCCTCTCCCTGGTTTTCTGTTGCCTCTCTACAAATGAAGCCATAAGATGCTCCAAAATACCTGAAATAAGTTGTCATATATTTACTGATACAGTAAATTACATAGTAGTAAACTCTCTTGCTCTTTTGGCAAGTCTTTACAGGGTTGTGAGCCCTCCTCCAAATTCCTAGAAAAAAAGAAAATGCTGAGAACATGACCTTGCTATCCTCAGTGGAAGCGGCTGCTCTGAGCCCAGGTCCTCCTTGGAAATGAGGAGGATAAATTTACATCCTAGAAAAATGCCTGATTCAGAATATTTTCAATCTCAGCACTGTCCATATGAACAGCATCTAATAGTAAGCAGAGCGAAAGTCAGAGCCACATGTCCGGACAACATCCTGTGTCCTTGAAATGATAATGAAAGTGATAATGCAGAGGTCTGGAAAATAAAGTACAGCAGGAGAGAAACAGGTAATGTGTCCTCAGCTGAGGGCCTAATCTGACCTGTCAAGGGTCCTTTATCAGTACTTCAATACCACCAGTCAACTGGGTACAAACTGTGTAAAGTGTAAACTCTTCAAACAGAAGGTCAAATATATACAAATACGATACACTTGAAAATCAGCTGCAGCATGCATGCTGTCTGCTTTCAGTAGACCTCATTTTGCCAGTTTTATTGTAAGATCGCACTGTGTTAAGAATGATTTATGGATTTGACTCAGAGTGGTGACCTCTTTCTGTCCTCATGCAGTTAAGGCCTCAGCGACTTCGTGAGAGTTTACCTCGTCCCTCAGGTTGTTTGTTTCTGTGCAACTATTTCATCCAGAAGATCACTGGTCTAAGCATTTATCCATTGTTCACCTGTGTGTATGTGTGTGTGTGTGTGTGTGTGTGTGTCTGTTTGTTTGGTGGTGGAATGTCTGATATCATGTTGTCTTCTGTTGAAAAGATAGACAAGTTTTTTTTTTCTGTGGAACTACACACACAAAACCGGTCACTGTTCCAGGTAATGTGATGCTTCACTGGCCAACAATGAAGAGGCGTTTTAAAACACATTCAGGCTGCTATTACTAGTATTGTGTCAACAACCCTTCTGTGTTACTGTGGTATAATTACTGTTAGTTATATTTGTCTAATAATAAATCTGTGATTAAGATACATATTAAGACCAGGCCAGTGTCAGGAATGATCATGTGTTCATAGTGACAATGTTGATGTTTAGCAAGTCTAACGTCTACCATGTTCTCCTACTTCGTTTAGTGTGTTATCATGGAAACATTTGCTGCTATATTTAACACTGAAGACAAAGAAGAGCTGAGGCCACTCTCATTGTTTTATCAGGCATTTTTTGAGGATGACAGATGAAAAGTGAAGCACGACTGTGCCAAATTTGGATGATTGTACCAACTTTTATCCAATAGTATTTGTGTAATTTTGTTCAAAACCACAAATATGAACCTCATGAAGGCACAAGAAGATTTCAGGAAAAACTAGTATTTTTTTTCTTATGACCAGTGCTTATAACGTTACAATAATATAGGTCATAACCAGTCTGTCTGTAGCACAACTCCTGCTACCATTACTGTGATAAATAGTGTTAGAATTTATTATTACTATTACCACTACTGTTGCTGTCTTTATATGTATATATATATATATTTATAATAAAACATCTAGATTAACTCAACTATTACCTAAATGCATTATCAACCAAGACAACAATTTATTACAAAGACTTATTTCAGTGAATCACATTAGAAAGCAAAAGAAAAGTAATATGTGTGTGTTGGTATCATGTGGTTGAGGGAGGAGCACAGTTTGTAAAAGACAAGTTGAACTTGGTGAAGGTGAACACACAAACACACACACACATGCACACAGTTTTCTGTGAAGAAACAGTGAAAATCTGTCCCTGAGGGGAGAGCTAATTAACTCTGAGTTGCCACAGACGTGTTTGCTAGCAGAGTTACTGGCTCATGATTTTTTTTATACCTCACCTCATATTTCCTCATCTCCAGCTCCTTCTGCAGAACATGTTGAGCTTCAGTTGAATCCCTGATAGTCTCTATTTTCATAAATTTTGAGTTATGTCTCTTGAATTATTGTCTAAGCTGGAGTTGGCTCCTAAACCTACTACCTGCTTCTTCGACCTTCAAACACTGGCAATGTTCCCACCAGCTTTAAAACCACAATGTTCACCTGAGAAACCACATCTCAGCACAGCGCCTCTAACCTTTCATGTTTGTCAAAAGTACTAGAAAGAGCTGTGTTTCAGTAACTGTCAGCCCACACATCTAACATATCAGTGAACCTTTTTAGTCTTCCTTCAGGGCACGTCAGTCCACTGAGCTGCACTTGCTAAAGTACTAAATTATCTTCTGTGAACTATGGATTCAGATTCCTCCTATGTGCTGTGTGCTTGAACACCTCACACGTAGACACACACACACACACACACACACACACAACTCTGGGGTCTCTGTGCTGGCTCTTGGTTGGTTAAAGTCTTACTTAAAAGAAAATACACTTATGTTTATAATGATACAACATCACTATTTTCAAAAAGTGAAATATGCAGACTTCATGTCTTTGGCCCTTGTAGTTCCTCTTGCTTAATATATGTTAAAAAGGAATTTAAGAACCAACAGCAAGAAACAACAGAGATAAGTAAGTTAAAGCAAAAGACCAGAAAGAACAGAAAACCACTCTAACATAAGTAAGTAGAATAATGAACAAAAAAGTACTCAGAGCACAGAACAAGGCAAAAACCTTAAATAACTAAGACTGAGAATAATGAGTCAACAAAAGACAAAAGTACAATAATTACTAAAGTTACTAAATCTGGCAGCAAGGCTGCAGAAGACAATCATCAAACAGATCTGGACTAAAGTGCTACAACAAAGGAAAATAGACTTGACTGGGATCGGAGACCCTGTGAGGAGGGAATTTTCAGTCTCCTCTCATTAGCGGA
>JAUMHL010000001.1:13069125-13101691 GCA_032362345.1 Sandelia bainsii
ATTTTAATTTCATTTGACATGTGTGGACAGATTTTAATGTCTGATCTGAATTCATACAAACATTTCACAAGGTCTGCGTTGACAGTGAGATCACTATTTTGGATTTAACCTTTGTTTAAAAGAAAATTTTTAACACTACAGAAAAACTTAATATTATTTTGTGAAAAATCTTCTGGTGTAAATGACATCAACACACTGTACGATCAATATATAACTTGATAATTTAGGTGATTGCATTTATTTTGTAATTTCCTATTAAAACGGAAGTTTTATTTAGAAAAGACTGCCAACGTTCGTGGTATATCCTCTTGACGCTAAAAAGTAAACAAGGGAGAAACGGTAAAGGAGAAAAAACAAGGTGTTAAGTTAGACAAAACTCTGCTTATATTTAGCTTGTTATGAATTAAATACAGTCCTACATCGTTTTAATTTGTTCTCTAGATTCGGTTCGTTCGTTAACGTCACAACTCTAGACGACATCTCTCTGGTAGAATAAATGGTAAAATAAAAGTAAGTAGAGTGTTGTCTAATGTAGCGGAGTACGAAGTGTTTCTTCTTCACAGATCTACTCAAGTAAAAGTAAAAAGTATGGTGCAGTAAAACTACTCTTAGAAGTATATTTTTTTCAAAAACTTACTTAAGTAAATGTAACGGAGTAAAATCAATTCGTTACTACCCACCTCTGCGTACCACTCATGTTTATATATTTGGAAGGAAGGAAAAAGAAACAATACAAACATATCTGTCCAGCAATGCAGTTATGGAGCTGCTGGGAGAGCTACAAGCTGATTTGGAGCCAGTCATAAGAACAGCCCACAACACCGTTATGATTATGCGTCTGGGTCATTCCAGCATACTGTAACTGTTGCTGCTGGGGTCTCACAAAGTAGGTATTCAAAGTAGGTATTAACAATCTTGTCCTGCAGACAAACAAGATACAATCACATGTTCCAATCAAAACTATGATTTAAGACTGCTTAAAGCTTCTTGTGCAGCTGACCTTCAGTACAGTACACCTTGGCTCAGAGTCAATGAGAGTGCAGCAGAAATAACAGGCCTGAGGTAAGTTATTGTATCCAGTAATTCAGAGCTGAGCTGAAATAATGCCCAGCTTTATATTAGACGATTCCTTCCACAAAACAATTACTGATTCTTGTACAAGAAGGGTGGGGCAAGACAGTGAAAGAGACTTTGGGCTCAAAGATAGCCAGTGTGTGCAACTTATGAGCTGTGAGTCTCTGGATCAATGTGTGTGCTTTTGTGTGCATAGTAGTGTGTAAGTGTATCTGTGTGTGTGTGTGTGTGTGTTCATTTTGGGTGGGGGCTCTATAAATTGTCTCTCCACCCTGCAGGGAGTAGTGCTTCCTCTCCAGGGTTCAGAAATAACCAACAGACAGCTTTATTGTTCAAGAAAAACTTGCCTGCTGTCTCTGCCTGTTGCTCACTCTCTCACACACACACGCACACACACACACACACACACACACACACACACACACACACACAAAGACCCCTCTCTCCTTTTACAGATCTGAGTAACTGACAAGTAGAGTCTTGGTTACACCCTGGCTCTGAGGAAGGGAGGCAGAAAGAGGGTGAGAGAGGGGAGGGAGGGAGATACACAGAAAGGCAGAAAGCAAGAGAGAGAAAGAGAGCAGGGGGTATAGGGAGGGGTTTTGTGGACACTCGATGTGCTGACAGAACAGCGGTGGTCACACCCAAGTTTTGGCGCCTGACCTTCTACAACCAACAGCAACTCCCTCACACAAATGGAGTACACACACGAACAAATCCTGCAACATCATCCTTCCACTTTTCCAGGGAGGATGTTGTTTCTCTGTTCAGACTCCATGTTAACTGTTTGTGACTCAGCAGGTCGACTACAATCAGCCTCTTTCATAATCTGGGCCTCTCTCTTTAACTCTGAGGTCACTAGTAGAGGCTCTGTAGCATGTTCTTTGGTGGTGAACTCCCAATGGTAGAAAGTAACAGCACATTTATTCAAGTTCACATTTTAGGTACTTGTGCACAGTATTTCTGCAGGTTTTGTAAAATCTCAAAGGCTAAAGCCAGTGATTTTCTATATTTTTGATATTGTCAAAAAGTGCCATAAAGAGACTAAAACTAACAATGAATTGCATGTACTTACTGTAACATCTGTGAATCCAGAACCTGTTGTTAAGTTATTTATCTGTGGCACAGGTCTCCCGTGTTGTTTGAAAAGGATTAACAATACACCACTAAGCCACCCGCCTACACGTTTCTTCCTCACAGTTTTTTTTTCAAAAAAGAGCTCTAAAGTCTGGCAATGACCGTCACTTTCTGCAGTTTCTGAAATGGATTTCTGTAAGAAGGAGCCGACTGCTCTGTTGGTTTAACATTTTACCAGTGTCTCACACTACACTTAACAACATTGACCTTAAATTAAAGGTGTTCAAGAAACTTATGTCTGGGACAGAAGAAGAAATCAATGTGTTGAGAAGGAGGGACTGACCTAATGTTTCTACTTCAACTGATAACAAGGCACCAAAAAACAGACCCTTTTATAATACAGTCTCAACTACTGATGAGTTACTGTGGAGTGTTGCCAGCACACTAGGAAAATTAAAGGAGCAGTATTATAACATTTTTGCCCTCTTTGATAATCTTGAGTCCTGGTCCTAAATACTAATACTTGTAATTCTTCTTTCTTTGCTTTCTTTCTTTTGTTTCTGTATTCCTCCAGCCACGACAACACAAATATATGTAGTGAAAAAGTGACATTTCTGTTCTGGAGGTGCCGAGCCCTTCATTTCCTAAAACTAAGTTAAAATGACGAAAAAATAAGCTGACTGGAAACCAAACTTGCAGTGATCCAAAGTCAGTGTTGTTCTATGTAGCACAAGAAGCTGGAGAACCAATGTAACCCAACATAACATAGATCATGTGCAGCAACACATGTGCATGTGCTATTTCTATCAATCTAATGGAGCAATAGAAATAGTGTAGAAGAAAAATCTGAATGCAAGGTTCTGAAAGGAGTACAATTAATTGTTGGTCTTAGTTCATTTATGGGATTTTTAATAATAAAAATATATGCATATATATGATAAACATATATACTGTATGTACATACAGGTATATCTCATAAAAAGCCACTGTCTCTAATAACCCACCAAACCCAACCATGTCTGGTCATCACCATGAAAACATCACGTTCCAGGTAATCAAGTCACCACATTTTTTATTTAGTATTTATTGGGCTATTGGAGCCATTTTGGTGTGGAACCCAAAATGTTCCTCTGTCTGTCTCAAGTCCGCCTCAGTCTCTGTGCCTAGCTCCCGCTAAGGTTGAACTCTGTGCTCTGTGCTATGTTTGCTGTGCCTTCATGTGGACCTGTTCATTTGTTTGCTATAATGCTCAGTGTTATGTTGCAAATTCCTTTCTTTTGGTGGAGAAAAATGCTCATTGTCTTCTCCAGATGAGACCACCTCCCTAATACCTCCCGTACGCCTCAAGGATAACTCCGCCTTACTTATTTGTCCTTGTGAAACAGAAACATATCAGAAACAAACCAGAAACCAGAGGCTGAAACGAGAATCTGTTTTGTCACAGATCAGCAAAGGAACAAGATTTGAGCAGTAACCTTTTCCTCTGGGACCACTGCACACACACACTCATGCTCAGGTTCACAGTAGTGATTCACTGTCAGTTGTTAAAGAGATGAATCATTTATGTGTGTTTCCTATCCTGTCACACACTGGCAATAAGGACTAACTTGGATAATTGCTGAGGGTTTGGGCTCGTACAGATCTAATTCTGTTTATGACCTTTTACTTCATAAGTGTTAATCGGCTGAGATATCAGTGACCATAAATCATCATCATATAAATCCTTAATAATGCCAGTCCGCCTGCTGTAACCCCAAACCAACTCTTATCGTCACATCTGCTCTTTTGATTTATAACAGGGTTCACCATCTCAAACACTCACTGTTTTACCTTCAAATCAACACAACATGCTTCTGTTTTTCTTATGTATACATATTGGTTTTAAACTTTCTCATTTATAGTTTAAAACAGCTACATGATGACTACAGTAAATAAATAAAGACAAGAAAATAAATGTCAGGAGTGTAGCTGCTGTTCATCATGTAAAAAGAAAGAGAACAGAAGCTACAATAATAAACAGAAGGGAGTGTTTTTAATTTCAGTATTGTGATGTGCCAATCAAGTAACACACACACACACACAATTTACTGCAGAGGAATGTGTGAGTTATTCATTGAACACAACATTGTTGTGACAGTGACATGTTAACTAGCACTCTTTGGCAATGAGGAAGCAATGTGTGGTTGGTATGATGAAACACACACACATGCTTGCTCTTACACAGACAGTGATGTTGAAATGCACAGGTTGGGATGTGTGTGCAACTTCCTTGCCAAAACTTTGAAAAGACCTGTTGTTCTTCTTTATAACCTGCTTTTCTCTATATATTATGCCAGACTGACACACCCTGACCACAATGCAGGAGAAACCCACTGAACTATCTGTCAAAACAGCTTTCTTTTTACAGATTGGTGTCAAACGATTCAGAGTTGTTGCATAGTGTTAAGTTAAAAAAACAAGACTTTTCCATAAAATAGAACAATGGAAAGTGAATGAGTATGTTTAAGAAGGGTAAAACCAAAATAAGTGCAAAAATACTGTCTAAACAATAGATGTTCAGAATTTAAGAAAAAATAAAACTACAAAGCCTAAAAAAGTACATTAAAATGACAAAGCTGTACAACCTTTCACTATATAAAAATGTTTCAAAATAAAACACAAATACCATTTTGTAGACACTGCAAATATGCAGATGTAAAATGGGATTAATAAAGTTTTTTGAATGTTGAATGTGTGGAGCAGTGCAGTGCAAAAACTCACAGAAGAGGATGTACTACGATGAAGTTTTGCCTGAATTAATTGAGCAGTTGTAGCGAGGAAGTGAAAATATGAAGCACAGTTTGTAAATTATATTTACAAAGAGATATTTTAAAATATTTTAAAATCTCAAGAACAGAAATGTGCACATTGCATTGTAGGAATAATGCTAATGTTTGTGTGATTCTAATATGATGTGAAATGGGACCAAAACGACTATGTTGAAAAGAACTCCAATATTTTCTGGTGAAACTGTAATTGTAGTTCACTTATAATGCTAATAACACAACTGCAGACAAGCAGAAACAGAAAATTCCAGGTTTTAAGTTATTTTTTTAGCATGTTTTATTTGATTTAAGGATGTGTCGCTTTTGCAAAACAGTAAAATGGACAAAAGACACTTGGTGTAGACTGCAGCTTTTAGCATTTCCTCGTATATTTCTGTTGATGCTTATGTAACATAAAATGCATAATTTCCTGTGCAGCTGAAGTAGATCATATCCGATCATAGACTGGGTAAGACCTAGAAAAGCTTTCTTGAGCTTGCTGAGAGTCAAATCACTACTATCTGGCATTTGTTGGTTAATGCTATGAAATCATGCATTTATTAAGATGAATATATTAAAGATTCAACACCATGTCCTGATGGAATCATTAAAGGCCCAACATTAACAGGTCCAGTACAATCAGACTTTACAGCAGGTGCTTCAGGTAAAGTGGCTGCTTATCAAGATTTAGTGTTGCTGTAGTGCTTTATGAGCTGTTAGCTGTGAAACTGATTGACCTTTTGTACTGACTGGTACACCTCTTCCTAGCATGAAATGTGCTGTTATGTGTCAAAGCATCATTAATAATTGCATTCACCTGAATTACTTTATATACCCTATAAAAGTGCATTGTATTTGTCGGTGTGTAAAGGTGAGCTGATAAAAGTCAGAGCACAGCTCTATAGACAGTGGTGCTGGTCGGTCCAATGGTCCAAACTCAAATCTCTCAACACTTTTTTGATGAATTCTCATAAAATGTTGTGCATGGACTCCAGACTGTGAATCTTTGTGACTTTGGTGATCCCCTGACTTTTTCTCTAACGCCACCACGAGGTTTGTGGTGTTGTTTTGAGTTAAATTTCTCAACAACTGCTTGCTACACACATTCATGTCCCTGCCACAATGAACTGTGGCTTTTTCATCTAACATCATTATCATGTCAGCATATTTATTTTATCAGTACTTTAAATACCTGCAAACCTAAATACATGTCATCACATTTTGTTTCCCATTTTTACACTGTACATTTCAATTAATCTCCCAAAATTCTCCCTTTTCAAGGAACCCTTCAAGAAATTATTAGAAAATAGAAGACCTGTAAAATGAGGTACTACCTGAAGATCCCAACATCCTGTACTGTACTTTGTGTTTGCAGTTTTACATTACCTCAGTCCTGTTGTGCTGGGACCTCCGGTTTGGCTGATAACAAGGTTGAGGTGTTTTTGCAACATTATTATCACTACCATATTGTTTTTGTGTCATTTTTTGATGTATTGTGATTTACATCTGCTATCATACAGTATTGAGACGCATTTTTTTAAAAACTACAGTTGTACCTAACAACAACCTGAGGAGGCAGCTGAGCTGTCTGTAGACTCTTGGCTGTGTAATAATTCACCACCAAAGTTGTACATTATATTCATATTAAACACTTTATAACTTTTCTGCCTCTTTTAAATTGTCTTTGGCAAAAAAGGCCCTCCCTCCCAGATATCTTTCTAAATTACGACAAGTTTCTTTATTTTACAGCAAATGAATTCAGCATCTAGAGACACTACGTTTACCATAAGCCCATGCATCCATAAATAATACTGAACATCAAGTAAACTTGCGTACACGTATTACAACTGTGTTTATGTCCTCTACTGCAGTACCTAAATGCACATGGAGAGGAATCAAAGCTTAGTAGCCTCTGATAACACATGCACATTCTTCCTAGTATACTACTTTTTAATAATCTATGTATTTATAACATTCACAGTGTAAAAATGCCTCTCAGGTTCACTCAGAGTGTGTTGACATCAGGGCTGTAGGAGAATACGGTCATGTGGTGTGGTGGAGCTCAATGCAGAGCAAGGCAGGGCTGAGGTGGAGTGTGGAAGGGTAAACACATGCCAAGGCAAATAAAACAAAACGCAGGGAAACGGCACAACCCCTGGCAGTCTACTAAGCCTGGCAGAGTGACACATAAATGAACACAGGGCACACATACTCTGTTGACACACAGCATAGGCAGCACTCTCGTCGTCAGAGGGTGATCCTGCTCCCTCTCAGTTCACTCAACCAGAAAATGAAGAAAATCTGCCAAGAGATGCTGAGTTTCAACCACAGTCACACGAGAAGCTCCATGATGTTTTTGCCCTTTTCAACCCATAACAGCAGGAGCTGTGACACAGCAAGTGTACTGTACACACAACAGTATAAAATCAGCTGTTACTACACTGTGTGACTATCGAGCCCCTAACACAGACACACACAAGATGGGCAGGGCTGCTCACTCAAGGGTCATGTAAAGAAGTCCACAAAAGAATTAAAAAGATGACAGATTAACTGCATCATGTGGTTGTGGTGGTCTGCAGGGTGTGGCCATATATTGAGCAGTCATGCAGTTTACCTGCTAATCAGTCTCATTAGCAGAGGAGGGCGTACCCAGCCACTGCATGTTATACAAAGAACCTAACTCTCTTTGTTGCTGCTTCATGGAAACGTACTGCACTGTTTGGTTTGGATCAAGACTTGAGCTGCGTCTTTGTGTGTGATCACTGTCAGAGTGTACTGACAGCATTAATTATGGTTTTACATTGAAATAACGATGGCTGTTTTGTTAATACTTGCAGGGAAAGTCTTTTGTTTTGGCCTCCTCCACAAACAGGTCAAAGGCCAGTTACAGAGCAACATTTCTGGTTGATAGGGAGTAATCATGCATTTGTTTTTTTATTTAGGGTTCAAATGAAAACTTATCTTTCAGGTTTATTACTTTGCTGTTGACTGGTTGGTGCTGAGCAGGTGATGTACAGCAGCTGCTGCATCTAAAAAACAATGTAAAAAAGTCGCAGGAAGTAAAACCAGTGCTCCACTAACGTTGTAGTTTACACACACATCTGTCCAGACTCAGATTCTAATCATTTGTGCCAGATTTGCAGAAATTTCCTCAATGCATTCCTGACATATCAGTTCACAAGGATTGGATGAATGTGAGCTCACTACGACCTTGACCTTTGGCCACCAAAACCTAATCAGGTCATCACTGACTCCGATTGGACAGCTGTACCAAATTTAAAGAAATTCCTTCAAAGCGTTGTTCGTATATTACGTTCACAACAATGGGCTGCATGAAATGGATGAACGTGAAGTCAGTGTGACCTTGACCTTTGACCACCAGAATCTAATCAGTTCATCATTGAGACCAAATTGACAGTTGTGCAAAATTAGAAGGAATTTGTTTGAAGCATTCCTTAGATATCGCATTCACAAGAATTGATGTTCATGTCCATGTCCATACCTCCCTCCGTACGGACAACCCGAAAAAATAATGCCCCCGGCCCTGGTTTTCACCAGCACAGGGCCATAACAGTGAACTAAAAGTAGTAGACACCTGCCGTCAGGTGATAATTCTCTATGGGTTCATCATCGTTGTTCTGATAAATGGGCAACTCCAACCTCATCAGGAGGTTAATAAATGCTTGAGATTTTGAGGAAATGCATTCTTCATAAAATGAACCAAAAAAAAAAGTTTTATCTTGAAAAAACATTTGACATATACCCATACATGGCAACTATCAATATACTGTGTAAAGAAAGGATAAGAAATTCAGAAACTTTAAATGTTTTTATTACTGAAAACTTCTCATGTTTTATTGTGTATTTTAATTATTTTTTTGGCTGTTGTTGGTGCTTTTTCTGTTGTGTAAACACAAACATGCTATGAGCCACACCCTGCCCCAACATGCTTTTTCATCCCCCTCAGGACAAGTTCCTGGAAACAAATGCATGTCTGTGTTTTAAATACTGTGTACAGTAATATTTCCATATGGTCGAAACCTTATATCACGCCCCTAGCACTGAAATTGACTGACATGTTAAGACAGGAGGTTGTACAATTTACACTGTCTCTAACAGTCTGACACCTGACACATGAGTTCATACTGTGTGTATGCACAAAAAAACAAATAAAAAAGAAAACTGGCCTCAGATGCACTGAAAGTATATGAAATGTATTTTAAAGTACAGAATAACAATCAATAAAACAAAAACACGTGCAAGGAGAGTCAGGAGTAAAAGCAAAACATTTCTTTACAGTGTAAATCAACAGATTTGTTGCAATCAGTGAAGTGTACAAGTACACAGTAACACATTCAGGCACTCACATACAAACACACCAAGCCACAGCTGGAGTTGAAGGAATTCAGTGTTGAATACAGTAAATGATTTACAGCTGACAGATTGTCTGAGCAGCAGAAGTCTCTAGTTGAAGTTTCAGACAAATGTTTGTCTTGTAATTTAAAGTAATTGATCAGGCTCTAAAAAAAGAATCCTCTAGACTTAGAAAAGCACTGCTGCTGTTTTCTGCTGAAACTGCATCTATTTTCTAAAGGTGAAAAAACAGGATGTGAAATGGACTGGATTTATTGTGTTATGTTTCCTCTAAGCTACTGTAACTAAATAAAGTTTAAAATTTACAGGATATGTAAACCAAACCATGGGAGACTAGGAAAGCAAAGGAGGAATCAAAAATAGCTCACCTCTGCATACAGACACCACCATCCACTAACATCGTTTAACTTACATCATATTCAACCCTTTTAATAGAAAAACAAAAAATACTTTGTCATAAAGTTTATATCTTCACTCGTTCCCTTCATCACATTTTTCTCCTTTTCGTTTTTCTTTGGAAATATCTTTGTGTAACTTGTCATGTGGAAGGGTGATCAATTACATGTTGTTTCAGGACATTGAGTCTTTGTTCAAGCTTGTTTTGCATGACTTGACAGTCTTTGGCTAGTTTAGCCTCATTGCACCCAAAACAGTTTTCTCACATAATACACGGGAAAGGACACGACAGACATTCAAAGACGCACAGATATCAGTATAGGTGCATATGTAAATACTTTGTTTTTGCAGTAGATGCCCAGTGGGACAGTGCTATTGTAGGGACTGTTGGTCAAACACACGTTCATTTATATTTGTTTTACAGGAAGGGGACATTTGTATCATTTTGAGATAACACACCATCCTTTCTTTTTCATTCTTCCTTAACCTCATCCCCATTTTCATTTTAGTTCCTTTCTTCTCTTTTCTGTTTTAGGTCCAACTTCCTCTGTCTCTCCTCTTTAATGGAATACTGTGCAGCTGGGAAGAGAACAAAGGTCGAGTTTGGGAGACATCTTCACCTCTCTCTCGTCTTGCTTCCTGGCTTCTCCACAGCGTTCTACTCCTACAGCGTTATTATGATGTTGCTATTTGGAAGATGATCGGCTGTAATTATGAACCCTCTGGAGCCAAAGGGTGGAGAAGGGAGTCCACAGTCCTGTTTCCTAGCTCCTCTTTGTTTTCTCCTGTGGCTGTGTGTCTTTGAGTGGGTGGTGGGAGTAAGTGTCCATCAGGAGACATGTGTATGCCTAGGCCAGAGAGGAGGTCCTGCAGGCGTGTGACTGTGCTCAGCAGCTGCTTCTTCTCCTCCTCCAGTGCAGAAACCTGCTCCTTCAGGTGGTTCTCTGACTGGACCCAAGCCTCCACTTGACTCTCCAGGCTGCACACACGAGCATGGGACACCTGGTGGGAGAGGATCAAAGTTAAAATGGATAAAAGGAGCAGAGATGCTGGGATTAACAAAGTCTAAGTCTAAGATAACTAGTGTTTATGTGTGATGCACGCGTGTGCACCTGCAGCTCCTCAAGCAGGTCAAGGTTCTGCTGTCGGAGGCTCTGATTGGTCCTCTCCAGCTGAGCAGCTCGCTGGTGCTGGTTGAGGGTTGGGGGCGTGTCCAGCAGTTCATCCTGAAGCACGTGGTACTCCACCTCATAGGCCTGGAGCTGCTTGGACACATCCATCTCACAAACCTAACAGACAAGAAAGTTCATACAGTGCGTGTCCAGATATTTATCAAGTTTACTAAAACAAACTGGAAGTCAGAAACCAAATATTAAGTATTCAAAAAGCATATGTTTTTATAGTTTTGTTCATCATAACAATAAATTACATGCTAAACTAACTGCTGAGAGATCCGGGAATATGACACCTAAGTAAGAGGAGTCATGAAACAATCAGACAGGTTGCAAACAACAAGATAAAAAAAGAAACAGGCTTTCAGCCAAAATGTGTACCATTGCATGGTATAATTTTACTCAGGACCCAGAGTGCCTTGAATTCAATGCCACATCCACTGAATGTGACTTGTGAACGAGATGCACTTCAACTTTATTCCAGTTTAGCAAGATCATCTAAAGTACTCAATTTGCAAGTAAAACTGAAAGTGAAAGCACTAGGAAATAATTACTTATTGCACTACAGCAAGAACAGAAGGCCATTGTGTTTATACCACACAGGTAATAATAAAGTAAAATATTCAGTTTGCCCTCATTTTGTTTCAAATAAGTTCAACTAACCTGTATATTTGTTTAAAACTTGTGAGGTCACCGGACTGTGTTTTTTCCCCTTGTCAAACTTCTTTATAGCAGTGCTGCCATTTCCTCAACCCAACAATGTTATCATTATGAACAAAAGGTTGTGTGAAACTGGAAATTCCTGTAACGTTTTCCCATTTCACAAATTATCCCAATTAAGTAATTCTAATCCTGTACCTACAAATTCCACATTTTGGATAAATATAAAATGAACAGTGGAGAGATGTTTTGCACAAAAGGCTCCACACATCCGGTAGGTACACTCCCTGTTTTTTGTGTGGTTAAACTGTGAATCACACCAAGGTTAACATATAGACAATCTGATTTGGATAAGTGGAACTGGAGGGAAAGTACCGACAAGTTACAGCATGACTCAACACCCTTTAGCCAAAGTATGCATAAATACATACAATATCTGTCCACATGCGTCATGACAAACTCCTGTCAGCTCCTTCTGGTATCTTACAATGAACAAAACTAAATTACTGTTCATGTTAATGCTAAGTATTGCCTCCTGACGTCAGTTTACACAAGACAGAACTGTATTCCACAAAAGCTGGTTATTGGAGTCATTCAACACGCTAAGTGTTGTTGACATACAGTAGTTTTACACTTTTTTTTTTTTACACAAATAATGACGCACAAAGCAAAGGTTAAATTACTTGACTGATACTCCACCCATCAGTTGCCTTCATCTCTGTTAGAAAGTGTGTTTCACTATGACAGCCTTCATCACTAAAACAGAATATTATTCTCCATTGTCTTGTTTAATCATAAATTAATTAGACTGTCTCCTTATCTCTGCCACGAGTTGTAAAATCAGATCTAGTGAAGCACACGTGATGGAAATTTGAAAAGTTTCTTTAGCACATTCAGCAATATAAAAACAACACCTCACATATTTACACATAGATACAGCATCAGACAAAGTACAAGAGTTTATCCAGCTACTAAACCAACTGTTTAACTCTATGAAAAGTCATTCCACCTTCCATTAGGATCAATGCAAGATAGCAGTCACTGCTACTTGGTAATACTCTGTATTATTAATAACATATTCCCACTAAAAAGAACAAAACCAACAATGAATTAATCTACTCAAAAGTATTGTCTGTGTATTTATCTGTGCTGGAGATTTTTAAACTGTATAGCTGCAGCAGCAATTTTCATCAAAATTCTCTTTCTTAAAGTCTGTTGTATGCAAACACAATGATATGATGCACATATGTATAAAGCGGTATATTTATAAATTTGTGTATTAATAATCCAGAATTATCAAAACACTGGATGCATACCCCTGGATGTAGAGACAGTTGTCTGTACAGCAGTGTTCAGCAGTTTCAAAACAAGAACTGAAGACAGCTAGTTCAATATAGTTTTAGTGATGTAACTGGTGTTGAGTGCAGACCCTGGGATACATAACTTGTCACGACGAGTTTTCTGAACTGTTATAACTAAAGCTTTACAAAGTTCGTTAAAATAAGATGTCGTTATGGTTACATTTTTGATAAAAAGCTAATGAAGCTGCAAGTGGGGTTTGAAAGAGATGGGAATATAGGGGGTGGGACTGGCCAATTAATGATGCTGGCAAATTCCATTATGAATGTTTTAAATTCAGCATTTTTGGACTAAGAGTAAAAGTCATTATATTTCAGTCTGTGCTGCTTCTATACTGACCATTATCTTGTTAATCTGTATGTTGCGAGTCCCATAACTTGACATAAAAATAAGTGCATTGCTCCTTTATTTGTTGGCTGAGCAAAAGTCTTCAACAAATCCACTATTTATTTGAGTAAAATACACCAGTGTTCAGTATTTTTTTTTAAATGATATATTTATTATCAATTTAAGAATGTATGTTTTAAACAGGAAGAACCAGATCTGGGTCAGAGTACCACAGAGAGGTGTAGGAAGTTAGAAAGTATTAAAAGATGGACTAAACGGCGGTTGTTGGTTCCGTTTTTTTCATGCAATTTGTTGGCAAAAAAAATCCTTACTTTTATTTATTTTTTTTACTTTTAATTATTACTGAATAAGCCAGTATCTGTTTTACTAAATGTACTGTAATTCAAATATTTCATTAAACCTCCAAAATTACAATTAATATGATCAACCCCAAAAATACTGCAGTACAGTGAGACATAGTTACACATTAGTGATTAAATCTGCCTCTTTTTCTAACCTGGTTAATGGTTTTCTCCATCTGCACAAGGCCCAGGTTAGGCAGTGTGGTCTTGATGAAGTCCACAATGGATTCCAGGCTGTCGTGCTGCAGGATCAGAGGTTTATGGCTCCCCAGCAGGCTTAAGGCCACCTTAAAGATGACCTCTGACCCCTGAAGGAACAACATATCTGAAAGAGGAGAAGGAGGAGTCCAAGATAACAGAAGTCAAAAGAGAAATAAAGAGGTGGGAGGTTAGGAAAGGCCCTGATGTGGCAGCTTGTTTTGAATTATGTAATGTAAAAATTATAATGACAGATGCTCACAGAACAGTTTACTGTGTTGATTGGTGACTTAAAGGGTTTTTCAAATGACAGACACTTTGACGTCAATAAAAAGGTTTAAGCAAACATAAATAGAGACTGAATATGAAGATTCAGAATAGGTGTGTATATCTGTGTGCATGCTTTGAATGCATCAGGGTGGAGTAAGGGTTAGGCAGGATTGCATGAGATCATACAACAGATTAAGGAATGGGTGTGGAGCCCCACATGTGATATCAAACACTTAACAGTGTTACGATGATGCCCTCTAACTGTAACACACACACAAACACGCTCAGATGAGCATGAGGAGCCACTGGGTCTGGTTCAGTAATGAAAGACCATGTAAGAAATTAGGCATGAAAACAACAATAAGGAGGTAATGAAGGAGAGAAAAGCAACAACATGAAAAAAGAAAGGGCACATACCAAGAGGCTGTGGGTGTGATGTATTTACATAAATGATAAAAGATCACTTGAGAGGAAAACGACCTCTCTGTAAACCCTGTAACTGACTTTATCTCACATGTGTGCGTCCGTGACTCGCAAACCGTAATCCAAAGAAACTGTTGTCTAAGTTTCCAGAAGTGTTCAATTAATCACTATCATAAAACAGTTTATAGTTTAACAACCTACACTGCCACACCCATTTTCTTCACCAAACAGCCAAACTTGTTAAATTGCATGTATTTTATTCTCTGCACCTTCTATTGTTTCCTGTCATGTCCCAATTTTCATCATGCTCTACCACTCCCCTCCCCCCTTTCCCACACTCTGGGCTCAAGAGCTAATTAAAAAAAGTGAAGTGGGGAGGAGAGAATATAAACATCTCTGTGGAAACCACATCGTCCTGCTGCCTTCCAACACTACATCTACACTGCCAAGCTTTTCTTTAGAAGAAGAAACAATGTGGTGACCATGTAAAACAAGTATGTTCTGCAAGTGCAGATCCATATGCAGCTCTCATAACTTACCAAAGACTCTGGCCACGAAGCCAAGAGGGAAGTGTGAGGCAAAGGCGGTCAGGAACCAGGGGGTGGCATATAAGCTGGGTCCGATCTCCTGCTGCTCTAGGTGGCTGTAAAGATCCCTGTGGTAGTCATGAAGCAGCCGTGACAACTGGTACATCTGAATCTAGCACAAGTAAAATACCAGAGATTGACTTTTCATTGTGTGTAAATTGTGCTTCTATCATTTAGTATGTACTTTTAAAGCTGGATGTGTTGTGCATTAAGGAGTTAAGGTGTAGTTATGGAATGTCAGCTATGCTCAAAGCTGTGACATAATATGATGCCTGGTCAGAAATGTACACAACAATGTAGACTAGCAGGATATCACAACATCTAGCAAAGGAGGAGATTAGATTCAGCATCAACAATGTTTAAGTTCAAAGTTAAAGTTTTGTTCATTCGGTGTCCTGTCCAAGGACACCTCGACATATAGCCAGGAGGAACCGGGAATCGAACCACTGACCCTGGGGTTCTTAGATAACTGCTCTACCAACTGAGCTACTGCAGCCCCATATACACAATGATTGTGGTTAGACACATAAAACAAATGTAAAAATATGGTTAGGGCTGATATATGGGCACTATGTAGACACCTGATTAAAGCCACAATACACAACTTGCATGAGACTCCACTGTCCTCTACTACCATCTGTTGTAGTACTTACACAAGTTGGTGATATTTGATACTCAAATCAAAACTTACACCATTGCTATATATGCAGGTTTAGATGCGTGAGATGAAAAGACGGAGTGACTGACATGAACAAAGATGCTAGGAAAGAGTGACTGATTCTATGTGTACTATAGTATGTATATGGGGCAGACAGACTGTGTGTGTGTGAACCTTTTTTACCTGCAGGATTATCATGTCAGGCCTGTACTGTTTACGGAGCCCAACGTCATACATTAGAAATTTGAGCATGTTAAAGGCATCCTCTTCTCCCATGTGTAACAGCAGCACTCCAGCAATAAAGGACAGGCCCTGGCAGTAGCCCACCTACAACAACAACAACAACAACAAACTTGACATCTACACAAACAGGGAAGAGGAAAAAAAGCTTAAGCCTAAAAGATAGTTGACAGTTCAATTTAGTCCTTCAAGAAAGCGACACACACACCCATGAAGAAAGTGAAAGAGGAAAAAAGCCTGAAAGAAAAAATTATTAATTACTACCTCAGGGTCCAGCAGTGAGTAGGCCTTCAGTAAATTATACAGAGACAGCTGACCAGCCCCCAGCTGGGCTTGGAAATATGGATGAGTGGGGAAAGTACGACCTAGGACAGAACAAAAGAGGGCCATTATCTATAATGCAAAACAACACATATATTATTTACATTTAGTATGAAATACTACATCAGACAAAGCACAAACTGATATACTGTACATCTAAAAACACAATAACACACTTTTAACACGTTTGATTTGCTTGATATACAGTGACACACTTCTGGAAAGAATCTGAGCGAATTACAGTGAAACATAAGAGACCAAAGCCTCAGGGTGTGTACACGTGTTTGAACGAAGTATAAACTCCAGACTAGACTTCACACTTTACTCTTGATGTTAAAAAAAGAAAAAGAAAAGGAGATCAGCGTATGAGCATGTGTGAACGCACTCTAAGCCTCCGTGCTTACAAACATGTTCATAAAATTACACACACACAAATGTGCAAAAACATTATAGCTACCTTCAGGAGCTTAACATGCAACAGTGGATGCATTGTGTACCTTTCAAATATGACAATATAATGACCTGGGATCTATATTGAATACAGAGTATGCTTAATGTGAAAGGGTTTGGGGGGTGTGTGTGTGTGTGTGTGTGTGTGTGTTTTGGTATTGAGAACTCCTTCACTTACACTGTGTGACAATGAGGCTTTGGAGATAATAATGACCGTATGAGTGTATATGCGAGGAATGTGCTGTGGGGGCTTTATGTTAGTGAAAATGATGGCATGAGTCGCTCCCCTGCCTGAAGAAAAAGTGTGCGTGTGTGTGTGTGTGTTTGTGTAAAGTCTGTTCTGTGACCTGAATATAAGGTGTGGGAGATCGGAACGTAAGCCTTTACTGTAAATCTTCGTGCTCTTGCCTAACTTATGTTAATTCACTTTCAGGCAATGCTTTTGCATGTTTACATGAAGCAGTTGGCCTTGAGCTGCTCGTTCTTCTATGTGCAAACGTAAGCTGCTTCAGAGACATAAACACTTTTACGCTTTTACTTACAGCACATAACACCTTGATATTGACCCATGTTAGCGAACCGTGGCTATATTCTGTTACCACTGTCCACGCCCTAGCTGACTTAGGCTGAATAACATGATAGGCAGATGAAAGACAGAGTCAACAGCAAAAACGCAGGAGGTTAAGTGCTACAGGGATGGATATGTGGGTGGATGTATATTTGTATGTATGTGGGTGTTATATGGGTGGGGTGTTGGTACTGAGTGTGTGGGTTTTTGGGTGGGAGGTGTTGGCAACCTTTGAGGGTGAAAGTGTTAAAATGATGTTCGAGACACTGTAGTGTTCATGAAATGTAGTGTCAAACAAATTGATGTCAAACATTAAAAAAATAATGAATTAGGTTAAGGTTTTGCTAGAATCAACACCAGCCAGTTTCCTACACCAAAGGTTTGAGGTCACTTAGAAATGTCCTTGTTTTTTAAAGAAAGACAGATTTTATAACATCAAACAAATCAAAAATACAGTGCAGGCACTGTTAATATAAATGACTGGAAACTACTGGACTGAATGACGAATAATCTACATAGTCATACAGACGCCCGCTGTCTGCAAACATTAGTCTTTGGTAATTTAGTAATTATACTAGAACATAATCATAAGATCTTGATATAATCTTTGTGAGTCATGACGTCAAAAGGCTGTTGGAGAGATATGACTTGGTTTTAGGGTTACAGTTAAAATTTGGTTCAGGTTGGAGTAAAGGGCTAGAGAATGCATTATGTCAGCAAATGTGTATTACCTAGGTCTATGAGGATTGCATGTTGCTGTGAGGTGAGCTGTTTCAGCAGCTCTTTGTACGGAGTGTCAACGGCAGGGGGTCGTGAGGGGACCGCCTGCTTGAGCAGGTACTGTTCAGAGAGAAACTTCCAGATCTCGCCTCGATGTTGCCTCGGAACACCTGCCGGAGATGAGAGACATGGAGGACAAGGGTGAGGAAGGTTAGAGCAAATGTAGTAAACCATGTTAACATGCTATAAATCATAGCTGTGTAGTTTCAGACCTTGTCAAAACTATTATGTACGCGCACTGGCCACTTTATAAGGTACACCTGCACAATCTAATACAATTCAATCCAGCAGCTCTGCTGTGACTTCTACTATTCTGCTACTCTACTATTTCTCATCTTTTGTACAAACTATCAAAAAGGTAATAATTTCACTATCGGTTTATTACTAAGGTAATAGTGCAGTCGTGCACTGAGGTGCATTATACAGTATTAAGAGGTGTTTCCAATTAAAACTGACAATTGTCCAGTAGATAACCACAATAAAATTACTAGTTTTTCACATTTCCATTTTTTTGTACAAATTTAAAAAGAAATACAATATAATGTGCTTGTGGGCTTTGGAAGTGCTGGTAGATTTTCTTGCAGCTGAACAGACTTAGACTAGCTGTTTCCTAATTTCCAGTCTTTGTAGCCTGTAGTGTTATGTTTAAGAAGAGACATGAGAGCGGCACTGATTTACTCTCAGCCACAAAGCTTTACTACAAGCGTACTACAAGAGCACCTTAAGTTGTAATGAGAATGGGGCAATTAAAGCAAAATTAACTAGTATTCTAGTTTTCTGTCTTTGTAAAATAAAAAGCTTGATTACAACAATAAACTCCCAGCACATTAAGATCACAGGACAACGATGTTTAATATACGACCTTGTGGCTTCACACCTGTCCTTTTATCAGACGGTGGTTGTCAGAATTTTAATGTGATGCCATCAGCTTACATCATAATCTAATTGTAGAGATCTCACATGGTATATTTGACATCGAACGCAGAGGAGATAACCTTCCTGTCCTCTGAACATGCTGATAGGAAACACTGATATATGTATTTGTGGAGCCAAATTTGTACCTTGTGCAACTGCAGCATGTATGGCCTCTGTGTCAAATTTGACCTTTGCTCTCCCAGGAGTACCGAGCATCTTCTCCCACACCAGTGTGACCTCCTTCAGACATGGAGTGATTTCCTCATAGTCCAGCTTCAGACGTTTGTTCTGCAGGTCGCTTTCTGACGCTAAAAACAAAAAAACACAGACAACACACATCAAAAGTGAGACAATGCCAGCTACTGTGATGTGTGTGTGTGTATATACGTGAGTGTTGCGAGCAGGGTGGACCTGAGGAAGTACTTGCTGTAATTGGGAACACCTGGCCAGAGTTCATGATAGCTATTTAAGCCCACCTGCCAATATGTCAGTGTGCTGCTCTCATATTAGATGCCGTTTTCTTGGTTTGGCTTTGTACCAACAACATGCACCAATGCACTGTTGCACTTTCATACATTACAAGTACTGACTTCCACACACACATCTGGTTGAGATAAACTACCATAGCCAGTTGAAATGATGAAACCAGTGTAGGACAGAAACTGTAACTGACAGCTGTTTAAAGTCAAAACTCATTCAATAGAATAAATAAATTCATGAATAATGAAGAATAAATGTTTAATTTAATAAAATAAAATCTTCACTTTTAGATAAAAAAGTGTTGGGTTTTTTTCGAGTGTTGTGACTCAAGTGATTAGAATATGATGCTCACATTTTTTTTCCCATTATTTTATCATTTGGAAAATGTTGGAGGCAAACAGCTCAGTTAGAGTCAGCTGGGAATGTATGGAAAATAAATAATACAAACTCAGGTGTCACATTTATTTTAATTTATTTAAATTAATTTATTAATGAAATTAAATTAAATTAAATTAAAATGTATTCATTTAATTTAATTAACTATAATTTGGAAATTTATTCATAACCCTCAGGCAGAGGAAAATAAAGGAATACCAGAGAGAACCTTTTCCAAAATGCTTAGTTGAGAAATAAAAAACAAACAAAACAAAACAAAAAAAAACTAATTGCCCCAAATGCTATGAATTGCCGTAATTCTTCGACATATTGAGCATTTGCAGAGGGCCGTCTTAATTCACACTGCTGTACAAAGTAATGGATATTCAGAGCAGTGGTGTGTTTGGCTGATGTGCTTCTAATTCTTTTTGGACAACAAAGGAAGTCGACGACTCAGAGGAATAAGCCTATCCAGGTTTCAGACTGCAGGACATTACAGGTTCGTAGAGACAATTCCTTGTTGGTTTAAGTGTCTGTATGGGGGTTGTTGAAAATATGATTAATTTAGAAACTGACCAAAGTTATCCTTCATGTCTCCAACAGTTATTAGGGACTTACTATTGCAACACATAAAAGCACTGTGTAGGACGTTTATTTTTTCCCCTCAATTAACAAGTGGGAAAAACCTGGCCCTTGACTTTGAGATTAATAAAACCTAAAAACTTAACGGAAACAAACAAAGTGTGAATTCCGTTACAATATGTTGACACCAGTGATCAAAGAAGGTGAGGCCACACCCAGCGCCCCTCATCTGTTCCTCTCTTTTTGACAACACCCTTCCTCTCTCCCTACTCTAATCTCTTAACCCACAGACCATCTCTTCTCCTTTCTCTATTGTGTCAACCCACAACTTTTTCTTCTCATTCAATCCCACATTTGTCTCATCCGTTGACCATAGTTTCTCTCTCTTCTCTCCCTTCCCCTTGTGGACATCCCCACCCTTTCATGTGTGGAGTCCACCCAGTGACCAGCTGGAACTTGGCAGAGCTGGACAGAGTGACATCATCACTACGGGACAGGATGGAGACATCAGGCCACTTTCAGTTCAGTTCTGCACTGATACTTTCCAGGAAACATGTGAAACTGTGTGTATAGCCAGCAGCAGGGGGGATTTATTTAAATGCATAGAAAACAGATATATAATTAATATGAAAGTTGTTCTTCTACATGTGCTATAAGCACTAAGATAAGTTTAAGTTCAGTGACTTGCAACAGTATAGCGCTTTACATACGCTCGCACTAAACTCCAGAATAAACACATTTTAAAATAACTTGGAACAAAGTAAATTGAGACCTCTACAGGCCTGAATGCTTTTTATGGAGGGCTGTATATCGTAGCCTCAGTAATCAAAGAGAGAAAAGTAGTGAGAGTGACCTGGAAGGCGTAGCCCGGATAATAAAAAAATAAAAAAAACTTGGACGATGTACATAACTGACACACCCAGAGTAAGAATAGATGTTGTTGGAGAAGCCATGGTTCTGCTGCCTGCCTTATCAGCTGTCTGGAGCAGGCACAGTCTAGTCCATCAGGACTCACTCATTGGCTGCAGCCCAGCTCATGCTCAGCCTCTCCATTCTCTCCCATTCTGCTGCTGGAACACCCCACCCTTGATAACATGCAGGATAGGATACCCCACCTCAGGGCTGACAAAGACACACACACACTGTCTCTCTCTCTCTCTCTCTCACAGTAGTCCCATAAACTAGACAACAGTGAGGGAGATAGACAGAATAGGAGACAGCGAGTTGAACTCCACCGAGACAAAAAACTGATAGAAAGATGCAGTGCACTCAGCGGGAAGAATAAAACAAAATTAAACTATAAAAGCCCAAGAAAGTTGCCATACACTGTATAGTGTGAATGTTGTGTATAATGCGAGTACATCAACTGAGTATCTTTGTGTGAGTGAGGCTGACAATATTTCCCAACTTAATTTTCTTAATACTGACCCGCATTCTCTCCATCTATGCTCTACTGGATAGGCAATCATTGCTATCTTTGTGATGGATGAAGAGTTGTGTGTCTGAATTTGTGGTTTGTATACAGTGTATTACGTAAAGTTAGCTAAGGGGTGTGGCGCTTAGTTAGGCGTGTGTTGGTATTTGCCAACTGTGTCAAGAAAGATTTGGGGCACACTCCCTTAGATATAAAGTGTTGAGTGAAAAAGTATTTACCCCATTCCTGATTTGTCACTCTTAAATGATTCAGGTCATCACATTTTAATGTTACAAAGAAATAACTAGAGTAAAGACAAAATTCAGAACAGATGAGAAATAAAGTACATAAAATGTATCAGTCTGGAAAGGGTTGTCTTGTCTCACATTTGCCAAAAAAACATCTTGATTATCCCCAAGACTTTTGGACAAATATTCTGTGGACTGATGAGACAAAAACTTTTTGAAAGGTGTGCTTCCCGTTAAATCTGGTGTAAAACAAACACAGCATTTCATAAAATAAACATAAGACCAACAGTCAAACATGGTGGTGGTAGTTTGATGGACTGGGGCTGCTTTACAGCTTCAGGACCTGGACGACTTGACTGGTTGATGGAACCATGAATTCTGAGCTCTACCAGAAAATCCGGAAGGAGAATGTCTGAACATCAGTTCATAACCTCAAGCTCAAGTGTACTTATGCAAATACACAAGCAAATTCACCTCTGAGCTGCTAAAAAAAAACTAAATTAAGGTTTTGGAATGGCCTTGTCAAAGTCCGGACTTAAATTTTGGACTGGAGATGCTGTGGCATGACCTTAGACAGGCCATACAGGAAGGGGGAAAATACTTTGTCACAGCACTGTACCTATCAACAAAAACACACACAACCAGAACTTTACTTGTGTGTGTGTGTGTGTGCACACATCTGGCATGCTGCCAGAGCTGGATTAAAGAAAGATTCGTTTGTCTTGCTAATTGGCTTATAGAGAAACCAACTCATCATGTTGTTCGACAGCATTACATACATTTTTTTTTAGAAACACTGGTAACTGCTGTTCATCCAACTCACCCTGTAGTTTCTGATTCTCCCTCTCCATCCTCTGCAGCAGAATCTGTTGCAGGATGGCCTTCCTCCACAGCTCCCTCAGCTCCTCTTTGCTTCTTTTCGATGTTTCCTCATGTACCGTTTTCATGGATGAGTCTCCTCCACCTACCACCTGGCCCACGCACACTCGACCCCCGTCTAGACAGGGCTCTCCCCGCTCTGAAAAACACCAGAATATATTAAAATATAGCAAAAAAAATAATAACGTGATAAAAAATTTGTAACACTATAACAAAATAACATGTTTTAATCATAACAATTATAAGTATGTCGTGCAAAACATCAGAAATGTTGGAAAAAAAACATAACGATGAATATAAAATCTGATATTAAATGTGAGCATGCATTCATACATAAAAAAGAACAAAAAAAAAAATCAATAATCATTTATAATAAGTCTTAAATTTCCAAGTGAATTCAATTTATAATGAAATAAAATGACAAAATCTTCACATTTGTGAAATAGTTTTATTTAATACAATCATGTTGATTAATTGATTAATCAGTGTTTCAGTACTTAACTGGTCTTGTATTGGATTCAAACCCACAATTTTGTGGTTATTTGGTATGGTATGATTCTTGGCATCATCACTAAGGTGGAAAAGGTTACGAGGATGAAAGCAACTACAGTGAATCAAATTTTAAATTCTTCGTTTCACATTATAGCTGTGCTTTAGCTTGCTGATATGTATAAAGTAGAGTGAGAAACTGGCAAAATCCAAAACCCAGTGGAAACAAGTTATCACATGAAAAGAGGCTGCCTGACCTCCCTTCTGTGTCAATCCCTCGGACACTCATGCAAAATAAAATGAAAAATGCTAAACATAGATATATTTGACACAGTCGGGTGCAATGCAAACAGTAAAAAAAAACAAAAAAACCTGTTTGTGTGACTCCACCCCAAAGTACAGGGTGGATCCCAAACCTCAAAATACCCTGTGTTGTTTAGAGGAAGAACATAACAACTATCCAGATAGCACTTGCTTCTCTTTTCGCACAAACTCACACACAAATACCTTAGCCTGGTTTAGGTATGTACATGACTCTTCTGAGGAAAATATGTAATATGAGTCATGCAATAGGTAAACTACAAACATCCAAACATCTCACACACACGCACACGCACACACACACACAATGACAATAGTGGTCTCTGTGCCAGATGAGGTTAACCTTTATGATGCCTTTGTGTCTTTGTCAGGGAAACTTTCAAAGACAGCACAGTCACTACACAAACATATGGCTCTTAAGGGATAAGACGTGAAGACAAACCAGACATGTGTGACACACTCACACACACACACAGTCATGTATTTGTTAGACAAACACAGACTGCTACACTGCTTTAACAGAAAAGTTTGCTGAAGAGTTAGGTTTTAGGAGTGATAAATACATGAACGCACACACACACACACACACAAACTTAACCTGTGATACCTGTGAGGACTAAGGCTGCATCAATACCTTAGCTTGTTCCCCTAACCTAACCTTAACCAAAACTGCTACTGCTACTGCCCAGTCTTAGAGCTAAAACCATGTCTTAATGCCGAAACGACCACACACACACACACACACACCCTATTGCACAAAGTGGCACGATCCACTCCCTGAACAAACACTCCTACTTAGTTAGAACGAAGTTCCAGCACACACTAGTACACACACTACATGTAAAGTGGGTCAACAAGGCTGGCGCTTCCCTCTGGCGCTGTCTGTGTGTGGACTGTCAACATGGCCTTGAGACAATACCCCCCGCCCCCCCAACACCACCACCACCAAACACACGCAAACACACACACACACACACTTGACACACCCATGACCTCATGTATGTAGGCACATGCATAAATACACACCCAATTCCAAACCCATTTTTGGACTGCATTCATACAGCACAAAGCCCATCACACTGACCTGCCAAAAGCACTGTTTTCCTTTACTTCATGGCAGTTGACAAAAAAAACTTCAAGTGCAGATTTCATAAATGACGAGGAGAAATGTCTTACCTGCAGCTTACAATTTCATTTGAATAGGAAACTCAATGCACAACGACATGTCTAAACCAAACTCATTCCTTATGCACAGCATATTCAGTGGGAAGGTGGATCAAGGTCACATTAGTCCCACATTGCTCTTGCATTTATTAGACCCCAAAAAAAAGAACCCAGAAGGGTGTGCATTGAAACAACAGAGGTGTTAACAGTACTGTATGTATTTATGTAACATTTTGTGGCTACAGTGAGTCGTTGGAGCCATGATGTGTTGAATCTGAAATGTGTTGAAACTGAAGGCTTTGGCACCCCTCAGTGGAAGTACGAAAAAATGCACAGTGAGCTTCAAGAGCCTCATTTCACTACAGCTGCCATTTTAAGTGTAACCTAATTACAGTACTTTATGGTGTTTTGCTGTGTTCCAACAAAATAACAAATGCACTGACAGCTACACAAGCCAGTGTGTGAGGCAGGTCAGATGTCTTAATAACATTGGTATCGCAGGACTTATTATTTTTGGTGTGGCTTGCAACACTGCAGGTGGAGCCACCACCCTGTGACAGAACGCACCACTGTTTGCTTTTCAGGTTCAATGCCAGTTTACAGAAACGTTTATTACTGTTCTGTCTCATTTGGGATATACCCACTACTGTACCTTCTATTCTCTACTTATGCAACAGTACCTGAAATAAAACACAAAGACTCCATAATCCAAGACAGCAGTGGTAACACATTATGCTATTATTACTTCTTTCATTTTTCTAACTTAAAGGGTACTACATGTGCATGTATATTATCTCTACTGTATTTGTTCTTCATACAGGTGTTGCAGTGTGACCAACCCAACTATCTCCACTGTCAACACTTACGTATTCCATCATGTATATGCACAGTACATATAATTATCAAAACACGGGATCTGAAGACTTGCAAGCACAAGCATGAGTCTCATGTCTCCACAGGCAGGGAGGCAAACAAACACACACACACACACACACACTGTTACTGAACATACACAGAGATAAGACTGGTAAAGTGTTCTGAAGTTAAAGAAATATTTCACTAATTTCTACTTGTGTATTTGGACATGTCTGCAGCGTTTGACAGGGGTGTCAATCTCCAGGCAAAAATACTTTAATTATTTGTACTTGCTCAATCTATTAAATAGGCTCTACAAACATTAGCTCTATTGGAGAACCAACTGATAGTACAAACATGTAAGTTCCCTAGGTAATGTAAAATAGGCAAGACACGCAATATAGTATGTGATGTTAAGCTAAAGAGTGACACAGACTGGAAAGAATTTGTCACTGCACCACTACTCTACATGTGGGGAGCTACTCTGGTTTAAGAAATGTGAGGTGTCTTGCTCAAGCTCTTTTATGTTGGCAGGACATGAAGCATGTATGTATGTGTATGATCACTTGTGTTTACACAGTCTGTTGACCTGGAACTGCCCTCTTCCTTAGAAGAAGACATGTTGAACTTTACAACTGTAGCATGCAGGATAATCCTAGTGTGAAGATTTCACCTGTCAAAGCTCTTACACACACAGACACGCTTGCACTCACCAAGTACACAAAGCTGTTACTTTTGTGAGAAAACTACCATATTCTTTCGTAACAGTAAGAAAAGCACATAACTAAATAGTCATTGTAATATTATTACAGTGCATTTTGTTTTCAGCTTTGCAGACACACATTAGCCTTTTTGTTCCCAGTTAGAATGGATAATGTTTAAGTAATAATGTTCTCCATAATTAGTCAAGTTAAGAATAATATGGAAATTTCAAGATTCTTTTTGGAATGAAAAGTTCAGAAAATATATTAATATGGTATATAAGTACAAAATAAATACTCCTAATAAAAAAATAATAATTCTAAACTGTTACAATTCTCCATTCTTCTCTACTCAAAGTTGTTTTTATTCTGTTGTTACATGTGAAGCTGATATCTTATCCTCTTATCCTATATATCTTATGTCTGAAAAGCACATAACACACAGTTGCAAAGCAACAACGCCATTTACAAATGGTAAAATACTTTGTGGGAACTGAACTGAACTCAAAACGAGATTTATTGCCAGGAAACTATGATAAATGATAAACATTTCTTTGTAACCAACAATGTTACCTGTGACCAAAACTGATTAGGCCTCCATTCCATTGACCAGGTAACAAATATAGTATTAGAACATAAACTTTCTTTGCTTAGATCAATTAGCAAGCCTCTGTAAACACAATATTGACTTTAATGTCTTACAGATATGACAAAAAGTATTCAGACCTCTTCATGTTTTGCACATTTTATTGCATTGCAAATTAATTAAAAATCAAAAACTGAAATCTCTAATTTACATAAGTACTCAGACCCTTAGCTCAATACTTTGTAGAAGCCCCAGTGGCTCTGAATGATCTTGGGTAAGTCTCTACAAGCTTCTTACACCTGGATTAGTCAGATTATCACGTTCTGCCTGACAGATCCTTGATTTTGGGGCATCAGATCACAGACCTTTAAATGCTGTTTGACAAACTCCAAACTGAAACATCTAACCACTCTACCATGAATTCTTCATTGGTGAAGTGTTACTGAGATGATCGTCCCTCTGCCACGTTCTCCCATCTCCGCAGAGGACTTCTGAAGTTCTGTTAGAGAGGCCGTCAGGTTCCTGGTCACCTTCCCAGCTAAGGTCCATGTTGTGTGGTTAGTCAGTTTAGTCAGTTCTAGGAAGAGTTGTGGTGGTGCTAGACTTTTTCCATTTCACAATTTAGATGCCACTGTCCCACTAGAAACACTCAGAGCTTTAAAAATGGTTTTATACCTTTCTCCTGATCTGTGCCTCCCCACAAAATGTTGTTGTGGAGGTCTACAGAGAGTTTCTTGGACTTCTTGGCTTGCTTTGTGTCCTGACATCCAGAGTGAATAGTGGGATGATCTTACATACACAGCGTATGTAAGATACCTTTGCCTTTCTATGTCCAATCAGTTCAATTGGTGACAGATGGACTCAAGTCAAGTTCTAGAAACATTTCAGGAAGATTTAGAGCAAACAAGATGCACCTGACTACAATTTGGACTGCTATAGCAAACTGTTTGATATACTTTGAAATAAGAGATTTCAGTTGATTTGATTTGCCAACATTTAAAAAATATTCATAAGGAATAAATTCCATTTTAAAATAAATTTGCAATGCAGTAAAATGTGCAAAAAGTGTAGGAGCCTGAATAATTTCCAATGTGGTCCCTGAGAAGTCCTTATAGGAAACCTTATATAAGGATAAAATGGTTTGAGTGTCCTCTCTTACCACTGGTGTCTGTGTTCTTCTGAGGTGTAGCAACACGTAGGAAGATCTGCTGCCTCCAAGAGTGGCGGTGACTGCGCAGAGGACTTTCCCCTACCACACATGCAGCACTTGTTGTAGAGAGAGCTGCAACATCGCTAAAAAAACACAAAGAAAAACACACAGATAAATGGTTACACAAACATAAAATAGATATATGTGCTTATGTGTAAACAGCAGCTACTACACGTATCAAAGATGTAGAAACATGACATCAGTTAAAGGAATCTATAAAACAAAGAACATAAATTATTACTATCCTCGACACACTAACACGCCATGATTACTTGGTGTACGTGTGTGTGTACCTGCGTTTTGGTTCAGGACAATCATTTTCTTGAACAGGCGCCAGAAATGGAAATTTCAGAAAATTAGGAACAGAGGAGGAGGAGTGGAGACGAGCACGCAGACCACCCAGTGGACTGAGATGGAGAGATGGAGGTGGAAAAAAGGAGGCAGAAAACAAATGAAGAGAAAAGTTTGGGCCCCATTCACACAGAGATGGGAGAAATGTTTTTAACTCCAGTGACGTCAACAGAAAGATGCAACTCCTAGAGTTCAGGTAAGCCTCAGCATTTTGACAAAAAGCACCACTGACATAAATGAGTGACAGGTTTAACTGTTTGTCTGAATGAGGCCTTAAATAATAAAAGCAAGATGAAAAGAAAGGTAATGTAAATGTACAGAGGAAATATTGCATGAGTCGCACAGAGAACCATGTGAAATTCTCACCTTCTTTTATTGAGCCTGGCTCCAGAAAAAGGGGAGGATGGAGATAAAGGGCAGGGAGGAAGAGGAGGAAGAGTGGAGTCGGGTGGAACATGTCTGAGAATCAGTGCAAATGCAGAGACGGAGAGAAAAAAAAAGTGCAAAGAAAGTCAAAGACACCGAAAAGTAATGAAAGCAGCAAAAGTGTTAAGAGAAAAAGCGAGAAAATGAAACAAATGTTTTTAAAGGTGGAGCGTATACAGATACAGAATAAGTGAAATGATTGTATGAATATGTCAACATGCAATTAAGGAGAATAAGCAGAGAAGAGTTTGATGCTTGACTAACAGGATCTAACAGTAGTAGTATGTGCAGGTCATTACAACTCTCTCATTACAAAATCAAAATCTTCCTTTGATGCTGACATAATACATGTTAATAAGACATGCTCTACTAAACACACATTCAACCCCTGAAACTGCTCTCACAGGCTAATTTGTCATTCATAAAACTCAAGTCTGCGCAAATAGCTATAAACATCATAGATAAATCACATAAATACAGACATTAAAATTACAAAACATGCTGTAAATACCAAATTAGTTTCAGTTTCAGTTTCTCTTTCTTACTTACCGCTCTCCCTCTCTCTCTCTTATAGCACTAACAGGACCAATCACACCCAAAAATATGTTACGATAGCCAGGTTGCGTCTGACCCTCTTACCCAAAAGATGAAGAGGTTTGTGAAGTTAAGTCAGATCACACACATCGATTTTTTCAAATTATTCACTTACATTTAACACACCTTAGTGTGACAGTTGGATAGGGTTCACTTGCATAGCCAGAAAGAGGATGCGAACAGTAATCCAAAAAAGTGTGAGAATACCTACTTTAAGGATTGTTATGGTTAAATAAAGAAACAACTGTAACCACACATTGTTTGTCAAAGAGTGTTAACACAGGCACAGCCACACACTTCTTACTTGTTCTGGTGTGGGGTGTCAGTGCTGACAGAGTAGTGTCGTACAAGCTTGGGCTTGGTAGCTATGGTAGGGTCCTGCGGGGTGTGAGATAGCGTCTGCAATGTTGAGTTCTCGAGTACTGAGGAGGGGTTGGGAGAGTGGCTGAAGGTGTTGGCCCGTCGACGGAGGCCTTGCGGCTGAGCGTCACCAGGTAGGGAGGATGAAGAAGGAGACAAGTGGAGAGATGGGTCAAGGTGCTTCAGATCCCCTGTCGAGTTGTGGCACCTGAGGAGATGACACGGTTTGAGAAAAGGAACAATATTGTGTATACAAGCGTATGCATTCCCACACAAAAAAGCTCAAAGTCGAAAATATCAACTACACAGACGTCCAAGTCAGATTCTGTTCAATAACAATAACAATGCTGTCCTGGATTCAATAACAACAATATCATCAAGGAGGCATCTGATAATTTCACCAAACGTACAACAAGAGTCATCAACTATTTTCAGATATAAGAATAAGGAGTTCTGCAACAGATGTGTAGCCCCCACAGAAAACAGTGAGATAGACAACCACTGTGTCTTAGCTTTAGTTTCACTGCCTAAAATTTCCAAAGTACTGTTGTTGGAGAATACAACACATTAGGACATGTGTTTGTGCATGTGTCATCAATGTTTTCTGAGGGTGGTTCCTTTGTTATGTTTGGGTATAAGTAGAAGGGGTTTGGGAGATACAGGTCAGAAGGCACTGACATGCCGCAGCGTTTTTCTCCATGCCGGCACGCATTATAATGAGATGGTTCACTGCACCGAGTTCTTCCCTCAGTTCTTTAAAATAGAAGAAATTTCACAACACTATATGAAAGAGTAGCGCAGCTCTTTGAACAACTTTTTCAACCCTCACTCCACTCCCTTCTCAGATTCATGAACAGTTCTACAAAGGGTGGTAGTCTAAGACCTTGTAGACTGTGACTCTGTAAAAGTCACATTAATCCATATACTTATGACAGTAGAACAAGTAAAACTGACTTTTAAAGCAGTGGCTTCTCTGACCCGAGATATGAGTCAATGTGTGGGCATGTGTGGTTAGGTGTGTTTACTTGAGTGGGCTAGTGGGTCTCAGCTGGGAGGAAGCAGGCAAGGAGTCATCTAAGGAGGGCTGGTCCTGGCTGCTGTTGATAGTACAGGTGGAAGAGCTGCTGTCACTTCCTAAACTGTTGTCCCTCTGAGCTCTGGCCTTGCTGCTCCCCTGCCAAGAACACACACACACCATCATGTTACTTCAAGAAACCTAATTTTGTAAAACAGTTTCAAGTTCAGTTATAAACACTGATGATCTATAAAATCTAGTATTTCTACCTTTACATATTAAAACCAAAACAATAAATCAATGACAGCATTGTGTTTGCATACGAGTGCATAACTGCATACAAACCAAGACAGAAAAAGCATTGTTACCTTCCAGATACCCTCCAGGGACTCAGTGAGAGAGCGCTTGGCTCGGCTCTTGAACTGTTCCAGTCGCTGTCGACTGCTACTCTGCTGCTGCACCTCCACTGGGGCTTCAGCTACCTCCTCACACACCTTCACACATACACAGACGGGGGACAGACAGACAGAGCACCACAGTTTTGTTTAAGTGAAATATATTAAACTAACTTTTTCAGTTGTATTTCCTTGGTGACTTTTTCTGTCATGGGAATGCTGTAATTTGTTGGTGTAAGGGAATGTAGGACATAACTAGAAGAGATAGGAAATGAGTAATACAAAGAAGAAACAGACATGGTAGAGTACAGAGGAGCATAGGTTACCTGTTTGCTGTCTCCAGGCAGTGTGTGCTGATGAGCCCTCTGTCTCTCCTCATACAGATTCCTCAGCAAGGCCATCACCAACTCATTCTCTTCCTGATCGCTCATAGGTCGAGCCCTCTGGAACACATTATTTATTAAAAATGTGAATTAGAATTTGGGGTTTGTTTATGTAAGGAACATTTGTCATAAAAATACCTGACAAACGTGTAGCTTCTTTACTGAAGAATAACTAAATCCCATTGCATGACTGTACTGGAAAAGACTGTTCTGTTTAAGCAGGTCACTAAGCTAATGAGAAGCTATCTCCAAAGTCAGGAGGCTAAAAGTGTTTTTATGTGATCTATGAAACATAAAAACACGCATGAATTTGGTTAATAATGGTTGAAAAGCTGTTTTCCTGGGTATTCTGCACTTACAAACATTGCGGCAGCTGCTGCTGCTTCTAGTTCAGCTTCATTGCCAGCAGATGTCAGCTGAGTCACAGAGAAATGCTGTACTTGAGGGTATTTGCTCCATGTTTGTTTACCACTTTTATCTTTTACAGTACAAAATTGTTTAGCAGTTTCCAAATAGCCAAGTAGAAGTACTAATTAAAACCATTCTACTGTTTTTTTCTGATAAAAGACAAAAATGTTAAGCAAGTTGAGAAAATAGAAAGACAATTACTACAAAAAAAGACTGAAATGAGGTGCCAGGAATATTGACATATACACTACTCACAAAAAGTTAGGGATATTTGGCTTTCGGGTGAAATTTATGGAAAACGTAAAAAGTTCACAC
>JAUMHL010000001.1:13101791-13115711 GCA_032362345.1 Sandelia bainsii
GTTATAGTGCATTTTAGGTTCATCCTGAAATTTCACCTGAAAGCCGAATATCCCTAACTTTTTGTGAGTAGTGTATTAATATATGTGTAAGGAGAGATCAGTGTGCCATTGCAAATCCTACATCATAATCTTTCGCAGTGACTCAGTCATGATGAACTTAGCTGAAATTGTAGACTGACTGTTTTTTCTTTTAGGTGCAGTCACCTCAAAGAGAACTCAAAGAATTCACACCTTTCCCCTCAGGTGCACAGACACATTACCATAGTGTTTTCAAAGACTGAAGCTTGCTCCTGATTGTCCAGAGTGGCCAAATGTCTCTGAAGCTCTAGTTTGGTTTTAGATGGGTGTAGACCTGAAAATTAAAGGAAAGCAGTTTTAGAACACTTTAAGGACAAAGTTAGTCTAATTTTAGATTTGTTTTATATATAGAAGATTCATGTTTATGGGTTTGGTGACCTAAGTGGTTGCATAAGTTAACAGCTTAATATCTGCTCTGTTGTTATGTCTTTGAAATACAGTTAAAAACAAAATTTTATTATAAATTATAAATACTTTTGTTACAATTAAAATAAGACTAAATTAAAGGCCTTGTTAATGGTAGACAAACAAATTCAGCATATGCAGTGCATTCTGACCCCTTTCACTTTTTTAATTTGGTTAAGCCTGATAGTACAACCATTCAAAGTCATTTTTTTTAAATAATCTACACTCAGTACCCCATAATGACAACGTGAAAACAGAATTTTAGAAATGTTTGGAAATGTATGAAAAAGGAAATATCACACTGGCACTAGTATTCAGACTCTTTGCAGCAACACTTAAAATTTAGCTCAGGTGCCTCCCATTTCTTTTGTTAGTTGTTGAGATGTTTCTACACCTTGACTGGAGTCTCTCCTCAGTACAAAACACATGAAACTCTGCTTGGAGTTTGCAAAAAAGCACCTGAAATACTTTCAAACTGTGAGGAACAAGATTCTCTGTAGTCTGATGGCTTCCGTTTGGCTACTCTGCCTTGTTGCTGCAAAGAGACTGAATGTGATACCAATGGGATATTTCAGATTTTGCTTTTACATACATTTGCAAATATTTCTAAAATTCTGTTTTCACTTTCTCATTATGAGGTACTGAGTGCAGATTCATGAGAAAAAATTAATTTAATGGTTGTAGTATCAGGCTGCAACGTAACAAAACTGAAAAACGTGAAGGGGGTCTGAATACTTTCTGAGTGCACTGTACAGTGTCAATTCTGCTTCAGTTTGACCTGAGCCTTTAACACTACACACACAACACAAAACTTCTCCAATATCTCTTTTTGCAAAAGTTTGCAGCCATTCACTATCTCTCAGATTAATTTAGTTCAGAAAGGACCAAGTCACCAAGAATGACTCAGTGTGACATTAATCAAACTGAAAGTAAACTAAACTTAAATTAAAATGTAGAATAAGCCTCACAAATGATGACTGAGAATTTCAGCGTCACATTAAATATATAAAGTATTAAACCATATTGTATTAGACTGTACAATATGTTCAATATATGATGCTCTCTGCCCTTAAATCTTCAAATCAGATAAGGAATAAACCCCCTTTAACAGGTCAAACATTTCTAAAACTTCAAAAAGAGCAACAATAAAGGGATCCCTCTTTCACGATGGACAACCATGCAATAGATCATGTGTAAAGAATAAACCACCTTAGTAAAATTACAGTATGGAAAATCAGTATGACAGAATGTAAACCAACATAGTATATAATAAATACCAAATACCAATACTAATTTTACCTATTGATTTAACCAAATGTCATAAAAAAGTCATAGAGATTCTTTATAAAATACCACTTGTGCTGCTACATGAGTCAGATGACTAATGTATGCATGTGATGTGTAAGAGTTCTGAGGTCAGGTGGGTGTCCGGCTGACTGGACAGGCAGAACACATTGGATATGAGCTGAATATTCATAAAATCCAGTCCTGGTTTCAGCCTTCTGCCACTGTATTAAAGTAGTTCACTTAATTAGCAGAGTAATGTACTAAATGTATTAGAGCCATATAAAGTATCTCTTTTATTACACTGGTGTACAGTATATAGCACCCATCCATCCATTATCTTAACCGCTTGTCCTTGTAAGGGTTACGGGAGTGCTGGAGCCTATCTCAGCCGTCATCGGGCGAGATACAGCACCCGTATAATTTTAAGCAAATAACATTACTGTACTTATGCATTGTGAATCTGGTGTAACGTTAAATCTTCAACCAACATCCCTTAAACTATTTTAATTTAATTTTCTGATTTTCAGACATGTACTGTCCTACCTTCTATCCTCTCACACAACTTGTGGAGCTCCAGCATGGGGCAGCCGTCACACTGCTGGCTCTGGGTCTTTGCATTCTGCTGCAGGGCTGCCACAGAGAACGCCTGCTTCAAAGTCAGCATGATCTCATCCACCTACAAGAGAAATTTAACATCCATTTTATTGGTGTAATCATCAGTCTGTCATTATACAACCTTAAAATATGTGAGTGCATACTTCTACAATTATTTATTCACATTAAAAACTGCATTAATCTACAATGTAGCAACTACACAGTCAAGATGTAGTCAACACAAGACTCTTTGTATTTATTAACTATTAATTAATTATTACTACATATATTTAGTTATGGATAAAAGTAATGTTTTCTCCCTCTATCTGTTTCTAGTAATACAAATATCAAAGAAATAGCAATTTTGGATAAACTACGCAGTAATTTAATAGTTTTTTATCACACATAAACAAGCTAAATCTGGTCAGAGAGAATAAAAACAGCTGAAAATGTCATGCTAAAAGGCAGGATAGAAACCTAACCTAGCAGGTGAAACTAGTTTTAAATCACACATTTAAATGTAGTAAATTGTGAATTGGTACATTTCAAGGTAACGTGACAAATAGTAGCTAGATAGCTGAAATAGCACATTTTGTTTGCAGTCGTTCAGTTGTCTAGTTTACTCTGGTGGGAGTGGAACAACTTGTAGATGTCTAGCAGGTTCAGTAACTTGTTATATCAATTATTATTCTATTACACTGCAACATTATCTGACTATTATACAGCACAGTAAACCCCTAATGACCAAGACTTTTTATCAAACTGACAGTCCACTCGGCTTGTGTCAGCAAAGGCACGTCATGACTCAGTAGTCAGTCATCAGTCATACGTAAATCCAATGCATTAGAGGTGAATTTATTCTCCAGTGATATTGTCCATTGGTGACAAATATCAACTTCATGCATTGTGGCACTCGAATTTAATCCTAAAGTTCCAAAGCAAAGTTAAACGGAGTGGGTGATCAAATATGAAGACTGAGTGGGAAGCACTGATATGGAAATATAAGAAAATTACTCATAGGAAATAAATGAAACACACAACTGAACACTATATTCACATAAACAGTAGACAAAACACAATCTGTAGAAGTATGAGCGTACTAAACCTGAATGAATCAACATAAATACGCCTACTTAGGTTTGTCTATTGCTAACTGAGTCACTCACAAGGGATTCGTCTGTACACTGGAACACATAGCAAACAAAGTGGCAGCTCCCTCCTTCCACAGTCTCTCTGCAAATAAAGCCAAAGTGATCCACGTGCCGAATACCCTAGAAAGACATGAACGATAAGTTCTGAAGTCACACATACGTATATAAACATGTACAGATAGTACAGACGTTATGTGGAAGCCCAATGCATCGTACCTGTGAGCAGAAGGAGATTTCTCTGAAACTCTTCTCTATGACAACTTTCTTGGTGTCTGGACTGACCAAGAAGATCTGAGATCTGCCCACCTAAAACACAAAGTAAATATACTTACCAGGGGTGGAAGTAACAAATAACATGTACTCTTTATGACTGTAACAAAGGAGATCTTTGTGTACTTGTAATTTTAAGAGTATTTTTTTTTTACTGTAATTTTACATTTACTTTAGTACTTTTATTTTAAGGTATTTTACTACTTAAATCGTCTCCATTACAGAGTAAAAAAAAGGCTCCATGAACTAAGCGCTAGAACATTACATGATAGGACCTTGTGACCTTCCCAAGGAGCACCCCACCTTTTTCCTAATGACAGCTGGGTGGGTCTGTTACAATATTTAATCTGACGATGACATAGCACAAAAACCCACCGGTCTGGCAGCTGAGGTGGAATCATAATTTACCATACCATTTAAAAATCATGTTCATTTTTTTATTATTATTATATTTATTATTATTTTACAAAGGTGATGTAACATTACAAATAACATGTTATATATGATTCTGCCCTGCCTTTACTTCATGGTAAAAGGTTACAAAGCAATGTTTAAACAAAGTACATCATAAATAAGTTACTTTACTTGAGTAGATTTTTACACAAGTAATTTTCCTTAAGTACAATTTTACCATTACTTGAGTAAAATAACATAGTAGTCTTTACATCTGTGATAGTTACACGCTATACACGGACATGTTTTTGTGGGATTGTGTCTTGATAGGTTTTGTGTGTGTTGAGGTTTGTGGTGTAGTTGTATTAGCAATAATGAACCTCACAGATCAAAGTAGTTATGAGCTAATTCTCAGCTTCTCAGAGTGCAATATCAGAACTATTTTGACATTTGTCTCAAATACACAGCTATAGTACAAAACTCTGTGTTAGTGCATTAGTTACTATAAAGCTTTATCAATGATTAGACAAAGGGAAGCCTAAAGCTAATATTTTGTTCATAACTGAATCTGTCAAATGAGTCAGTTTCACAACTTCTTTTCTTAGAAAGTACCAATGGATTTTAGAGCAGTTCTGCTTTAGGGGTTATCCCAATTCATACCATGACTCAGAAATGAGCCACTTCAACTCCTTAACCTCCAGGAGGGACTCGGTTTATAATAAGTGAGTGATCTCGTGTGTTAAATCCCAAGTCTTCAAGCTCTGTGAACACAGCTATTCTTCTCTCAACAAGTTCCCCTTCTAGTGCTGTATTTTCACATGATCGGACTGGACTCTTTCAAGAGGAAGTAGGGGGATTTTATGTGTCTCTTGATAATTGAGGGAAAAAAATAGCAGCAATGATGTCACCAGAATGAGGTAACTGATGCTATCCATGGCAGCAGCAGGATGTAGAATCAGTGTCAATAATATGTCTGCTGTATCTGCTGAGGGGGACAGCAACAGGCATGGGTGCTTCCTGTGCCAGGGGCCACCATTTCCTGTGTGGGGGACAAGCAGGAAAAATCCTGTTGGCAGGAAGTTACTAAGGTCAAGTGAAGGTCAATTACATAAGTGTGATCAAGATAATTTGAGCTGCAGTCAGCATTTGCTCCTGCTGAGTCATTAGGTGGTGGATATTTTTTGTCTGTGTTCTCTCTCATGCTGTCCTTCATGAGCGACTGTGTCCGAAACCTTGCCATTTAGAGAATCTACAATTGAAAAATATGCTCTTCTGAAAAGCAATGTGATTTGCAACTTTGTTCTGCATATAACAGGTGATAAATTGTGCAAAGACAACGTGAGACTGGTTTGAACTGGTAGAGATAACATAAAAACTTTGTTTTATTGATGTAGACAGACAGTGGCTATAATGTGTGTGTGTCCATTATTGAAAATTACCGTAAACAACATGGTCCTGTTCTCCTGCAGGCTGGTGGGCTGTACTTCAGCAGAGTGGGCAAGTGCTTCAGTAGTGTTGGTGAGAGAAATCTCTGGAGAGAGTCCGTTCTCATCCAGGGCCTGCAGACAGGGAAAGCTGGGGTCTCTCTTGAACAAGACAGGGCGCTTCCCAGTGGTGGGGCTTCCTGTGGCGGCATTACCAACAGCACCACCCAGTCCATTAGATTGGAAGGTTAATGCCCTCCTCAACCCACCCATCAAGCTGCCACTAGAGCCTCCTTTATCACTCGTCCCTGAGTCATGCAACTGGCTAAACTTCTCAATACACTCATCAATGAGTGCAGGCGGGGCTTTCTTGTCAGCAACACTAACACGGCCGCAAAACAGCACCTCAAACTTTTTTGCAAAGGCTGTCGGAGACACAGCAGCAGTGAGTGCCACAGAGGCTGTTGTTGTGGAGAGAGAAGACAAACACGTTTCAGAGGAATCTCCGCCGCCAGGGGAAGTTTTTTTCGAAATGGTGCTGCTGTCATTGTTGCGTGCAGAGCTCTTGCCAGCCTGCCTCAACGTACTGATGATCTCAGGGACCTAGAGAGACAGTGAGCAAGATATAGGAGTGTGCAAAACATAACTTAAAACATAATAACTTCAAGTGGCCAATGTATAGTTATACTAATTGCATAAATGGAGATTGATGGGTGAAATGTGAGGGTGTTTGATGATTCATGTGAATAAGATCAAATGAGCAAAGACATTTGAAAACACTGTGAGAAAACATTGTGTTAAGGTGTTAAAATAATAAATTCAGACTTGACCGCCCATAACACACCAATGAAACCTTACATAAAGGTGAAACTACACAGATCTTTGAAGTTTGAAGTTTGAAGTTGATATTTGTCCATTGGTGTCCATTTTCTTTTATTACCATTCAGTCTAACAGAAGCAATGTATCCAAACTTGTCAGTGCAGCCAGGGCAGTGGTTCATATATATGTAGCAAGATTACCAGTTTAACCAGGCTTGTTTCAGTATGTCAGGGTTACTACCTGGGAATTTGGTTTCATAAAAGAGGACCAATTAATTCTGAAATATGTTACTCTGAAACATATACCCGCAGATGCCTGTTCGAGGTCAGACTAGTTCTGAGGCTTAGCTTCAGTGTTGCAACCAACCATTCTACCACACTGAAACACAATGTTTAATACAAAGTTCCTCCATGAAGGTTCCTCTTTACCACCAACTATGTCAAATGTACTGTATCATATTTCAAAATGGGTTAAATATACTGAATTACATAATTAAAATCTGAGATTTTGGAAACTACATATATAACATAATTGAATTTACTTTGCCCACCGTTTCTGACAACAATAAAAAGCTAAATTCTTCATTACTTTCTTTCTTTGGTTTTCAAGCTTTACTTACATGGAAAGACGGCAAAAACAGGCCTGGTTCACTGTGAGATCAAAGTTAGTGTGTAGTATGTTTTGGGAATGTTTGGCAATAATGAAAAATGCATGTAATTTGTACTGAATAGGGTACAACATGGGTACAACGCGAGATGTTCCCTTCTCACATCTTTTCCCTGGCAATTACAATCAGAATGTTGAATCCTATCACCCATCATATTCTATCTTCTTGTTTTTGTCACGTGCAGTTGTCAATGTTTTTACTATCTGTGAACATATATTCTGTTGCTTTTTTTAACTGTGTGGTGAAGCTAAGCATAATTTTCCACAACACGGACAATAAAGTTGTAAAATAAATAAAATAAAATAAGGTGAACAACTCGTGCTGACTATTGCAACTATAAAATCTCTTGAGGTTATTAACCTATTATTATTAACATTAACTGCCGTCTTCATTTCTAAAAGTTGCTATTTGACTGGGCACTCACATTGTCCCAGCAGAAAAACTATTTTACAAAATAATTCCTCTTTGAGATAAAGAACATTCCCTGGCTATAACATATATTCTACAGGTGATCAAGCAAAATCAATGCAAAAGTACTTTCTTGATATTCAAATACAAACATGGAGGAATCTGTTGGTATCCTTCCACGAAAACAGAAAAACCTTGACAACATTTAACTTTTATTTTCTCTTTTTCTTTTTTCTTTTATTACTTCTGTCAGTTTAAAGATTTCTGAGAATACTGTGTTTTTGTGGAAGTGTACCAACATTTCAGTCCACATTTGTATTTTAAAAGTTTATTTATTACTTTTTTGTGCTGTTCTTTTTCACCTGAGCTGGCCTGCTGATAAGTGGACACTGGGGGTTGAATAAGGACAGACTAAAACAAATGAACCATAACTAAGGCTCTCACTCACACAAAAATCCTTTTCTGTAATCACTCTTTCCATGACTAACACAGAGGATTTCCATGACCATTAGCACTGGGGCATTTTGGTTTTGCCAGTTTTAAACACAGACTAGCAAAAGAGAAGTATAAGAATGTTTAAAGCAATAAAAAAGGGGACTGGAAGCATTTGGAGAAACAAGTTCTGATCAACAGGCAGCCAAAAACCAATCTTAAAGTTACACTTGTGTAAAAGGCTGTTGGCAGCTTAAAATTAAGTGTCAGTGTACTCAGAACATGTTCAAACAGCAAAAACCTTCCAAGAAACTTCTCAAACCAATAGCAACAGTCATTTCTGTTAACCATCCATATATATATATATATACACAGTATATATAGTTTCACAAAATGTGACTAAATACACGACTTACACTTTGTCATTCACTTACAGGCCGGTGGCACTTGCGGGCACATTTAAAGTAGTCATTAAACGTGCTTGATAAAAGGTACTAACCATTCTGATCACAATCATGGTCTAATCAGGATCTGCGTCAGTCTGAAAGGAATTTAATAACAAGCAGGAAAAAGGAGTGAAGTCGTACTACTACCATGGCTCAGCTCCAGCTCAATGTAGCAAAGGTTTTGTGTGGTAGAGTATAAATAATGATACTGTGAAAAGCAGGAGTAGCTGAGAACATATATCATGTCACATCTTAACAAACGTGGCATCTCACTGAACCAGTCTAGAAATCCTTTTTTCAGACATGCACATCATTCTGGTCTGTTAGTTAGATAAGCTTAGACTGTGAGCATTGTCACACTGATGACTACACACATTCCCCTGGTGATCTTTACCAGAGGGACGTGTATTCTTTTACTGATAATTGGCAACAGTTGCGACACAACCACAGTAGTAAAAGGCCAGTATACAGAGGAGGCTGATTGAACAGTCAGCAGTCTGTACTGTAGTTTTAAGCTCCTTCAGCTCTGTGTCATTGAACCAGTGGTTATTCTTGCAATAAGGATGATAGAGTCAGACATTTTCTTGCAACCAAACATGTTTGTTTTGACAAACATGACTAATGTATTTATGAATTTATCACCCTATTAGTCTACTATCTACAACTTCCTCTATGTTAACACTGTACATAACTAAACTTCCAGTAACACACAAACTAAAAAAAAAGACCCACAGCAAGTAAGTAGGAAGTTGGAATCTTTTTAAGTTGTCTACCACAGGCGTTATTTAGTTAATAAAAACTGTATAACATGTTAAGCAGTCAGATCAGGCCCTTGGTACTTCTAAAACTTTTCTGGGGCTTATTTAAATTTTCTGTCTCACTGTCCTGCTTTTATTTGAAATTAGTTACAAGAAAAACAACAGCAGCATGACACAACTCACACAATAACCTGTCAACCTGCCAACATATAGCCCTTATGCTGTTCATGTAGTGGACTCAGTTTGTAAAACCACGCACATACGGCAGTGAACCAGTCCGGTGAACAAAAAGGGGGAAGTGGACGAGGTAAGCAGAAGCAGTGGTTGAGTCACACACCAGTGAAGTCATTAATGTGAGGTGCCTGAGCAGCTACTAAACATACCGACACACTTAAAGCCTGGTCCTGCCGTGTCTTGCTTTGCCACTCCTGTTAATTTATGAAAACACTTGGTACTCTGTTCTGTCTTCACAGTGCACTGCTCTAAGTAAGTGCATCAGTTAAATGTTCCCAGTTTTACAGTCTTTTTTAAAAGATACCCAAACCCGTCCATTAAAGGTGCTGAGATATTTAATGTCCTTAGCCTAGCTTACAGGAGAACGAACAGAAAAGACACATTCAACTAACCACAAATAAAACAATATTGGACCTAAGGACCTTTAACACTAACAGGATGAAGAAATACGAAAGACACACAGACAAAGACATGAAAAAGAGAATGCCTGCACATTGTAATTAAAGGTTTGCTCAGTTCTAACATGAATTTGAATCACACCTCAGGGTGTTTTAGCAGTTCACCGACAAACGGACAATGAAAATGTTCCTCGACTGCACAGTGCAGACATACTGTGGCAACATGTAACAACTTGTGCGTGAAATATGCTTGTTAACCTTTCTGTGCAATGTTTGTAAAACTTGGAAAGAGCTCAAATCGTTTTAATTATTTTCTTCCAGAGCTTTTTGGTTTGTGTTTGTTTACATTAAAGAAGTCCAGTTATACAACTCATGGCACTAGAATATTTGCAGCCTTTAGATTTTACTTTATATTGGTCCTGAGTGCATCTTTCAACATAGTTTATCTGTACTGCCTTCATAAAGACTACATGAGGACAAAGGCCTCATTACATAGTGGCAGAAAAAATACTTTTATCCCTTACTTTTACCTTTGGTACCTAGCACCAATGCTACAGTGTAAATATGTTCAGTTATAAATAGTAGTCATGCATTTAAAATTCTATTAAAGTAGAAAATTATCAGCAAAATTCATGAGAACCATCAATGTACAGGTTTAGCTGGAAATTAATAAAGTAATAAATCCAGGCACATGGGGCCACCTGCATTGGCTAAGATGATGTAATTGGGACGTGTCTTTATTTTAAGTGTCAAAGACTCACAGGACTGGTTGTGAGATTATTGACAGAGAAGAAAATAAGAAAAAACAAAGTTCTGATAGAAAACTCTGTATTTATCTTTTTTTTTTTTTTACTTTTAGGCTTTTCTCTAATCTTTGTGTTTTGTGAACTGTAACAACATTTTACAATGATGTAAGTACCTGCTCTTCTCTTTTTGAAGGTGCTTATTAAAATTATGAAGGTTTCAACTTCTAATCGCTTGTGATGCAGTGGTTGTTGATCGTTCTAATACAGTCATAGTTAGAAACTATGTACTTCTCTAATATATCTCCAGATACTGCTTCTGAAACACCCACTCGTGGTATCTGCGAATACTTTAAGTAAATCCAATAAGACTGCTTACTTTTGTCTTAACGTAAAATCTGTATATACAGTATGTGTGAAATTTTACAGAACTAATGTAACTGACTGGAAAACTGAATTATATTATATTTAATATGGCTAAATGACTAAATCTATACTGCAATTTAAGAGTGTAAGATTTTATAACCAGAAAGATGAAATTTCAGATGAAAACATGTTTTTTATACTACAGAAGCATCCTTCACAAGGAATTTTAGTGAAAAGGTGAAAATAACTTTGACAAGCATGAAATTACACTAGCGCCAAATCAAAACAGTACGCCGGCCGTCTGGACATATTTCATTTTTTGACAAGAGGATGGGCTGCAGAACAGGTGTTGTGCTGAACATGCCTGTCTAACGCTGTGTCTACACAGAAAGTGTAATGTGAGCAGCATGTCAGTAGGGCAACAGCAGCAGCTTTCGCCTGCATGTGTCTATATTCAAGATTCAAGATTCAAAAAACTTTATTAATCCCAGAGGGAAATTGTTTAAATTATCTCAAAAAATTATCTTTATACAGGAGGCGTTTGGGTCCAATACTACGTGTTTTGGAAGCACTCAGAGATACACAATCACTGTTGTTACGCACAAAAACAAGACTTAAAAGAAAGACTTAAAATATAAAAAATATGCTTCAGGTCACATTTACACATATATCATGCGAGTGACACACACACATATCCCAAAAGAGGCTGACACTTTTGGTGTAGACATAAGTGTAAGACAGTAACCACAGGAGGTAACACCAGAAATGCAATTTTAAAAAGCACCGCTGCGCTTTGTCTGAGAAAATTAAAGATCAAAACACATCTGCTGCTGCAACCCCCCAACCTCTAGTGGGTCAGTTAGGCCTGATACCACACACACAAGCCAAATCAAAGCAGCACCAGAAAAGAGATAAGACAAGTTTATTTTATTGATGAAGTGTGATGAGTTTGTTCTCAGAGATCACTGTGTTTGTTCTGGATAACACTGCTGTCACACTGAGAGAGGGGCTAGCCAGAGGGGACCTTGACGACCTCTGCATCTTGCCATTGGTACGTTTTTTATACAGCAACGAACTTTGTTTGTGTGCGGGATGCAGCAGGAGTGGTATGGCATTAAATGGGTGCCATGTAAAAATTGAAAGCTGAAGTAGCCGCCTTAAAACTTGAAGAAAAAAAAAATAACATAAGCAAACTTTAAATAACTGCTTGAGAAGTTTTTCAATTTAAATGTCTGTTTTATTTATTTTGGGAATTTCTGGGAATAAATTTTAATTATTTTCTTTTTATAAACACCTATTATAATATTTTCACATTCAGATTTTATTTTTTACAGTTTCACATCTTAATTTTTCACTTTCACATCTTTTTTGCAGTTTCACCTCTTTATTTCCCCCCAGGTTTCAGACTTCTGGCACTTTTTTGGCACAGAGGGCAAGATTAACAGAGATGGACGTGCTCTCCTGAGGTACTGCAGATTAAGACCATGTTGCCTTCAGGAAATGTGGGAACTTTGTCTCAGAATTTCTTATGTATATGACTGGAGTGGACAAAATGGACACTAGAAAGAACTTGACATTTTTCAGTCAATCTGAACCTGGACAATACAATCTCAGATGAGGCCAGAGTGGGAGAGGACAAAGTGAGTTGGTATCGTTCAGCTTCTGATTGGCTGAACGCACCTGATCCAGGTGATCAGCAGTGGGTAAAGCAGGGATACTTAGAAAACAAGCAGAGCAGTGAGTCTTGGGAACCCCAGTTCTATGCAATATTGGGTTGGTCATTAAATAATACAGAATTTTTTTTTCTAATCACATTATTGGACTAAAAAGAAACTTCTATTTGGTTATTTTTATTTCTGATTCTTTAGCCTTAAGATTTAATGTGGACTGGTTGTCATGGCTCAGTCTCTACAACAACAGTCATTACCTTTAAATTCCAAACCTGCAACATTTCTTTTTCTTGTCATTTAACATGTCTTTGTGCTATCTTTTAAACATATGTAGACTCAGACAGGACCCAATTTTATATCTTTTTTGCCATCTCCTTTTACTGTGTCTTTAAATACGGTTTCACTTAATTATTCACTGTTTCTTTTCCCTCCTCTCAGACACCTCTCCAAACACCACGTTTCTCACCCTGTAGCTTCTAGTGTCCACTTGTTTTTGATCTTCCTGGCAGAAGAATGGAGTCTGCTATCTCTCCACTAGCAACAGATCTCTCTCTGTTTTGCCAACCCCCTCCATATACCCCTTCCTCTTCCTCCTGCTTTCACTGCTTGGGTCTCTGAAACACTTGAACTAACGGATGCATTTAGTCCTTGCATGTGTCTGTCCTCTCACTCCACTCTCTTTTGTGTACTTCTGTCATTAAAGACACAGAACAGACGTTAGGAGGAGGAGTATTTGTTTTCTTTATTGTCCTGGTCCAGGCTTTTCTCATTCCGGCATGCCCCAGTCTCACTCCCTCACTCTCTCTGCTTTTTTGGGTTGATAATAGCTGTTTAACTGCTCAACATGATGATGCTATCAATCTCTTTTACTTCATCAATTTCAGTCACTATCTTCTCAAATTCACTGTCATTAGAGATGACACTCTGCATAAATTGATTTTAACATGGCTACCAATTACATACATGCAAAATGAGAATGAAAAATAGGAATGCACAACCATCTGGTCCAACAATGCACTCACGTATTCATATTCATTAAAGTTATCAGATAAAACATGCACCTAGGTACTACACGGGTAGTTACAGGAGGATCTCACTGGTTTAGAGATATTTTAAGATAAGTGACAACGACAAAGTAAAGCCAACAATATAAAATACAAAATGTGACAATATAAAATGTGACAACATTGTGTCACAGTATGTTGTGTAGTACTTACATTCAGCCAGTTACACATTACATTTAACTGTAATGATGACAGAACCATGTCCATTTGAACACAGAAAGTATGTTAATGTCTGGATATACACTACCAGTCAAAAGTTTGGACACACATAGAAATGACCATGTTTGTGAAAGAAAAGCAGATTTCATAACA
>JAUMHL010000001.1:13115811-13142728 GCA_032362345.1 Sandelia bainsii
AACTGATCATTAGAAAACCATGTGCAATGATGGTAACACAACTGAAGACATGTATCTTTTCATGGTAATTCCTATGTGTGTCCAAACTTTTGACTGGTAGTGTATGTTTTGGTACATTTCATTTTACCACAATCAGGCAGTCAACAAGATATGGTATTATTATATATTGCATGGAATATCAGTAAGTACCCAAATGTCAGTACTTGTACTTGCCTTGGTCAAGTACTATCTGTGCATTCATAATAAAAGAAAATGTCCAAATGGTTTCTCCTTTGAGGAAGGTTAAAATGAAAACTGAGCAGAGACAACTGATAACTGATTAATATTTTGAGCAAATATACAAACGTTTGCTGCTTGTTTAATATGATAATCTGTTTGATTATGCTTGAGATTAGGACAGTTGGTCCGATCAATCTATTTTGAGGACATTACACTGGGCACTCAGAAATTCTGAATTGTTCACGGTTATTTAACATTTAAACGATAACACAATTAATACTCAGTGTATTAATCAATAAATAAATAGATCAAAATAAGCCTTTATTGTACTTCTAAGGGGCATACACTTCTATCCATCTCAGCAATCATGCAGAAGAAAACACAAATGAACTGAAATGCAGGAGGACACATTTCTTCCTAAGTCATCATCAGATGTCGTCCAGATTTATTCTTACAATACTTAACCTTTTTAAGAGCCCTTCCTACAAACTTCTTCCTTTTTTAGACTGCTTACACAAGGCTAAAATATCTGATTTGGAGTTAGGAATTAGAAGGGGCAAAGGGGGGAAAGCATTTGCTCCTAAGAGGGCAGCCTTAGCTATGGGCACACAACACACACTATCTTGTTCAGTGAAACGTTTACATGAGGCTGATCTCTGACAGGAAGGCAGCTGAACAGGCTGTGACCCACAGACCTGGCCTCTCACAGGGGAACAACACTGAACAAGCACGATGTATCTCACCAAGCCAGAATTCAATAGAGCTACTGTAGTACTGACCTTAAAAAAAAGGAAGTTACACAAGTACGACCAGTAAAAGAGAAGCTGCAACTTAGTGCAATAAACAAAACAAACTTTTCAGTGTTTGTCAAAGAGGAGAAGAACGTCAGTTCATGAGAATATCGCATAAAGACTGCAGTGAGTTCCCACAACTTCTTGTTGAAAACTTGACAGAAACTACTCTCAGTGAAATATTATTTAATTGAAAAATTGTAAAAATGAGAAGTTACAGAGAAATGTCATTGAAAACCCAATGACACATCACGCAGCCTGGAAAAACAACGATGACGAGTCAACTCAAAGTCTGCACTTCCCATGGTCATGTGCCTTGCGGAGCGAAGCCAGAGCTCAAAGAAGTTCATAGTTCAGGAAACATGCAACAGATAAGAAGCATCACTAACAGAGAGTAAAGCACAAATGAGAGAAGTGAGAACACTGTGAAAGGTTGAGGACAGTGTTAAAGCAGGAAGTGTAGCCTCAGACGTCCAACACATTGACATCACTCCATATGGACTAAGGAGCGACTTCATAGCAAAAAGACAAGCGAGGCAGAGATGACAAACTCATTCAAATGTGATAACAGAGACACAGTGTAGGAGGTTGTTGTCTACAAGCTTAGTGCACTCATGACTAAGAATAAATGAGTTCAGAAGGTTTACAGATAACCCCAATGTCCTCATCTGAGATGGACTAAAAGTGTCTGTAGAGTGGGAGTGTTAGGTGGAAGACAGGTGAGACAAGTGACAGACACAGCGCTGGGCCAACTGACAATAAACAGACCAACGACTGACAGTTATATAAAGACAGGAAAATGCCTACAGTTTACTGGCTTGTTTTTGCTACAGTGCAAGGACTGTGTCACATGAGAGCAGGAGAAAAATCACATAAAATGCAGGAGGGGAAAGCACGTGAGAGCAGGGAATTACAAGAAGAGGGTATGGCTAGAAAGGAAAAAAGGGATGAAATATTCAAGCACTATAGTTTCTCTTAAATAGTTTGGATAATTATTAACTCTAATCACTTTTGAAAGTATGCATTTTTTGTGCAAAACAAAATGCTGACTTCGGTACTTTCCAAGCCAAAGCACACGTGAGTTTTTTTTATTCAACAAGGTTTAATGTGAGCTCCATAAACAAGTCTGTTGGGAAATGGCCAAAAATGTCTGTCAAGAATCTTTCATTCAAAGTGGTGAGGCTAAGTCTTGCACTAGGACAAAGCTTTAAGGTGTTATGTAGATGAAACCAGCTATAGGAAGAGAGTCTGCTGAATAGAGAGCCCGAGACAGATTATGTGACTAATATGGCGTACCAAACGTCTTGCCTCGTATTCAAGGAGTGAAATCCTGGCATAAGTACAATGTCTCTGGAGGTGATATCACCATGACTCACTCACAAACTCACTCACATCCACCTATGGTACATTTGGCTTGTGTTTAGAGAAGCTAATCAGACAAATTTTTATATACTAAGCTTTCTAACAGGATCTGACAGTCACTAATCCACTGTTCAGCAGAACCAGCAGCTCTGATACCATCCAGGTAAAAGCCTGCTGCATTACTAGGACAGTTAACTACTGTTCCCATCACTAGGCTGAGCAACACTGTGAGTGAGGAGGAAAAGTTACAACTGGGTCTGTGTGAGAACTTGTAAAATTATATTCTTAATTATTTAATTAATCATTCTATCACAAAGTGCCAGAAAACTGTGAAAAATGCCGCAGACTTTATGTCCTCAACCATACACACCCACTATGTTCTGCAGCAGTTCATGAGTAATAAACCTTACTTAGATGTGATTTGATGTACAACTGGGAGGTAAATCCCAACCCTATCACAGCAAATACAGAGCTGCAAAGACAAATCAGTCAACAGAAAATGAATAAGCAACTATTTTCATAATCAACTAATCATAAAAAATGATTTTCAAGCAAAAATGAGAAAAATGCTTTCAGATTCTTAAATACATAATGCTTTGGACTTGGATCAAGAAATTAATCTTTATGGCAAGTCTGACAATTGTTCATCTTTATCTAATGTAAATAAACTTTGTTCAGCTGCCGATGCAAATCAAACACTCAATACTGCAACACAGTACTGCAGCCCACCATCGAAAAACTCTGTTAAGTGCAAGTCAGCAGAGCTTCAAGGTCAACAAGTGTCCAATTCCTAGAAGCTCTGCCTTTGCACAATTGGCCTTTTAATCTACGATCATTAGGCAACTGAACTTTATACTATCAAAATGTGTAGATGTCCATACATTTTCCTGTGATGCCAAACATTGGACTTTAATACATTATAGGAAATGAATGTTGTCAAAATTAATTTGACAGACACAGCATCAATAATTATTTATATAATGCATTGTGTTAAGTTCTTTATCTATGAGAATAATGCTTTTGTACATGGTCCCTGACAAATAAATGCAATAAGCTAAACTAACCCCTCAGTATGTGCCAGCAGCTCACCATCATTACCACCCAAAATGTCTTGACCAGTTATGGTAACATTACGGTAGCCTGTGAAGGACAGTAACGATACTCTGCGTTTAAGTTCGATTATTATTTACAAACACTGTCAAACAAACATTTATATTTGGCATAATGACAAGCCCGTGCTTTAAGTAATTAGCAAAATAAAGATAATGTATGGTGAAAACTTAACAGTGACAACAGGACACGTTACTGTTCGTGTAACGACTGTTCTGGTTTACTAACGTTACCGACAGATAACCTGTTGGACTTGGCTAACAACAGCTAATGAAGCTAACGTCACTGTTCGGTTAACGTTAGCTAACTGTCTACTTAGCATGGCAGCAAACCACCCAACTCCGCTCACACTCAGCTTTTTTTAAGCTCAACTTACATCTTTCTTTTCTTGTTTGGTGTTGAACAGGTTGAGTCGCTGGAGTCGCGCTTTCATCCCATCGGCCATAAACTTTACAAAACCAAGATCTGGATGGTTACTTCTCCGAAACCTGCGTCTGACAGTGCGGGAAACTTTTGTATCATCTCTTTGGAAAGTTGGTTTTGCTCCCTGAATGTCGAGGATCCTGCGGTTGAGCGACAAGTTGACCAACACGAAACCGCAGCACGTCAAGATCGTACATTTCAAAATAAGAGCAAACCCAACGCTTCCTACGGACTCGCTATGCACTCTGTGCGTCCTTTCATTTTGTTTGAAGGTCACTAAAACAACTTCCGTCTTCATTCCAGCTGACTGCGGTTAATTTGACTCAGCTAATTCCGCCAATACGCTGAGAGACTTGGGTGGACACAGTTCCTGTCCCGGGCCAGTCAAACTTTAGGCGGTAGACATTTGGGTGGTTTTCACTTTACCGTTACATGATCTTCGTTTGTATGACCGAATATAAACAGTATTTCCTGTCTGCAGACAGAGCAGACCCATTCAGGCAGGAATGAATGCCCACGGGACGCACTGCAGCTAACTGCTGGGAATAATGACATTTTTTGGACGGAGGTTTTTAATATCAGGATTTTATGTGAAGCTCCACAAACCTAGTACAGAACTCTGTTTGTATAAGTATATCAACTGTGCAAGTATCAATTTTAAAATGAAATGCCTCATTTACATGTGTTCAAGTTTCAGCGTCTTGTCCAAGGACACCTTCCCGGGACTGAGAATCAAACCTCTCTCCCTTGGGTTGGAAGACGACTGCACTACCCACTGAGCTATCATGCCACCCCTGGTTAAGTATTTATCCTGCAATATGGCCTACAACAGTGCATAGTGGAGAACAGAGTACATATTTTACTATATCTGAATGAATCAGTGGCTTTGGATTACTTTTTGCTTTAAAAGATTAGATTCCAGTAGAAACCACCTGTAACAATTCAACCCTGTCTCTCTCATAAAAATGTGATTAGCTAATTAAAAGCTACAAAGCCATTTACAAATAATTTTGCAGATACTCATGTTGATATCAGCATGAAAACAGATAAAATGTGTCTTTTAATCACCATAAACAAACAAAACTATCCCATCTATCTTCAGCCAAATAGCATCTAACTAGTATAGTGAAACTATGATAAACTAGTGTTGAAAATAAAAGATCTCTACAGGAAACTAAATTGTGAATTGGCCAATTAGTGACTAATAAAAACTAATCCTATAGAATAATTACAATCTGTTCACTAGCACAATAGTGATGGTAATAACACAATAGAGTTAATTAAAATAATGAACTAAACAATACTCACAATTACACAATTAATTACTAGTAATCATGATTAAGTTGGATAGTAAAACACAAAATACCAGCCACTGAACTCCAACAAAAATCACTGCAACAAATACACAGTCCCTTAAAAAAAACCTGACACTGAAACACAGTCATCTTTGTAACACTTCAGTGGTGACACCCAGTGGTTGCTGTTTACCATGAGCAGCAGGAGAAACCCCACAGACCCCCTGGGAGAGTTTCTGTCCTCTGACACAGAGGAGGAAGTTACTCTTTTTTCTGCTGAGCTTAATATGTGCATTAATTATCTAGTTTGTCACTGTTTATGCAAATATGGGTAAATCTTTCCCTTACTCTCTTTCACATACGCCGACATACATTTGTGTATTCTAACAAATAATGACCAATAATGACTAAAGTCATGCCTATAAAATATATCAGCTACATGCCTAACCCTTATCCTAAACCTAATACCAAATTTGAAAACACATTTGAATGTTTACTTCATGAAACCGTGATCTCAACCATCTCCTCCCCCGCTTGAAAGTGACAGTAATTGCAGATGTGTGGTGTGATTTGGTGTGGCTGAGTGTTTCCTGCAAAGGGTGGTTTTGGTTGTAAGGACCAGTGCCGCTCTTGATTCCCACTGTAGCTGGTTCTAATAAATAAAAAGTTAAAAGTAGCTGAAAACATCTAATAAACAAAAGCTAAATCTGTGTGAGCAACAGAGTAAATATTCAGACCCCAACAGTGCTGCTCAATGACTGTTCTCATAATCAGCATGTGTGAAAGCCTGCGTGTGTGTCTGAGCCCAGTGTGTCAGAGTTGGAGCAACAGGTGGTCAGCCTGACATCACCATCACATTTCTACAGGAGATAAAGAGAGAGAGAGAGGACAACAAGCACTGATACGCTCTATAACCCACACAAACTCCACAGCAAAGATATCACAGCAGGCACACCGGAAGTGGTCTCCATGGTAACATGGTTCTACATCCTGCTTGGTTAATGTAAAGTAAGTTCCTTCACTTTCAATCAAGAAAACAATACCTGCACACACGATGTAAACAGCCTGTGTGCATGTACACCACATGCAGATGCAGTGATATACAATATGCACACACACTTGCAGTACACGCTGGATGTTCATATTACAATATATTAAGTGTGTGTGATCTACAATCTTTGATTCAATTAATGTCTTAATAACGTTTCTCCATTGTCGCCATCTTCCTAATTTGGGTGTTGCTTTTAATTATTTGGTATGTTGGATGTGACGTACAATGAGGATGCTATCCAATATCTCTTGGCTGACTCTGAGACCAGCTGCAGCTTTACAGTGCACGCAGAGGCTGTTGGCGAAGCACACCATGTGGAGGAGAGTTGAAAGGATTATGGGTCGGAGCAGGGTGTGTCAGGTTGTGCGGATTTTATGTTTGCTAATCATTACTTGTGATGTTAAACGCAGGAAAACCACATTAGACATGCGCTGCAATAGTGCCAAAGCTACAGTAGTTCCAGTTTCTTTCACAACACATACTGATGCAGTCACAGTCAACTTTGTGTCATTAAATATTCAAGAAGACGATTCAGTCTAATATTTACTTACTTAGTATCTCTTTAATCTGACAAGCTACATCTCTGTTAACTTTTATAGTAACTGAGCCCCTTGAGCTATGCACAAAAAAATCATTTCTGCACAGCTCATACAATATTTTTGAATTAAAGCTGACAGTCTACACATTAAGCACATTTTGATTATTACATTTCATCTCTTGCGTTGCCATCGGGAGAAAAAATGTAAAAAATGTAATCACTGTCCAAATATTTATAGAGCTGACTGTATGTTGCTTTGGAGAATTGCCCCTATAAAATTTGCAGCTCTTTTAGTTGTGTAGTATGTGTTATGTTTGTTAGTTATCATGACCTTTTAACTTTAAAGTTGACAAATGCTGATAAATAGCATGATATAACACATAATAATACACTAGTGTTTAATCTCATGGCATTTTATTTACACACATATCCACACACACCCACCTTGGTACTGTCCTGGCACTGGAAGACGTAGCAGGCACAGCTTGGAAAATCTTTGACCAGGCAGGCAAAGCTGCTGGGCTCCTGACTGTTGTGAATTAGCTTAGTCACCTGATGGGGACGACATTCAAATAGCACTGTGTGTGTCAAAGGGTCCCAGACAATTCCAGGTCCCACGAAGGACACACATCGCACCCACAATGCGGTTACACACAGAAAAACAGTCTGATTTGAGGTAGAAGGGTCAAACTGTCCACCTATGTGAGCTCCTCTTCGCATCCCAGCAAGTGGCTCCTTCCCTGCAGGATGAGACCTTCTGATCTCAGCCACCACCCAGGGCAGCATGGCAATGGTGGTAAGGTGGTGGACCGGCAGAGAACCGATCAACGTCAGCGTGTATCGTACCTCCTCTTCTTCTTCCTCATTTTCTCCCCATGTCGCAGTTGTCTTCCAGTGGGTGAGTTTCTGTGGGGACTGTGTGGAAGAGGCAAGATATGAAAATGATGGACACGAGCGGTGATTTGAAGTAAGATTAGAACGGGGTTTCTCAGAGCTCCTTGTCCTGCAGGGTTCATCTCTTTTGGGTTTCACTTCAAAATAGAGTCCTTCCATGACTTGTGTGGCCAGAGGCAGTTGTCTGCCTGGGCTTTACCTGAAAAGAGGACAGAGATCTTTAAAGCCAACAACCAAAGGCACATACAAGATCTGTTTAGCTAATTTTATTTCAAAGGAACACAAACAAATATACTTAGCAAACAGTTATTTTGCCATTTTTTTAAATGAATGTTGCTGCAGTGTGTGCGCTTCACTTTCTCACCGCTGTTCAATCAGATTAATTTTTGCTGGATACTATGAATCAGCCGGGTCTTACAGTGTGGCATTCAGAGGGTCATTTGGAGGGTACTAGCACCTGGTGTTTACCCAACCAGAAACACATGGCTTAACTACTGACCTAGACTTTTACTGTCTCAAGGACACGTAAACAAATGGCATTTAAAACCGGTGACTATTATATTTGGTCACTAGTGTGTGTCAGAGAAAGTAGATGCATATTCACTACGTATCCAAAAACGTCGCTTACATTATAATATACAAAGTAATGAGGAGCGTTGTATGTGAAATCAGTGGGAAGATGTACAAGCAGTAATGTCAAAACAATGATATACGACAACATACTCTTGGCGATCACATCATACCATGTATCTAACTAAAATGACCCCTTTCAGTTAACGAATAATAAACCCAAAACCTCTGCTTACGTACCTCAAGTTTGACCTTGCAACATAAATAAATCCTCAACTTAAATCAGCTGGGGCAGTGCATAATACACGTTAGGTCTATCTGTGGCACCAGAACAGCATACGTACGTGAAAAACTGATTTAACATCCAAGTAGAGCAGACTTGCACGCCATTTTAACAGTTTATCATTTTACGCACGAAACAAGTTATTTTTACGCGCGACATTGCGACTGATGTATTCTATTCTCAAAGTGCACAATATATGATTTAATCAATTTGATGGTATTTAAACTGCTCCTCGTGTCTGCGCAGTTTTCTTACCTGCTCACCGTTAGTCCTGCGCGGAGTGACCAAAGGAGGTTGTGTTGTTTTTAAGAGCAACTACACGACTCCACTCCTGCACACGGGACAGAACTCCACACAGCCCTAGATCTCTTTAGTTTGAGTTAAAAATAGAAGACAGGACCGACCCTTCCGCCCTCCTCGTCTATACTCTGACGGGTATGACAAGTGCATGCTGCATGCATGCGCTGCCAGAAGATGCAGGGGTGACGTACCCGCGCGCATACACTCATCTATAATAGTCTCCACATGAACTGTTCAAACGCGTTTTTATTAATGGAAATTGTGTTTTATGCACAGTATTTTGGAATAAGAGGCACATAAGTACAGGTGAGCTGCTCATTACACGTCAAAATCACTTGAATACTGGGAAGTAGAAGATTGTTAGTTGTATAACTGTGCTCAGTCAGTGTTATTTATAAATTCAAGTATCTCCACGTGGTGGTGCTCTAAGCCTTTAGGCTTGGCTGTTTTACCAGTTTTTTCCCCCACCGTTGGCAGCGTCATCATCATTTCCAACGTTATACATTCAACAATAGTTTGCAACATCTGTTAAAAGTTACAGTATAAGTTTCATCAGTTCTCATTCACACTCTTTCATAACTCTTCATATTAGCTGCAAGAGTTGATGCTGAGGCAGTGTGAAATGCATAATGTTGGATACAGATGTAAATGCAACAATCTGTTTACATAAGAATGAGAAAGCAGGAATGACTGTGGCTGAATAATGATGAACAGTTTACAGTTGTGATTCAAAATCTCCAGCAGAAGGTTAACGGAATCCAAATCATGTAGCAGTGACACATGATGACTGCTGGTTGTAAAAACTCCCATTGGGCCCATAACTACACACAACACAGGAATGGCTAAACAAAGTCAAAGTGGAAGTTTGATGTTGTCATTGACACTGCTGATTATTAAGATAAAGATGTATGTAAGATGGTATCCAGATTTCTACTGGCTTGAACTAGCAGAAAATGTGGTAAAATAATGCATCTAAATTAAGAGTTGGGTTTTGAGTAATTAGGACATTGTGTGAGAATGCTGGTCAGATATTAATCACAACTGGTCCTGTTGTGTATCTGTGCTACTGTGGCTTCGGTTCCAACTTATTCTTCTGTGGCTCGAAGAAGTTTTCAACAATGGCATCAACCAGCTCGTCCAGTTCCTTCTTCAGGCGCGTCACATCACTGTTAAAGAGAGGGAAGAAAACACATCATGATGCTGCAGCTGTGGTGAAATAGTTTCCATGAACAGTTAAGACATTTTAACTAAAACAATTAGTCGATCTGTGTAAAAGTAATTGGCAACCATTTTTTAAGTAACAATTTTAAATGCTTTGTTTCAGCATCTCTTAGATGAGAATATACAGATTTTCCCTGTTTTATAGAACTGTAAATTGGCTTGTGCCTATTGAACAACTGGCTGGTCTGTACAGTGACCTACCTGTTACCAGGAGCAGCACAGAGCTCAGTGTAGTATTTGATTTTTGGCTCAGTGCCACTGGTCCTTATGGTGGCCACACCTCCATTAGAGAAGGTAAAAGTGATCATTTGACTGGAACTGGAGGTGGGAAGAACCTGGGAGGTGAAAGGAAGAAGTGATGGACAAATGAGATGAACAGTAACTATAATTCGGCAGAACAGCTGACTGGTTGGGAAACAACATTTCACACACTTTTGAGGAAAAATGTTTAAAACTGAAGATGGAAATTAGTGTTGCTGGATAGCAAACTCTATTGATTTCTCCATATCACTTCATAATCCCTAAAACACTCAAAAAGCTTAAAATTATAGAAATTATAGTTAGAATAATTGTGTATTAAACATGTAGCAACTTACAATTAACCCAAAACATTTACACTTTTTACATTTAGTATTTCTCCAAACACAATAAAATTTCTAACTATGTATGTTTATTGATATGGTTTAAAAAGTATAATGTTGTTGTCATTGCAACTTTGTGGTTAAGGCGTATACTGCAACATCCGTGGTGCAAATTTGTCCAGGGACCATAACTGCAGTTTCCTCTTTCTGTCCCAAACTATTGAACAAAGTCATGTTGTACAGAACAACACAAAAACATAATAAACATCAGAGGCTGGCAGCGCTCTGAGGGGATGTGAATGTTTGTGCCCTTACAGCCTTGTTATCAGGTTGGTTGCTGTCGTAGCCAGTGGTCAAGTCTCGTACAGCAGAGATGGAGAAACGACCACATTCGGTGGGATATGACTCCTTTTGGCCACTGTAACTGCGCAGGCGCTCAAACAAACTGCGGATCACATCCTGGTCATAGCAGATGAAGTAGGAGTTCTTACTGATGTGGTAGCCATATCTGACAAAGAGGAGCAGAGAGACAGAGCTCCAGTCTACTGTTTCAAGTTATATATAAAGTTGTATGTCAGATGAGCTTACTCTTCATAGATGGTGGAGAGTTGCTGAGAAAGGCTTGTGTTTTTAGTGGCCAGATAGGAGATCATCTCTCCTGCTATGGCTGCAGCACTCACTCCATCCTTGTCCAACACAGAGGGACTACACATATACCCTGAAACACATACATACACACATACTTTCAGTTCCTGGTAATCGTAAACCTCCAGCTGCTGTAGTCACTTGATTGTTTTACTAACAGTGCAAAGGCATGTGGTTCCAATTACAGGACCATAATCATGTTATATGTGGATGCTCTAAATTACATGATGTTGACTGACTGAAGATCATATATTAACTGCAAATGTTTAACCCAGTACTTGTTGTCTGCCTGCAAGCATATCTGAAATGCTTCCTCAGTTAGCGTTAAGGTGTTTTCATGCTTTTACTGATTGTAATGGTTAATGATTTCCATTAACAAGTATCCAAGACTGTACAATATGGTTTGAAAATCAGTTTTCAGTAGATGGTGCCTGCTACATGTTGCTGGTATTTGAACATAAAGTGGTGTGTCTCAAATGTAGAAAAGGTGGTTTCTACCCTTTAGAGAAAACCATCTCACTCAGGCTGTACGTTACTGGGTGTGATGCAGGCTACAGCTATACCCAGATATTAGCGGTATAAGAAAATATTCATATGCTACAGTTTTGTGATATTATGTTTTGTGATACTGTATCGATTCTCATAACATACTGTATCAATTTTTAATTAACAGTTTATATTCAAAGATTTGTGGCAGACAGTTCATTTTGTGTTGTTTAAACCCTCAAGCACAAAAAAGTCAACTTTAAAAAAAAATCATATGGTGGTGTGTCCTTTATACTATGACAGTTTTCCTAAAATTAGATTTAAAAAACTGCAATATATGGCCTTGCTTGTGGTATCACAATATACTGAATTTTAACCCCTGTGTAATGATGATGTATCGTATCACCAGATTTTCAATCAAATTTCATCTAATATATTTTAATAAAATGTGTTTAAATTAAATGTTTCCATGATAAAAACTGTTTATAAAGATACATTATATTTATATTATATTTGTATGCTAATATTTTTAGATCTTGTGACCTGGCAAAAGGATTTAGTTAAGTGATCTTAGTAATTTATTTCACATGAATACTTGTAGGCAGATTTAATTAACTCAGCTTGGGACATTGTGTAGATAATTATGTGCATACATTGTGTGTGTGTGTGTGTGTGTGTGTGTGTGTGTGTGTGTGTACCTATGGCCTCTTCAAAGGCAAAGAGGACAGTCTTTCCCTGGTCCAAAAGGTCGCTGGCTCTGTTCCCCATCCACTTGAACCCAGTTAACGTTTCCTGCCCAAACAGAGGTGACACTAACCATCAGGTTACTGCTGTTACTGCTGCTGAAATGTTTAATGCAGCAACATTTGGAATGGTGAAGCCTACTGACAATCGAGTGAATTTGATTCCATCATTATTATTAATGTTTTCTCCCCCTTCATTGCAACAGAACCTGATATACTGGAAAATGCTTGTTTTTTGTAGTGGGACACGCTGCAACTTTTGGACGCAATGGAACATAAAATCACTTTTAGTTCATTTTATATCAACTCATTTAGATCAAGAGATTTAATGGGTGAGTAATAAGAAACCTACACAATAACACCAGATAGTACTGTTCATTTCGAATGTAATGTCCTTCTGAGGTTGATATCTGTAAATTTTAAAATGTCTGTAAATTACCTCAAAGTGAAAACCCTCCTTGAGAGCGATGGCGCGCAGAATCTTGGATGAGACGGTGCTCGACAGCATATAGATGTTTTTCACAGCAGCAGCATCAGAGTTTTGTTGTTTCCAGCAGCGGAATATCCACCAACCGAGCAACGCTCCCAACTCATTCCCACTAAACACTCGCCACTGTCCACTGACAGAGAGAGACACACAAAAAAAAGGTTACACAAGTGCAGGAATACAAACATACATAACTTTATGTTATAATCAGTTTGTTATTATTTGTTTGTTTTTATTATTAGTTTGTTATTATTTTCATCATAATAACAATGTTGGTGTGTTTTAATCAGGACTGTAACTACTTCTGGGGACACTGAAGTCATGTCCTTGCTACTGCTTTTCAGAAAGTTTTATCAACTTGAGTAGGAATTCACAATCACATATGACCTCAAAGCCTGGCTGCGGCCCTGTTTCTAATCTAATTTCTGTTACCTACTTTTCATGAACCAGCTTAATTAACATGTAATTTAGTGATTTATGACATTTGAGTAAAGAAATTATTTCCCTGTGGCTTGTAGTGTGTCTAAAATGTGACAAAGAGCATAAACACAGACTGCATTTCAGTGGTACATCTGGTAAAATATTTAATGGGGGCATGAGTACTATTTATTATTATTAAGGCAATATTACATGTACACACACAAACACACCTCTCTTGCTTCTCAGCAGTGGCCAGCCGATCAGCATCAGGATCATTTGCCAGCACCACAGTAGCTCCTTCCTTCTCTGCCAGTGCAAATGACAGCGTCTGCAAAAACAACACAAACACTCAATACACCTCCAATCAACACACAGCATCTGTGTATGACTGTGCATTAGCATGTTGATATGAATGTTCAGTGCATACCAGGACTCCCTCTCCCTCCTCGGGATTGGGATATTTTACGGTGGGAAATTCAGGATCTGGATCTTTCTGTTCCTCTACAGCGTACGGTGGGTGAAGGTCAAAAGCCTTGAAAGCTGACTGGACAAATGCATGACCAACACCATGCACAGATGTATGCACAATTTTCACCTCTGAACTCTTGTTTATTTCCCTGTGAAGAAAAGGTGTAGCTTAAAGTTTACCTTTAGATTTTGATTGATTGACTCTCTAGTATTGTGTGAATGCATAGCATACAGAGGCATCTCATATATTTCAAATGTAAAGCAGTAAAACATAATGATTACAATCAGTTTAATTAGTTCAATATCACACCTTTCTCTGCCCCAAGGCATTTTAAATGTTACATTTATTTGTTACATTATTATTGTTATTATACTCACCTGTGATGACAGTGCTTCTGGATGGCTTTAAAATATTGTGTGTTGATGTCCTGGTAGGGATCTTTAAGTAAGGGTTTTTTCAGAGCCTCCTCTGTGTTCCAGGACTCAGGCCAAGGCTCAAGGTTCTCCTCTATGGCCTTGGAGATTCCTTTGTCATGAGGAGACACAATCTGGGCACCGTTCTCCCAGTACACCTAAGATCAAGGCAGAACACCAGAAGACATACACTTTATGGCAGCAGATGCATCACTGAACAAGATCTGATTAATCAGGTAAGCTTGTAAAGGTAAAATTGTAATCAAGTACAGAGCCAGGAACAACTTTTACCCAAGAAAGTATACAGTAAAGACAAATGGTAAATAAGTGAGAAGTGTTACCTTATAGCCATTGTCCTGTTTGGGGTTGTGAGAGGCAGTCACCATGATACCAGCACACAGACCCAGGTGGGACACTGTGAAAGGCTGTAGGTAAAAGGAGAGGAATACATTTTCAGTATACTAAAGGATCTCAAAGAAGATAACAAAATTTACCTGTTATCTTCTTTGAGATCCTACACTGGCCACTTTAAAGCCAATGAAAACCCCACTCACACACATGCAGATTAGGAAAGTGACCAGTGTGTTTATTTAATTATAAAAAATGTCACAGTGCGTGCTTAAAAATAAGTTTTAAGCACTCAATGTGACAAAAAAGACAAATGTATTTCAAATGACAATCGTGAAACTGTAAATGACCACTTTTCTCAATTTTCCTTGTCAGTCTAAGTTAGAGAAAGCATGATCCCCTGCACTGCTCGTTTCATTTACCACAAATCTACCACTGTTTATCTAATACAGGATATACTTCTTTGGTATAAACTTTAGTGAATATTGTCTTGCAGAGCATGAAAAAGATGCATGGGGACATATAATCCAGGAAAAAATTAGTTTGAACCTATCCTAACTTTTTTAAAAACTGTATCTGTTAGTGAGAAAACACAAAGAGCCTTACCAATTATTCTTACACAAACAACAGGAGTAATGTAATATGAAAATGATGAAAGGGGTAATCCTGAATGGCAACAGAATGGACTTTTTGTAGTTTGCTAATATGGGTCATTCTGTGATTCACATCTAAAACAAGTTATCATTGTCATGTTGCAGGGGAAAGGCAGTAAAACTACTTTTAACTCGTTTAAGTACCTGATGTTAAGATTAAATCTTTGTGGTGCAGTAGGAATGTTGTACGGTTTGGTTTGACACTATATGGATGTAAAGTACATACAGTAAATCATACGCACATTATGCAACATGTAGTATACAAAGGGGAAGTGCACATTTGAATGGAATTAGCCCCATTGCTTCAGTCCCACCATGTCCTGCCCCACTAACAAACATTACAACACACAAACTGATCTGTATTAGTAAGATTTTTATTTCTTTACCCTACAAAGATTAAATTAAACATGTTTAAAATGTAAACACAAGCCGTAAAGTGATACTTCTGTTTTAAAGTGCTCTATCATCTGTGTCTCTTATTGCACGTTAAAAAATTACAGAAGCTGAAGTAATTACCACAAAGGGTGTAGGTGTGATGTCAGAGAAGAGGTAGACAGGAACCCCTCGGCTGATGAAAACAGCTGCTGCCAGGCTGGCAAAGCGCTTACTGCTGCCCCCGCTGAGAGGGTGGGCTCGAGCGTCGTAACCAATCACCACACCCCGCTCCTTTAGGTTTCCAAAACTCTCCTCTAGATAGCGACAGAAACCCTGTGAAAGAGGAAAACATTTGGTGACATGGGAAAAATGTGCATATTTGCTGTGGTTAGGCACATTTAACAACATCAACAGAACAATGGTAAGAAAAGCAGCTGCATCAACATCCAACAACGATGTGTAACAAGGTGGTGGCATGTGAGCTACACAGTCTACCTTAACTTTCTCGACTTTTTCAAACAGCATAGAACAAGACTCAATAGTGTGTATGTCCAGCTTTCCATGTGACTTGGAGCTTAATGTGTAGCAGAAGTTTATGTATTAACTAACCTGTGTGGTCTGGATGATAGTGAGGTCATTCATACAGGATATGCCAGGGCCCATAGCTGCTCTCAGGCCTGCTGTACCAAACTCCATCCTGGAGGAGAAACACTTCTTAAGAGCCTCCACTGCTCCTTCCTTCACCAGGTCCTTCACCAGAGACACTGTTTTTGGGTTCTGGAGAAAAAAGACATAGTCTGTTATACACATACAGTAATTATCCATGTTAATTAAAAATGTTAATGTAGAGTTTACAACTGGAGATCAGGCTAGCATTGTAATTTTGTAAAAAGTTAATAACTTTTAAGTTAGTAACTTTTAAAAAGCCACATTTTGGCCTAATTTCTTATGTAACTTCTTAGTGCAGCCAGCTGTCATGTTTATGCTCATATGACTGCACCTAGAAAGTATTGTCACTCTCACTTTACAAATTATTTTATTGGTGAACTTTGGTCAAAAAAGACAGAAAATAGTAAGAACTGTACATCACAATTTCACTGAGCTCAAGGCGCTATACTGAGATGTCTAGTTATGTCCGACTAACAGTCCAAAACTCCAAAGTACACAGTTCGCTGTCTTAAAAGACATAAGTTCAATATCTAGTCACATTTGAGAAATAGAAAACATTTCTAGCAGTATTACAACAAAACGTGTTTTAAAACATTTATCTAAAATGATGCAATTTAAAATTAGCTTGCTGACGAACAGACATAGTTAGAGAAATGCTGATAAATGTGCGCTATCTTAAAAAATAAATAATTAGAAAATAGGTAATGGTTAATTTTCTGTCATTTGATTGATCAATTAATCATTTAAGTTGTGGTGTGGCTCTAATAAACAGAGTTTAAATAAATATTTGTTTCAACTATTGTGCATTTTGTTGTGAATGAATGAATGTGCCGATTTCCTAAATAAAGCAAAACTACTAAAGGATCAGTCTGGTTTCAAATCTAATTTATAACCAGACCACTGGGTAAGCTGCCCTAATTTAATTATCCTAAACCTAATGAGTCCTTTTCCTTTTCCAATGTGACCTGACTGGTGGCATGAATGACTTGTATTTGTGTTGGTCAGATACTTGTTAGTCTGGCTACACATGTCTAACTGTGTAATTGTGTGACCAAGCCATTTCCATGTTAAACTTTTTATTACTTTAATGTATTAATAGAACAGACAGCAGACTACTAGGACTTTCTTTCATGGTAACTACATAATCAATACACCATGAAGGTAAGGTTTCCTTAACGATTCTCTGCTTTGACAGTAATTATAAATAAAAAAAATAAAAAAACTTAAACCAACTAAATATTCATTCATTATTCATGTATTAAGAGAAAAGTGTTCATCTGAAATGATTAAGACTCTCCAGGTTAAACTAGCATCTAATTGGCTAATATAACACTGCCTCTGTGTGCCCATAACTAGCTAATAGTCTTATGTGTTTTTGTAAAGCATTACACTGTAAAGGATTATCACAGAAAAAAAGTTAAATTGAAAAACTAGTATCAAAATACAGTTTCACTCACACAGTATCTAATGCTACATTAACTAACATTACATTACATTTTCAGTCATAGTGATGTACAAAGCTTAATGTTACATGTAACACAATGGTATTATTTTCTAGTTGTCCTAAATGTAAATAACCTATATAAATTACAGTAATTATATATTACTGTTACAAAGCGTTAACGCTACACACTGTGATATTAATATGCTATCTCGATATTCACTGGTTTGAAATAAAACTGAATAACTTATATCACGCCAGGTAACATTTAATGTTATTAGCAAACAGTGCAGCCGCAGCATGTTAAGCTAAACTAGCACGCTAGCTGTCAGCTTACCTTGTCATACTGCAGCCACTGCCTGACAGCCTGGTCCAGCGTAGTGTCACCAGCTGTGGACAAAACCTTCTCCATTTCTCTTCTTCGTCCGACTCCAGAGACTTTCCAGCTCACTGTCTGTGATCATACGAGATGAATAAACTCACCCTGAAGCCTCTTCCGAGACAAATCGGCAAATGTGATGTGTACGTCAACGACTATGGGCGGAACGACGTAACGTATTGCGTCATCTGATGTGTTGCCTTCAGGTGCTGCCACAAAGAATGTGGAGAAAGGCAGTGTTAACACGTTTTTGTTTAATTGACAAAATAATAAAGCATATAAATGCCAGTGTTTAAGCTGATGCATTTTCAATGCCAGTGTGATAAAAATAACCTTAGTCAGTACAGCAGTACCTTGCAGTGATGGATGGTGTACCAAAGTGCTCAGATCTACTTACAGTAAGTAAAACTATCATTACCACAGTGTAGAAATGCTGTTACAAGAATTACAAAAGTAGTAACATAAAGTAATAAAAACTAAACTATCATAGAATGGCCAATTTCATAACAATACATATTAAAGTAGTGGATTGTAATTGTTAGTGCATAAAGGTGTAAACATCACTAATCTTGCAGCTGACAAAAGGTGGGGATAATTTTAACTAAATTATGTTCTGACAGATGGATTAGGCTAATACAAGATGATATCATAATCATTAATCATTTGGAATTCATTAGCTGATTTGTAATTTTGTATTACAAATTAGCATCTGTAAAGCAACTCGTAACTACTGTAAAGCTGTCAAATAAATAAACAGCACAATATTTAGAGTAGAAGTAGGAAGTATCATAAAATGGAAATACTCAAGTAAAGCACCTTGTATTATACTTGCGTATCTGTAGTAAATGTACTATTATTTTATTTACTTCCTTTCTTTATTTCCATTTAAGCTCCACATTTTTTTTGACAAAACATATTTTCCATCTTAAAAATTAGTTTTTATAGTTTTAACTACCTAACAGCACTATTGTATGCAAAATTATTAATCCATAATAAAAATTATTAATAAAATATAAATGATAAAATTAACCATAATTACAGCTCATTTGTGGGGGATCACCTTTGTCTTCCTCGTCTCTAGTTATAAGTGCAAACTAATGATGAACTTATAAGACAACTGAAGTTAGGTTTAGTTAGGTTACAGATATTGAAAAAAATGACATTTAGTATCAGATGACCAAATGATTTTAATGCATCATCTACATAAATTATACAACAGAGAATGCAGTGTGGATTATTAGTGAAAGATTAAAAGTCCAGAACACAAATGCCAGCAAGTTTGAGATGAAGCACAACAGATTTTTCCCCAGAGACTTTGAGTAATCAGTATTCATTTTATCAAATAATTGTCTTATACTATGCACTGATATTACTATCATGTTCACAACTAATAACATACCAATAAATTGAAATAGTGAATTACTAATAAATAATACTGACAGGCTGCACTGCAGTGAAGCATCTGTGCAGATATGAACTGGTGGGTCACTCAATAATGGTAATAGACATATTTACATTATGATCATACATTTCTATAATTTACAAATTAGTGAGTATTAGAGGGAAAAGACATTCCTCGAGTTGCAAACCATATTCAAAGAGTGTTTTTAAAATTTCACCAATGTGGTTCCACAAGCAAAAAGCAACAACAACTTTAAAATTATATGTTCAGGGCAGAGGCACAAAAAAACGTACTCTGGAGAGCAACGTCTTTATAATGTGCAGAAAATAATGTGAACAAAGAAACAAATAATATGATAACAATGACTACAATGGACCGTTCCTTATAAAATCATCTGTTGTAAACACTGTAGCTTGATGCACTAATTTAATCACTGTCTGTTACGTAAATAAACTGTTTTCTAACAAATGTTTACTGAAATAACTGTATGAAGTCTGGATTGTTACACTATAGTGTCCAAACATATTAACAGTAACATAGGCGAATGTGAAAATGTCATTAAGTGATGTTACTGTCTGAATTAGAGGTCAGCTGTAATTCATACAGTGACCACAAGGTGAAATGATGAAAAAGCAGCTCAGAGTATCAGTCAAACACTAAAGGCCTTTTTCTAAGCAGATGTTTTGACTTTTCCTAGTAGAAAAAGCATGAGTGAAACTAAAATATTTCAGCCCTCATGACCTGTGTTTTCTTACTGTGACATGCGAAAAACTAAAGCAGCACTGCTCACACCTTTGCTGTGAGACCTGAGTCACATCTCTTAATGTCATGAACATACAGCTACTGGTCGTAAAGATCCTGATAGCCTCTGATACCCAAAGTCAAACTGATGCTATCTTCTGCGTTTCCTCTGCTTAATGATAAACAGGTTCTCATCCGTTGGATACGTCGGTGCAGCGAGTTTTTTGTCACCAGTGCTCCAAGCTCGTTTTCTCTTCTTTTTCTTTTCTCTGTTCTGCTTTAACTCTGACCCCCGCAAATCTCCAGTTACAGTCCAACAGAGACGGTCTGGTCTGCTGTCTCTGTATCCCTCCTTTTTTTTCTTATTCCTCTTCCTCTTCTTCCTCTCTAGGTTCTCTCCTTGGCCTCCCCCTCTGGGAAAGTCAGCCGATTCATCCAAAATTAGCTTATTTGGTGGGAGCTGGTCTCTTGAGGTGGGCACTGATCTCTTGGGTTTCCATGGTTTAACTTTGCCAGTACTTTCCCGTTGTTTGTACTGATTGTGTTTATTCAGTTTGGGTGTTGCATCATTGTCAGTAAAAAATATATGGCTGGGGCTAGGTTTGTGGTTGTTAGGAGTTTGGTGAGATGTAGCATTAGGCTGATGGTTGTTTTTGTTATGGCTGATTTTCTGTTTCTTCTTTGGTGGGCCTGGAGTGAGACGGGTGTGAGACGTGATGGGGATATAGCCATTTTTCTTCAGTTCTGCAGAAAACAGAAGCACAGAGGATTTAAGGACTTATTGTATGTTTTCACTACATGCAGATATGTTGATACTTTTTTTCTTTTAGATTACTTTATTGACCACGAGTGCATTCATTTTAACTTTAAGAACTGCAGCCCATGAAGGAAAATATAGTCCCACAGGTTATATGCAGCTTTGCATCTTGCATACATGTATCATTCATTTCTGATGACATATACAGCCAAAATGTCAACTCAACACAGGCTACACAACGGCACCATGTTGTGTATGTGACTGCGCAGTTAACAGCAAACCCCTGGTCTTACAAACAAATGAAGAATGCAGTCATAATGAAACAGATGTTTGTGTCTGTCTGTGTGTGAATTACCTTTAACTTTCAACTTTATCCTGTGCTGTCTGCGGTTGATGTCCTCCACACTGTCATAGTGGTTTATGAACGGGGTGTTGGGATACACCCCACTGAACATCTTCTTCTGTGTACATGCCTGTGGGAAACACAAACAAATGCATGATGACGTGTGTGCACACAGAAATCACATACAGTACAAAGAAGACCAATGGTTCCATACACAAATGCTGCATTGTAAAGTTACTGTGAACAACAGTTGCAGCTAAATTCAGGTTCAGATCGGAGGAAACAAGAATATTGAATCTGAAGAAGCTGGATACATGTCACAAAAATCTCTACTTTCATGCAGAGTAACTTCTAGAAATATGAATAGTGTTGAGACTGAGTGATTTGTCCTGCACTTCAGCCAAATTTTAAACAGTGCCTACACATCACTCTGGTCTTTATTTTGGCCTACAGATGAGAAAGATGCCTGTTAAATAATAAATACCTGCACATGTATGTAAAATAACCACAAGTTGAACAATACTACAAATGGAAACTTTGACTCAGCGAGACACAGTGAAGAACTCACATGGCCAAAGTGTCCTTTCCTGGAGCAGTTGTAGCAATAGGCAGGAGACCGGCCGTTGTTCTCTCTACGAGGCTTTGTAGGAAGACACGTCTTTGTCTGTGTACAGAAAGAGAAAATTTAAAGAGTTTGTTACGAGGAAACCAATATGCTTTATTTAAATTCATAACCATTTTATTTCAATGAACATGACAGACACAACAAAAGACTGATTTAACCTTCCAAATGCCTCCCATTCTTCTTCTGTGCCATCATTCCCATGCTCTATATTGATACGGGCTACTGTGCATTGTACAATGAATATGAGTGCTGATATAAACCAGTGATTACTGGGGCTATAGTTAGAGGCCTGTAATGACCCTGTATGATAAGTAACCATCTGTGTGTGTGTGTGTGTGTGTGTGTGTGTGTGTGTGTGTGTGTGTGTGTGTGTGTGTGTGTGTGTGTGTAATGGACACACAGGGTCCCGTCCCCTATGGGCCAGTGTTCTAAAAGCCTTCCATGCTCCAGCACCCACAGCAAATATACACTGATAAAGAGAGAGAGAAGGGAGACACAGGCAAAGTGCATTTACTGCTAATATCTCTCTCACACACACACACACACACACACACACACACACACACACACACACAGTGGCGCACACCTTCACACTCATCTACGGTGCCCCCTCCTTCCTCTCTCAACTCTGATTTGGAGATTACAAATGATTTGTGCCCCATGTCATTTCTTAAACATAGCTTAGCTAACCTCCCCACCTTTTCTTCTCCTCTCCCTTCCTCTCTTCCTCCATCCCCACATCTCACCCCTCACACTTGTTTTTCCTCTCTCTATCTCTCTCTCTCTTTTCCGCTTGAGTAGTTTTGTGGCAGAAAGGATGAATGCTATTAGGGCGTCGCGTCATTATCGGGTCAGGCCGGCCGAGCCCATCTCCATCACAAAGGCCAGGAGATCAGAGACCTTTTGCAAGTGCGCGCGCGCACACACACACACACACAAACACACACATGCACCCTAAGGAGATCGCAGTCCCCGTTTCAAGCCCCCCGACCTCCACCCTTCCTGCCCCTCTTCCCATTCATCTCTCATGTAAATTGGCTGTAGGTCTCCCTCTGTCGCTCCCTGCCTGACCTTGGGCTTGTGTTATCTCCACATACTCTGATCCAGCACATAAACTGAATGAATGAAAGCATGAGAGTGAGAGAGAAAAAAGAAGAAATGAAATCCCTCCTTTTCTCCAATCAATCTGTGATAGTTGTCTGAAAACCTGAAGTGAATGCACGTCTGTATGTGTGCGCATGAGGAGTTGTCTCATACAATATTAATTAACTGGATGAGGCTTCATCTCTCTCTCATTCCCGCTTTCTGTTTTCAACCGGCACATCCTATCAGGGGCATCCAAATAGCTAACACAGTGAGGGCCTGAGGGATTATATGTATTTGGTGACTTTCTCTTTCTTTCTGAGGGGTTTGGAGAAAAGTCCTAGAGAGTCTGTGCAGTGAAAGTCAATATATCACAGGCATATTTTAACACATGTGAAAATACTCATCTTGAGCACAGAATTTGTAGGTTTAGCTCCAATTCACATGTTCAATTCTGTCATCATAGTGGGGGGAGGGGGTAACTTGGTAAAACCCATTCCACTAATTCAGGTTCAGTCGTGCAAGGATCAATATATATTTACTGGGTCAAGCATCAACATAAATCTACTCTTAAACCTGGCATTCATTCTCGTTTTCTAATTTAATAAACAACTGACTCTCCTGTTGTGAAACCACACAATTTTTGACATTAGCTAATGAGTCGTTATCTAATGATATGCTGATCTCAGAAACACTTCAACAAAAGGTTTTACGATTAAATATTGTAGGTCTGTGGCTGTGTCTGAAAACATCATTTCTTAAAGCAGAAATGTGTTTATTTCTCATTCCTGTGCTGTTAATCACCTCTGATTTCCTTTGGGCATCCTGACCCCCACTGGCCTCACCACTCACTACAGAGCATCCTGTGGTTTGTATATCAGTAATTCTTTACATACTTTCATATTATTTTCTCTAATGTGTCATGCCTTGAGTAATGTTTTATGCTGCTGAGGTGAAGTCAAAGACCACTATGTTGGACAATAAACTTGATACACTTCATTTTGAGCCAAGTGTGAAACTCAAGAGTTACAACTGATGTACACAAGGCATGCCACGACTACGGGAATTAGAATTATTAACGATATTAATGACTTATAGTGTATTTCACCAATTGTTATATTATTGTGTCTTTACATGTCCACATACAATGATGAATTAAAAAAAAAAATTTTTTTGGTTTAGTGTATATGCAGTCCAAAAGTATTGGAAGAGGAAAGCCAATTAATTTGTTTCTGCTGTACACTAAAGGCAATTGAGTTTAAGATCATGATGATCAATGATGAATGTGAGACAAAACGTCAGAATATCAGTTTTTCTTTCCTGGCATTTATCACTAAGCACTAACACCAACGTAGCACCTTGTGAATCAGATCACCCAAATTCTAATTCAGCTAAAGTTTTGGAACATGTGACTGACAGACGTTTCTTGTTACCCAGGTGTGTGACAACAGATAGCTCCAAATGACAACTCTTGGTTTTTTATTGGGTTTCACAATGAAGACTGCATTCGTTGTTAAAAATGATAAATCAATATGAAGAGTTGTCTATGGTAAAAAAGCAAACTACTGCAAATGTGAGGAAAGTACAATCATTCAAAGGTGCTGGACAAACATTCAGCACAGCCAATACAACACAACATTTGTAATGTCCTGAAAAAGGAATAAACCACTGGTGTACTGAGCAACATACATAGAAGCATATATAGCAAGTAGTATATAGTTATAGTTAGAGGGGGGCTACACATGCTATTGATGTACATTTCTAATACATTTTTGATGTAAGCCTTAACCTGTTCATTTATAAATATTTACTTCACAGACAGACGTCTGTGTCAGCCTGATCCACTTCCGTTTCATGTGACATGAAAAGCTTTTGGAGCAGTTCAGAGATACTTTGTAGTCCCACTGAAGCTGGGAAGAGCACTGACAATTTAGGACGCATATGTGAGTGAGTGTGTGTATAGGAGAGTGTTTGAGAAGGTCCTAAGGGCTTCGCTGTGTGGACACAGACAACCAGCCATCCGTGGCCTCTCATGCATACACACACACAGACACATGAGCGTTCGCCGTCTCTCTCTCTCTCTCTCTCACACACACACACACACACACACACCCAACTGTGTTTTCCCACACTTGTCCCAACACATGCACTGTGTCTCTCTAAGCCCCGCTCTCCTGTGCTCCTCGCCTTAGCTGCTGGTGGCAAAGCCGTGATAATCCTTCGGCCAACACAAAGCTCAGACTGTTACAGACCACAATCTGAAGGAACACACACACAGTCATCAAACACGATCCGAGAAGCAAACAGGCTAGTGTATATGCGTAAGAGGAGAGGGGGGTTGGATCTGAACAGTAACAGTGGTGGGAGTGTAGGGGCCAGGGCCAGCGGCGCTGTTTTGCATATGTTATTGCAGCAATGGGGAGAGGTTTGCATATGTTACTGGACCCACAGGGGACCAAGTCGGCATGTTTTATCATAGGAAACAGCCTAGTGGGCTCATACCAAAACAAACACACTGTTACGGTGTGTGTGTGTGTGTGCGCGCAACATGCCTATAAGTATATAATAGGGTAACAAGGAGGATTAATTAGACTGTTGTGAATTGGAGAAATGAAATAGCTGTAAGGTAAACATCTTCTCAAACAGCATACAAAAAATGAGTAGCAGACATGAGCATTAATCCTCATGTGGGAATATGAACTGCGCAATTTTTAAAACTGTAAAGAAATTAATTATAGTGTTTACTCTAACTCATGATGAGGAACAAGAAAATAAATTGTTCTTAAGGGACCATTTGAGGCTGAGGTGTGCGTGTGGTTAGTGACGCAACAGAACTTGGGGTGGGGTGGGGGTGTCAGCAAATAACCAGATGTGATTCCTGCCCCCTTTGTGTCTGCCAGTTCACAAAGACTCATACGAAAAACCTAACCCTGCACTCACACACAGTCTAATTCCCAGAGGCTCTTCCTATCTGCTCCAGTCAGTCAGTCAGTCAATCAGTCTGAAGACAAATCGGTAGGAGTCCCAATTTTCTTTTTAGAAAGAGAAACTGCTCCCGGAATGTAATGATAATGGGAAGCAGGGGTGAATGGTGGTGGGTTACCACCTCTGGAGAAAACTCTCCTTTTGGGGAAGTGACTGGAGGTAATCTGGTCACACTGTGGAAGGCGGATACAAGCTAAACTATTCAAATCTAGCTCTTATTATTGAGTTAAGTTAAGATATTTGATTCCTATTCTCAGGTCTCACTGCTGAGTTCAGATGCTTCGTTTTGTCGTGGCCCGAGTGAGGCAGTATTTTATGGAAATATATTACCCCCTTTATTGCCAGCAGTTAGACTGAGACAATGCATGTAAACATAAGGATTGAAACACAGTAAATAAAGATAGACAGACTTATACACTGTGGTCAGAATGTTAAAAACCTGATTCATCCTCTCAGCCAACCAGTCACACACTTCCACAGATGCCAAAAAATCAACAGCATCCAGCTAAGCAGAATGGCACAAAGACCTGTGCCTTTCCACTGAGCGAGTATGTGAGCATGTGCAGGGCCATATATATATTTCTGTGGTTCTGCATGAACATCCAGCAGCATATGTGAAAGCACCTGTACCAAAGAATAAACACTGAAGTGCAATGTCCCTATCCTCCTATGAAATTATGGCAAACTGTGTCTGATGCTTTTTTTTTTTGTTACTTTAACATTTTCTTCAAAAATATATACAGCTCTGGAAAAAATTAAGAGACCACTGCAAAATTATCAGTGTCTCTGATTTTGCTATTTAAAGGTATATGTTT
>JAUMHL010000001.1:13148131-13180999 GCA_032362345.1 Sandelia bainsii
AACCCTGTGGAATCCTCAAGTTGTTGGCAATCGGTGGTCACCTGTGGGTTGTCCTTCCCCCTGACTTTCATGTACGTACATGAACGTGTGAGTAACACAGTGTTTCTGTCACACCCAGTTGTGGGTCGTATACTATTATTGCTCATTATACTATTACCATATTTTGTACTAAAAAATATATATATATATTGATATGCTGATGAGGCATGTGCTGCATGAAAAATACTTAAGGAGTGTCATGTACTGTTGGCTTAGTCACCAACTTGTTCTACTGGTACTGGTTTTAATTGGGAATCTGAGCAGAACGACTACATCCAGTGGGATTTAGTCAAATTTGACACGTTGAGGCCAAACTGTTAGCAAATTCTACATATTTAAAATGGGTGCTATTTTTAGCATTGCACTAGGGTAAACACTATGTAAACTACACGTGCATCATTTGCCTTGTATGTGTAATGGGACTTTTCTCATAAAAGCAGAGGTGTGGTGATGCGTGACACAGGAAGAATTCTGTTACCACAGTTTTTTGCTCCTTTGCTTAAACACATACTTTATCATGAAGATATAAATTACACTCTGGCAATGAGGTAACTGTACTGTTTAGGAGGTGTTTAATAGTGTAATAACAGTGCATACACAAACCTTTCACATACACCAATAAATTAACATCGTTAAGTCTCCACACTATCAGTATATTAAGAATTTGCAAACACACACCTTCAATGAGACACTTTATGACAGGCCCTACTTAAAGAAAAACACACATACACTTCTCTCACAACCGATAAATCATACTAGTAAGTGGCCTGATCATAAGGGTTCAGTGACTGGTTTTCTTGTGAGAAAATACAAGAAAAACTAAAATACAACGCTGGAAATTACTTTTTTTACTTCTAAAGGTTTAAGAGGGAAGAGAGCAAATGCGAGAAACTTTTAAACTTTTTCTTTGACCTAATCTTTGTCTTTGACTGTAAGAAATCGACCACAATGAGGCTGATGCTTGAGCTTGGATTTTGGCATTGGCAGTGTGTTGGTTCTGTGAAAAGATACTCACTGTGATGTGGTACTGTCTCCAGATCTCTGGACAAGCCTGAGGACAGAAAAACATAACTGATATGGTCACCAAATAGACATCTGCATGTACATGCTTTTATGAAGCACATACAAAGAATAAAAGAAATTAAAGACAAGGCAACATAAAGTTCTGTAGAACAAGCATGTTTTTATGCCTTTTTATTCTGAGTGGGACAGTAAAAACACTACAATGAATAAATATTTAGTCAGCACTGCTAAAACATACCTTTACTTCAGAAAGAGAGAGATGAGAAGTGAATTAGCTACAGATGCCGATTAACAGACAAACAGCAGAGGAGCAAGAGAAGGCCAAAACGAAACAAACAACAACAAAAAAAACCATGGTGTTATTTGATTTCTTATCAACAGCCCGTTTCCCCTCCATGTGTCTATGTCTCTGTAGCCAGTCACTCAAACAGTAAGTAAGGCAGCCAGTTGTTTTGTCCCGGTGTAGCTAAAGCATTATCTCTGGGGCTTCGCTACGCTGTTCCTTAAGCGTTCTGACATCCTTTCCCAACCGCCGCCGCTTCCCACTGGGAAATTGAAAATGCCAGAGTCGCCGCAGGCAACAAGATTTATCTACTTACACACCTACTGAGTGTGAGAGGCCAAACGAGAGAGAAGGAGAGTTTGTTCTGTGAAGTAGGCTCTGTTTAGTTTCACGAGCAAACACTATATACAATAGTATGATATTTAAATTGAAAAGTGAATTTTTCAGCCTGTAGTTGCTGTTCACATCCTGATCTCTTAAGCACCCTGAAAAAAACAATAAGACATTTTTTCTGGCTTCTTGTGTGCTGTTTAGATTTAAATACAGAGGCATTATGTATTTCAACAGCTGTATCTTCCTCCACTTCTCATCTAGCTTTCTTTTTTTTTTCCTTCAAGAACCCCCTCCACCCACACCCTCCCATTTGCTCGCTCCCTCCAGACCGCCGGGGTAGTGTGTTGTTGTCGAGGGCGACAGGCGAGGCGAGCGACACACTCGCGCTCCGTCAACCGTCTGTCTTTAATGAGAGACACAGAAAGGCCCAGGGGACGGAGACCTGACTCTCTTTCTCTCTCAAACAGAAACTAACACATACAGTATAATTTGGGAGTGAAAGAAGAAAGCTATTCATTGCAAGAAAAGGGTAATTACAATACCACACAACTTTGCACCTTTGTTTGTTGTTAAAAACAATATGCAGAAGGGAGGGTAAGAACAAGATGAACACGAGGATCTGGATGAACAGCTGGGAAAGAATGGAGTAATAGATGGTGAAAGAGAGAGAGAGGGGAATAGAGGGAGGAAGAAAAAATGGGCTGTGTGTGTCCTGGCCTCCCCTCTCCCTCTGGTGTTCACCTGGTTACTCATCCATTACACAGAGCACAGTACATGACTGACGGAGAGAGAGCAAGAAAGAATGAAAGAGAAAGAGTGAGCTAGGGGAGACACAGGCAGGCTCTTACATGGTTTTCTATGGCATTAGTGTAAATGGGCAAGGTAATGAGCGTTGTGGTGGGATAATTGTCATTGATGGTCATTAGATTTACCCTTCATTGCCAACACACACTGTCTCTCTTTTTCTCACACACGCACGCACAAGCCCACAGCTGGAATATGCAGCATGGCAGAGACATAACTAAGCTGTAATTGCTGAAGTGTATCAATTAACGTGAACAGCAGCGTGAGTTGACCCCTGGTCACTCATTATTACTGAGAGAAGATGTGGGGGAGAGAGGGGGGGAGAAAGCAGTAAAGAGGGAGAAAAGGAGGAAAAAATAAAGAAGAAAAGAAAGGGGGGCACTTCTGTCATAAATGTGATTGGTCCTTTATCATGTGACAGGCTGCTACACTCACGTCAAAGAAGTGTCCCGTCACGCCGCAGCGATGGCACTGCTTGTGCCAGTACGCTCTCTCACTGCAGGAGTCGTACAGGTGACCAGGCAGGCCACAATTGTTGCAGTGCTTGTTGGGACATTCGTTGACTAGGTGGCCTGGGGTGCCACAAAGGAAGCAGGTCGACACTTTCTGCACACACAGACACAGGTAGACAGGTAGTAGTTTAATTTACTTGTGCTCATCAGTGTGTATAAGCTGTCAGTGCCGTTGTGCGTTGAGTGGAACTGACTTTGGGCTCGGGGCAGTTCTTGGAGAGATGTCCAGTCTTGTTGCAGTTTCTACAGTGGACGTTCTTGCCAGTATAGTATCTGTTTGACATCCGCTGCACCGCTATCCTGGCACCTCTGTCTTTATTATAGATCTGAGCCTAGAACACACACAGTTATTGGATCATTAACATCATGTTGATGGTGTTGGTGCTCACTGAACTAACATGTTAGGCAATTACTATTATAGTCAACTTGTGACTGACAATAACAGGTTTGTAAAGCGACATAAGAGTGTGTAATACCCTCTATTATTCTTACATATTATTTATACAGAATGGTTTTCTGATTAACCAAGCACTTGTACTGTGCATCTGAGAGTTGCAATATACACTCAGCTGACAGTTTTATTTATGTACACTGAGCTATAACTTATGCAACCTTGTACAACAGTCTTGCAATTCATGAGGGTGATAATGTTCAGGTTTTTGTTCAAACAGTTTTACAGAGGTGTCAGAAACAATCCAATTCATCAGCATTTCAAACACAGAATTTACTGCATTGACTGTGGTATCAGACTGAATTCATTTTAGCTTGATGTGCCTAATACCACTGCTAACAAGTATATTTTTGATAGGAAAATGTTAAATTTCTGAATTTGCACATTTCCCTTTACTTAAAAAAAAGACTGTTCTTTAGACTACCAACACGAACTAGTACTTTGTAAGAAGACTCCATAAGACAGGAGTGGGCTAATGTCACAGTATAGATTACATCTTTTAAAGCTGCCAGTTTCCACCTACTTCCTTGTCTTTGTCGGAAACCATCCAGCTGCCCTCTTCTTCTTCATCATCATCTGAGAGGAAAGACAAAAAAAGGATTTAAAGTACAACCAAAGCTGCTGTAACTGCAACTAAAGTTTAGGCTCTTACTTTGAATATTATAATGACTTATATAAAATGCAGCTTTTATTGCGCCACACAAAAATACAAGAAAAACTAGAATTACTGCATTGCGGTTGTATGACTCCGCTAAACAGTGATGTTGTACTTTATGTACATGTCTGTCCAGACTAATCTAATAAATGTATGCATGAGTCTAAGTAGATATTTGTCCCAGGTGTAATGAAATTCCTTCCAGGTGTTTCTGAGATATAGCACTGACGAGGATGGGACATACATGAGGTCACAGTGACCTTTGACCATCAAAATCTAAGTAGATATTCCCTCGATGCATTCCTGACAAATCACTTCACAAGGATTAGATGAAGGTGAGGTCACTACGACCTTGACCTCTGACCTTTTCCACAAACTAATCAGTTTATAACATGAATTTGCATCCACAAGAACTGGATGACCATATGGATGGACGTATGGACAACCGTAAACATAACGCCTCCGACCCTGCCCATCGCCAGCGATGTGGCATAACAAACAATTTAAAATGGGAAGATTTTGAATTTGAGTTAGGTAGGTGTTAGGGACCCTTTCTGAATTGGAACTCTGAAAATTCACATGAACCAATGACTTAATTTGAAATATGTTTTTCCATGTTCATGATTCATGAAAAGTTTGGATCGAAAGCATTTCTGCAATACAGGTTACACGTGTCAGTGAGAGAGAGACAGAAGAATAGGAAGAAAAAGTCAATAAGAACCAGAACTTATAACAATATCCAACTCTATTAAGAACTCTAAACCCTGATGAGAGAGTTTAGTTTCCTGTAAGAGAAGAACACACATACACACACTGAAACTCACACAGTGCAGCCCAGCACATCTGTGTGAGAGTGGCACTAACAGCACCCTGAGGGAGACCAGTGTATTCTCCTCAGGCCCACAGAACTGTAACTGACATCCAGAAATCGTAACGTACACAAAAACACACACAGAAACACACAGACACGTGTACTCAGCATAAATTATGTGCTGATAGCAATGACCCACACAGGCTCACATGGTTTCACAAACACATACAGTCACACCCACACATCAAGCCCCATGATTAGTTGGTTGACAATCTTTAGCCATTAGACAAACATACACCCTTGAGCCATAATCAAATATTACACTCTCCTTTCCTCCTCTCTCTATTCAGCCCTTTACAGATATTCTGCTCACCCACCATCCTTTGCTCTCTGTCTCTCCCTCTGTCTCCTTGTTTTCTGCCCCCCCCCCCTCCTCCCAGGGTGTGCGGTTGCTGAGGGAGGTTATCACCTCTCTTTCCTGTCAAACAAATTAAAATGGCTGCTGTTTGGATGAGGCGTCTTTCTGCCACGACCTTCACCTCCAAAAACACACAGCAAGCAATTCAGTGATGCTGTCGTCATATGAGAAGTTTGTGATTCCAATTTAGACAAATTTTACACTTTAACACCTTGTGAGGATCCTCTCTGTGTAGATGTAAACATTTAAATATCCTTTAGATGTTGTTTTGGCTTAAAACAAGGCAGTCTTCAAAGATATTCATAATCCAGAATTTATACCAGTCCAAAGATTTAGACTGTAACATCAATGTCTACAAACTGCATTTTACAGTTGTTGCATGTATAATTCATAACGGAAATATTATTTTAAGATTTGTGTTCAAGATTTACAGTCCCCTCGAAAAGTATTCTGAAATGCCAATTGATTTCTTGATGCTGTACACCGAAGGTATTTGATGAATATGAAAGTTTAGAACGTCAGACTTTATTTGTTGCTATTTCTACCTCAATATATTTAACAAAACATATTGAAACATATGTGAAATCTGTGAAACGTGGTGAAGTAGTGCCATGGCTTGGACTTGAATGGCTGCTTCTGGAACAGAATCACTCATCTATACTCATGATATAACTCTTGGTGGTAGAAGCAGTATGAATTTAGAGGTCTACAGAAACATTTTGTCTAATTTAGCAGCAACTGGGAGAAGCTCCATCATGCAGCAATGATACAAAACATGCTGTCAATTCAACAAAGGACTTCATCAGAAAGAAAAAATGTAACCTGACCAAGTCAGTCAGCAGACCTTAACTTAACTGAGCATGTATTTCTCCTGTTGAATTGTAAGGCCTGGAAAAGGATATCTAAAGAAGAAACCAACAACTTGGTAATATTAGTAAACCAGATGCTTCAACAGTCTTTACAAACAAAGAATCTGACACCAAAGATTAAGTTTTATTTACTTTACAACTATCTGTTCCAGTGTTTTGCTCACTTTGTTTAGGTGATTTGATACAAAGGGTGATATTTCTTTTACTTAACACAGAGGTGTGAATGCCATCAAATAAAAGCTGAAATTCTAAAATTTCGTCTCATATACAGCTTTCGATATAAAACTCAAATGTCTTCAGTGTACAGCAAAAACAAATAAATTAGCCTTGCCCCTCCAATACTGTTGAAGTGAAAGGCAGGTTTTAAATAAATAGTCACAGAACTATTGAACTATTTATTTAAAACCTCTGTGTCTTCACACAGGGGTGAAAAGGAGGTATCACCATAAAGTAACGGCATTCAGTTGGTTTCAGCTCTAGTGCAGATAAATAGGTGAAGTAACCCTTTAAAAAATTAAAGAAGACACTGTTTTTTTCTAAGAGAACAAAATTTCAGTGCATCTGAGTGATGTGTGTTCCAGGGCAGAGGTGGCAAAGGTTCACACACAAAGTAAATAAATTTGATGATGATGATCTCAAATTAATTTGACAAATACATGGATTAGAAACTACAGGACAACCACAGATGATGGTTGAATCTATAGATTGTTATAGTATGTTCACTGAAGGCTTTAAGTACTTTTTAAATAGTGTGTCATGTCATTGTTTTCAGCTGAGTACTTCCCCAATGTGTTCGTCAGTGCTTACACCTCCCTGATGCTTTTAAATTTACTGTGTGTGTGTATCAGCTAAAGATCAGTACACCACAATTTTCCGTCTACTACCTGGATCCTGTGCATGTGTGTTGTTTCTCACTGTCACGCTAGAGTAAGAGTTATTCTAGTGTAGTTAGTTTTGGTTAGTTGAGTGTAGAGAAGTGAAGGGGGGAACCTCTGCAGCGCTCACCTACTGTGAACACACTGGGGGGCCTCTGTGTGATGTGTGTGTTTGTGTGCGTCCATGCACGTGTAGTTGGTGTTACACAACAAACAGCACCCAGTCAATGGGCAGCTTGAGAAAAAAAAAGGGAAGGAGTGGAAGGTGTGTGTAGAAGTGTGCACGTGTATATGTGTGTGTGAGGAGATGTGAGTGACTCAACGAAAGTCATTCCCATAGCGTCTCCCAGGGGGACTCCCCAAACAAAGAGCAGGAAGCTTTCCCTTAATCTAAGGGCCCCCATCTCACCAACACACATGGATAAAGGGTGAAGCTCTTTGTCACAGCCGAGGAATCAAACACATTTGGGGGGGGGGGTTCTGTTGTCTGTACACTGGGTGAAAATATGCTAATCAACCGAGAGGCCCTGTTTAAAACCAAACCATCGGAGTCAGTCGTCCCATCGCGGCCAAACAGATCTTAACAGAACATACTCGAGAAAGGCCGCCGCCATATTGACTGCAAATGTGCAACTTCAAACGATCTAATGGCGAAACAGTCCTCACAGTCATCTTAGAGATGTGAGTGCTAAGATCACACAAAGAGAAATGCAGGATGACATTTAACAGATAAAAAAACATGGACACTACAGTCTCAAATTCTGCTGGAAATATGAGAAAATGCTGCTTAGCTTTCCAGTTCTGTGGGACAAGTCGTGCATTATCACATCACTCCCATCATCAAGGGAAATTCAACACATTGGTGAAGAAGAGGGGGAGATGCAGAAACAGGGGGAAGGAAGGATCAGGGGAGAAAAGGCGACAGATGCTACCTGTCTGTCTCACAGGTACCCTGATTACTAAGAGATGAGGAGGAGAGGGGAGGAGGCTGCGTGCCAGTTCATCAGAGCTGGCAGAACAGAACAAAACAGAGGAACTGTGTGTGTGTGTGTGAATGAGAAAGAGAGAGGGGGAGCCTGTAAGTGTGTGTGTGTGTGTGTGTGTGCTTTGAATATGTCCCTTCTACTGGCGAGAACAGAACGGAAGTGTACGTGTGGCTAATGAACCATGAACACCCAGCTCTCCTGGGGTGACACACACACGCGCACACACACAAATGAAGGAAATATTAGGGGGCCTCAAGCAACATCCTTCTCATTGGACGAGGTTCAGACAGGGTGGTTTAAGTCTGATAAACCAGGGACAAGACTGAGAACGTCAAGACACACACACCCCTCCTTCAATGTGGTAGTTTCTCCTGACAACATCCTTCAACTGTAACCATTAACCACTTTCCTTTCCTCTCCTTTCCGAGTGTGTGTTTGTGTGTGCGATGTGTGTGGCAGATCTACAAGCTGTTCTGTCCTCTCCCCTGAACACATCAAAGCCATGGACTAACCCACCTTAGCACTATCCTTGTGTCCTGATACTTAAACAGGCACCTCAAACCAACCCACCCATTGTAACACGCTGTTGACCAGGCCCATTAACACACCAACTAGTGAGCGCACGCACACAAAATGGGAGTGAAAGCGAGGCCTTGCACCCCCAAATGGAGGTTATGTTTGATATTGAAGCGACAGGGCTGGATTAGCAATACTATACATAACAATGGTGAGAGTGGGCGGGAGTGTGCAGGCTGTGTCCGTGCACGAAAGAAAGTGTTTCCTTTGTGAAATCACCCTTGCCCTACAGCCTTGCCCTCTGCAAGGATAAACACACCAAAAAGTCAGACGCACACACACAGCTTTTCCCCAACTCTGCTCTTTTGTGTGACTTAAAAGTCTGTCCGAGAGTGTAAAACACAATAGGAAAGAGAGCAGGGGAACAAGTGAGATGAACAAGAACAGTGAGAGGAGGAGAGAGAGGAGAGAGAGGACAGAAGGGTAGAAATGCATGGGCATGGGCCATAGAGCACATTACAACACGACAAAAGAGAAGTTGGCTGAGTTTCAAGCCCACCGGACAACAAATAGCATCCAGGTAGAGAAGGGTCAGGTGTTTGTGTAAGACACTCACCTTAGGTAGAGAAGAGGAAATGATATGCAGCGTAACAAGGAGATGTCTGTGTGAAGGTGAGAGTGTGCAGATGACTGCCATGCAGGGATTAGATCAGTGGATGTACAGGTCTATTACTGATTAAAGCAGCATTTTATTTTATTTTTTTGCACATCTCCACTGATCTTTCTGTTAGACAGACAGTAGGTGAGAGAGAGAGAGAGAGACGGAGAGAGTGAGTTAAAATGCAAGGAACTGACTATAATACATTTACAGTCATTTTTCGCCAAGATGTTTTTATTCATTTCAATGCAGAGATTTGGTCTGTACTGGTTTGTATGTGCTCGTCTCACTGTCTTAAAGTGGGAAACATTTAGCAACAAATGAAAATCACAGTTGTGATGGTATGTAACAGTGTATTGTTTGCTTATGTTGTCAAACCAAACCCACACAGTGCTCATGAAGCAGATCAGCTCATGTTGTGAGTATTAAACACTTTTGTGATGCCTAAGAAAGTTGGCAAAATTTCAAATTACAACTATTAATATTTAATCAAAAATATTCAATGTAATGGAGAAACCCTCCACAAAAGATGTGAAGCTTTCAGGGGCCTTTAAGCACATAGCAAGTGGACTGTTTCTTCTAGGGTTGTGTAAAAGCCTAATATTGAGAGCAGAATCAAGATACCAACAAATGAGGTCTGAACCTCGACACAGAAAAGAGGTTATTGCATCCACTACAGGTGTAAACTTGCCAAACATGCTACTGTCTCCTTCCCTCTTCCACAAGGAAATTAAATTCTTGTTTTTGGTTTACTATATTTGGCATATGAGAAGCCCTAAAATGTTTTGGATAACACACTTAAACTCAAGATTTAGTTCTACTCTTGTCCTTAATTTCTGAGCATTATCACCCATCCAACAAAACATCATCCAGGAAATCCTTCATTCATTTAACATTAATATAAGAAACTTAAGATTTAGTGCTTACTAGTTCTCATAACGGCATAATGTGATCTTTTTAAAATTGAGGTAACTGACAGGATTTTATTTGGCAAAGGGGACTAATGAAACCACAGACCCAAAAGGAACAAGTATGTGGTACTGAACCTCATCAAACACAAGTTAGAGGAAAAGACAACAAAGAGAAATATATCAATAAATTACATAATAAATTAAGTCCAAAAACATCTGGTTGAGAAACAGAACTCTAGCTAAGCTGATACATCTAAAAATCTGTCTTGATTATAATCCAAGAAGCTTTACTGAGCATAACCTTACCACAACAGGTAAGCATTTATAATTATTGAAATAAATCTTTATTAAAAAGGATAAAACAGTACAATCATTTTTGCAACTCCATTAAAAAGCAACATACAGGCAGATGCCATCACCCTGGTCCCTGTTGAATCTGCCTTGTGTTCAGCCATCACATATTTCATTGCAGCCCATCTCTGATTATCCACCCCTGCTCCCCCCCATGACACACCGAATGTTCACCCCCTGCCAGCCTGTGCCACCTCCTCCCTTCCTTTTCACCCCCTTCCACATTGGCAGCCAGGGCAGGGCAGGTGGCCAAACCTGTCAGTCAAAGCGCCGTCGCCACGCGGCAACACCACAGACACCAATTACCACACAGCAGGGGCGCGGCCTGGCAACCGCATGGCAACCACATGGTCCAATCAGGGTACACAACAACAGGGACTAGAGAATGCCAAGAAATGTGTGTGTATGTTTGTTTGTGTGTGTTTGTGTGTGTGTCAGAACCATGTTCAAGTTATCCAAAACTGATCCAGTGCACGTCTGTGGGTTTGACAGCAGGCAGGTAATCATGGTGTCTTTTTAATATCCGTTAGCAGTCTGTTAAGTTAAGTGTATACTTTCAATTCAAACGCAAACTTTGTGTCCATCTATCTGCTGATGATCAGAATGGTTCTTATTAAATACATAGTCCTGACTCATGACCAGTTCTGCTGGTCTCACCAATCATGCATCTATGTTACAAAAAGCGACCAAATTAAAATTTGACTTGTTTAATTATCTCAAGCGCGCTTGGATGGTTTGTGCCTCTGGCACATTACTGGACAAAGTACAAGTTCTCCCTTGGTACGTTTCCCTTTTAATAAAACTAGCAGTTTTACAGTCATGTTGATCAAATGGTGACTCAGCATAAGATTTTATCAGTGACTGAGCTTTGAACTTGGAATTAACCTGAGGGTTACAGAAACCAATTCCCAGCTGTGAATTGTGGCTTTTTTGTCTTTTACAGTGTTAACAAAGCTAAACCTCCCTGCACTAATTACTTTGAACAATTCTAATTTGTATAAGTACTACAAGCAAAACCAACTTTGCATACTAGAATTTTTTTTTAATTATAGCATCACTTTAATAGAAACTTCACTTTTGGAATACATGTTATCTGGATCCACACAAAATATTTTCATAACAATGACTTTTTGATTTATATAATCCAAGACTAATTTAAAGTAGAAATGAAAGTATTAGTTGATAAACGCATTAAGTGATCAACATGCTCAACTTCTTTTAAGCATTAAGTGTTTAGATCTGTTTTTGTTTTTTTTTAAACAGAAGTGGCATACATTATCTAGTTCAGACTTCTAAAATGTAAAGGACAATTATATATATAATATAATTATTTGGATTTTGGAGCACTGGTTGGACAAAATAAGCTATTTGGAATCACCTTGGGAGTTAGCAGATTGAGACTGAACAATCACACTTCACGGACCAAACAATGATGAAAATAAACATTTTTACATGGTAGGCTACAGTTCACACTGTTACCAGTATGAGAATGTATTTTACTGTTGTATTAGTGGCACTATGTTTAATGTAATATGCTTATTTGGAAGGAAGGTCAGTTTGGTGGTTTAACCTGAACTGTGATTAAACAACAGCTGTCAACAGTCAACAAGTGTTGGCTAAAGTCACACTTTACACCAACAAATAAAATATCACTAACAAAACTGACCAAATTATTTCAGATGCCTCTTTTGTCACTATGCTGGCAAAACACACTAAAACATCAGCACACAATGTCTGCAAGGGGCAAATATATTTTAATAAAACCACTGAGTTGCAACCTCAATTTCATTTTGATGAATTTCCTCCTGCGGGAGTGAGCCAGGCAGTGGGCGGGAGGGTGGAAAGGCAGGAGAGCGGGAGAGAGACGTGGGGTGGTGGGGGCTGGGAGGCAGATAGAATTTTCATGATTGTTATTTTTGTTATTATACAGCGAGAGAAAGGGTGGAGGGAGGGGGCAGATAAACGGCGTTGGTTAATCTGAGGCATTTTGCAGAGCGCTCCGTTATCGGGCAGGTTGGGAACGTCGAGGGGGTTATTTTTCCAAGGGATCTTTGGCCCTGGTAATTAAGCTCCATTCACCAGGCCCTGTTCCCCAAATTAAAAATTTGTCATTAAGTGGAATTTACCATAATGCCTTTTTATCTGCTGGCGCTTCAGCATGCATGTGTGTGTGTGTGTTGAAGGTAGAAGTAAAGGAGGGGCAACAGGAGAGGGCAACCAATAAGGAGTTACACTGTGGTCACACGCACAAACACACATACTGAGGAGAAAGGGCAAATTGAAAAACTGAAATAATCCTGGACACAACACACACACTCTTCAAATCCACAGCCTTTGGGGTAATTAAATGATGGCGCTTTAAAGTTTTAATTTAGATTTGGCTTTTTCCTTCCTCCTACTGTACTGTATGCTGCAAAGCTCTCTCTCGCTCTCTCTCACACCACACATACACACACACACCCCCCCAAAGCAGTCAGTTGCAGTGTGTTATAGACTTCATCCAGAGAGATAGTCCTCGATGGGCAGGGTACATTGGAGAGAGTGAATGATTGAAGAGCAGAATCTCTGTCTCTATAGATTTTATAAAACAATACAATTATTAGTCTTTAATTAGAGCAGGCCCTCTGTGGGACAGCGGACAGACAAAGAACAATAGAGGATTAGAAGAGGAGCTCCTAATATGGCTTTTTTATCACTTCATTCAAATACAGTTTATAAATGCATCCACCTTTCTTTTCTACCTGGCACACTTGGAAGTTGGTGATAGATTTAGGACAGAATGGGAACAAAAAAATCATAGCTTTCACTTTAGGGCTTCAACTAAATGTTAATGTCATTTTATTCATATTCTACTGTCATTAAATCACATATTTTTTAATAACATACTTACCATGGTGGCTTAATAGTTTAATAGTCTGACCGTAAATCACAACATCACCAGTTCAACTTTGAAACTGGACCTTCAATTCAACATCATTGCTATTATTATGACTCAAGTCCTAGTCGTTTGTTTAGTACAGCGATAAAAATAATACAACAGCAGAAGGAAAGCCTTTTCTATTTCAGACAATAGCTGGTGTGATATTGTGCATGGAACAAAAATCTGAGCAAGTCTGAAATTTCAATGTTGATGTATGAAACCTGCAAAGACAGTAAGAGAAAAGAAGATGCAGTTAATAGGACATCTAAAGATGGGGTTGAACCTGTAACGCGTGGGTAACCCTGAGTCACTCAGGCTTTATTTCTAGTTCCCTAAAATGACTAACGATGAGCAATGACACATGTGTGCGTGCACAGAATAAACAGTGCTCATTTGAAAAACCTCTGATTTTGGCCACTGCCTCAATCCCTCCTTGCGTTCTTCTGACTTTCAAGCAAACCACAAAATACTCCACATGCTTCTGAATGCCATCAGACAGTGAAGGTGGGGAAATAAGGCCTTAAATGAAAAAGGGGGGGGGGTCTGAAGGTAGAAGAGGAAGAGCAGATGAGGAGGAGGAGGGTGAAAAGGAAAGAGGAAGAAAAGAGGAGGAGGGGGTTGGACAGATGGCAGAGGTTATGCCTGGCTGAAAGGGGCAAGATGGGAGGAGGCTTTTCAGGGTGTGTGTGTGTGTGTGTGTGTGTGTGTGTAATAGGAGGAAACGCCACACTCTGCCCACTTCATGCACAGCTCATCCTTAACCCCCCCCACCCCGCTACTACCCTTCTTCCTTTAGTTACCCCCCTTTTGATTCCTTCCTCTCAATTTCCCATGACTCCTAATTTATATACATCAAATGTGCATTAAAACCATTTCAACAAATGTCTGGCAGACTTTTCCTTTAATATCAAATCCAGTTCCTGGCTCAACTGATTCCATGTTGGCTTGGGATTCAGTGATGAACAAAATAATTAGGTCTTCTTGAATCTGATTGACAGATAAATCCTGGTTAAGGTAAACTACAGATAAAGTCAAACAACAACATGTCAAAATCTGTACGTGTGTGTCTCAAAAACACAGTACAGAGAAACGGCAGAATGGCAGGGGGAGAGTAGAGAGATAGGGGGTCTTATTTACTGTCGTTTAATTTGCTCCCCTCTGCTCTGTCCATCCCTTAGTTTTTCTGACAGGTAATAAAAAGCAGGAGCTTTCCTGACAAGCCCATTTGAATTTGGATTGAATAATATAACTGTAGGGTTTCCCCACATAACGCTCTGTCCAAGCGTGCAAGGATGCACCGACACTGGCAGCCCCTCTGCCTGCCAGGGTGAAAGTTTCCTGTGTGCGTGTGTTTGCATGCACGTGTCTGTGGTGCTCATCACTGCACGTGCGCACACACAGACACACACACACTTACATCATGGTAGTTAATGCAACAACAATAATGAATTCCTGCGATTCATTCCTGCTGGCCACCGTGCTACTCCCATATGCTTCAACATTTCAGCCCGACCTCTCCTTGTTCCTCACCCCTATCACCATCACCCCCCCCATCCTCTCTTGCCTCTCAAGATGCCTTCATGCCACCTCCTCTTCTCATCTTACCTCATCCACCAGTCACCCTCCCTCCGTCACTCCCTCCCTCCCCTCTTGCTAGCTGCTGAAATCCCATTCCCCATGGGGCAGGCTAAATTGAATTGGCGTGTTTATATGAACAACAAGGCCGTTGCTTTAATATACCTTAGAGTTTATGCCTAAAGCCTTCCTGCTAATACCGCTGGAGCTTGCAGACCTCACTCAACACATCGCTTTCATGGAAGTCATAAAAGAGACAGAATAGCAAGGGAGGAGAATGGAAAGATGCTCTGGGAGTGTGCTTGTGTTTGTAAGCAAGAGGGATAAAGAGAGGAAGAGGTGAGAAGCCTGTTAATATGTCTTAACAAGTTATCTCTCTGTTTTATCACACCTCTTTAAGATCATCCTGCAGCATCAACTCTCTAGAAACCTGCATATACACACGCTACATCTCTCCACTGTGGAGTGTGAATGAAAAGAAAAGAGGAGAGAGACAGAAAGGGAGGAAGATTTTTTTTTTAGATTAGTGAGTAATGCTGAATAAATATCCGGAGATTTGGTTGAGGGAGTCAGTCATGCTCGTCGACTTGCAAACATCCTCCATTTTCTCTCTGTCCCCCCCTTTCTTTCTTCTTTTTCCCTTTCTCTCAGCGTCCCCTTTTCTCTTTTGGTCTAGTGTCAGCCCACAAAAGGTCCACAGTACAAAGGAGAGAAACAGGCTTGAGACACTCAACCCAATTACTATTGATCAGTCTGCACTCAGAGGACAAAAATGCACTCACCTGTGTGTGTGCGCACGCTCACACACAGCACATAAGCACATCCACACAAATCTGTCTAAGTATAAGAAGTCCTATAAGGTCTGGCATCTGTTCAAAGCTGATTTTTAAAAGTAACTACACAGGACTCTTTTAAAACAGGACAGTTATGTAATGCTCATCAAGACTACAATACTTATCTTTTCTATTGTATGGTACAAAAATATGTGTAAGGCTTATAACAGCACAACAGTTATTAGTTTAATTTTCATTATTTATGGTGTAAAAACATAGTTAGAAACAGGGAAGAGTATCTGGTCTACTATCTACAATTAATTTAGACAAAAAGATAGAAAAGGTAAAAAAAAAACATGAGAGCAGAAGACTTAAAAAAACCCAATTGTTTTGTTGTAGAAATATAAATAATATAATAATATAATATAATAATTAAAAAAAAGGTATCGGCAATGAAATCAAGTGTTCTATATATTTCATATCCCACGTTCTTAAGGACATGTCTGTACATTTGATCCAGATCTTCTTTAAACCAGATAGAAGTTTTTTCCTCTCATATACTTAAAACATGTACAATACAATAATACACAATACACTTAGACACAGTAGGTTTAGGATTTTATATTACATTACACAAATTCATCATTAAAGTTATTTCTTTACTTTCAAATAAGTTTAAATCTAATAAAATGTGTGATAAATGAATAAAGTATTTCTAGCTGTAATAATATTTTTATTTACTGTTACTGACATTTAACATGATTTAATTCAGCAGTCACATAAATTCAGAACCAGTCAACCAGTGGCTTGAATCAAATTATAAATTTCATCAACTGATTTTTACACTAACATCACTTACTTTACAAAATTCAGTGATTAATTTATAGAACTGACAAAGCTTTCTGGATGAAAGGTAAAACATCTTCAAGAACTTAAAAAGGGTCCAGCTGCCACTGAACAGTATTTTTTGGGATAACCACGACCTGATGACAGAATATTCACAGTTTATAAATCCTCTTCTGAATGAAGTTAAATATGTCAGCATAATAACTATTTTTAAAATATAGGTTTTACGTTGGATTAGTAGACGGCAGCTGTGTACTGTTAAGTTTGATACTCAAAGAAGGAACCTGGACCTGCAGGAGACCCTGAAAACATTACAGCTGACCCACAGAAACAAACTCCATTTGTGCGTAAAAACTGTGTAAAACATAAATTCTTTATATTTGAAGATGTTTGTGACCAAACCCTTCAAAAGTTTGCTAAACCCTGCTTATGGGATGAACGTGCATCCACATGCACTCACGCACAAACAAAACTAGTATCACATTAAGCGTGTGATGAACTCTGCATGTTGTCTGGAAGCCTGCACCGAAATATCAACTCCCCATTGAGCTGGTAACCATCTACTTTGCTCTGATTTTATCCTCAATAATTAATTTGCTCTCCCAACGCTGACTTCGGCGTTATCGGTAGCTTGCTGCCAGAATCTCAGCATTTCATTTAACCATAATCCCCAGGATAAAGGAGCAGCCTAGGTGTGCTAATGCACAGGCATGCGTGCACGCAGCATTGCACACACAAGCAAAGACTTACACTGCATTCACAGACACACAATGTTATAAACCAGGTACACAGATGTGCAAAGAGAGCTAGTCATACAGATGGTGGGCACTGATAATCAGCACTTAGACACATCAAGATTTTGGTGGCCCTCTGATAGCCATTTCTGACCAACACAAACTTCTTACTAGTTCTGGGCTAATGCTAATGCTGGTTCAGTTGGTTTAAACTACAAAACTTGTAAGAATCGGTTTGTTTTTCCCCAGGCTACAGAGCCACGTCATTGCATCTATTACTATACATGTCTGCATACTGTGCATCTTTGCTTTCACAGCAACACTAACACCAAACACAACAACAAGAACTAAAATGTCTCAGTACAAGTGTTGGTCCTGACTTGTCTGAGACAACACTGGCATCCAAACACGGCTGGTCCAACATATAATAATGACATACAGTACTTCATTGATCCACATACACACTGCTCACTGAGATTGCTATGTACCACAGTTACATTCAATAGGTTTTCATTATTGATAAAACTGAACGTAAGATGTTCATATTAGCCTTTGTTAGCTATAGCATTTAGCTAGCTAATTACCATCAACCACATTTTATCACAGTACAGTTAAACAAATCCAATAAATAATAATAAATGAACAGATTTTTATCTTTACAATACTTTGTTGATCTTTATCCAGCCCCCAGCCGCTGACAAACATTTTTTGTTTCTAGACCACCAAGATGTTGCAGTCAGTCTGAAACTAGTTTTCCTGGCTGGTTCTTTGGCTGTTGAAACACAAAGAACTGGTTCGAAATTAAACTGGTTATGTGGATAAAAGGATAAGAATATGTCAAATGAGGGCACATTGTTCATCGTCAGTGTGTGACCTCACTAACAAACACAAGCTGGATTAGCACAGGAAAGCCTAAAGTATCAATCCTGATCCTGCAAGCCCAGCATAGCAACAGCCACGTAACTAGGGCTTGGTGTTGTTGTAAGGAAGGATGGAGAGCGGAGAGGTGGGATGAATGGAGGAAGGGGTGGCACTAAATGGTTCAGGGGAAAAAAAAAAAGGTAGAATGTGGATATAGATACACACTGATCTCAGCCACACACATCATGTATGTATGTTTTAGTCTATTATGTAGCGTCACTTTTCAAAGAAACTGTGTCCAAGGTAGAAACATCAAACATGACAGCATACTGGCAGCCAAACACTTCTGAACATCTTGTATTTTAGCAAATTTAGTAATTTTCGCATTTTACTAAACTCCTAAATCCTGATATTTAAGGCACTATCAACTAAAACAACACTCTCATGCATACATGCATAGTACTAGCATCAATATGCTGTACCTCAATGGAAAAACATTTAACAGAAGTAAAATTAGAGTACTATAAGGAAAATAAACCAGGGGCCGAAAAGGTCCACAAAGAAAGGGAGGAAAAAAATGAAGGGAAACTCAGTGAGAGAGACAGACAGAGAAAGACAGGAGGACAAGGGTGGTGAGTGCCAGCTAGGCCAGACCAGGCCCAGCTGGTCTCTGTCTGACGAGTGCCTTAATTAAGAGACATGGGGAGAAGCCTTGGAATAGCCACATACACACAAGCAGGATCCTCTGGAGAGGAAACTGCTAAAAAGGAATACTTGTGTGTCTGTGTTGTACACTGCCAAAACTCTCTCACACACACACACAACCATCCTCTGGGACCTTGTGAAAAACATTGCCCAGCTATTATTAGGCAACCCTTTGCATACCGGAGCAAGCGTACTAACCCTAAATGTTCGTCTTTGTGTGTTTGGGCTTTTCTCTCTTATCCTTTTGACTGTTAAACTGAACATCTGATTCCAAAACAGCTCTCATTCAGCTCTAGTGCTGCTGCCCTCAGAAGAAGGGGGGAGAAGAACGAAGCGAGTGAAGAAGGGGTGATTTTGTGGATCCATGACTGCCTTTGCTCCCCACTCTACTCACCCCTCATCACAAAAATGTATTAATATTAATACATATCCCTCCAACCCCTTGCCCTCAACACTTCCATCCCCAAAAAAATATCACCACCCTAGGCTACCAGTTAATAAAGCCCTCTCGACGACCCCTCCCTGCTCAAAACCCAAGCAAAGACAATAAGTAGAAAAGTTCTCTGGCCAAATAAAAGAACAGAAATTAATACAGTCCCATGTGACCTCCCTCTGTCCCACTGTCACCCCCCACAATAATTTGATTTCCTATTAAGTGATTGCTTAATTATAATGATTATTATTGGTAATTGTAATTGACGTTTTTTTCCTCCACTAGTCCCCTCTCTGTTCCTTTCCGTGTGCCTCCCTCTCTCTCTCTCTCTCTCCAGGTCTTCTTAAAGGAGATGAGTGGTACAAAAAAAGGCACTCGACAATATGGCATTTAAAATACCGTTATAGTCTCACACATGCTGTCCGCAAGAACATACAATGTGGGATTAAGGTGTTGAGGCTTAGAAGTTTTATTTAATCATACATGAGTGTGTTTCTCTGTGTGTATGCGTCTAAATGTCTTATCCTGTAGCTTCAGGGCACAATGTCTGCTGCAGGTCTCCAAAGAAAAGAGATTCTCTCTCTCAGTGGGATACCCTGGTTAAATAAAGGTTAAAGTAGTAGACAGGGATTCCCTATTCTACCCCCAGCCCACCCCAATCCTTTACACACACAAAGACACACACATTAAACTACAGTAGGGACCCTCTGGTCTCCAGTTTATTACCCCTTCCTCCAGGCTACAGTTACTGCAAAAGGGAGGCTGTATGTTTTTGCAATAAAAAAAATAGTCAGTCACTTATGGTGAAATTTTTGTCGGCAAATTTGACATTTAAGAATCACAAAAATACAAAACCGCAAATCTCTAGCGCAACATAAAAACACTACCGCAATGAAAACTATTTCATTTAATGTCACATTCTCTCTCTATTCGGAACTAAAGACGGTGAAACTTCGTTCCAGTGGGCCACGGCACGGTTATTGGGCTCACCTCAGGCGTGGTGAGGCGGACACCGACTCTCTCTCTCTCACACACACAGACATTTTTGTCTTTAGATGCACACCTTCACACTCCAACACACACACAACACTGAACACCTTCACTTTCATTCTAAAATGTTCCACAACATCTCCACAACACACAATATCAAATTATCACAGTGATAACACATAATAAATGTCTCTAACATAAGTCTCATCTATCATTATAAATAGATGATGTTTAATGACAATAATTTCAAAACAAGCTAAATTCAAAATCTGCGTGTCCTCCATTGACAGCAGGGTATCAGTTTCAAAACAGCAAAGGCTGCGGTGTTTGTGTCTGTAAGTTTAGACAAAATATTCTCTACTACATTGTATTTAAACGCTGCCCATCGCTCACAGTGAAGAACAAACAGTGAACATTGATACAAATGAGCACCTGCAGCTGCAACTGCAGATGTCTGTGGGTGTTTTTTTTAGTCAAAGTTTCCAAGAAAAAATAGAGAAATTTTCATATATTATTTTGACAAACATTACTTTCAGACAGGATGGCTTGCGCCTTCCAGATGCAGATAAATGTGGTCTAAATAAACTCTACATATCAGCTCAGAAGAAACCTAAGACATTCGGCAGCAGACGAGGCACAGCTGAAATAACAGTCAATAACTAATAGCAGTGATAATAATTCTGTCAAATAAATACAAGTTCAACAGGAAGACAGTCACAATAAATAATTGTATTCATTTATTTTTAAATTAAATATGTATTTCCTTAATTATATAATATATATTTTTGCCTACATCATGTTACTCAATTTCACACGTAACCAGGATTAAGAAGCAAAATCTGATCTCAACTCAATGAACACGAATTCATTTCACAATCAATCCATCTTAACTTTGTGACAACTCAAATAGCATCAATTTAAAGCACTGAATCCGAAACAGCTCACAAGGTAAATAGTTGTTTCATTTAACTTTAAGTAAACGGCATAGAAACCAGACGTGTGGTTTTGAATGGAGCCACACCAGGTCATGTTTTATATGAGGGCTCGACTGTAGAACCATCAGCTACACAGATAGGACTGACACACAAGAGCTGGATGTCTGTGTGTACAAAGCCATGTTAGAGCCACTCTGAGATCTTAGCCTGGAGACAAACCGGCCCTGACCAACAGCAACACTGTGGCCGATCCTTTTCAAGGCCTGTCTCATCCACTTTAGCTAACCCACTCTCATCTCTCTCTCCGCGTTATACCGCCGCTCTCCGTCCTTCCACATGGATTTTCTTGGATATAAAGTCAAGTGATTCTTTTATTTCATTTTCCTTCTGATTTCATTTAATGAAGTCCTACATTCCCTTTCCTGTTGTTATTCACTTGTATAACTGATCAATTCTGCTCAGTTTTTCAGGAAAACACCTGACTGTGTAGATCTAGCATATAAGGGGGTTTAAACAGAATTGTACCGACAGCGGATCTGTCCAGCAATGGCAAGAACAAGAGAGGAATGAAAAAGAATAAGAAAGAAAAAACATTATAGTTCTTTAAAGGTGAAGATTCACAGTATCGATATGCTTGACACCTTGCATTACACATACACAAATGAAGATTACCATGAGATTAGTTTGTCAAAAAAGGTCAGCAGCTAAATAAACTCATCCATACTGTTTTAAAACAACAGAAATATATTTTTAAATAAGCAAATTATCTTATTGAAACTAAATGTTGAATTTATTGTTACAAATATAATAAGTTGACCACAGAGACTGAACATGACTCCTAACAGAGGGGACTTTTCATACAACAAAATGTGCCATTTAGCAGATTACATTTCTCATAACTTCTGGTTTCTATTGACTGTTCAAAAAATTTTTATAAATAAAAGGACTGGATTTTCAACTGAATTTGTACAATTTATTTTGCATGCACTAATATTAGGCCTACACAGTAGTGTCATCTAATTTGCATATCCTCTGTAAAAACTGGATAATGCAAGTCAAACTATGGCACTGCGATTTCATCATGTGTATGAGTGTGTGCGCCTGTTCAAACACACTGTGTGGTAGTGTGGGTGTGGCGTTACACCTCGTGTGGCACTGGGCAGCCAAGATAAGAGCTGATCCTATCCATGCCTCCCTTCCGCCCGCCCACGCGCACACCCACCCACCCACACAGACCACAGCCACACACATCTAACGTGATACCCAACATGCCATTGTAATCTCATTTTACAATCCCAATGACCTGAACATAAACACACACTTATAATCAGAGCCCCAAATACACACACACAACAAGAGAAGCAAACTAAATCCATATTTCACTCTGTTCGTACTGTATACTGGCACATAAGCTACAAAATACAATGTTCAAAGGCCAGCTGAGGTCTCAGAGTGCAAGAAGCTGCAGGAAAAAGCTTTAGGCCCAAGGCAACATCAGTCATTCACACACATTAAGGCCGAGTTAAAAGACTTGAAAACATTTTTGTTATGCCTAGGCAAACTTAACATTTCAAGACTATGAAACTATGAAATACAGCATAGAGAAGAGAAGAGAAGAGAAGAGAAGAGAAGAGAAGAGAAGAGAAGAGAAGAGAAGAGCTTACCTTCCTCCTCTGTGAAATAGAGAGCGCTAACCTTTGGATACAAACACACAAACACACTTCCATCTCTCCAATTCACCAAGACTTCTAGTGAAACACACTCAGACACACTCTGATGTGATCGGCCACCCCGATAGTGAGCCAGAGCTGACTTGCTAAGCCTCAAACAAAGTTTGGTGTGCACTGACCAAGACCAAAGGAACAAAAAAAGAAGGAGAGAACTGGGGGTGAAGCACAGAAAAAAATGTGTGACCACTGAGTGAAGTTTAACCACTTACAATTCAAGTTTAGCTTCAGCACACCCCGCCTACACCCCACATTCATTCACGGGCATGTACATGCACACTCCTGGTGGGTGAGGCACTGAGCTGGATTTTGTGAAGCCCAGCTTTTCTCTCTTGTTCCATCTGGTTGCTGCTGCACGGCTGCCGGACAGGCAGACGGCCCTCGCTCATCCCCCTTTTCTCTGCTATCATTTCTCTCTCCCTTATCCACCGTCCCTAAAGATCCACCCACCAACAGCTGTCCCTTACAACCAGGTGACAGATAGCCACTTCGACTGTGCATGAGTGTATGCACTCTCCATGTGTCCATGTATTTGATAAAAAACATGTGAGAGAGTGAGAAAAGATTAGATTGTAAAGTTATGTGAACATGTGACACCGTGTGAGAGAGAGACAAAACGAGAAAGAGGATGAAAGGATTCCATTTCTGTAGGTGAGAGGGGGACACTAAGTGTAGTGAATGCGATTTGATGGTGATGCTGAGATGGGGTTTAGGCGTACAAATACTATTAGTCACTGGTGTGCAAACCTGTTACCCAAACACATATACACACAAATGTGAAAAGACAAGCAAGGCACCCAGTCTACAGGAGTCAACACACAACATGGCATTAAAAAAAAGGTCTGGGTTATAGATGTTATGGTTACATTAGCCATAAAAAACTGTGTAAATGTAAAACTGAAGAGAATGTGAAATAAATATCCAGATATAAAGTAAGTCAGTATACAAGTTTTAAACTCTGAGAGAAAGTGTCCCAGCTCCATACCTCATACTAATGGTATACTGCATGTAGTATAAGCTAATTTTCTATTACTATATATAAATAATTGTAAATTTCATTATTTTTGTTGTTTGCATATATGAATTTTGGGCTGACAAGAATGTCATGAAAAATAAAACTTTTAAAGCAGAGAGTGAAATGTTTTTGCACGTGAAAACATTTTAATCCTCATTTAGTTTTCCAGGCCCTCTTACAGATGTTATACCATCATCTACATTTGTAAAAAGTATCATGGAGAATAGTCTATATTAACAGCACAAGCAAAAAATCAAGTTTTTTAAATATGCAAACTGTTTGGAATGTTTGGTTTAATAGGGTTTTCCCTAGTGAAACCTATTTACCAGTACTCGCAGCCACTCAGATTTCCATGCATGCAGTCACTGTCGATTTACTAGGTAACAACAGTAACATTTTAGCAGAAGGGGTTTTGTTTCAGTCATGGTGGCCCACTTCTGCTATGAGGCACAGCAGAAGACCCTGGCATGCATTTTCTAACTTTTACCAGTTAGTTACTACACTACTGATGACTCTCAGCCTCACAGCCAACTATTGCTACTTATTTGAAAAAATCTGATACACATGTCAATTTTTAAGACATCTCAGCAATTTTAGCCAGCTGGCTCTCAGCAAATGTGCATAACACAAGTAAATAGCTCATTTTAGGGGAATAGTTTCAGCTGCAGGTTACTACACATTTGTTGATCTTATGAGCATTTGCAGCAGAAAGACTAACTCAAAACTAATTCATTGTCTCACTGAAATTACAAAATTGATTATGGTCTTTTCTTTCCACTTTACCCAGTGTGAACACACAATATTCCATAAACCCCTTATAATTAGTGTCTAGTATAGAATTTGGGCACAGTTCAAGGCTACTGAGGCTCGTCCTTTAAATTTCCATGCCTTCATTTCCTTTTTTTGAGAAAACCCTCCCCCAACACTCCCACTTTAGGATCCCTTCCACACCCATGGACCCCCATGTGCAGACATGAGGTCAAGCTCCAAAGATCACAGAAAAGCCAGACGAGAGAGAGAGAGGGAGAGAAAAAGAGACAGAGACCTAAAATCCTCCTTTCCTCCCATAACCAGGCCAAAACCTCGAGCCTTCCCACCAGCTCCAGACCCCCTCCTTTACGACAGTTGTGTGTAGAGGCAGTGAGCACTCTTGCAGAAACATCAGCCCAGGGAAATTCAAATGAGGACGAAACGGTGAGAGAAAGACAGAATGAGAAAGAGCGGGAGAGAGAGAGAGAGAGAGAGAGCACAATAGTGAGAAAATAGGATAAAACAATGAGATGGGAGAGCGTTAGGTAGGAAAGAGAAGGAGGGGGGAACTGGAGAGGTTGCTGAGGCTGCAGGTTAAGATAATGTGCAGATCTGAAGAGATTTGCAGAGAACATTTTTATTCATTTTTTGATTACTCTGACCTCCCCTCCCTCTCCTCCTGCGTTGTTGTCTCTCAGTTTGTTTGTTTTTGGCATTAGCATTATGACTGTTGGTATGTGAGTGTATGTACACATGCATGCTGATTAGAACTGGAATATTTTATAAACAACAACACTCACATAGGCCTGCACACACATATCAATATATACTGCACACAAACGTACTTAAAGATGCATCTGAGAAGAGAACAACTGGGCAGACAGTGCCAGGAATGCTAAGGGCTTACAAATTTGTAAACATACAGACAGAGAAGCTGCATATGTACATAGAAACATGCACACGCACGATGTAGTGAATGGCTGTACCCGCTCCTTATCAATGTGCTGCAGGTACGCCAAGTGTTCTGAATGAGCTGGACCATAAAAAATGCTCACTGCTTCTATTCTCTTGGTCACACACACACACACATTCAGATGCCTAAAAAACATAGCATAAAGCTTCCAACAATGCACAACATATCCACCAAGGGTATGCACATTTAAACAAAGACAAACCTGCACTGCTGTCAGACCCTCCCTCCAGGTTGAGTGAGATGGACTGGTCTCCATCCTGCTGACCTCGACCCAGGATCATCCAGTTCTCCAGACCATCTGAATCAGACGACTCGGACTCTGTTTCGAATTTTGACTCTTCTGAATCTGATTCTGAGCTGCTGGAGTCCACAGTCACTGGCGTAGTGAGACTCTTCTTTTTCTGGTTTCCCTTGATGACCAAACAACAAAAATATAACACATGTCAAAACAAAGCCAAGTCAAGTGAATCTCAAATCCATTCAGCCACTGTTTAACGTGAACCACATTCGTTGTTTAACAGCAGAAAGAAATTCTATTACAGCTAAACTTACTGAGCAATGCTCCACTAACAGCACATCATTTACTAGTATTGCTACATCCCCAAGTGACTGATGCAACAAGCTGAAACCAGCCACTGGACAGTAGCATCATAGAGCTGTGAATCAGTGTAAAGGCAACACAAAGTGGCCCAAACACTTGGGCAAACCACATCACTTGACACCACAAAAAATGTGCTTTTTAACAAATAGGTGCTTTGGATGGAGGACATAGAGAAATACATTATCTTTCCAACAAAATTGACATTGCCTTTAAACACTACTTATTTTGGATTTTAAAATTTTGTTCAGATGAATCCTCTGGCCCCTCCCAAATTGTGACTGTGTGACCACTGTCAGGGAAGCTAAGAGCACATTTTTGGTTATAAGTCTTACCTGATCATTTTACACCATGGTTTCTTCATAAACTGACGTTAAAAATGGGTTCTTAATAATCGTGATTTACCTGTATGACCGATAAAGTAGACAACAACACAATCTCCTCTACCTGTTGTGCTGGGGTAGAAGTCTGCAGCCGGTGTAAGCCTTTACCCTTTAAGGCACAGACCCCTTCGTCATCAGCAGAGTCGTCCTCAGAGATGGAGATAACGTCAGGACTGGAGTCAATCACGATGACCTCTTCCAAAAATGACAACAACCTTTGACCTTTAGGATTAATTTTCCCCTTCTTCTGCGTATTACGTTTGTCTCCCTTCTTCTTCTTCAGGTGTTGCCGTAACTTGTTCACATTAGGTGTCGGAGGACTACTTTCTCCAGTGTGGTCCAGCTTTTTATCACCTTTTGCAGTCTCAGTCACTTTTGGCTGCTGGTTATTCTGATCCTCCACCTTTTCTCCTCTGTCCTCCAACTCCTCCTCCTCCCCAGCATTAGAGGAGTAGTGCAGCTGGCTATAGAGATGAAACTCCAGCTCGCTTTTGGCATCTGACCCCTCAGAGTCTCCTTCAGCCTCTTTGTAGAGCTCATCCTCCAGCTCCTCACGTTCTTGAAAGGTGGAGTACATCACCCTAAAACAGTCTTAATGTATACACACATGCAGCACCCACACACACACAACACCTGGGTTGATGCTGATCTCAGAGGCTGAAGGCTGACAACTGCTGGAATAAAACAACACATGCAAAAACAAACAAGGCTATTAGCTGAATAATTATTACACATCTGTTGCAATGTTTAACAAATAATGAGAATGTAATAATAATAATATAAACTTTTATTAAACTGGCATTCGGATGTTTCTCCATTTACTATGAATCATAATTATTAATAATATATATTTAAAGCTGTTGCTGATCATTTTCTCTTTATCATTTGGTCAATAAAATGTCAGAACAGCATGAACATCAAATGTTTCTAATGACCAAAGCTGTGTCTTCAAATTACTTGTTTTGTCTTCTCAGTGTAACCTGTTTCCAAAAAGGTTCTGGATTAATTTTCTGTTAATCAATTTACTGTTTCAGCACTTAACAAATTAAAAGTTAAAAGAGTACCAGCACCAGTGAAATAAAGTATCATTAGATACCATAGCTTCTGCCCATATCAATTAATATATTAAATAGCAATGATATTACATAATTCTCAGACTTTCCTGATGATGGATTCAAATGCTAATGAAAGCTCCAGCTTTGCTTTTTCTTTCTACAGTTTAAAACGGTGATTGTCTTAATGTGGATTGGTCACATCTGACTACAACCTGATCAATCAACATCAATTCAGTGAATCATTTTTCTGCAAATATAGTAGAAGTGAAACGATTAGTCAATTAACTAGCTAGAAAATGCATCATAAACCATTTTATTAATCAAGAAATGGTTTTAGTCATTTTTTCAAGCCAAACTTTGCTGGCTCCGGCTTCCTAAATGTGACTTATATCACTTTGGGCTCTGGGAAACTTCAACTTTATCAATAACAATTACTAATTTCTGCCCTACAAGACAGTTACAGACTATATCTACAGCTCTAAAGCACATGTGAACACAGACCAGGCTCAATTACAAGAAGGGCACTGATTTCAGATGTGAAATCCATAAGGGCTTGTTAACAAAGCTGAGAGACAGAGAGACTACGATTTAGCTGTACTCATTTTTTTAAACCTGCGGACCGTTTCATCAGAGCTTTGGTGATAAGACAGCTTAGATCCAGGCTTATTACCTGTCAGACGCTGAGCAAACACTTGATAAGCAAAAAACTTGTGTCCACTTTGAACAACTTTGATGTTAGAAAGAGTGAATTGATCTCCCTGCTACTCTCTGTAAAGCACACGCGTTGCTAATTTTCCCAGTATCTTCTAACACACACACACATACAGGACAGAGAAGGGGCACTGGCCCATTGCTCTGTCCACTCCTGCGTGTCTGTGCCATGATGGTTGGAGATGATTGGCTCCCTGACCCCACACACAGCAGAAACGCCACGCTAGACAGTCACGAGCTGCCCACTGGGGATTAGAGGGACAGAAAGAGGAGCCCCACCGGCTGGTGATGGAGAGCGACAGTTATATAAAGAATATATACAGAAGTGTAGCAGTGCACAGGGGCCTGGACCTAACAAATGACTGGCTGTGTCTTGTAGAGGTGGAACATGAAGCACTGTATTTAAAGCTCCATACAGTCATGGTCCACCAGAGGTGTTTTCATTTAATCTGCCTGATTGAGTGAGCCATGTTCAGGAATGTGTGGGTGTGCAAAGACTGTAATTGACATTTTATCAACATATCTCCTGGACTCTAAACTTAGCTTTGTTGCATCTTTATCATTAATCTGTAAAAAAGGGACAACTCACATCTTCAGGATGAAGTGCTTTATCACGTAAGACATTTTCACACAAAAAGCACAGGTGCAAATTATTCAAGTAAAGACTAAATTCCATGTAGTTGCATCAGTTTCAGGGTTCAGGTTTTGTGAATGCTGCTGGCTCACTGTCATTCTGTCCTGTGTTACTGGCACAAATTAACAGAGCAGGGCCGCCGTTAATGTCATCTTCTGAAACATAAAGATCTGATCCCTTTCTTGTCCATCATCTTTGTCATACATACTTTGCCTTATTGTGGGAGTAGGAATTTCACGAGAAGCGATACGTGAGGAACAAGATCAAATTAACTGGTAGTGAGTACTAGTAATGTAATGTCTGTGCAAGCAATGCCACTGTTTATAGACTGGTAGTTTATGTGGTGCAAAACAAGGGGATAAAACATGTCAGAAAAAAACATGTTGGTACATGGAGTATGGTGACCTCACAAAATTCACATAGATATTCCCAATATCAACCTAAGAAGAGTTTTAATTGTGTGTGCAGGTCTCCTAAAGTCTAATAATGAGGTACTTCTACAATAGTATTTAATTAACAAACAAAACCATGGGATCCATATGTAAGTTATCTTTTATGTTATGTGTTCATGTTTAAAAAAAGGAGCTCAAAAAGGATCTCGTCAGATTTTTACATCCTGAATATTGATATTGGAATCATTCTCAAAAGTTCAGTACTGTTTAGCCTATATGTGATCATTTAAACCACTACCTTTCAAGCTGAATTTGTACTTTATATTCCTCTACTTTAATGTTACAGCTACAGTTAGAAGCTTTGTAGCAGATTGAGATTTTACACAGAAAACACAGAAAAGTTTTATTGTGGTTTATTACACTATGCAAATGTATAAAACACTTTTCACCATTTCCCCCTAACCAACTACAACAAAGCACTGCTTACATATACTTTTAATCATTAAAACACATTTTGTTTTTAACACTTCAGTCCTTTTCTATTTTAAATTCTGAATTTTTACTTGGAGTGGAGTAGATTTTATGTCTCACTAACCCGGTTTAGACACAGGATATATAATATTGCTGGATTCATCAATCTGTGAAAGCAACAGCTTTTATTTAGTAGAAACATGTTTCAAAACGTATCTGACAGAGGTGCCGTTCGACACCTCCTATGAACTCAAACTCACAGAAATGGCACCAGTACACAGATACGCAGGGAGAGAAATAAGTTGAACAACATCTCTCCCATTGCCACAGCATGACCATTTTGTCTGCTTTGGCACATCTGACAAGAACTGCATAACGCTTTATGGCACCACTTCATATGCAACCACAATTGTAACAGATTTTGAAGGAAACAGATTTCAACAAAACACCAGCAAATAAAGTGCCAGTCTTGTCTGATGTAATGTGCATGCTAACCAAACAAAACTCTAGGGTGTTGTAAAAATATATGGCATGAAGTAAATATGCACTCAGACAATTTTCTACCTATAAGCCTTCATTCATGTCATCATTCCATACAACTCAGAATAGCAACATGCTAAGCTAATGAAATCTGAACCTGAAAATATGCTGCTAACAGTTGGCTATAAAATTCTTTCTGTGGTGAGGGGAGGGGGCAAAGTATGACCTGTATTTACAACAGCGGGCTACACACTCAGCAACTGCAGGGGAGCCACATGGCCAAGTGTTTTATCTGATGTTATTACTGTTTAGGGTACTCAACATGCTAAGCTTCTCAATAAAATCTGAAATTAGCTTGCAACCTTTAAAATATCGCTTTCTGACAGCTGTGATTGGTAGAACCACTATAGTAATAATAAGTAACATCCGATGTCAGTACATTCTAATCTTGTGCATTATTGAAAGGGAAATCCTCAAGTATTTACAATCTGTTGGTCTGTATTTAAGAATCTAAGAGGCTATGGTGTGCCAGACATTATGCCATCACACTGGCGTCTTCTAATTTGTAGACACATTCTTGTGAACACAATGACTCAAGAATGACCAGAAAATACATATTTAGACATTAGTTGACTATTTTGTAAAGTATGAAGACATTTTCATACTGATCTGAAAATATTGCATTCATCTTGTGCTCATTTTGTGCATAAACCTAAATTAATTACAGTTGTGGGGTGGAAGGGTACCAATAGTAAATATTATGTCGGGGGGATATAATGTTAAAGTCGGTGTTTTCAATATGTGCAGGTAAACACACGTAGCATATAAAGACTGTGTGGGGTCCTGAGCACACGACTGACTTCATTGCAATGACTGACAAATCAGTAGAAACCTCAGTTTTATAAGAATACACTGGGACTAGACTATAGTTAGCTATACGCTAGTCTCGGCTAGCTTATGCTAACAAGCTAGCAGGTAGCCTGTGGTATAAATTAGCTCCATAAGAAGCTACTGTAACAATAATTAAACCTCAACTAGACCCAAGACAGATACCTTGAGAAAATGTCAATGAGAAGTGACTATTTCAAGTTGTTTACACATATCGACAGCCCTCGGTTAGCATGTGCCCTCTCTGTCCACGTGTTTATAGGCAGCAGAGCAGCCGGTTGGATGTAAACAATGAAGCACCACATTTACAAAAATATGAACTGAAACGAATATTGTGAACCAAAGTCGCCGTACTCAAAGACACCACTGTATGTGGCTCATGTTAAGCGTCTGTAAGCTGAAGCTCACCTTTATCCAACAAAGTGGAGAGGTTACAGGTGTCGGAGTGGGTCTCCTACTTCCAGCCCGACGGAGCCACAAACAAGTTCCGGGTTTGTCTGCGGAAAGAGGTTGGACGACAATAACGTTTCACTTGGTCGTGCTGAAAAATCTCAGAGATATTTGTGACAGTGCGTGAGTCTATCATGACCTCTGTAGCCAAACTCAAAGCGTTAGTAATGAATGTTACAGTATGAATATTACAGTTTGAATCGCTGCCCTGATGATTTACATTGTTTTTTGTGAAACCAAGCACCAAGCCTTGTAAACCAGGTTCCCCAGCTCAGAGTGGATTTAGAAGCAGAGTGACAATATCTCCATTGACTCTAATAGAACTGTGAAGATTTAAATTGTCCAAACACTGGGGACTAGTACTAATGGTGTTGGTGAACTAGGTGTTTTCAACACATTTTTTCGTAAGGAAACAATTTGAAATCAGCTAGGATTATAGCATGTGTTATATTTTTGATTTAGCAATACCTATTGCAGGATACTGACATTATGTTTTACAGAATTTTAGCTAATTACCGTCCAGAAAATTAACAGATTAAGTTAGCTGTTTTTATGAACTGCTTCCCAGAAAAATGTCTAGAATTTTTCATACTGATACTGATTTGGTTCCGTTGTAAAATTGTTGTTTTTTATTGCTAAATCCGGCTTTTCTTCAAGGATCTCAATCACCCTCCCAGACTGACACTACCATCATAAGGTTTGCAGACGACACGACAGTCATTGGGCTGATCACTGGCGGGGAGGAGACAGCATACAGAAGGCATGTCTCAGAACTGGTGTCCTGGTGTCAGGGAAAGAATCTCTCCTTAAATGCGAAAAAGACCAAGGAGATGATTATTGATCCCAGGAGGGGGAGGAGGGAGCAGCAAACCCCAATACACATTGGAGAGACAGAGGTAGAAAGGGTGAAAACCTTTAATTTCCTCGGAGTTTACATCAGCGAGGACCTCACCTGGTCTCACAACTGCCTCCAAATCACAAAGAAAGCCCAGCAGAGTCAACCAAAATCCTCAGCAGCTTCTACAGGTGTATAGTTGAGTCTGTCATCACCAGCTCCATTACAGTGTGGCACGG
>JAUMHL010000001.1:13181099-13216625 GCA_032362345.1 Sandelia bainsii
TCAACCAAAATCCTCAGCAGCTTCTACAGGTGTATAGTTGAGTCTGTCATCACCAGCTCCATTACAGTGTGGCACGGAAGCTGTACCGCTCAGGACAGGAAGGTTCTCCAGCGTGTGATAAAAACTGCACAATCGATCTCTGGAGCAGCCTTACCATCACTCACAGACACCTACACTGTCAGGGTCATCAGGAGGGCCCACCACATCATCAATGACAATACCCACCCACAACACTGTCTGTTCACACTCCTGCCATCAGGAAGGCGCTACTTGAGTGTGAAATCCCGAACATCCAGGCTGTCGAACAGCTTCTACCCACAGGCCATTAGACTCCTGAACACTAATCCAACCCTCTACCTCTAGGCCGGAACTTTGACTTTGCACATTGCACAGCGCACTCTAATTTCTATACATATTTTTATGTCTATTCTTTATTTATTATTTATTCTTACTTGCTTTTTTTACTGAAGTGCAACGAGAGTTATGTAGCAATAAGAATTTCATGACATAGTGTAACGCCTGTTTTACTATGTTTATGAAAATAAAGCTTCTGATTCTTCTGATTCTGATTCTTATTCACCCTCTTGGAACAATTTAAGGCAATTTAAGGTTCTTTTTGAACCCTCAGTGCCGCAACTCTTCTATCTTCCTCAGCTACCCCAGAGCCCCAAATTAATTTAGGAATCTGCACCATATCAGCACAATTATATTTGTACACAACATGAAAAGCGATTAATAAAGTCTAGAGTGCTGTTATTCTTTTCCTCTATATAAAGATTCATGTGCATTAACCATTTTGTCAAATACATAAAAGTCAGTCTCTCCATATAACACATATCTATTACAGTCAGTAGCCACTCTACATTTGTTGTTTCTTTATCTAACCATTTCTTAAGTTATTTTGTCTGGCTTCAGGGAGTTTTAATATTTTTGAAGGTATTTAATTTATGGGGTTTAGAAGCTGGTATCATAAATATATATTGTCTTAAAACGATAATCAATCTCTGATTCCAGGTGTTAAATATTATTGCTATCTCTGTTTCTGACTGCTAATCCTGGATTGTTGGACTATTGAGGTAATGAAAATCCTGATGATATTCTTCCATAAAAAGTTTCTTCACTGACCAGAACTTGAAATTGACTCCATGTTCTGATGAAGGTGGCTGTGGATCTTGGAGTGTGATTAAGATCTTCAGATTTGATTTTGATTGAGGATCAAAATCAAAACCAATTAACACAAAGTAAACCATGGGCCCCTGGGGTCTGCAGCCCTTGACTCCCACATTGCCCAAGTGGTAAGGGGGACAAAAATCCAAGCACCCCCTGATTTCATTTTAACATAAATGACACCATAAATCGTATATATATTGTTTTAATTTTTTATTTTTAATGGGAGATATATTTGTGCCAATTATTGTGAATGGTGTGCAAAACTAAGAAGCCCTGAAATGTCACATTTAACATAATCTGCATTGATGTAACCTCAGATGTCACCAAAAAAAAAAAAAAGCCTACATGTCGATAAGATTTTAGATTTATCCTCAAGAGAACACGCTTATAAAATTCTCCTCATATTCTTAAAGGAGCATATTGTTTGCTGTCATGTGGAGTTTCTCTAAAATATCCTTGTAAAGGCTTTTTTTTCCCACCATGATGTCTGCTGACCTTCATCTCTCTGTAGAAAACATCATCAGCTTATACACATTTTCACACGTGAGAATACATTATTGTAAAATGTTTGATTATAAAATGCCATTTTACGTGGCATTGTAACCTGGCCTGCTTTCTTACAAAGTGTCTCTCTGCAGACATATGACCCACCAGGGCTTTATAGTGTTCTTCACTACAGAGGCTATTGCCATTCTGATGGATGCTACAAGTTTTCACCTTCTTCAGTAAGACCTAAATATTAAATATGAAATGTCAGAATACTGTATGTGCATGCCTGAGTGCAAAGTGTGAACCTTTAGGCCTGTGCTATTATTACATGTTGATGGGAATGTAAATCTATATGTAAATGTAATTCAACAGACTGATTGTTGCCATCAGTCATTTATAACACACAGAATACAGCAAAATTATACCATCCTGGTTCTCATGCTGACTGTGTAACATTAACATCCATCTTTTTCTCCCCTCTATATCACGAGAATAATTGTAAACTCCAGCTATAGACGTCACCTTCATAGTAACAATGAGTGAATGGCATTATGATAGGGAATCAGTGGGTGAATGTCATCTGATTCCAGAGGTTTCTCCATGCGTGAAAATACAGAAAAGGCCATCAAAGAGTTGAATTGTTTCCTTCCAAAGGTTAGGCTACACCTCATGTCCCGGTGCTATCACCTCCTTTAGCCCATGTATACATTTAACACACACACACACATACACCTTTACTGTACACACACTTAATATCCTGCATCTGTTTTGTTTTTGAAAAGTGCATATGGGGGCCCTTGTCTGTTTCTCTCCTGCTTCCCATATCTCTCTAAATTGGATGCAGGTTTGAGATGCCTCACTGCCTCAGTGAAATTGTGATGTGGCTGCCTGATTTTGGGTTCCATGCATTTTGCCGGTATTTACCGTTATTATTTTAAAAGAGGTGGAAAAGACACTCTGAACGGAGACATCTGGTTCAGCGGTTCATCTCCTGGTGTCCAGACCAGTGGCGTGTTGAAGACGGATGGAGTGTCCGGGACTGGGATTTAAAGTCCCCTGATTTCCAATCACACTTTCCAGAGGGATGGTTCTGCCTGATGAATGCTCTTTATTGAGGAGAAGGAGTTAAAAGAAGCATGTCATTGCTCTCATTTGATGGTGTCATTTGTACGTGCCATGGTCGCTCCAACTTTCATTTGGCAGCTGAGTGTTTTTTCAAAACAGGATTCTCGTCAGCCGGTCTGGTGTATTGGCAATATTCTCTAACGGATGATCATCTGTATAAAGAAGTACTTCTCTGAAAGAAGCTCCAACTGTGTCCTTTATACCACTATTGTAGTGATGAAACTCTGGTATCACAATTTTACAGAAACTGTACTAAAATTCAGGATTACACAATGTAAATATTGATAAGGAAATTGTAAAGCATGTTTTTCAGAGTAGAGTTTGTTTATAGAAAATATTCTCAGGTGAAATAATCAATTTGTTAGCCAAGTTACAGAAAACAGAAAACTAAATTGAGACTCCTTTGATTACTGATAAATCATTTACATAATTGTGTAAACTAAAATGACAAAATCTGCTGAAGACGTCTTCACAAATGCCTCCCATCTTCCATTTTTCTTTGTTTTCTATTACAGTCAGCTAAGTATTTTGGGGCTTGATGTTTTAGGTTGTTGGTCATACAAAAACATTTTTTTTAAAGATGTTACCATGTGCTCTGCACTTCACGAGAATCACAAAAATAGTAGGAGGTTTACTAAAAACAAAAACAATAGTCATAACCCTAAAGGAAAAACGTGTCTAGCATCTGCTCAGATGTAGATTCCTGTCATACGTATCGTTTCAGTTCTGTAAAAGGAGATCTGCTTCCCTCTGTGGTGTCGGCGCAGGCTTCCTTGTTACTGTATGTATGTAAATACAACCACTCAGTATCAAAGTAGCCTGGCAGGAGGAATTCCCTCTTTAAAAAAAACACTCGGCCTGGATCAGTGCTTCTGAACAAAAATGGCGTCCATGCATCACCCATATCAGGCCTCTGTCCTAGGTTCACATCCAATTCAAGTCCAATTGTCTATTTTTTTCTTTCTCTGCACCACACAGACTTTGACATTTCCACAGCCACTTTAGGGAAAGTTTCTTTTTAATCACATTAACACTGGTGTTATATTTTCATTCATTCTAATGGATGTCACAGCCTCAGAAAGATTTGAAGGATAAGAAATTTAAAAAAGAATTCACCAGATTCTGAAGTTAATAAGCCAAGTAGAGCATACACACTAATCACACAATCAAAGCTCATAAGCAGGAAACAAATGATAAAACTCAGCCGGAGGATGATGACTTGTCACAGGGACCATGTAAAGTGAAATTTTAGTGGGCTCACTCTCTAGAGCTTTACTGGGCCCCTAGAGCTGACAACATCTTGTTCTGACATGACTTACATAATTAGTATCTTAGGCCAGTGGTCCTCAAGGGGAGCAAAAGAAAAATCAAGGGTCACTAGTTAATGGGAAAGAAAAGAAGAAGAAAAAAAGAAAAAGAAACACTCCAGTTCATTTTTATTGATTTATTTGGGGGATAATAAAGTCCCCCAAATGTGCTCCACACCAGGGTGAAATAGCTAAAATCTAACACAGTAACTCATTTAAGAAACTGTTTATGCATGATACAGTTAGATATAATTGGTCATCCCATCCAAAATATGCCTGACAGACCAAATCACGTCATCACACTGATGTAAAAAATCCTTAAAAATTACAAAGGGCATGGCCCTTTTGTCACGACAGCCTAAGTTAAATCAAGCATTTTGAGAAGGAAACCTCTTTTTTTGCTACTCTCAGCTTGTGTCTACACTCAGGTTATGTTCACCTGGGATAAGGGGTCACAAGTAAACATTACCTCAGGTCACAAGCCAAAAGTTAGGAAACATTTTCCTACCAGGACTCACCAGTGTTTATGTGCTCACCGTGCTGCTGTGAGTGTCTGATGATCACATATTTTTAAAATTAAATCAATTGCCATCACAGGTGAAAACCTCTCACACCCCACAAGAAACACTTTTTCTGAAGCCCTGTGATCTACAGTCTGTCAGTGCTTTCAGCAGGAAAGAACTAGAACAAGAGAACAAGCCTGAGGACACCTTTTCAGACCGGACCAAGTGACTTGTGTCTATGGGGATTAAATTTGTGAACAGAAGCTCTATACACTTACACACATGCACACGTAGAGTCACACACGCGCACGCTCCATCTCTACACGATGCATCAACACCTCTTTCTCAGCTGTAAGTATAAAACCACATTGACAGGAGCCTTGTCCACTCTTGTCGAATTGTCACGCTGAAATGTTTACCTTTACATACAAATGGCCTCGTGTCATGTTGTGTCACATAATGTTTCATGGACAAATAATGTGTCCCATTTCTCAATCCGCCCAGCAGGCCTTAAGCCCCCTTCTAGCCTCTATAGTCACAGCAACACCCAGGCACCATGGCTGCAAAAAGGGAACCTTGTGTCGCCACAGTGAAGTGTCACTCTGAATTAAATCCCAGGGATATAGAGGTAAGCTCAATCAGCACTGTGGCTCTGAGTGTTTCAAGGAAGCACTGGGGGCAAGTTTTTATCTAAGTGTTAGTATAGCTTTCTTTGTCTTAGTGTACTTAGTGTAAAAGAAAAGTTGGACAAAGTGTGGTATTATGTCACACCCAAAGGGGCATTGTTCAAGCCCTGCATGATATACTTGAAGGAAAAGAGTTGAGTTAGAAAGTAAAGCTGTATTCATATAGCATTACTCAAAACAAAATGCTTCACCACAGTAAAAAAAAAGTGTTCACAGTGTATCACAGAAGAGCATCAAAACACCTACCTTCATTTAAAGCCAAGCTCTGGGAAAACCTATAAATTGTGCAATAAAGGAAAGTCCAAAAATGATGTATTGTCATTTACAACAATGTAAAGTCAAACAAATACTATAATGAGCATTTATGGTTTTTCATTTTTTAACAAGAAAAGAGAAGAACAGAAATTGACAAGTTGTTTAAATCATGTTCAAAAGCACTGGTGGAAAATAACAGAACATTTATCCAAATACTGTAGCTAATCAGGATTTTGACAGACTCTACTTATCATTTCCTGCAACATTTGAGATGGAAATACTGTTTTCATTCTACTATATTTATCTGACAATAGTTAATTGAAAAGTGGATCATATGATGAGCATATATAAACAATATATTGTTATTAGATTAAACCTAACAGTATAAAGTAGTTTAAACGTAGCTCATTTTGAAACAGAGTGTGTTTGAAACTAACTATCCAGTAATATGATAATACTTTACATGAGGAGTATAACTAATAACATATTAATACACTGAATAAAAAAGAAAGATAGTATTCTGACCTTTTATTTTTGATAATTTAACATTTTACTGATGCTTACCAGACTATTTTCACGTGTTACTTCTAAAAATGTATTTCTATCGCCTACTTTTAGTGTTGCAATTTTTCCATAAAGGCTCTTTACTCTTTGTATTTTTCCGTTGTTGAGCTACTGAAATCAGACAGACTGCTCATGCAGATATAATTCTTCATGAAAACAGTGACATCCAAGTCTTTCCTGCACTTCTCTTCACACATGCATTGATCTAAAAACCTCAGAAGCGCAGGTCTTTAAACCTTTGTCTTTCCTTGTAGTTTACATTAAACTTAAACGGTCTGGTGAAAGTCAAAAGTCCCACAGAGACAGGGAGCCTCTCCTCCTGTGTTTACGTGTTTACTTATTGTTCTAATCGTCCCTTTATTCTTCTGTCTCCCGCTTTAATGCGATTCTTTCCGGTTCCGCTCGGTCAGAGCTCGGGTCACCGATCCAACTACTCCCCCCATATTAATTACATTAATTAGCACGGGGATGAAAAACAAACAAGTGATGATTAATATCTAAACTATGGCGAATTCTTTCAAGAGATCCTGTGGACGAGTCACTGAGGCTGCAGGGGACAAATGAAAATAGGCGAATAAAAACAGAAGTAGATATTTGAACAACATTAAAAACAGTTATTGGTGTAGTATTTCATACAGCTAAATATAACTTTAACCCTTGCTTTATGCTTGAAAATTTCAGACTAATGTAGGCTATAGTGACAGTGGTGTAGCGTAAATTTCTAAACAATAGAGACAGCACAGTTAAAGTTAGAAATAATAACAATAACAATAACAATAATAATAATAATGATAATGTCATCGATTTAAGATATTAGTTTTTTTAACCATTGCAAATATATTATTAGAAAATATTATATTGTTTATGGAAAAACACAACATTTGTTACTTACACCAAAGTGAAGAGGAATTAATCAAGCTAATAAGCTGATGGTCTCTCTAATAGTCCAGTGTCCATGTTACAGGCTATATACGTATTATATATAAATATAAGATATGTTAATTTAATTGTAAGAAAATATCTATTTCAAACTCTTATTCAAGCTCCCTGCAAACTTGACAAAACAACAAACATTTAAACCTCTGCGTAATATAATTGTCGGGTTTCTTCAAACAGCTCAATAGCAGATAATTGTACAGTCTTTCCTACACGCTCACACGTTTAAGAAATGCACTGAATAATCCGCAGCCATCGTCATGCATACAAATTCAACTTTTGGGCCTATAAAAATATAAGGATGAGTTAAGTCTGCAGCGAATTCAACATCTTGTAACTGCCACAGAGAGCAAAGAGGTGGACTATAACTCTATTGTTTATATAACTATGAGACGTCATAGTCTGACAACAGTATTCCTGCCAACACCTTAAGCAATCTAATAAGTGACAACAGTAGTCTGTGCTAAAAATGATTGTGTTTTATAGAGTGTAGGTTTCTAATTGAGTCAAAAGAAGGAATATTACAGTATTACACACTGTAATATTCCTTCTTTTGACTCACCAGATATGTATCTGTTTAACTTTAATTTCGTCCTCTTATTTAAGCTTATTTAATATTTTTCTAATAACAGTCTGTAATTGATTTATCTGCGACTGTTTTCTGCCTGAAGGTCACAGCTGGACCTCCCCTTTTGTTTCCCGCCACCACTTGAAAACATTAGTATTTATGTTTTGATGTTGAGGGCGCGAGCCGAAGGTCAGGGTCGTAGTGTTGCAGCGCGAGACGACAAGCAGGGCAAAATGGGTCGCTGTCTCGCGCTTTGTTCCGCACTCAATTGTCTCGAGGCTGCGCGTGAACCCTGAGACCTGCAGATGTCTGGAGGAATGGAGGGAGGAAGTTAGACACAAAACAAAGAGACTCAAAAACTGTAGAAATGTATCTTCTAACTCTGCATTTCCATATTTCATGGTGAGTGTAGGTGAAACCTTTCGTGATGTGAAGAGGCCCTTTTTATATCACCAGTTCCCCCCGTTTTGCCTCTGCAGTAATTACATTTGATTTGTGTTGCGCTTGTCATGCATTTTTAACATATTGTGACGCTGAATCACGTGCAAAAATCAAGCTGAACTCACTCATGCCTAACTATCAGAATTTTGCCCCTAAAAAGACACTTCTCATCATCCTCTACTTTCAGCTTGTGTCTTATTGTGTACAAATAAAAACTTTAGTAGTGGAGTGAAGTAGATATTCAAGTTTTTAATAGATTCAGCCTTTTGATGTACGTCTTACAATGAGCAAATGTGATTTTTAAAAATGTTTTAATGTTTGTGAGTATCTGTAACTAGTGTAAAAAGAATATTTGGCAAAGGAAAAGATAAAGATGTGGGAACAAGTTCTCTTAGGATTCAATATGAACTCAGGATGACGCACCTAGAGTGGGAGTTTTTTTTTTTTGTTCTTGTAATTTGAGTGTTTTCTTGATTTTTGCTATTGGAGTAAAACCCTTTCAGTTGCTCTATAATGGCTGAGGACAACCCTGTCTTCAGTTGATGCTTGCTTTAATAAAACGGAAGAATCAAATAGAGCACACATGTTCAGGAAATCTTGAATGTCATGTTCCGCCAGAGAATAAAGTTGTCGATGTGGGCTAAACAAAGCGGTGGGTATCAGTATGAGTGGAAAATTTCAGTTGGCAAATTAATATTTAAATGAGATGTTATGCGTTCACAGGTGTGAGTCTGCGAACAATCAGAGCTGAAGACCGGAACTATCCGTTTTGTAGCAAACACTTTGCACACAGCGCATGCACGAGGACAAGGCTGCACTCTGCAACTGCAGAGCAATGAAGCTGAAGTTGTAGCCCACTGTGCTCCACGGTCTTTTCGGTCCGTGCGTAATGCGCAAAGAGCACCGTGCGTAACACGTGTAGTCTGGAAGAGAGGAGAGAGAAGTTCAAAGAAACTCTAATAAACGTGTTTTTAGACGTTGCTGAAAGGACACCGAACATAAATCCACTTAAGAATCAACTTTCTCTGATTTGTAAGCTAAAGAAAACATGCATTGGCTTTACGCGCCTGATTTAATTTAATGCTACCTACCAACCTGCACAACTGTCTACGGAGTGTGTCCCAGAGGAAGTGAATCTAAGATAAAAAGATGGGGAGAGAGGGTGAGTAAGAGAAAGACAGAGAGGGAGAGTGGGGAAAGTTAAGTAAATTGGAACTTGGTAACAGATGCAAGTGAGGGGGCGCGGCCCTGCAGGGAAGGGTGGAGGTTTTATGTTGTGTGCGTATGCGTGGAAGCGCGCGCGCGTGTTAATACACGCACGTGTGCGTGTACGCGTACATCGTTTGTGTGTGCAGCTTGTGCAGGAAAAAGGACAGGACATGAGCGCACATTGAGAAAGCGGCTCTTTTACTTGGCGTGATCATTTCACGCTTCCCCCCGAAGCCCCTTTTCCACCTAAAGCGTTTAGTTGCAGCTGACTGAGCACTTGCAGGGAGTGCAACTGGGAGCGGAAGGGTCGAATTATTTCAACCTACAACTTGCCCCAAAAGTAGTGTAGGAGAAAAGAAAAAAAAGAGAGAGAAGACAACAGTGCCAGGGGGCGAGGGAGAGAAGGAGAGAGAGGGGGCAAGAGAGGGAGAGGGGGACACTGGAAAAAAGTTTTTGTTCTTTTCCTTTTTTCTCCCTCCATCGCCTCCCGTGTTCTTATCGGGTAACATGGACCAAGGGCCCAAAAGTCCGGCACTGCGGCTGGGGCGAGCAGGTAGGGTCGCATCTGCTCACTTGAGCTTCATTTCGTATTTTATTTACTATTTTACCAAGTTAAAAGCGTTTCGTGAAGTTTATTGGTTGACAGCTGCACTTTTGAGAAACTTTGAAAGTGGTTTAACATGTTTATGTGTGGAACTTATTCATGAAAGTGCAGGTTTCCTTTTTTTTTTTTACTTTTGCATGATGCTGCGAGTCATAATGTTTCACAAGCTAACTGAAGTTGTCTTTTGTAACTAAAAATACGAAAAGTCGTAACACTGTCTTATTTTTAGCTACTGTAGCTGTGCCTGACACCAGTGAAAATGTTTTATCTCAAGTTTGTGACACTGCCTCTAGGAAATCTCTTAGAATTTTGAAAGAGAATGACAAAATTATGGCATGTACTTCAATTTGGCATTTATATCTAGATAGTTTTTGATGTCATCAAGAGTTTGTTTAATCATTTTTATTTGTGGCACTGTATGCTGTTAAAGAAAGATGTTGGTTTGAGTTAGTACCACTTTGATTAGTGGATTTGTGCAGGATGGTGGTGTGCGTGTGTTTGGTGATACAGGTCAGCACGGACTTTTATTCACAGTTGTCATATGCAGGTCATTCAAGGTCTAAAGCAACATTTCGAACAGAATGAAGGAATTTGTCTAATGTGAGATGATGACCAAGTTGGTCGTTTTGTGTTTTTTGTTTGTGGACCAGAAGTTAAAGTTGCTTAACGGTTCAGCCCAAAATAACTGCCTAAGTTCAATAAATGATACTTCCCCGTGTGTATCCATTGCTTTATTCAACAGGTCCACTTCCTATAGGCCTATTCCTAAAACAGCAGGGTCTGGTAAAGCAATGGATCAGGCCATCGACCTTGTTATGGCACCCAATGGATATTACATCATTTCATATTGCTGCCTGCTGCGTCTGCATTGATAAAACGTCGTTTGTCATTAAGAAACTGTAGGCAGGTGATCAGCCTCTCTTCATGGAAAGCCTTTTCTCCAGAAAAGCAAAAATCCGTAGTATCTAGGAAAATGATCATGCATGCATAGTAGATAGTGTAATACACTTATAAAGCAACATTTTATCGATGCAAGCTGCATTGAGTGGTGTCGTTTTCATTCATTTTCACAGTGTTGCAGTAAGGAAGTGCATCCCGATTGCGTATCGGAAACGCGTCATCAAATAAGGCCTCCTGTGCAGTCTTTTGTGGAGGAGGCCTTACCACCGATAAACGATAAAAGCACTAGAATGTGTAGCAATTGGATAATAACCTTTTAACCACGGAGGAAATCAGAGTTTAAAGGAGGCCCTCCCCTACTGATGAGTAAGGTCTTCAGGGCCCACGGCCTATACCTACAGCCTCTTCATTTCCTCTCACTTTGAAATACGTGCTTAGGGTACAAAGGAGAATCTGTGAATAAGCATGGATTTAATGAGTCCCCCCTCTTTTCCCGCCCTGCAGGTTGGTCATAGGTAAAAGTGCGTAGACCGGTTTCTTCCAATATGCATTTCACTCATTGTCTGACGACTACCGGGGCAGTGGCTGACGTTTAATTATTATATTACTAACAAGAAAATGCCTCTTTAAATGTGCACTCGGCCCTTTTCTCCAAAATAACAATAAAAAACTTTGCACAGGCAAAAACTGATTCCCTGACGCCAAAACATGTTCATTCTTACTGAATGTACAGTATAGTGTCACCTTCAATCAGCCCTTTCTGTGTATGCGTCCCAGCAGCTACTGGTCAAACCCCTTGTGTTAGTTCCTCTGGCTATTTGGGCTTTAGAAAGTATATTTTTCTTATTGAAAAGGGTATTTGATTCTCCACATAAAGGTCGTTGCCAAAATGCTCAATAAACAGACCTTATAATGTGTGTAAAGAATAGGCATGTAAGCTCAGTGCGCACCAGAAATCGAAGAAATCCAAGCCAGAAAGACAGGGAGGAGAAGAAGAGAGGGAGGGAGGGGAGAAAGAAAGAGAAAGATGACCTCACATGGCATAGCCTACTTTCGTTTTGACCTCAAGTGCCTCATCACAGCACAGCCCCTGCCCTGATATTTTGGCCAGCGGGGCCCTCTGACAGATGACAGATTGGTCTTTACTTGCGTTATCACCGAGTCAAATTATTACAAAAAGGTCGGTTTGATTAGGCCTATGAGTGGGAGACGCAGTGACTTACCTGCTTGGTACAGTCTCCAGTCCACATATTTTATTTATTAGTTATGACTTTTATATTTTATAAGCGAATGAAAACTTAAGGAGAGATACGGGAGCTTTCTCATTATGTTTACAGTCAGCGGGCGTGTAATAAACGAGCTGGTGGAGTTAACATGCGCTATTAATTTTTCATTGCTTTTTCGTTTCGAGGCTCGGGCGCAAAAAGCAAAACAGCCGAAGCTTTCATGGTGGATGGAGGGAAGGGAAAGGGAAAGGAGGAAAGAAAGAGAAACACTTAAACAACAACATTGCCTCCAATTTGCCTCCAAATGATTATCACGACTCAACCACATTCTTACTAATACTTAAAAAAGTATACACACCCTTTGCCCCCACCCACTCCACCCTCACATCCACCCATTTCCAGCACTGGAGAAGTAATGAAATATGGTAATGGATTTGGACCCCCGGATTAAAGTCGTCCTACCCTGATGGAAGTTTTCTCCAAATTTCCAACCCTAAAGCAACAACAATTTGTATACATGATTGATTGTGTTTGGATTTTTTAATTGCTTATGTATTTAATTTGCAAATCAGAGAGACAACGGCGACGGCTGCAATTTACTTCTGTGTGGAGCGCTCGTGTCTATATCTTAATAAATAAAAACAGACTATCTGCACAGGGAGAACGGAACGAAAACGAAGAAACGCAACATGATATCGCTTTTGGAGACCTCAAGAACCAATTTACAAAAATATATAAATATTTATTTTTTATTTGCAACAGGACAGAAATACAAAAACTTATAAATTTAAAAAGAGGCACATTATAACATGCATATAATAACAGTAAAGAGCCAACAGATTTCCCACTTTGCAGTGTTTTCTCACACTGGTGTCACACACACCTGCTTTTTTTCTTTCATATGTGGTCTAGGCCCAGGTCTCTGGTGCATATTTTTAACTTCTGTTATATTCACTGTAAGACATCCGGGTCTGCTTTATGTCATTGTTTAAATTAAAAACATAATCAATCTGTTTTGCTGTCTGTGAGACTTGTACGAGGTCTAAATTCATAAATACTCAGGAAACAGAGGTGAAATATGAATGAGGATTAGTGTTGATGTTTCGCGGTGTACTTTACCCTCAGCGGATTAAAGAGCAGGAACATGGAGTCAATGAAGTTTAATGAAACCGTATTTAGTGTTGAGGATCTGCATTAGAAAAAAATTGACAGTCAAAATACTAGAATTACAGTGATGCAGCATCATATTAAAACGCGTCCAGTGTCTGACTGTGGGTCTATGGGGTTCCATGTTGGGCCTCTTAATTGGACTGAAGGACACTTACTTTATGTTCATGGTAAAGTTTCTGTATGTCATCATATGCGCGTGTATCAGTGTGCGCGTGCATGTGTGTACAGGGATACTGAACAAGGTTGCACGCCCCCTCGTGGTCCATCCTGCAAACATTCACACTGAAAAGCCTCCGACAGGGAGCCAAAGCCAATTAAAACTGAAAGCTTCCAGTTTTCTGACATAATCATAAACAGACAAACTAAAGCGATCAAAATATGTTCGTTTTAATGGGGACAGCCTGGTGGTCTGTCTAATTTAGCTGTATTTGGGTTTAAGGTACTCCTTGAGCCTAGGGGTCATGGATAGAAGTCCATATGATGGAAAGAAGGCAGAAACCGATGATGCAAATCTGAATCTAAAAATAAAATCGGAAATTAAATAAAAGCAGTAATACGCTACTACAATATAATATCGTGAGCACCTCAGGAGCAGATGCATTGTCTTGGGGTAGCAAGTCTTTTTGACGATAAACTAAGCAGAATAACATAAAGATTATTACTACTGTTGTTTATTCGTGTGCCCCTATAAACATACGCTTGCCAGATGTTATTATAGGTCGTATTTTGTATTGATACCAGAATTACATGATTATTTCTGTCTTGTGTAGCTGTATAAGTGGCTAAAGTGTGCGCGCGTAAACACCGAGGAACAGAAATGATTAAATGTCTAGAAATAGGAAGAAGGGAAATAACACTTTTTAATATGGCTCACGCTTTAGGCTATTTGTGTGGTTAATATTACAGGGGCGAGGCTTAGATATGCCCTCTCAAATCAGGTGGGACGAACATGTATTGAATGCCCCCTCTCTCAGCTTGGAGTGGGAATGCGGAGCTCGCCAATTGCATTTCATTAAAAACGACATCCGTTTGGATCCACAATCAATTAGACAATGAGCGGGAATGCTTGTTTCGTGTGTTTTCTCTCACTGCTCATCAGGACAAAGATTTATAGCACGGTGTTGAAGGAAGGGGGTATGCAGGGCCAATTGTTTTCATAACACAGCGATCACTCCTGCAGGCCTGCAAATGGAAACAGATGGTTAAAAGAATAGAAAAACTAAGATTTTTGAAAGAAATTTTTAACTTAAACGTGTTTGGTTGAAACTCTGTAGGCCAAGAAAGCCACATTTTTTCGTTTAGGCTAGATATTCTTCTTCTTTTTCTTCTTCTTATTATTTTAATGCTGTATTACAGAGAGACTGACAATTGGTATTTAACTTCGTCAGCTTTCCCTCATTTATAAATCCTTGCTGCAACTAAGCCTCGTTTTTAGTAATACTCAATTAATTAGCCATTTAATATTTACATGAATAAATTGAGCGCAAATGGGTATAAAGGCATTAGTTTTTTTACTTCGTTAATTGAAATTAAACGTATGATCATCTACTCCCCGAGCCCTCCTGCATCGCTTCACCGAGCCACTCCATTGGTGGACGGACAATCACGCTGGGCGTCATTGGCCCACGGGATTCGCATCAGCCAATCACCGTCTTCCCCCGCCCGAGAATAGCTGGGGTTGGCGGTGACGTGGAGGCAGCCCCGGGGCCGTGATTGGCTGGATTTGCTGTGAGTGACGTGCAGATGGCCGGCGCGTGTAGGTTAGGGTTCCAGGGGGTTGGGAGCGCGGGCGCTGTCCTCACGAGAGCAGGTCCTGAAACGCGGCGTGCGCCACCGTGGACGCTGGGGCGCAGGCAGCTTTTCTGTGTAGTTAAAGAAGCAGCACAGCAGCGGCGTTTTCTTTTCGTGTGCGCAGAGAAAAGTACATTTTTGAATGTGTGCAGGACTGTTTTCCTTTCCAGCGCGAAGAAATTGCCTCCAAACTCAGACATAAACCAGGAGCCGCAGAGCTACATCTGTCCAGTGGGTCCTGGTCAACAGAGAGGGAAAGACATAGTTGAGAGACCAAAAGCTGCTTTTCGTTCATGCAAACAGGACAACAACTCTCAAGGCAGCATCAGCACATTTTGCTCAAACTAGCGAGTGCTGTTTTTTTTTCTTTAGCGTAATTTTCTGTATTTTGCTTCTTTTTTTGGCACGATGGATATGAGATATCAAGATGTGAGCACTCATCCGCACTCACTGATGGGAGATTACCAAGTGTCAATGTGAAAGCAACTGTCGAGGACGATGTGCACAAAATAACCTGGAGAAAAAAAATCCCACCTAAACGTGGATCTGTAACGAATATTTTTGTTGTTCAAACCGGGTATTTTTCTATTTTTGCATTTTTCAATATTTTGTAGCAGACTTTGAAGAGAGACTTCCGCTCCCCTCTGGTGCAGTCGCAGTTCAGGGGTCACTGCCAGCGGACCGAGAAGAAGAAGAGAAAGGGGGGAGACTACACTTTTATTTGCTCTGTGTATGTTCTTGCAGAAATTTGACATTTTTACACCCTCGCACTGGTGCCTGTCGGTGTTGACGAGCGGCTGAAGGAATGAGCGCTACTGCTGTTGTTTCCCTCCTCTGGTTTTGGAGACGCCAGAACAGACGCGCTGTGGTGTCCCGTGCCCATGAGGAGGGAGCCCGCTTCTGATTCATATTTTTGACGCCATTTCTTTCCTCTCGTTTACCTGCAAATCTTCCATTTTCTATCTTCTAATAGCCTATAAGGTACAGGCGTTTGTCACCTTGTCAAATAATTAAAGTTTTTTTTTAAATTAATCGAGCAAAAAAAAAAAGTTTCTCTCTTTAAAGGGAACTGGTAGCCTTTCCCCTCTGTGTTGTCACGGTCTGACAGTAGTTTTAGTGGCCGACTGAAGCGGGGCGTCTGGTGGCATTTTTAAGACTCGTCATATGGTACCTGGGCCCTCGAGTCCCACCTTACCAATGGAGATTCACTGCAAGCACGACCCGTTTGCAGCAATGCACAGTAAGTCTATACGTTTATAATATCCTTCATCTGCATGTTCCCATCTGCCCCGAACTTCACCAGTCACACCACCAACTCCAACTGTGTGCATCTGCAGAAATAGTAGTGTCGTTTCACTACAAAGCGTCTTTGTTTTCAGTCCATTTTATTTATTTTTAAATTTATACTTTTTTGCTTTTATTCGCCGAAGAGACACAAAAAATAATACAATATGAGCTCTCGCATTTCGCGAGGAACCTGCTGATCTCAAAATGTTTTAAAATTAAACAACGTTTTTAATGTCGAATGATTCATTTAAGATGCTGTCCCCTAGCACATTTAAGCTTTCTCTATGCAGTTGTTTAAAGATGTGTTGCGCACCTGTAAAAAAAACAAACTAGAAAAAACTAGGTGTCCTATTTTATCACGTCTTAATTTTTCGTCGTTTAATTTTCTAATGACTAATGCAGTTGAATAAATGTCTCGAACAGGTGTAAAGTGGCATAAAATAATTGTGGATTGTGTGATTGCGCCAAAGTGATTTTTCTGACTTATGAAATACATTGTTGTGCAGATTAAATATGATCATTTTGTTGTTGCCTCGTGCAGGACGGTTTGTTGTGTTTCTTTCTTTGAATGGAAGAAGGGAATAGAGAGGTGGGGGTGCAGGGGGTCACACACACACACACACACACACACACACAGAGAGAGAGAGAGAGAGAGCTGGGTAACAAAGCATGACTAAAAGCTGAACTTGATCCACAACAGTAACAGTGTTTCTGCACATAACCAGGTTAAACAGACACACACAGCACTTTACACACTCAGGTCCACGTCTTATAATAATAACGAGGTGAGACTCTGTTGATGCCCCGCAGAGGGAAAGTCTCCTTTCAGGTCAGAGCTCATGCAGGTTCAGCCTCCCAGCGTGTAGCGGGCTCAGTGTCTTGCTCAAGGACAGTTCAGCAGAGCAGGTGCTTGGGGAAGAATATAATAATGGGGTGTGGGGACACAACTTGCGACTCGTTCAGTCGTGACATGGCGGGCACTACTTTGTTCTTGCAGTTTTACTTTCCCTCCCCAGACACAGACACATCTCTTCTTATGGAAAAACCTATATTTAAGTTTAAGAACCTGCTCGAGTTTTCTTAAACTGTTAGTTTTTTGGCATAAAAACGCTGAACTTTAAAGAAAAATCGCCAAAGGTCCTATAGATATAGCCCATCTATTAAAACCTGAAATTCATTTTATGTTGTCAAGGACTGGATGTAACGAAGGCCCAAATAATACCAATGAATTAAATTAAGAACTTGACAGCACTTTCAACAAACAACAGTTTTTTTTCTTTAGACAGATATATATATTTTAGGCCCATTAAGAAAATATGATTCCAGTACCCATATTCACAAGCTACATGTAATATTTTTCCTCTGCAATTAAAAGCCGAATAAAGCGTCCTGCAGGCGTTTCAGCGTGGAATGGATTACGCATTAGTTTATAGCCTATATTTCATTTAGTCCCGGAGAGACTTGTGTTTTGTGACTGACAGTTTTCCACAGTGCGTTATCCTGAAGGATAAAAAAAGTGCACACACACACACACACACACACACGTCCAAAAGCTAGAACGAATCATGTTTCCTCTTCCCTGCAGTTTTACCAAAGCCAATGATCCGCGCTGCCGCCGGTAACAGTGCAGCTAAAGTTATATATGTCAAAGCGCGGAGACGCTTTAAAACGATTACACCTAAAAAATGTCAAAGGTAGAGAGAGAGAGGTTGGGTTGAATCGACTGTGACGCGTGGAAATGTTGCGTGTGTGTCTGTGTGTGTGTGTGTGTGTTTGTAATGTAAGTAACACTTAGTCTAAATAAAATAGACACAACGCTGGAAAATCTATGTGTTCATGTGTGTCTTAGGTAGTTTGATAATGTCTTTAAAGGTCGACAACTTTTTATGTTTAACTTTTTATTTTACGATATAAATGTTATTAAGTTTTACAGTGAAAATTGCGCATTGTGAACTAAACCTTCAAAAAAAAGATTATTTTCACCTACAAAGTTACTACTTTATTTTGTGAGTCAAACATCCTCCTCGTTACATTCATTTCGATATATCGTCAATAAAATACGCAGTTTAACTTTAACTTTGTGTTATAACGAACGACATATAGCAGTGACGTTTTAAAAATCTATACCAGGTAATTGTGATGATAATGAGCTGGATTTCATAATCACGTATTGTAATGGTAATAGTGGTGTGCTGAATATTAAGTAGGCGAGGCTGTGGCCTTACCTTAGTGATCGACTCATGAGTTAGCCTAAAGAAAAGGGGGAAAAAACAGACATGCAAAATGTAATAAATTCTAATGAAAATATATATTGATCTTATTAGAATCAAACTTTATTCTGGCCTCTGCCCACCGAAATATGATCATTATAGCTTGAAGTGAAACTATTCAATTTGTCCGCCTTGATACAAGTATTATTTTAATCAGATCGTGACTGTTCTCCTACTTTTTGATCAATAATGACCGCTGATAAATGTGATCGTTTATTAGCTAACAGGCGTCTCCGAGTTCATATAATTATCACACCTTTTATAAGTAAAATCACACTCTAGCTTAGACCCAAACGCCTGCCTGGCACATCTCACACATCTATTCACTATGTTTGCTCAAGGAAGTTTGCTTCATCTGTATTCCCGCAGGCAACTTTCCAAACAAGTTTTCATCCGAAAGTAATTTACTTCCTTTTTTTTTTCTTTTTTTTAAATAGAGAGAGGAAAGAGACGGAGAACTGGCGGTGTTTTGTTAGGATTTCGCTTTATTTTTGAGTCGTCAGGCCGTGAAGAAGCAGATGAGAGATGAGAGCGAAGGAGGGAGAGGTGGTGGTGGACGGAGAGAAAGAGAGAGGGAGAGAGAGAGAGACATAGAGGAAAGAAGAGAGACAGAGAGCCTAATGGGTCTTATTTTCTGGATGGGGGAGCTCGAATATATTCAGCTTTATCGCTGTATTTTTTTTCCTTCCGGAAACAGTGAATCAATCAGACATTTGGTGCTGGGCTTTTAAGTCAGCTCCTATAAAGGGTAAATAAATAAAATACAACACTGATGTATAATGACCCCTGGTCCCCTGGCTGTCTCTGTCCCTCTCTGATTCTGTTTCTCCAGGATGAAAATGAAGCTGCTGCCTCTGCCAGCACTGTCCCCCTCCCCAGAGGCTGCAGGTTCAGCGTTTATAGAAAGACCCTTAAAAGCCAAGACCCCTAATTTGGCAAAATCTTTGTCTCTAATTTGCAACAAAACCTCCCAAGCTGGCCGATGTTGATTGAATTTCTGTGAGCAAGTGGTTAATTTGTTTGATCAGTGTGATGAATTGCTGGACCTCAGTCACATAACCTACACAGCTGTGAGAGAACATCAGTCCTGAATTCTTCGCTAAGGTGGCATAAATTTCCCCCCAATTTTTTTGTGCTTCAGTCCATAAAAAGGATGCGGGGAATTCTTTCTGGAGCTTTTCACAACCTGCAGAATCAAATCCAGTCTCACTCTAAGTGGCCACCATTCTTCTTATACCGAATACTAGACCTGTGCAAAAATATGGCACATAGCCTTTAAAATGAGAACGTATATCACTTATTCAAAGAATTACGCTACAGCGGTCGATAAACAAATGTCTTCAGAGAATGTGTAAGTTTTTGCGTTTATCCCTATCAGTATTTATAGGCTTGGAAAATAAATTTCAAACACATAATCCCCATAGCCTACCCCAAGAATGGTGAGAGCCCGGATGCCTAATACCAACAGTAAATACACAGATAAGTGAATAAATAGTTATCTGGAGGTTTTTGTAGGTCACAAGTCATTCCTTTCCATCTTTTTACAAAGCAAGGCGTATTTCATGCCCTGGCTCAGATAGGAGGGGTGAAAGGAACCATTTCATTTACTCTTATCTGAGAAAGGGGGAGAGGGAGCGAGAGACAGAGGGAGAGACAGTCTTCTCTGCAGATACCTGTGGTGAGGAGGACCAGCACAGTAGGCTTCTGCAAAAGAACTGTGCTTTTATTCACCAAAACGGGCAGTAAAGGTTTCAGGAAATAATAATAAAGAGAGAAAGAAGAAATAATGCCTTTTTGAAACCGTACAAAGCACTCACAGAAACTGACAGTGTGTTGAGGACATGAATTTGTCCATGTAGGTCAGCAGGCTCGTTCTTGCTTTGTGGAATATCTGCACAAACAAATGCCATAGTGAGACAGTGGGGTTCAGGGATGCGCTGTTGGCCTGTGGGGCGTGAGGTGCTGAGCAAGTCCAGGGACCTTTCCAATCAGCAAGACTGGAGTTGTTTCCAGTATCTCAAATGAATCAGGAAACTACATATAAGGTGTAGCGTACAGACACTGCAGGTTTGAGCTGTATAATGAAACTGACTTAACCCTGAGTTGACCGTTCAGCATATTTAGTAATAAGCTCACAGGATGCTAGTGAATTATAATAATACAAGTTGGACTAAATCTGCCTTCTTCTCCCAATTCTTACAAAGTTAAAAACAACAAAACACTGAGCTGTGAAAGTGAGACTCTAAATGATATGAACTGTACTTAGAGGTGACTTCATTAGAGTCCAGATGGCTGTTGAGTTCACTATCCAGCTCTTATAATGTATTAGCCAGGGGTGCTTGTCTCATTGATACCACATAATCTGAATAATCTGAATGACATTTCTCCAAACTGAAACACTGTGTTTCTTAATTTCTAGTGAGTGGACATCTTTACTAAGGGAAAAGTGTGCAACACACATGATGTTGTTCCATTTGCATTGCTGCCCAACAGAACTTACTGAGGCCATAAAAGAAGCAGAGTCAGAGATTTCCTGACTGCTATTCCCTCAATCTTACATTTCCCATGAACATGAAGTAGCACCTGCATGTAACCTCTAAGCCTTGAACATCTGAGCTGAGATGCATCACACAACTAAACGATTTTTACAAGCTGAGTGGTCCTAACTGTGCTCGATGAGTAAGATTGGTGGAAGTTTTTTCTTTAATCAAAGCGTAACATTTGTTATGTCTGTTAATAAATGCAAATGCTTTCGATACAGTGAATGTTATAAAGTTGTTTTTTAAAGTTCATAATGATTGTTACATTTCATGCTTTGATTTATTATTTGAGTCTTGGGTTGAGCCCAGTTCACAGGATGCAGAAGTGTGTGCGGATGAGACTGTCTGTTTCCATCTTTTGTAAAGAGTGATTGCTTTTCAAATTGTGCTGTCTGCAGCAGACATCTGCATAATGAGACTTTTTCTATGTTAAAAAATGAGGTAGTAATATTAAGGAAGAGGGTGACCATATGCATCAGCCAGTTTGAAATAGCTTTGTTTGATTTCTCAGAATAAGACTCTCTAGACGTCGCATTTCTGTCTTCATTCTCCGTGTGTGGACCTGTTTATATTTTTACTCTGGAGGAAGATGTGTGTGCCTCTTTATTTTATGCTGATGGCGAGCAGAAGAGGAAAGGGGGACAGGTTCTGGGGACACATTTGTGTTTTAGGGGGTATCCCTGCTGGAGTAATGTGTTTAAAATCTATTACCCCCACAGCTAGGATTAGTGTGTGTGTGTGTGTGTGTGTGTGTGTTTCCCCTAAAGACGTAATCACTATGGTAATACAAAAGCCAGTGGATTATGTGGTGGAGAAATTGTGGTTGATTTATACTCTGCCTTTGGTGAGATATATACAGTATATACACATACTGTTGTGTAGCAGGAGAGAGAGTGTTGCCCAAATAGTCTTCTCTCTTTTTCTCATTGTTTCTCATTCACACACTATTTCTACGGGCTGATACCAGGTCTGTCACCTCAAAGCAAGAAGAAGGTCTGACCCTCACTGAATCAAGGCAGCATAGTGTTTCCGAATGTCTAAATGTGGCCACCTGTCTAAGTGCTTCCCGTGTTGTGAACTGCTGATCTGCCCAAAATATATTCCCCACCAAGTGAATGCTTCAGTAAGCTCCAGGACAGGATAACTGGTCGAGAAACTAGGCGGATGTCACTTAAATCTCTGCAAGTAAACTTGTTTTTATTTGTGTTTTTGGTGCTTCATTGAAGTTTAAACCTGTCCATCAAAAATGCAAGTTTGTTAGAGGAATTAAAAAGGCAGCTATGAGTTTCTGTGTCAAGGTTTGCTGGATAAAAACAGTGTAGTCAGAGTCATTACTGCTACATGTCAATACTCTCTCCTAGAAAATACATATATATATAATAGCTTCAGCTTGTCCACATTCCTGTTGTTTTATATTCTATTTCAGTGTACCACTCTTTAATTTCTTTTCTCTTATACTTTCATCTCTTCTTCCCTTGGGGGGAATGTTAGTGGTATCCTTCAGGCCCTGGTTAATAATTAATTGAAATCCCTTCATTTACTTCAGATCTTAGCAGACTCTGCCCTGGGTGAAAATGGACAAAGTTTACACTTTGGAATAGTCCAACTGGTGCTATTATGCTGAACAAGCTAAATTGTCAGCAGGAAAGGAATCATGTCTGTTCAAGATCACAAATTAACTCCAGCAGTTGGGGAATCCTAACACAGAAAGTGTGGCTCTGCTGAAGTTACAATTTTTCTTAACCAAACTTCACAAACAATAATTGTAGATGTAAAGATACACATATAGCCAAATAAAATACATTTCTAGTCCATTCTTTAAAAATAATCTAAGGTCATAACTCAAGCTAGCTGAGAGGATGATTGATGGACTTGTACACGTAATATTTTACCCACTGGTGACAAACAGAAAAGCACTCAAAATGACACAACAACAAAATCTGATTTCTGTTGGAGCCTTAATGAGCAGTTGTCATTTTTGTCTTATGGACAGGAGGAATCCATTATGGTGAGAAGAGGTGGCATTTAGCAAAGCTGGTAGCATGCAGATGCTCATCTTCAAACTAGAGTGTATCCCTTGAATAAAGCACATCCCAGTGACCAGTCATGCATAAGTATAATGCAGAGACTGTCTGAAATAACAAATCTTTTAACCTAGATTTGCAGTGAAAGTTTGCTGTTGCTCATGGTCACATTTCTTGGAAAAATGTCTGAATATGTCCTTTATTATTATAACTATACATTAAAGAGCTCATGTGAGGTTGACAGCGAATTATGATGATGATACTGGAAAAACAGAAGTTGTGCCTGCTCAATCTCCTGTCGTTGAAAGTCTAATTAGTAGCATTAGTCAACATTTTTTGACTGCCTGTAAACTTATTTCTCAACAGTTTGAGATGGCCAGCCATAACATTTCACTCTCTCACTTGTCCTAGACTTTTTTTGGGATTCGTCTGAAACGGTGTGTCTTTGTCTTCTAGGACATGGCGGAGTGAACCAGCTGGGAGGTGTGTTTGTAAACGGCAGGCCCCTCCCAGATGTAGTGCGACAGCGAATAGTAGAACTCGCCCATCAAGGAGTTCGGCCCTGTGACATCTCACGCCAGCTACGAGTCAGCCATGGATGTGTCAGCAAGATACTGGGCAGGTAAAAGTCACACAAGCATCTATGATCACATGGTGACACACGACGTGATGGTTTGGCTCAGACAGTTGGCTAAGGTGCATAAAAATTTCGGCCTAATGATTTGACACCATCCTTACCGTAAAGTTGAAATCTTTGACGAACAGTATGAAACAGGGCAGCCTAAAATGTCACCAACTTCACACATCTGGTGAAATTTTGGGTCCTTCTAGTTAGCATTTTTGCAATGAAGTGAAATAAAAACACAATACATGGATCACTTTGCAATTCCTGGTCAGGTCACACTGACTTATTTAGTGTCAGTTTCCTCAACGTGCACCAGCTGCATGCTTCAGTACTGTCTACCCTATATATTTATCTCTGTTGTTTCTCTCCCTGTGTTCTCTACTTTCTTTTTTGCTTATTCACCTTCTTCTCCCCTCTCTGTATTCTGTATGTCTCGTCCGACTCCTCTCAATATTTCTATGTCTCTACTCACCCCTCTTTTCTCTCTCTGTCTCTGTGCCTCCCTATGCCTTTTCAAAGCTAAATTCAAGAGTAAATCTCTGCTTGTTCCGTCCCCCACAGAAGAAAGGGGGACAAAAGGGAAAAGATTCATCACTTTTTGGAATTACCATCAGAATGAAAGTGGCACCATATTTCTGCACCCCAAAAAAAGAGAGAGGGAGATGAAGAATGGGAGAAAGACAAGAACAAGGAATACAATCAAAAGGGAAAAGGCGTGTTAAAGAAGAACAGTGTAGGAAAAAGAAAAAACGAATGAGAAACAGAGAGACCATTTGTGGGGACGAAGGGGAAGGATTAGCCACAGCGACCCTCAGCTATATCAAAAAATGTGTTTCTCATTGTTCTCCCTTGCCTCTCTTTCTTTCTCTCTCTCTCTTTCTGTCTTTCTCTCTCCCTCTCTCTCTCCCCCCTGTCCTGGCCGTTCAACTCACTGAAGCGTTACCGTGAGGAGGGAGGAGAGGGGATCGAGGGATGGGAGGAGGGAGGGTTGTTTTATCCTCTCCTCTCTGTCTCTCTGGTGCCAGCAGAACAAAAACACCAACTCTACCATCCCGTGTGTGTGTGTTTGTGTGTGTGTACGTTTATTGTGGATATCAATAACCACGCTCGTTTATTCACCAATGATTCAGCTGTGAATAATTTAAATAGTTTTCCATTTGAAAATAGATTGTTTTCCTTTAGCTGTGTTTATACTCCAGCTGTGAATAGTCAAAATGGGCAACACACCCACATCTGTGCAACACACGCACACACAACAGCAAAGTCGAGAAAACGCACATTTACAGAAACACACATCTTCACGGAAGGATTACTCTACCGTACAGCAGTGCAGAGAGAGAGAGAGAGAGAGACAGAAATAGAGGGAGAGAGAGAGGGAGCAGGTTTAAGACTGACTGACAGCTTGCATCCATACACAGCATCCCCCCTTTTCCGCAAGCTGCGTAGCACATTTGCTGTCCTCCCACCCCCTGCCCCCATGCCCCTTCTGCATGCAAATACATTCATGAAATAGCCATGGTGGACATGAAACGCCTGAATCTGCGAGTGTGTGGATGTTTGCGTTAGCACGTGTGTGTATCTGTGCCACCGTCTTCTTATCTCTGTGTCACAATGTGAAACTGTCATTGAAAACAACAGCCACAATCACAGGTCAAGCAAGGTATTAGAAGTAGTTTTTAGCAGCTGTGACATTTACTTTTAGTTGTTAAGCAGACACAGTTATCTACAGTAACTTCTGATGAGTGTAACATTAAAACTAACTCACCTCTCTTTAGCCAGATGAGCTCTATTCGGATTACAGACCTCTTTTGCAACAAACAATAAAACACAAAAAAAGTCATACAAAACAGAAAATTAAACTAAAAAGGCCAAAGAGGACAGAGGCAGACACCAATGAACTGACATTATCACTTCATGCTACAAAATGATTCTTTATTAATTTAAGAGATATGCGACAAACTCCTCGTTCGCGTGTATTCTGATGTTTAACTGAGGCTGATATGAGGCCTCCGCATTCTGAGTATTTTCCAAAGTTTCAGTCTTTTTGTGTGAGCTTTCCTATTTATGTTTCCCCAGCCTGTGCTCTCGATCTGATCTTCAGTGGAGAGAATTTCATTCATAAAAAATTATGACTTTTGAACGTAAAGTAAGGGGCAGACCAGTGCAATGTAAAGTGTTTTTGATGTTTCGGCTGCTCTACTGGAGAAGCAGGAGGGAAAACAGGATTGAGTGGAAGAAAGTTCAGAACTCAGCATAAATGATTCAGAGCTTTAATGTTAGTAACAGAGTCATCTTGTGATTCCAACAGTCGCACATATGTCTCAGGCTCACAGTATTTTATAAACTACTTTTTGTCTGTGGTTTTCAGGTATTTTCTTCAAAGATAAACTCTTAAGCTTAATTGTCTGTGTCTGTGTTGTCCAAAAACCTTTTTGAAAAGCCACAAAGCCACACTTTTGCACTGGGACATGTTATAGAGATTTTTTTTGTACATTTGTAATCCAAGCATGAGGCTTGAGACTGAAGGCCACAAGATAGGGGACTGCTGACAATAAAAAGCTTTACAAAAATAACTGGACTAATTTGTCCGCAATAAAACATTACATCACAGTATTAACTGCATAGTGTCATTATAGTGTCACAATTTTGATCTTGTTAATGTTTAACATCAACATAATACATTTTATGCAGTTTAAAATGCCCTGTAGAACTGGAAACAATTGTTCCTCCTTATCACCAATGCAAACATCTATGTTTTGATCGGCAGGTACTATGAAACGGGCAGTATCCGCCCCGGGGTAATCGGGGGATCCAAACCAAAGGTTGCTACACCCAAAGTGGTCGACAAGATTGCCGATTACAAACGCCAAAACCCCACCATGTTTGCCTGGGAGATCCGGGACAGGCTCCTGGCCGAGAGAGTGTGTGACAACGACAGTGTCCCCAGCGTCAGTTCCATCAACAGGTATCGTATAGACTCTGTAATCTGTTTAAGAATGTATGTGTGTGTGTTTGAGTGTCAACTTACAGCAACAGTTACAGGTTGTAGGTAGAGCACAGAGCAATATGATACTGTGTATTTTATGTGTGTGAGCATGTGCATGTGTATCCAGGAGTGGAAAAGAGAATAGCAAAGAGGCCCTAGTCTCCATATGTATGAAGTGGCTGCAGCTCAGTGGTTCAACACGATGGTACAATGACAACCCTTTCCCCTGAGCACAGAGGCATAGAGAGAGGGAGGGATAGCAAAATAAGAGAGAGAAGGAGTGAGTAAAAGAGGCAGACAAAAGGGAAAGAAGGTGTGCAGGGGTAAGGAAAGAAATACACACACAAAAGGAAAGGAAATAAAGCTAAAGGAAGGAAAGGAAAGGAGAGGAAAAGGGGAGGAAAGGAAAAAGAAAGGAAAGGAAAGAGGAAAAAAAGGCTTGCATGAGCAGCCAAGCAGGAAGTGAGAGGCCCCTCTGCCATGTCAGCCTCAGCCACTTCACACACACACACACACACACACACACACACACACACACACACACAGTTTTGCTCCCACGATGGTCATGTTCTCTCTGTCACTCAGAATCCGCTCTCTCTTTCTCTCTCTCTTTCATACATCACACACGAACGACCACTTCACACACACTAATATCTCCTCTTTCCTCCTGCAGGATCATTCGGACTAAGGTTCAGCAGCAGCCTGGCCAAACAGGCTCAGTGTCAGCTCACAACTTAGGTAGGTCACTGCTGTAAAATGTAAAAAGTCTCAATCTGTCAAAGCAAATTTTTACTGAAGTTTTTGTACAACGAAACAAGTTCTGCACCCATTATGTGTGATTCTGCCTTTAGGAATCAATAATTTTGTTGTGAAGTGACAATGGACACAATTATGGAAGTCACAATAATATAATTTTCATGTCCAATCTCTTAAAAAAGCATCAAGAACTAAATGAACATAAAAGGAACCTTTAATCTTTGTTCAGATTAATTGCGAAATTTATAATCATGTTATAAAATGAAGCAATACATCTATTACAACTATGACTGACACATCATTACTTTTTATTTGATGAATATCTACAAACAAACATGAGAGCCTGTCTCCCTCGCTCTCTTCCTCGCTTTGCCCTGCAGTGGATTGTGTTTCGGTGTCTCTCATATCTTCATAATCGCACTTTGTCTATTAATCTAAATTAATTTCACACACACTGCTCCCTCACTCCTGCCTTTTAAACACATTTAACAGACACAGACACACACGTGCATACACACCTAGATGCAGGCAGACACACACACACACACGCACTTTACAGATTACACAGATAAATGGGTCCCACTCCCAGGCGGAAAATTGAACATTTGGATTTGCAGAATAAAAGCGTTACGTTCTGATAAAAAAAGGAGTGAAAAGAAAGAGAAAGGAAAATCAGATAATTGAAGTGCTAAATCAAGTGATGGGAAAGGGAGGGATATGCATTCATTATACTCCCCTTGTCGTTTGTGAAGGAGTAACGGCTGGAAGGGACCTTGATCCTCTGGTTTGTCTTTTTTTTATTTTTTATTCCCTTTTCGGTCTTGTCTTTCTGTGTTTGGGGGTCTGCTGGGAGAGAGGATTAGGATGTCTGTTTCCACACCTTTCTGTCCCTCTTGGGATACCATACTGTCACTCAGCTGCACGTCCGCTTACAGGGGCACAGATAAGGCACCAAGGAGGAGTGAGTGACTGTATGTTTTGGTGTGTGTGTCAGCTTGCAGGTTGTGTGTGGGTGTGTGTGTCACTGAAGCGATGACAAGTATGTCGCTATGTCACCCAGCGAGCAACTTGTCTCCTCAAGGGGGAAGATTAGAGGGAGAGACAACGAGGAGCAAAACACAGACAGGCCCCTGTCCTTAGTGGGTTTTTTTCAAGCTTCTTTTTTTATGTATAGCCCAGCAAAGTTTTAGAGGATTAAAGTGCATCTGTTTATGGAGTGAATAAATAGGATAGTATTTAAATTCACAGAGTTTTTCATTCACAACCTCACATAGAGTTCATAGAGGATATATAGAGTGTATAGTAGTCTTTTTAAATTTACTGATCAATCATCCAATGGCTCAACAGTACGTAGGCAACAACCTTCTACACAAATCATATATGTCCTACTACAGTTTTGGGTCATAACATGTTACCATATGTGTTGCAGTTCAATTCAATTCAATTCAACTTTATTTATATAGCGCCAAATCACAACAGAAGTCACCTCAAGGCACTGTGTAAGGTTTAAGACCTTACAGAATATATGTATATACAGAATAATATAGAGATAAATGTTGAACTTACATGTTTGTATCTTTATGTCTCTAAGTTATAAAGTGAGATGTTGTCTAACATTATATCATAAAAGGTTCAGAACAATTGCTCTGTTATGCTCCTTGAGGGCTTTCTATGTGGTGTTCTACAAGTCCAGCACAAAGTCGGGAAAGTCTAATCTGAGTTCCTTAAAATCCCACTGTAAAGCTGATGCAGTTTTGTAGTTTTCAATACTATTATTTACAGATGCTCTAGTTTCATTATAATCACTTTTGCTCATCATATCCTTGTTTTTAAGGATAAAATACACTAAGAAGAACATATACTAGCAACAAAGATTGTTTAAGTTTCAAATGGGTGGAACTATAATCACAGCTTTATCTCTGAGTCACTTAATTGTCAAATAGACTTTTTTGTATTTTTGAAATTATGTTATAGTCTTTCTCAAATGGTCTTTGAGAAAATAAAACTTGCAAATTACTCAAATACTTACCAAACAACATTAACAAATATGTGATTCATCATTTTCTTTAATCCTGTTAATGCCTCATTCGAACTGCCTGTGTTGTCATGTGATTTGTCTGCAGCAACATCCGCAGCTGCCACACAGGTCTCAGCAGTGACCAGTGACTCGGCTGGCTCCTCGTACTCCATCAGTGGCATTTTGGGTATCAGCTCAGCTGCTGATGTGGGGAAGAGGAAGAGGGACGAAGGTGAGCACAGGAATATGTCTGTGTATGTCTGAGTGTCTTTGCATTTCCTTATAAATCATTATTTGGAAACAGCATGTTTCTAAATATGCAGGAATTCATGTACTACTCACACATTCTTGTGCACAATTACACATCATACATTAACACATTAAACTGTATGATGATTGATCCCCTCCAGTACATCAGGATCTTGATAGATGTATGTGTGTGTGTGTGTGAATGTGCAATTTGGGAGTTCTAAACCAAACATCTTCATCCAGAAACCCCTGTTTGTTTACAGTGCTTCATCAGGAAGTCAGTTGATTCATGCACTATTGACCATATACACTGTCATACTGGATCAATGTTGTATTCATGTTAATAGAGATGTGAGCTTGTTTGTGCGCATAAGGGGGTTCTTGCATATACTGTATGTATGCATTAGTGCAGGAGGATGTGCATACGTGTGTGCATGGTTGTGAGTGTGTCAGTGGCATTAAAAAGCCATCACACAGTCTCCTACGGTAAATGAGACAGGACCAGATGTCGGAGCGAGGGGAGGTGACAGAACGCCACTGGGGGCTATTTCTCTCGCACTTGCTCGCTCAGACACACATACGGATACACTATGGGGTCCTTTTCCCACTGCTGATGAATTTCTAAAACATTCAAGCAGGTCCCAGGATGAATCCCAGGTGCACCCTGATCACTCGGATATGTTCAGATAGATATCAGGACCACTTACCCATCACCAGAGCACAAAGACTTTAGACTCAACACAGACACATAGAGTTTTTTCTAGCATAATAGTAGCTGATAATTTATGGTGTCAGATCATACACACAGTGGAAGAAACTATCTGCATATGTATAATTATCAGTATCTGACTCAATAATTTTGAGTTTCCAGCTCAGACAAGTATCACTATAAACGATTTGAACTGACATCGATATCATTCATCAGCTGTCAAAGTATCAGGGTTATCCCTCATGCTTTGACTGAGATTTAAAATTTATTATTGTGAATACTCTCAATTTGAGTTTAAAAAAGTAGAAATATAATAAATAAATAAATAATACAGATTGAAATGTAAAACATCCACTAAATTGCAGAAAATGAAAACATGACATGTATGTGGAGCAACGAGGAGACTGCAACCCCAAATTATTACATCAAACAAAGAGAAATAGTACATTGTCATCACTTTTCCACATTTGCTTCATTTGTTTGAGATTTAATTAGCACTCTTTTAATTACATCATCTTGCCCTATAAAGGTTTAATGGGAACCCACTGAAGAATTACTAACACCAACTGTTTATCTTCATTTTCACATGTGTGATTGAAATGCAAAATAACAAGTATTTTCTTTAGGGTATTTTTGGAAAAATTAGGCCAGTAGGTAGGGCAGTTGGCAAGTGCTAACTGTGTAAGAATCCAAGTGTTGGTGGTTCACATGCCCGCATAAATGGGAGGATTGCGTCAGGAAGGGCATCCGGTGTAAAAATCCTTGCCAAATGTGGAGTGATCTGCTGTGGCGAGCCAGAAAGGGAGCAGCTGAAAGAAACGTATTTTCTGGAAATGCAGTTAAAATGTGAATTAAGTTGTGTTGGACTCATTGATAGTGGCTACTGTTAAATAGCATCCAAACATTATGACATGTTTGGCATAACAGCAAACATTTGCTGAATTTCAACTTAACTAATAACAGTATAAATGACTCCAATGGGCCTTTTTATTGGTCTTTACCAATTATTGTCTATTGGCTTAGTGGAGTCATTGTTAATTTGTTAGTTACAGAGACACTTTTCTTGGCCAAAATGTCTTCTGCAACATTTTTTTTATCAGGCCTTTACTTTTCATATAAAGCCACAGACAAGAGTGAGTCGTTATGCAGTTACACAAATTTATCCCATACTATTATGTGTGCTCTAATGTGTGTGGCAAAGACTGTGGTTGGATCTGTACTAAGTAGTTAAAGTAGAAGCTCTGTGATCTAATTAGCAGCCGTATTGTTTCGCTTTGTTCTTTATGTGCATGATGTGTTACACCATGTGCTACATGTGTGGCCTGTCTGTTGTTTGATTATGACTGGACTTTGTGTTTCATAATTCACACTGAAAACACTGTATCACTTCACGTTTCACTGAAGCACCCAGAAAGTGTCATTCAGGCTTTGTGTTGCTCAGCGTCACGTTTTACTTGTGTGCTTTATCTACAGTGCTGCTGTGGCAGAGGTCTGCGCGGTTGGCTCTGTGGTCTAATTAACAGCATTGCTAATCACAGCTTCCATTAGAGCAGCCCCCGCTGGATAATGACACACACACACAGCAAGGGGTGACGGGGGAACAGCATGCACTGACATGGACAGACAAACACTAACACACAATAATGCCAGTTTCTCACACACACACTCACACCCATATGCTTGTCTGTACAGAAATTTGTAGACACGCAGAAGGAAAAAGACATAAACATGCTCAAGTCACACACACACACACACACACACACACACACACGATCACGCAGCGTTCTCTTGTTGACTTTGGCAATATATCTATTTCTCTGTGGAGGTGAATTTGTTACATATACATTAATGAGGCAGTAACACTGAACCTCAGTGTCTTTTATGTACCTCAGTGCATTAGACAAGAATGATTTCCTTACTTCCTTACCACTTTGATGTAATTGAGTGATTGTTAGTATCATTAGTACCACTTGTGCTTTTATTGCTTATGTCAAAATGCCTGTATTCAAAAGGTCAATTTAGAGGCAGCCTACTAAACTGGAATTGAGTGCAGGGGAAGCACTTGTTTTTTGAACTAAAAATCATCCAGGTGAATAATGATGTATACCTTTTAATGAAGAGAAAAGGCAGTTTGGTTTTGTATTACTTAAAGCCCTGGTTCAAGCCATTGTTTATCATCTTATCATTATAATATGATATGATTCTGTGGGGTTACCATGTGTGCAGGAAACTTTTTATTTCTGCTGCAGAAACAACAGCAGCTGTGCAAGTGATGGGAACACAGGAAGGCAGGTTCAGTAGCATGTGTGTGTATCTGCAGCAGGAGTGTGTGGCTGTTAAGACCTGTGGTGACCTGTGGTGCCCCCAGCCAAAGCAAGGGGAAGTGGGGGTGACTAGGGGCAGATTGTAGGTGAATGGGAGTGAATAGAAGAACTTGACTTGTGGGGCCAAAAGGAGACACACAGAGGGCTGGTGTGTGTGTGTGTGTGTGTGTGTGTGTGTGTGTGTGTGTGTGTATATGTGTGTGAGCATGCATGTGCAAATGCATTAGCATACAACAGTGATATGGCGTGCAGGACAGGCAGGCCAGTTACTGAAGGAAATGTTTCTGTTGGAGTGAAAAGTATTTTCAATAGATTTGGAGGAAAATCATACATGGTCCTTGTTCAAAATCTTTTTTTTCACAAAGAAGTAATAGTGTCAATGGCATTTACCCAGAATGCCAAGTTGACCTCTCACCCCCCTGTGCATCCACTGTGACATGCAGCAGCTTACGAGATAAAAGAAGCTGGGAGAAAGCAAGAGATGGAGGACGAAGGAGAGGAGGGGGGTGGCGCTCCGCCTTTTACCCCAAGTTCTTCTCTGTGCCTCCCACCCGAGAAAACTTTGATCTGCAGAGTTAAGATGGGGGACACACACACTGAGGCACACTCAGGCACGCTCGTGCACAGACAGACATACACAGACACTAATGCACAGGCTGGGGCTGTGAAGTCAGACTTACGACCCTTGTCTTATCAGTATGATAATTTAAGTGCAAAAACATCCACACTGGAGGTGTCCTACCCCTTGCAGACACAGAAAACATGTACTGAAACTCACAAACAGGTGACAGCCCATCTAACTCTCTGAGGTACTTGGATTTAATAATTAAACGAAAGCAGAGTCAGAGGGACGACAGAGATGGAGAAAGAACCAAGAGGGAGGGAGAGAGAGACAGAGAAGGCGGAAGAGAGAGGAAAAAGGCAGAAAGGAGAGAACAATAAGGGCTCATTGTTTGTTTTGTTCTGCTCTGAAAAAGAGGGAAGAGAAGCGCTTCCCTTCTGAGACTGACTCACAGAGATAGAGGCAGCTGTGTGTGTGTGTGTGTGTGTGTGTGTGTGTGTATCCGACAGTGAATAGGATTTAACCCGTCACGGCAATGAGTTTCTTTACCCATCCATAGATACAATGAGACCAGCCGGATATCAAGCTACCCACCCACACCCACATCCACGCCAAGATACGCTCACACATACAAGTATGCACACACCTACACACTCATTCATACAGATGAATGGACAATATTGATTATCATAAGTAAAAGCTTTGTTCTTACTGCTCGATTACAGTAAGTCCAGTCTTCTTCCCTTTCTGTCTTTCTCTGGTCCTTTGTGGGTCCTCCATTGGCTCGGGTCACTCTTTCAGGGTGTATTTGTGTGTGCGTGTGTGTGTGTGACAGACAGAAAGCAGAAAGCAATAAGCTGGCTGAAATGGTGCCATCAGAGCTACATGATTGATCAATTGAATTCCATCATAGGGACTGGCCGGTGGGATTAAATGGGTCGCTGTGGGTTACCAGGCTAAAGCATCACACTGGCTTTATCTCCCCCCGACTGGTCTGTCACCAGAGACCTGGACCATACACTCTCACTGCTCCCTGCATCTGTATATACGTGTGTGTGCGACTAGAGGAGAGAAAGAGAGATTATGATCAAGAAGTGTGTTTGTGAAAGACTGGGTGAAAGAGGTTTTGTGTACTGAAAAGGTATGGCAAGAGTTTGTGAGTTACACAGCACTGTGTGAGAATGAAGGTTTTTTTGTCAGCTGCAAGATATCTGTCTTATAATTTAAGGTTTACTGCAAATCTTTGAAGAGATGCATAAAGTTACCCATTATTATATTTAACGAAGGTGCCACATGTGAGATGTTCAACCATTCAAACTATGCAAAAAACAGTTTCAGTAGTATTATGCAGTGATGATGATATGACTTATCATAGGACTTGTGTAGTTTTGACCATCCTTCTATAATAAATAATAATAGCACTGTGCTCGCCAAGTTATTTGCTAAAGTGTGGGAACAAATCAGAATCATTCAAAGACGCCAGAGATGGTAAGAGACATGAGCACTAAGTGATCAGAGTGGTTGTAAACCAAACCCCAGGTTAGTCAAACATGTCAGGAAGATATAACAAAGTCAAATCAATATCCAAACTGTATGTTGGCTCTGTCCTTCAACTTTGACCTTTGTACTCAACATAGCAGTACATACATAACTGTTTTGTCTTGTACCATGGAAGAGTTATATCTGAGATAAGAGTGTGTTCACATTAGATTTTTACCTCATATTAAAGTGGTTAATTTAGGCATGTTTACAACCTGACTGATCTTCTCACTGCTCAAGTTTATCACCAAACCACATTGCTGATGTTAGATTTCAAAACCCCAAACTATGTTTATGAAATTATTTAAACATGATCTCTGCATGACAGCTAGGGCATTGTTAAAGTTAGGGAGAGATTCTGGTTGTGGCAAATAAAGTACACTTAGTGAGGCAACTAAAACAGTTGTTTTTTCTTTGGTGAAGGGAAGCTACAGATAATTTTTTTATAGATATTGAAGCCGACTACTTCATAAAAAATGTTGACTAAAACCATATGTACCTCTAAAGTTAAATGTGTGAAGTCTCATAAACTGTGTTGAGTAATTCAGCATCAGTTGGAGGCGAAGGTTGAAGGGCACATACACTACTCACAAAAAGTTAGGGATATTTGGCTTTCAGGTGAAATTTATGGAAAAAGTAAAAAGTTCACACTACAGTGATATTATATCATGAAAGTAGGGCATTTAAGTAGAAG
>JAUMHL010000001.1:13229416-13249673 GCA_032362345.1 Sandelia bainsii
TTGATAGGGGATCAAATACTTATTTCATTCATGAAAATGCGAATTAATTTATAACTTTTTTGAAATGCATTTTTTTTTTTTTATTATTATTGTTCTGTCTCTCACTGTTCAAATAAACCTACCACTGAAATTATAGACTGATCATTTCTTTTTTAGTGGGCAAACTTACAAAATCAACAGGGGTTCAAATAATTTTTTCCCTGACTATATTAGTTTTATCCTACTGTATCCATGTGTTTACCAGTTTTACTTTGGAGAGTAAACGCCACTAGATGTACATGTAAATAGATTTTAAAATACAATGCAATATGTAGTAGTATATAACAGCATAAAGTAGTTAGAATTAGCTCCAGCTCAACTAACTATAACATTAAAATGCAGCTTAAATTTGAATTAGTCAATAAAATAATATTACATTAATAAAATATTTATTATGTTATTACTTTAACTTATGTAAATAAATACTTCTTCCACTGCAGCTGCTGTCCTCCTCTACGTAAACCCCATCTTCTTCTCTTGCCTTCCTTATTTAGTCAGATTTGTTTATAAACACTTTTCCCTTCTGCTTGTCTTTTATGTTTTCTTCTCTATTTCACTCCCCCCTCCTCCTCTATCACCTCCTCCTCCCATCAGTTAGTTAGCGGTGGCTAAGTGGAGGGGAAGTGAATGGGATTGATGGTGTTAGCGTCTGAGTTGTTTATGATGATGATAAATGTGTGTGTGCAGGGAGGAAGGTGGAGGGCGTCAGTGCGTTTGTGTGTGTGTGGTTGTGTGTATATGATGATGATGAATGGAGGGCTCCCACTTCACGCACTCCCTGTGTCGACTGCGTGCAAACATAGAGAAATGATTTGGGCCGACACACTGTCATGTAGTCTAATGCAGTTATATATCCTATCAACCAAGTGACACGCAGAGGAAGGAGGGGGAGGTGGTGGTAACAGGAGAAGAGGGAGTTTGTAAATTAATAGAAGCCAGCAAATGGAAAACAAGGAAACAAAAGAAAGAGCATCATTTTGAATGTGCGCTGACAGGCATTTTTCAATGAAGATCCTGCACAAATTAGGCATTTTCATGGTGATAATTGTAACTTTTCACATCAGCAAATCAGAGCTACAGTAATATTGAGTCACTATGTTGTCAGGCTTGGCAGGTAACTGTAATAGGTCATTTAAATAGGATCAAAAAACATGTTTAACTAATAATGTAAATAATGGCTGCAGTCCATTCAGGTGTTGCAGTTGCAGACAGTGGCTTGAGCAGGAGGAGTGGAGTCATTCTTAATGTTATTAGTTACAGTTGTGCATTTCCAGCTGTGACACGGCAGCTGTGTTGTCATTTACTAAAACCATTATATTAAAAAACTGTTAAAGCTCAGCCAGGATGGACAGTCTCTGAGAATATTTTTTGAGAATGATTTTGAACAGTTTTTTTTTAACAGAGTATCTCTTAAAAGACATATCTTACAAGAGTGGTGTTATTCAATGAAAAGAACTACGCCAACAACACCTTAGGGGTTCCCAAACCTGGTCCTCAAGGCCCACTTCCCTGGTTGGTTTCCAACTATCCCTGCTCTACCCACTGCTGATTACCTGGATCAGGTGGATCAGGTTGAATGTCAGTGGGCCTTGAGGACCAGGTTTGAGAACCCCTGCCTTAGCCCATCTCTTACTATTGTCAGAGTTCCCTGCTGCAAGACTCCGATTCCACAAATCCAATTGCTCCTAGTGAAGAAAAAGGGTCACAGAGATATCCCTTCAGTTGTAAAAAGGCAAAATAACTACTCAAAACAGTTGAGCACTATAGTAGGTTTACACCAAAGTCAAACTATAGAAATATATACTGAGTATATACAGCAACACGATTCTGCTGCAATAATTTGGCTCATTAATGTGCTTTTTAATATTTTAGGTAGCTTTTTCAGGTTATGAAGACAGATACACAGATAATGTCTTTCAGTAGGATCATTTCATTGTAGTTTTTTGGAGCTTTTGCTGGGATTTATTGGTAATAAGAACAATATAGAATATTGACAATCTTATATTTAATTCGGAGTGGGACTGGTTCATGGCAAAAAAAATTTTTATTAAAAAATACATATATAAATTCATATAAAAACATGCACATATTAAAACATATTAAAAGTTTTTTTTACTGTACACCTGCTGTGATTCTCTCAACATAATGCCTGAAGGTAAAGGAGGAAAATATGAGATACAAATACACAGGAAAAAACATAGTTTTGAGCTAGAAGGTATAAATGTGATGATGATGATGCTGATGAGGAGGAGGATGATGAGGAGGATGATGAGGATGAGGATGAGGATGGTAATGAGGATGATGATGATTAGAAATAAGTGTCAGTGTTGACTAATGATAATATTGCGTGCGTGTGCCTGTTTGTGTATGTGTGTGTGTGTGTGATTACAGGCCGAGACCTAGCCAGCACAACTCTGCCAGGCTACCCTCCTCATGTTCCTCCCACTGGACAGGGCAGCTACTCCACCCCTTCCCTCACTGGCATGGTACCTGGTGAGTGTGCACACACACACACACACACACACACAAACACACACACATACACACAATTATACACACATTAAGTATTTTTAACTGACTGTACTTACATATCTGTTTGAATCCCCCAGTGGATGTATGCACGGTGTGTTTCCTGTGTGTATCAGTGTCTTTGGGGGCTTCACTTAGCTTTGCTACGTCCTCTTTCTTGTCTGTCTACACTATGGCTGACAGTGCTCCCAAAGGGGTGTGTGTCTGTGTTTTGGTGTACATCCACATTTGTGTCTGTGTGTGTGTGTGTTTGTGCTGGTATTGCATGTTTCTGTGTGGGTGTGTGTGTGTGTATCATTAGAAACCAGCCACAGTAGCACAGCTGTCCCTCCTCAACATTAGTAATTTGTTTTTAATGAGAATCACCAGTGACCCACGACTAATTCATTCATTCCCTTCCACTCCGCCTTCTATGCTGCTTTTGTGTTTCAATCCTGGACCGCCATTCTTGTTACCACCCTCACCCTCCCACCCTCTCTCTGCCTCTCTCTGCCTCTCTCTCTGCCTCTCTCTCTCTCTCTCTCTCAGTCTTGCAGTGGTGGTCCTGGTCAGTGTGAGGTATAGTGCAGAGAAATGTAGGAAACACAAAAGGCAACAACCAAAGTGGTACACAGTCAAAACAATGTTGTTTACAAGTTCTTGTCTCTGCCAATTCCCAGTCATTCAGTTTTTGACTGGTGGGTTCACACACACACACACACACACACACACACACACACACACACACACACACAAACATACTCTCAGTGGACATGTAAGAACAGCAGGTCTAAAGATGGGTAACCCTGTCGCCCTGTCCCCCTGTGCTCACCCTGTCCTCAGGTTTGACAGCATAGTTGTGTGTGCGTGTTTGGGTTGGTGTATGTTTATGCGTGTGCTGGAATGCGATTGTTTGTGTGCTTGTGTGTTTGTTTTTGACAGTGTGTATGTGTGTGTGTGTGTGCGACCTTGACACTGAGCATCACAAGGGAGACCCATGATCCTCCTCTCCCCTCCTTCCATCCCCTCTCCCCCCACTTGTCTCCTAAACAACCTGACACGTTGCCGTCACTACGGTGATGACAAGGGGAGGATGTTCGCACCCAGGGATGCCATGGAGACCGCATCTTGAACCCACCTGACAGACGCAGCTAAACATGCACACGCATAGGCACACACAGACTTGCACAAAGGATAGTGCAAGAGAGAAAACTTGGTTGTACATCCAAACCCACACATAAACAGTCTTGACATTTAAATTCTTCTCAGTGAATATTTGAAGCTGCATGACTCCACAAGCTGACTAGAATGAGTGGAGGAGATAATCTCTCAACTTTGCTTCTCTGGCTTCGCCGTGTTTTATCTCAACACTTCTTAGGCAAATTATCCTCCTTTTTGTCCGCTCTGTCTAATATCATACCTTCATTAAGCAAGCAACTCTCTTCTGCTGTTCTTCTCCTCTCTCTCTCTGTCTCTCTGTCTTTCTCTCTGCAGCAGGGGGCTGACACTCAGAGGGGGTGTAGGAGAGCAGTGAGGCAGAACCGACAGAACGAGAGGGAGAGAGGAGGAATGGGTCGGGGGAGGTTGGAGGGAGGGGGCATGAGGGTCTGTGACTGTCAGCTATGGGAGAGGGATCCCCCGGGAGGAGCGAAGGTTCAGGAGAAAAGAAAGAAAGAGCAAAAGAGTGGAAAAAAAGAGATCGAAAAAAGAGGAAAGAAGAAGAAATGGGGAAGAATGTTGTTTTGATGTGAAGGGTGAGCAGCAGGCTGGAGTGAGGCAGGAGGATGAGAGAGAACAATAAAAAAGAGGTGAAGAAAAGAGTAGGAAAGGAAGACAAGAAGAAGTGTAGACCCCAGACAGTGAGTAGTAAATGAGGGAGAAAAGCTGAGCTATCATTCTCTGTATGGCAGGACTACTACAGCCTCACTGAGCTCTTCAGTCCAGTCCCACTCAACTAGTCTACAAACCACTCTGTAGGAAACATACAGCAGTAGATACTAGTGTCTTTGAAAACATCTGCCACCACTATGATTAAGGTTTGGAAGGGCGTTGGCACAAAATGTTCTCGGTTAAGGTCAAGAAAGATCTCAGCCATTGTTGAAGAATATATCATTTACTCTTAGTATGAAACATCAAATGTCAAACAGTGTCTTGTGTCTTTTATACAACAAATACTATTATTGTTCCATTTGAGAACAGTTGTCAAAATGACCATGCACACTGGGATGTAATTTCAAGTCTGGTCTCTGTCTGGCTCGTCTCGTCATCCATTACCGGTAATCAAAGCAAGAGACCGAATCTAAGCCAAAACCGACTGGGCACTTCCTCAAACACTGAGGCAACTAATTCCCTGTAGAAATAACAGCTCAATAAGACGAGTCAAAGATGCGTGTGCACCAACTCTAACTATCAGACACGTGAATACTGTTGAAGTCATACTGTATACACCAGGAGTTACAAGACAACAAACTGGTTTATTTGGTTCCATCACATTTTATTAGGATAAAAAACAGCATATCCCTCAAAACCCTGAGCTCATCATTCCCCACCGTTTTGCATTTATCTGTCATTTGTGCACTAATATTTCACTACAGTTTGTTTGATCTGAGCAAACTAAGTGTTTAGATTGCTTTACTTAAAGTTCTGTGTGCTTTAAACCATGATCTGTTCCTGTTTTTTCTCTTAGGTGGAGATTTCTCTGGAAGTCCATATTCCCATCCTCAGTATTCCACATACAATGAATCATGGAGATTTCCTAATCCCAGTTTATTAGGTAGGTGAATCACACATCAGTGTAGTCAGTTCTGCTTACCAGAAATAGATCAATAATTATGTAAATGAATTTCACTTCATTTTACGTCACATCCCAGTCTAAGCTTTCTGATACTCTCTGGTAATATGCTGTATCTTTCATGCTCCACTGTTCATTTTTTCATTGCATTACATTTCATTCTGCATTGTACTGTACAGTACAATACATCATAGATGTACTAATGGTTCTGTGAAAAGATTTTTTTTAATGACTGGAAATTGGAGGTGTGAATGGGTTTGAAGAAAATTGTGTCTGAGAGCTATAGAGAGAGAGGAAGGAAAAGATTAGGAAGCAGTTAATTGTATCTCATCAGTATTGTATTTTGGAATTTGTAGGATTTGATGTTATATAGTTACAGTGAAAGAAGTGGGGCACTTATTTTTTATATTTCATGGAATCTACCTCATGCTAATCATCATGTTAATAAGTGGTGGCCAGAGTTACTCACTGGTAATACAGTAGGTGGTAGTAATTGGTATTTTATGTTTCACAGTGTAGAAATGTGAAACCATACTTAATCTGTAAACATTGATCAACCTACTTCAGCATGACTGTATTTACCTATGATCATATCAACAAAGCAAATTGTAATGTGATATCATAAATTAGAGATCTTTTGTAAGCCAGAGAAGTGATTAACATTTTGTCTGGCAGGTTGCTGCTTATTTAGTCTCAAGCTGCCACCAGCAGGCAACATTAGCTTAAAGCATATGAACTAATTCACACTGAGGAGCAACTTGACATGACCACAGTGATAGCACAACATCTTTTAAAACACCTCCGAGTGATGATAAATTCCAAAACATATGTCTTCGATTATGAATGTTTAAAGCATTTTTCATTTTGTGTTGAGGCTTACAATTTGTATCGTAGCTTCATCTTGTGTGTTCCTGTCATTTTCATACAGTACTGGCTTGTAAATACTGTAAATAATTTACAGGACTCATACTCTAAGTTGAAGGATAATGCTGATAATATACTGTATTTTTATTACTGTACAGTATTATGTGACATGTCCCCCTGTGTAGCCAAAGCCTGATGTATCTAATATCCGTGCTGCCTCAAAGCTCCACCTCACATCAGTGAATCAAAGCAATGAACACTGTTAAAAACAGTAGTTTATATAGAGCCTATCCCAATTGTCGTCCCCTACAAATACATTATAAAATCATGTTTGACTTGTGTTTAGTTAAAACTGCAGTTTCAGGAAAGTCTAAAGATTAATGTTAGGTGGGAGCTAATGGGCTCAGGGTGCAGAGATACAGGGAAATTTGAAAGTGGAAGGTAACATTGCGACATTGTCTTTACACTTTTGCGTCAGTATCTAAGAGGAAATTAACCCTGAGCTAAAAGTGTCAAAGTCATTGTCTAGGGAGGCATTTCAGAGGTCATGTTTAAAGGTGAAATGGTCAAGAGGTGACAGTGTAAAAGATCAATAGGTGAGACAGGTCAGTGCTGTGCTGACCTGCAGTGCACCCCCACCCTTTCCTTTCCTCACCTCTCCTTTCCCCTCCATCCCTCTGTCCCCAGTGTTTCAGCAGGATTATGGGTCTCTCCTGGGGACGGAAATCGGCTGCTCCTCCAGTCTCTTCACCAGCCAGGCAGGACAGATGCAAGGTAGGTGGCAAAAAGAGAGAGAAAGAGAGCGAGAGCGCATTAAAGTAGCAGAGGCAGATTTTAATCTGTGTGTGGTGATTCAAGTGTTTGCACAGAAGACGGTGAACTGGTGAGGAAAGATGATGATGGCAGAGCAGAGAAGGAGAAACTGTGAGGGACTTTAGTATGATAACGGATGAGTGGCCACATAATATGAGGACAAGATGCACATTAGGAGACGGTGAAAGGTTTAAGATTGATGGCAAGGGAATGGAGAGAGGCTGTGATACAAAGGAAAGATGAGGGAGGCTGAGAGGTGACAAATGAAAGAAAAGGGAGTTAAATAAAGAGGCACAATGGGAGAGAGGGCATCTGAGGTCCTGAGTGAGACTAAATAGTTTGTCAGGCCGGCTTAATGCCTCACTTCCCCAAAGAGCCCCCTGAGATTACCTGGACTGTGGACAGACATAACCTGTCAACACACAGCTGCGGTGATTGATAGAAGTGACAGAGACAGGTGTGTGTGTTGTGTGTATGTAGAGGTGTTTTTTTTCTGTGTGTATTAAGGTGTGTGAGTGCAGGTTTCTGTGTATCAGTGGGGTTACAGTATTGAATTGACCTCTTCCCTGAGGAGAGAATAGACTCAAGGGATCAGAAGTAGTAGAGCTGTACTCAATGTGTCAGCTTAGACTGTCACTAAGATCTCAAGTGAGTGTGTTTCTCCGTGTGTGTGACAGAGAGAGAGAGAGCGATGAGGCTAACATTGAAAATGAAGTAGACAGAGTTCATTTTATTGGTTTTACATGAAAGAGAGACTCATTTTCTGTCATTATTTCATCAGCTCATGTCATCTCATCCCTGCCTTTCACTACTCACATTCACAGTAAAATATAATCTTGACAGAAAATTGAAGCTGCCCATTCCACATTTACACTGCATTTCAGCAACCCCATGTAGTTACAAGATAATTCTGATTCATTACAACACGGGTCTTATTTTTGCCTTTTTAACCATCGTTCCTATCTATAATAAAAATTGCACTGACCAAGTTAATTGCTGAGATCTGTGACGTGACAGAATTGCTAAAGAAGTCTAATTGGAAAAGAAGCATGAACAGAAGATTCATTTTAAGATTCAAAAAACTTTATTAATCCCAGTGGGAAATTGTTTTGCCTTGGTAAAGAAGCATGAGACAATAAAAAACAAACAGATTAGCCAGACCTAATTGGAAAGGTAAGTACTTGCTGCAGTTTTTCTGTGCGAACTGTGATTAATGTCCATGTTGCTGTTTCACTCAGTTTTGCCTCCTGATGGTGTTAAGCTATTATGATGCACATTTTTAGTAGAACAATGTATGAATTGAGCATGTACATATCACAGTGACTTGTAGTGATGAACCCACAGAGACGTATCACTCACTTCTGTGGAGCAGTTTGTCTTTCAGTTTGCTTTTTGGTTTTTCATTCTGCGGTTTTAGTGTACTGTGATTCACTCCTGCCACTTTAATCAGCCCCAATTCCAGACAAAGCATGCAGCTGTTTACAGCAGTAATATCTGGTAAACCGTCTGTATACTGCATGCCCAGCGCATTTTAGCAGACAGACAAATTTAGTGACTGACTGGGGAAGAATGTGGAGCATTAAGCCATTAGGTGTTTCCTACAGGAGTTAATATTGGACTTCTTCATCCTAATGTTACTCTGTAACTGCTGGATTTGGTCGGCTATAAGCAACTATCTGCTGTTGGATTTGTTGTACCATTATCAGATTAGAGCACTTGGTTGGTACATCATACCATTAGTTCTAATTAGTTCTAATAAACTAAACAAATTTTCATTCTGCATTATTTTTTGTTTATTCTTATTTAAGCACAATGAAATTGAAATTGTCTGGGTTTCTTCTCAGGCTCACCGTACTACTACAGTGCGACATCACGGGGGGCAGGTCCTGCTGCCACTGCAACGGCCTCCGCCTACGATCGCCACTGACAACTTTTAATGAGGGAAGAGGAAGATGAGGAGAAGGAGACAAGGGAGGGACGGATAGCACCAGCACTGCAGTACAAGCCTGCCCAAGCACAGCGTACAATGAGGAGAAGATTTCAAATGTTTGACGTCAGTGAATTTTTTTTTGTTTGACACACCAACAAACACACTGCTGCAACAGACAAACTGTATGGGTATTACATTACTGTGATGATCACAGACACAGCAGTGTCAATACCCTAAGAAAACAGAAGATTTTGTAAGCAAGTCAATTTGGACCCTCCCATCATATATCAAGGCTTGGTATCCCGATGTTTTTTTAACCAATCATGTACAAATCCAAGAAGTTAGTGGACTATGTGTGCTGCAGTGACTGAAACTATCTGTATTGTGATCTTCCGGGAAAAATGTTTTCAGGTTGTGAGTATTTTTGAATAAATTATTTGTTCTTATTAGAGCAAAATCACTTTTTCAAACAGTCTTTTTATGATCCGACATCAATCAATCAATTTTCTATGCTACGGTCAAGTAAAGACAATCCAACTCTCATAACCTTGAAAGACCAAAATCACTCTTAATATCATTAGCGTTCATTTTAGTCTCTTTGCTGTTGATTCAACAGATTTCCCCTGGGATCACAATGCGTAATAAATGGGATACCTTAATTTTTAATGGAAGTGCTCAGTTTCACAAATGTTCACCAACCCCTGCCCCCCTTAGTGACTATGGCAAAACCTGTCAAGCTTTTCATTCTCACATGGCATTTATAAATGTTACAGTCATAATGGTGGAAGTTTAACCATTCAGCTTGTAGAGACTTTTGAAACAATGGCTCTTTGATTTCAGACAGAAATCCACAACACAGCTCCTCATTTTATCAGCTCACAAACTAATGTTACATCCATCCATCCATTATCCTAACAGCTTGTCTTTTAAGGGTCACAGGGAACGCTGGAGCCTATCCCAGCTGCCAGTCTATGACAGGGCAGACATATAGAGACAGACTAGTACAGTATTTAATATCTGTGGAATAAGTTTTTCTAGAAATATGCTCCAAAACTGTGCTGTCGAAGCCTCCTGTGATCAGAAGGTCAAATATTTATATATTATAGCAGATCGTAGGAGAGCATGGAGAGGGGGCGGGAGCTGGGCAGAGCAGAGAGGTGTGACTTTGAGTCTCTAGCAGTAGGATAAGTTGCATCTTGCAGCTTTAAGTTGCAATTTGCAGCTTTGTAGCCTATAGTTAATATTTTCAATGTGTTATAAGAGCAGGACTATACTACAGGGTTTATTTTAAGCTCTAAGAGCGTACAGGGTCATCTTCAATATAGTGGGGACCGTGAATGTTTTTTCATGTATCCTGTAAACTAGTTAGTAAAATGCTAACATTAGCAGCTCACATTAGCTCACTCTTTCTCCTTTTGGTTTTGCAAGTACCAGAAGACTGCACCCTCCAAACTCTTGAAGCACAGTGTATTGCTTTCATTACAGCCCTATGCACATCACTTCAACGTGTGAAGAAATCCAAAGCGTGACTGGTCTGCCATGGTTGCTAAGCCATAATTTGATATTGGTTGTTTGGGGATGAGCTTTAGCAAACAGTAGGAAAATTGTATCTTCTACATCTACATTTGCATTCAAAGTGGTTTAACAGGTAAAGCACAGCCTAAAATCTGACCACTCCACTGTAGAAAGAAAAGTATTCACACCAGACCAAAATCAAATGACCCAGGGAGTGTTACTGTACATGAAGGTGCTATCCAACCTCCCCAGCCAGGATTTAGTCATGATCAAGAGCTATTTATAATGGAGGAGACACAGAGTAATATATTAAGAAGCTTTTCTGCGCTGCACTCCGTGATGAGAGTGAATGCCTGTAATGATTTATAATATGTGTCACACTGTTGTGCTAGAATAGTGATGATGATGATGATGCAGTGAAATATGAAATCTTAAAAACTTTCAATATGAAAAGAAGTTTTGTTTATACATGTGATCCGATTGCGATTATCTTGTCTATAGTTTGTTACCTGGTATCAGTTGACACAGGTGACATTTAATAAGATGCCATTTTTATCTGCTTCCTGAATATTCAAAAGAAGAGCTAGGAAGCAGCAGCACCCTCTCTTTCTCTCTCCTTCGCTCTCTTTCTATTTCTCTCTTTAAACTCCCCAAAGATGGGCCCCCCTAGTGGATCGGCTTACTAACTACAAAAGCACAAAGAGACTCAATCATCATATAAAGGCGCCATTTTACTTTTGTGGTTCTTTCAGAGCCACAAAGTACTTTTTTTCTTCTACTCCCCTTCTTGAGTGCTTGTCCTTGTGCTGTTTGACATCATGACAAAATTGTTCCTATAAAATCATTGCTTTTGTGATAAAACAAGTGAAACTCTTTTGTTTTTTTGTTTGTCTCCTAAATCAGTTCTGCGCTGTGACAATGCATGACACCAGGGTCGAGGCCTTACCCACTCAATGTACAGACAGAGTAGGATAGATTTGCCCTTCAACACTGATCTGAAATAAGTTTGTTATCCCTCCCAAATGTTCGAGGGCCCACAGTGCAGATCTTGTGAGAAGGCAATATCTTCCTAAACGTATACGCAGCTTCCTATCTCACTTCTGTCCATACAAAATTTGTACAGTGATCTGTGAAAGAGAAGAGAAGTCACAATGTCAGTAGTAATTTCAATTATTCACATTTGACTTTAGATTTTAGTGATGAAGCTTTCTTTACAATAAAAAGATTAAGAGGTGTCTGTTGTTAGCCATCATCTGCCACTGTTTACATATGTTTTGTTTGTTTGTTTGTTTTGGGTATGTGTGGCTGATTGTAGTGCTTATTGCTACTGTGTAGTTTTACTAGCTAACAGATTGAAGGCACCAAATCTGCAGTGTGCGACATAAAATATAGCTATATAAACATACCTATAAACACTGAACAAAGCTGTTAGTTTGTAAATCAATCTGTTGCTTTTGGTTTTTGAAATAGTGATAGAGTGGATCATTTTTCATTTGTAGACCTTAAAAGTTGTGCATACACAACTCTAAAGAAGATTCTTACAGCGGCTCACTTGCTGTGCTGCTGTCATGCATCGCAGCAGGAGCTGTTCCTTATTTCTGTCTTTCACTCTTGATCTTTCCGAGGCATTATTGAACCTGAACCACACCAGCTGAAAACAAGGACAGTGCCTTTAGTTTTATATGTAAACAACCCCCTGACTGACCATGAGTCACTAAAACAAGATTCAGTGACCCTTCCTGCAATTTCCTAAAGAAATCTTTTCCTAACTCCCCATGAGCACAGGGTTATAGATTATAAAAAACCTTCCACAAGTAGGTAATGGACAGTAATTTCTATATCAACATTAGCCAATAATTTCCATAATCCATCAACAATAATATTGCACCTGAGAACAGGATCAAACCCCAGTTTAGCACAGTATACTACTGCATCACGTGTCACGCGTCACATAGATGGTCGATTGGTCTGTATTAATTTGTATCAGGGATAATACTGAAAATACTCATCAAATGTAAAGTCTGTGATCTAACACTGGCCAAAAATGATTCCAAGTAGCTGTACAGTAGCAAAAACAAAACAATAATTCCAAGATAGGCCTGTTTCATCAAAATATATATGTAAATTTAGATCATGTATAATTAAAGATAACACAAGACTTGTTCCTTACTCACTAGAGTGGTACTCTGAGCAGACTGCTCAATGCTGCCACTGGTTATAACTCAATCATTAGCATTGCAATACAAGCTTCCTACCTTGTATTGACTTTTATTCCCTGATGGAATAATTCCTGTTTGAGCCATGCCATGGTATGACTTAGGAATGGCAATGTTGGACAGTCCACAACTTTGGACCAGACTCTCACCAACTAGTGGATGGACTGAAATTGGTACAGATATTCTTGGTGGATAGATACAACTGACTTTAGTGATGCTGATACCTTTCCTCCAGTGCAGCTAGTAAGTTGACATTTTCAGCTTTTGGTGAAATATCTTGACAACTATTGGTTGGATCGGCATGAATTTTGATAAAGGCAGTCATGGTCCCCAAAGGATGGACACTTATCTAGTGGCTTCACAAGGTCAAATTTTCAATTTGTCAAAAATGTCGATATATGATATGCTAAACTAAGATGGTGAACATCGTAAACATTATGCTGTACCTATTACACATCACCATGTTAACATTGTCACTGTGAGCATGTTTGCATACTGTTAGCACTGTTCTTGAAGCGCCACTGTGCCTAAGCACAGCCTCACAGAGTTGCACAGCTGTAGAACCATTTTGCTATTTTACAGCTTCCTGTTGTTGTTTTTCCCAGCTTGAGAGCTTTCCTGTCATCTGCTCAGTTTATATTTTCAACATTCGTGCTTAACAGTTTTTTGAGCGTATCTGTGACTAAACTGTCTGGCTTCCAGGAGATGTACATGTAGGACTATGGTACGTGCTATATCGTCCTGGACCAGGGCTAAATAAGATCCAGTGGCATGACAAGGACTGACCACTGAAAAAGGCATAAAAAATACAAAAAAGCTAATCACGCAACAGACATACTACAAGTCTGTTTGGTAATATTGTTTTTTATTAACCAGAGTATCTTATAAATGAATTACACCCTTTTTTTCACACACACGTACACACATTACTGTAAATGTGAAAAGATATTGACTGAAAGTCATTCACCTTGAGGAGTTGAAACCAGTCATGCCCCCTGTATCTGCTCGAAAACAGGCCAAACTCAATGTTCGTTCTTCAGAGTAGTCAAGAATCCGGTGATACATTAATAGGATTATTTGTTAACTATGCACCTCATAGTGACACAGCTTGATTTGCCATTGCTTTGACCTAATTGGTTCACACAGAGAGAGAATCGGTTCTGATTGGCCCCCAGTTATTTTGATCGGCAGCCTTAACGTTGACTGTAGGCATTATAGGGGGGACTGTCATTGTGGGTGGTACTGTAGGAAGCACAGTAGGCAGTGGCCACACACACACAGACACACATAAATATAAGTACAGACATATACTCTCGCCCTCCCTTTGTCCTTTGCAGAGTGGTGATCTCCCCTCCTCTCATGCCCCTGTGTTCCCCAAGGGAGACCAAACCTGCTGTGCCATCAGAAGCTCATCCCATTCCATCTTTTTTTCCTCCCCTCCCTTAGCCCTAATCTCATCATATCTCATGCACTTGTCTTTCCCCTTCTCTCTTCTCCTCTCCTGTAGCACTGCCACACCACAAGGATTAGGAATATTAAAACTATTCTGTTGATTTCAGACCTGTGACCTTCCTCAAAAAGTCATCCCTCTCTCTTCAGACAGCCCTATTAATCCTTTTTTCCCTCTCCTTTCTTACTTTTCTTTCTGACTATTCAGACGTGATGCTCACTGTCCTGTCAGAAATTCTGCATAGGAATGAAGCAGGGTATTTTTGTGCCAAAGCGAGGTCATTTCAATGGCAATATTGCTGCTGATATCTTTATTTGCCCAAGAATATTCTGTGAGATCACATCTCATATCTTGTTTTCTCTCCATGTAGCTTTAGAGCATTTAAAACACAAAGAAACACAAGTTTCAGATAAAAGGTATTTTATTTGCAGCACTGCTCCAGTTTACTGTCCATGAAAATACAATCACATATACATTTTTTATCTCAGCTCCAAGTCAGATAGGAAACTGAAATAAATACAAATTAGTGTTTTTCTTTATTATGATTTCTCACCGAGTGTGCACCGCCTGACTGTATCTCAATATGAATCCATCAAGATGGCTACTGCCTTCGTAAAACCTGAGGGGATTTCAGTATCACATCTTGACAGCAATTAGTGGCACAATCTGTTTCATGCTTGCTGATCTAACTAGGCTCTGGACAGATCTTATTCTGAAGTGTTACAATGTTCTGTACATCTTAATATTATTCAACTGTGGAAGAGGGGAAACACACAGGACTCAGCCTACAAAAATCTACTGTGTTTTTTAAGCAGACGTTTCAATAAAAAAAATAGACAACATAATTTTTCACCTTACTGTGGCCTTTCGTGTAACAATCTGGAGTTTTTTTTGTGTTCATGGCTTCCTATCTGGGGTGTTAAAGAGATATTTATATCTGTGATGTTATGGTTAAAAATATGAACAAGCAAAAGACAGTAAGAAATACATCAAAATGCAAATCCAGATGCAAAGTTGAAATTAGGTTTTAGCAATTCCGTTTCAAAATCATCTTCGAAATCAAATGGGACAAAAAAGAAAACATATCTGTAACATTCACCAAAGCCTGTGATGCCTGTTTTAAATGATAGATTCTTGTACAAAAACATATAAAATAGCAGAAAAGACTAACTGACTTACTGATAAAAACACAAAATAAAGATAAGATATGCCTTCAAATATTCTGGAGGGGAGGATTTTAAAAAAAAGTAAAAGATATGCTTCTTTAAGAAAATGTGTATGTTTTTTATTCAATTTTCTAGTAGTTGCAAACAAAAACTTGGTGTTTTTTCTCTGTGCGTTGTGTGTTGTCTTAATATTTGAATGTATTTTACTGCAGTGCGAATTTGCCAAAGATATCATATCCCTTGATTTCTCTCCTTTACTTTTTAGTTTTATTTTGTTTCTGAATTGTGACCAATTTTGTTCAGAAAACTGGAAATAAATGGTGAATTTGATATTATGCTTGTTTTTTATATTACTATTGTTAATATTATTGCTATTTTATTTCCTGAGTTTGAGTTTACTGTGACATATTGAATTTGCGGTTTGCTTGAAGCATCTCTTCATACTCAGTCTGTGTACCTGTCCATCCGTCCACCTGAGTGACTGTTGTTAGTGAATTATTCCATTTATGTATCTGTAATGTGAAGCTAAGAAGTAATTATTTGTAAATATTTGCCATAATTTTATTGGTCCTTGAGAATAAAAATAATTTTTTGGAAGTTAATGGTTCTGTGTGTGCTTAACTGCATACTTACACATTGTTTTTCATTGTTGACAACATGCATTTGTACATATATACTTCTTGCTAGAATAAATGTCACATTTCACAACACACAGCCTCAGCCTGAATAGTCAGAGCCTACCAGAACTGAAGGTTGTTTGTGTCTCAGTGTGACCCCACAGTGATGCTCCTATCTTGGGAAGACAGATTTCATCTCAGGTTTTCTGTCTGGGAGTAAGGAGGGGGCACTGTTAAACCCTCGTTTCACCCCACCAATCTGAGTAAAATGGAGTGTCCCAATGCTGCTCTCTTGGCTGCTGGCCGAGTCCAGGAGGGGCAGAGGTGTGTGTGTGTGTGTGTGTCAGGAAGGAGGAGGTATGGAGAGGGGTGATAATAGGACACAAACCACGACATGGCGACAACACGCCACACACACCGAAAACAGCACATACCCAGCTTGAGACACAGGCTGGGCTGTCCGCAGCTTGGGTGTCTGCCCAGGACTCCAGAACAACATAGTGAGCTGTGTGTGCCTGCGTGTTCATCCATTCTCGTTTTGGTTTCCTGCCAGCTAAAGACAAATCAGTATGATTGTGGAAGAAGGCATCATATGGCAAAAGAACAAACACTTTCACTCACTTAATACAGAAATCAGAGTTGGATTAAACTGCAAGTGGGACCTGAGGCAAGAAGAAGCTGCAGAACCTTTAGAACAGTTTTGTGAAAATCAGTTATGGTGAGGAAGTGTAGTTCGAGTCGTAAGAGCATGAGCCCTTATGATGTTATTCATTTTTATGTTGCAGGTTAACATCCAATAAAATGAAGGACAAAGAAGAAAAACTGTATACTTATACTTCTTTAAACAATACATTTAAATTGTTTTAATTTTGTGAAGTGGAATCCCCACTGAAATATTTTGTTTGATAGATGACTTGGCTGCCAGGTATCATAAAATAAATTGCTATTTTTCCTTCAGAGTAGCAGTGAAACTGAGTATATGGGAAGTTTATTTTTTGTTTGTCTGACACATGCAGAGCAGATGCATGATCTGTCAGATTAATGTCTACTTGAAAAATAAAGGTTTGACAGTGCTTAGTTAGTTAGAAAGCAGTGTGACACCATCTGCCCTCTTTACTCTCCTCCTATTGCTCCAGATTACATAACATGACTAGATACTGACATGTTCTACCTCTCCTCCTCCTTCCCTCCTCTTCCTCCTCCTCTGGCTTCCTATACAAAAGCATAAGACAGACAACAGTGGTACTTATGGAGGCCAAGAAGTCATGCAAATTAACGTCAGTCAGCATCAGTAGTTTTTGGCCCTCCAGAGCCCCAGTAAGGAGGAGGTGTGGGGCCAAGTGAGTCTAATTGGGTCTCAGTTGATTAGTGCACAGGGGCTCTTACTGGAGAGACAGAGTGGGGGGGATGAGAAAAAGAGATGCTGAAGAGATATTAGGAATGAGAGAGCAGGGCCTCTGAATCAGACAGAAGGAAAAGGAAGAGAGCAACTGACAAAACATACAGAAGCAAAGGATTGAGTAGAGTACTAATACATGCGTTGCATATTCATGACTGCTGCAGCGTTTTACTCTCTCTGCCATCTTTGCTGTTTTTTCCACTATTTACTGTTTCTCTCCTGGAATCATATCTTGCATGTTTCAGATGAAGAAACGTGCAACAGGTATGCACATCTAGTTTTTATTTAAAGTATTCCTCTGGTTTATTATAGCTTATTTTTTGTATAGATTTGGTCATTTCAGTCTGCTAACAATAACATCGCTGAGATCTGGCAATGAGGTGAAATTCACTTAAAAGAAATCAGATCTAGCAAAAGACACAAGCGGTCAGATGATTGTACAACTCCAATAACAATAGGTTAAACAAAACCTAACTTTCTACAAGACTTTCTACAATGACTTCAACTGTAGCAAATAAACACTTAAGAAAAGGGAACATCACACTGGCAAACATTAATTGGAGGTCTATGACACCGACTCCGCTCCCCTGGATCAAAGTCTGACAAACTACATATCTATCCACCACCTCGAGCTCTACACACTCTGCATCTCACATCAAAGACCAAACTTCCTGCACTCGCACTGTGGAGTTGCTGACACTGGAAGTATATGGTGAGGTCAAGAATTCAGGAGTTTGGAAGCACGTGTTAATCAAACCCTGTTTTAATCAAACCCTCAGGTTAGCCAGAGTTATTTGGAAGAGAATACAATAATGAATACATGCTGCCAGGTGTAATTATCTCTCCTTAAAGCAACACTATAGGGTATGTAAGAAAAAGTGCTTTAGATCATGTAGATAAAATGTTGGCAGGACTCCTAAAAACTTTTTTTATATTATTTTCAGGTGAGATGTTATATTATTAGTATTTCAAAAACTGACCTTTAGCAGATTAACAATGATTAATCTGCTTTTTAGCTGCTAAATTACAAAATAATTTATCACCTTAAAATGTTTCACTAAAAGAAGAAAGAAAACAGTATTTGACCACCACCAACTCACATTTTCAACTTGAGACAAGGGACTGCACACTGACATTGTCATTTAAGAGGTCTCAAGCCATAATAAAGGGTTGCAAACCACTGCTTGAGCAAATCCTTTTGCTTGAGAGTAGCAAACCAGCCCTCTGCTGGACTGACTGACTGGCTCATCAAATGAAGAGAAACACTCTGACACAATTACAGTGCAAAAAATGTGTTTTGACCTTATCACAGAAGACATTTGGACCTCATGGAATGAGCCTTTACATGCTTCTCATTGCCCTTTACAGCAGCGTTCACACTCCCACAAACACTGGAGTCACACAGATGTATTACAAGATGAGTGAGATTTGAGTGCTTGTGTGCTATGTTTCACTCATTAAGACCAGACACCAGAAATGACGGGACATGTAGTTCCATGTAAAGCTTTTTTCTCCTCAGCCCGTCACTCACAGTAACTCTCTCACACAGATACTACATATAACAAATGTCAGATGTGAGCACAGTGTGCGTATGTGTGCGTCTGTGTGTGGATGTTGGACCATTGACAGGCATGGAAGCAGCTTGTTGAACTAATAGCCTAACTAATGTGTCTACATTCCCTCCCTCCTCACACCCCTCACCCAGTCTTCCTTCTACAAACTGACATCTATGAGCTGAGCAGAGAGACGAGGGACGGGGAAAAGGGAGGAAAGGAGGGAAAAAGAGGAGAGGAGTGGTTTGACAAGCGGCGGACCCTCTCGCCCTACTGTCTGACTCCGTCTATCTCCCCCTCGCTCCCTTAGGGTTTGTCTCTGAGGAAAGTGCTATGATGAATAGGCCTGTCTAAACTAACCTAGCGAAGACCAATTAGAGAGAAAGAGAGAAGGAGGATAGAAACAGAAAAAACAATGAAAGAAACTGAAGCAAAGGGAGAGTACAATACAGAGAGGGAAGAGCAGAAATAAAGAGGGAGGGCAGATAGGTTAAAAAGGGGGTAGGAGGACCGGGGTAAAACGGAAAGTTTAAGACAATGCATGTTGGGAGTCCTGTTGTCTACGTGTGTGTGTGAATGAGCTGTCAGTGGTGAGGGAGCAACTGTCTTCAACTTCTTCAGTCTCAACCTCATCTGCTGCTGCAGAAGAAGCTTTGACAGCAGAGGCTCACAAAAAGGACTGACCCTCGCAAAAACACTTCCTCCTCCTGCAGAGAAACCTTTCACTTCTGCGCTCTCTGTTCCACACGTTCCTTCTCCCTCCTTCTTCCTGCTGATTATTCTGTTAGCCCCTAATACTTCAGCAGCCAAGCTTCTCTTCTCCTCCCCAAGCTGAGCAAACACAAAAAGATAGTAACAGTAACATATTTATATCAATATATTTAAATGTTTGTTGATGTTTGCTGGACGTCCATGATTGATTGTTGCTACTGGTTTTCCAGTGGTGTTACTGGACTACATTTCCTAGAGGTCACCTAAACCAATGAGGGCAGTATTACACAGTGTTTTTCTTCATTTTCTTTGATTTTTCGTTTTTTATACTATTTTTTGCCATTAATAATAATAGCAATAATAATGATGACATACTTATTGATCACTGTGGGGAAATTGTTGTTGGACAGCTGCAAGACAGTAGATGACAGTGCTACTACAGGGTTTTGGTGACTTGTCCAAAGACATCTCAACATACAGAAGAAGTCGAACCACTGACCTTGGGGTTTGTGAACAACTGTTCTACCAGCTGAGCTACTGCCACCCCAAATTACTGTATGTACACAACTTTTTCCTAAAATCCTAAAATATTTTAATTATATATATACACACTACTCACAAAAAGTTAGGGATATTTGGCTTTCGGGTGAAATTTATGGGAAACGTAAAAAGTTCACACTACAGT
>JAUMHL010000001.1:13249773-13275917 GCA_032362345.1 Sandelia bainsii
AGGTTATAGTGCATTTTAGGTTAATCCTGAAATTTCACCCGAAAGCCGAATATCCCTAACTTTTTGTGAGTAGTGTACATATATATATATATATATATATATATATATATATATATATATATGAAGTAAAGTAACACTATCCTGCTAGCTAATAAAGTAGCACACTGACAGGTGAAAGAGCATAATATCCAAATGTCAATTCATATTATCTTGTTTGCAGAGCAAATAAATCTGACTTTGTAAATTACTACTTTTTTAGAAAACCAATAACTTGACTTCAGCTTTGTTCAATATTAAGTTAATATATTAAGTCATAAATACTGAAAGCACCAACATATGAAACTTACCACTAAATAATATTTAAATGCCTGAAAACCAAACCTAGATACCTGACATCATCATAAACCCACTGTTCAAATAATAAAATACAAATTTAATGCACAATATGCTACTGTTAAATACATACATACCAACTATGCAATCATGCAGCTGTTTTTAAGGTGTCTGATAATAGAAATGGTTACAAGTCCTAAACATGAAACCCCTTTCAATGTCTATTATTCATACCATATGATATGAACCGTGCAATACACAGCATAATGTTGACTCCAAATGTAACTCCAGTCTGGCCTGTGATCAAGTCTACACTACACAACTAACGCATCCTCGCTGGTGTCTGCCAAGCTAATTTTCCTCCTTCAAACAAGCATGTGATAAATGGTCTCCTCACTCTCCACTTTGAAAATAGGAAAACTCTCTGTCCTCCTCCTCTCCTTCCTCCAGACAATCTCTGACGTCCTTTTCCCATCTCGGAGACAATTACAAACATCCCGCATCCCATTTATCACCAACAATTAAACCGCATGGACGCAGGCTACTTCATAAGCAGAGAGGAGAGGGCGAGTAAAGTGAGAGGAGACAAATGCGATGGGAATGAAGTAGAGTCAACAGTGAGAAAGACAGAGGAAGGCTGACAGCACAATTAAGGTTTTTAATTCTCTGCTTGAGTGGGCTGGTCCAGTCTTTATGCTAATTAGGATACCACGGCCATGTAATAAATCTCTATGATCCAGCCTCATTTCCCTTCTGAGTCTCTGTCTCTGTCTCTTTCTCACACGCACACACACACACACACACACACACACACACACAGTTCACCCATTACTCTTTATGGCTACACCCTTTGGCTGGAGTGTTAATAGTTTTCATAAAATTGTTTTACCCTGCAATTTTTAATGGTTCCCTGAGATCTGAGAGCCACAGCATGGCAGTACATACTGTTTACTAGTTGGGCAAGCATTTGCTGCCTTGCTGCCAACCTCTGTAGTTTCTCTCCCTGTTAACTCCCTTTATTAGTATTTTTCAGGAATATGGTTTGCTGCTGGACTGCATTGTATAAACGCAGAAATTTAAAGACAGCGATGCAAAGAATGCAGAAAATGTTTTCTTATTCCTTTCTCTTTTTCTCTTATCCATTTATCTCCACTTGACAGACATGTCTAATGATAACATTTGCAAATGTGAAGAAAACAGCAAAACAATCCGCAGATAATTGGGGTCACATTTGAAAATAAGGAGAAAGAAAATGAGAAAGAGATAGATAAGTGGACAACTGCTAGCTGTTTGTTAAAGTAGCAACTAGCAGATATATTTTCAGCCTCATTTAGGTCACGAGGACACACACTAATCAGTGCTTTTCTCTGTTGCTTCTCAATGAAGAGTCCCAAAACCAATTTAAACACAGAATCTATGTACAAAAAAAATCTACTGCAGCTGTACATTCATTAAATAAATGAAGGTAAAAGCAGGTCCAAAGAAAATGAGAATTTTTACTCCAAGAAATACAACAAACAACAACATCATCATCATCATTTTGGAGCAGAAGTCAGCCTTGCTGCACAGTTACTGCCAAACATCACCAGTCTTCTATTGGTGTGACGACTCTCCAGTTTCTTCTGCCGATACATAATTTTCTTATTGGCACCATCACTGTCAGCCATTTTGTGACGCGTGAAGATCAAAATGGCCACCACTCCAACCCCCAGGCCCAGATGAAGCAGGTACAGGGAGACATGGAGACAAGAGAACAGCAGGGAGATGCACACAGTGGCAACGCACCAAGGCCAGGCCAGGATGAGCAGGAGGGAGTGATAGAGGGAGCTGAGGACAAGAGCCGGGGCGGACAGGATGAGCCTCAGCACCGTGGAGGACAGCCATGAGTACAGAGAGAGAGGAGACAAGAGGACAGACACTGCTGCCTTGCTCGTGGATATTGCCTAAAAAAAGTGAGTGCAAAATTATGTGATATAGATGTGATGTCCATTACAACTTTTCACTGTAACTATTAAACCTGAAATAACTGAGCAGAAACAACCTGTGATTACAAAAACATTTGGAGTGCACTCGTAGCCTGATGGTTTGTGTGCAAGCCACGTAACCACAACGTCTCTGGTTTGAGTCTGGCTGGGGACCGTTGTTGCATGTCATGTCCTCTCTCTCCCCCTCTGTATCATGTCTGCCTTTCTACTGTCAAGCTATCAATAACTGCTAAAATGACAATTGTTTCTGGTCATCCATCAAAATTACATCCAGCTTCCATTCCCTTTTAACTCAGTTTTTGGTCTCAACCAATTCCTGAGTGCTGCAGCAAGCAACACTGCTACTAAGTTGCTGTGGGCAAAAACAAAGCTTTTAGCGATTAAAGTAAAACTAAATATTAAACTATGCACCAGAAATCCAAAGCAATGAGCTGAAATAATTAGTTTGTCAGTGTGAGTGACACCTTGCACAAACAAGTAAAAAATAACACTTTAATTTAAATGAGCAGTAGCTGCTTTAAAATAGTAACAGTTAATAGTAATAGTTAGCCATGAAGGGGTGAAAGTGTTCAGTGTTTCCTAAGAACATTAGAAAAATGTGTACAATTATGTAATAATATTACATATTGACCTTTCAGATGTGCACCTTTCTGTGCTCTCAACCCACAGGTTAGGATTCACTGCACTGTACATATGTGGGCCTAATTAGTTCCATCTATTGTCACAAACTTACCACACAAGGATATCCATGCAAGATGTCACTAGACATCTGTGCCGTGTGCAGCCCTGGAAATGAGCAACGCACAGACATGGAGACAGAAGAACAAGAAGAAATGGATGTGTCATTGCAGCTGCCTCACAACAAACAGCAAGAAAACTGTTGGACCGTATCAGTGTAACAATACTTCTTAAGAAACATAAACTCACATAAGAAAAGGAGAATCAGAGCGACTGCAAGCAGGAGCCTCATTTCTCCCACAAGCTTTCACACTCCCAACCTGAAAACAACAAACAAGGCAAACACAAATCTGCCCTAATCTGTTCCAGCATTTACATATGATTCCTGATTATTTTACTAACTTGATGACAGCAGTAATCAAAGTATTATATCTCAACTCACCCAACACTGCTACTAAAATGGATGCACTCTGTGACCTAGAAAGTCTTACCTTAACTTTTACACTGCTTTATATTCTGCCAAGTCCTTCAGCTTTAATTCATTAATCCTGTGTAGGATTGCGAGACACAGTGCTCTAGTATTCAAACAGGCATGGCCTGAACTACTCAGTTTGAAATTAGGGATTGCAGTGCCCCCTTTTTGAATGGAGGAACAATGACAGCAATAATTTCAGATGCCAGATGTCAGGATGTTAAGTGTAAACTATAAATGACATAGCCATTCAGTTATTTTGCATACTTTGAGAGGTCAAAGTGACCAACTTCCTATTATAGCATTAAAGCTTTTGGTAATAATACACCAGAAAGCATTTAATATGATTGTGAATGCTGAATGTTGAATAATGGAAGAGAAATGACCATAAAAGAGGGTAAAGTCTGTCTCCTATATGAGGCTGGTATGACAGCTGGCTTTTACTCCAGCTCTGATCCTTCAACCTAAACCCAGCAGGAGTCATTACCACCACTGGAATAATACAGATGATATGGGCTAAGAAGGATTTTTTTTTGCTCCTCCAACTCCAACCTTCACACCTGTCTTAAATTATCATCCCACCCCCACCCTCTCTCAGACTCTATTAAGGTTAAACTGCCCTTATCAGCCCCTCAACCCACCATTACACTTCTCCTCCCTGCTGAGACACCAAGGAGACCCTGCCACAAAAAAATGCCCATCAGCTGCAGCACTGTCATGACTAAATGGCATGTTGTCTTGATATAACAGGGAGAGGAGGCCTTTGTTCACAGTAAATGATTTTCAACCACTTTGAGCAATTAAGAAAATTTACTATACTTTTTTGTATAACATCTAACTTCCTATAGTTCAGTAACCAGTGTACTTTGCAAAAATATGCGATAAACTATGCAATACTCCAGGTATGTCCATTAATATTGTTTTATAATGCTGAAAAGACAAGTTGTTTGAGTCTATTTAATGTGTAAGTGCTGAATGGTGCTTGGTGTCTAAAATGAGAAACATTACATTTGACACTTTGACAACACTTGTTTTGTGGTAAATGCTTAGAAACACTGTCACTTAGCTACACTAGCCCAGTCAATCTCTGTACCAGATGAGTGAAGACAGTGAGATGAACAGAAGGATGATGACAGAGTGTAAAACACACCACTGCTCCATCAAGCTGTTGAATGAATAAAAAAATAAAAAAGGAATTTGATGTCAAGGAATTATCTGCATCCACCTCACTCATCTGTCTCCATAAGGAATACCAAGTTACGCTTAGCAGAAATCATTTATTTTGTTCCTTTTACATTGTCAATAAAAAAGTTTTTACAGACTCTATATGACAGAGTGTGAAAACCAGAAAAGCACCATTAAGAAATAAAAGTAGACACTTCATACAACAATGTAAAACATCATCAGGGAAGAGTTGTAAACACATTAACATAAAAAACAATGACATAATTCTCTGCTTCTTTATGTTATTCAATTACATTTTGCACCTACAGAAAATAACATCAATATATAAATATGTTAATAAGCAGACAGACAGCAGTATGCTGTAACTATTGTACATTAATCTCAAGAGGTTTGGCAGAGATCCTATTTAGCTTAATGCTTATGAAAACAGAAATAAAACAACAGTTTTCGACATAAGACAAGATACAGAGTACTGACAGGCAGTACTCTTAAATGTAAGGGGGTGCAAGCTGGCCTAAGGACAATTATAAATATTCATAAAGCATGTATCCGCCACTAATCATCAATCATACTTTACTCTTGAATGGAGAGGGATGTGTTGTATCGCTGACACATAAAGTGCATTATTTAGACACTCAAGGTGGAGAGCAGGTCTTCCACCAGGTGCTTATAGACCCAGGCATCTCCTTTCAGCCTCTGGCGGCGGACCCCGACGACCTCTGGCCTCTGAAGCATACACACCTCCAGCTCAAACGCCATGGTCACCTTGCCAAAATCACCCCAGGTCCGACACTTCAGGGTATATCTAAAGGGAGGGTGAAGAAAATGATACAGAAACATTAACATTTAATCAAATACTGAATTATCTAGCCACTGATAAAATGTTTGTGCTCTTACCCTTTTTGAGTAAAGTCAATGTTTTTCTCCGGCAGGATGGAGAGAATCTCGTTAAGCACCTGGTCTGGGTTTGTCTGACTAGTCAAAGTCACATTGTATTGTGCCTAGAGGAAGACACACATCGATCACAAATGCTGCCTAAATACTGTCTTATTTCTCTAGTGCTCAAACGATTAATCAATCAACAGAGAAAAGCTAAAAATCAATTCTCTGGATCCAACTTGTCAAATTCGAGGATTTTCTGTTTTTCCTCCGTTTAAGTCATGTAAATTAAACACATGATTTGGGGAGTGTTGGTCAGATGAAATTAGCATTTCTAACACAGCAACTTGTGTTTGATACAGAACAGATGATGAAATTGAACTTCTACGTGCTCTTACCTTAATCTTGCGCGGGCCGTCACGCAGGGCTCGTCTTTTACTGGGGGTGAGCATAGTGATCACCTTGTCCAGGCCCCTCTCCAAGGAGCCAAACATTTTTCCGCTTCTCTTTTTCTTCCCACTGTCTTCTGTAACAGCCATGTCCAAAGATCGAGACCTGGAAAGCAAACGAAAACTCACATTCAAACACTGCAGCGAGTCGTTTAATCAAACCAAAGCAGACAAAGAAACTGTAAAGTCCCAGGCTTCTGCTGTGCACCATTTCCGTCCAATACTCTAATCATTTAAGTGATTATCTGATTCAAACTGAATTAAAATGAGTGGGATATTGATGGGCAAGCATTAGACTTCTAGTGTCAGGTTTTTACTGTGAATTGGACTCTTCAGCCAATGGGTCACCCTTCTACCTCAGTCATCCTTAAAAGTCTCCATTTATCCTGCCAGTGTCAGGATTTACCACAGCTGCTCCAGAGCCTCCATCCCTCCTGCTGATCACTCACCTCCTCTCAGGACTGAAGGGCAGAATATCAAGATTTGCAGGCTCCTTGTTCTCTCCTGCTCTCTTTTTATTGGGCTCTTTAGAGGCACTGTCTCCACCTACGAAAAAAAAAATTAAAGTTTCTAAAGATAACAAAATGCGTTGTCTTGCAAAGACTGGTTAAATAATCAATTAGCTGATTGACAAACAATTTTTAATGATTACTCTAATAATAATTTTTGTCAACAATAACAAGACATTTTATCCAATAACACTTGAAATACTGAAGTGATCAGCATTTTTCACAGTGTTTAAAGTTTTATAGACCAAACAATTAAAGCTATGACATGGACGTTTAGCCAGCTAGCATGACACTCAAAATCACAGCTCTGCTACAGTCCAACACACTCTGCCCAGTGCTTCAGGTTTGTTATGACATTACAATAAAACGGAAATGCTGCAAAACTTACTAATCAGGCAGAAATAGCTGAAATTATGTAATTTTAATTATGTGACTATTATCTGTCTGATAAAGACATTTCAAAAATGTTACATACTGTATTTAAATCTTTAAAATGAAAATAAGTTTATACCTGTAACTAAGCATCCATACAATACACGTGTATAAAGTGAAACAAGATATGTACAGACTATATATATATATATATAAACAATATTTCTATTTGATAGAATTACGCAACCACTGAAAAGCAAAAAATAAAATAAAAACATATTTTGGGGTTGAATATTAAACTCAGCAGCTGATGGCTTCAATAAAGACAAAACAGAGAAAATACAGAATTAATTGATTTTTTCCAACCTCAAACAAATTTAAGATGATATAAAAAGGGAAGACGAGAATCGGATGAGAATAAATGTAAAATGTATCGGCAAGCACTGGTTTCAACATTGAAGTTGTGAACACAAAGACTTTGGCGTACACAAAGACAAGTATTCTGACACACTCTTTCACACAGACACACACACACACACACACAAGAGCTAGGCTATAGTGGCAAGAGAACACATGTCACTACAGCCCATGTGGGAAAGCAAGCAGAGGAAAGAGACAGCTACACCTGTCATAGCACACGCCTAGGGACAGACACACAGACCACAGTGTGTGTGTGGACAACTAAGGCAGAGGCAGCATGTCTGCACTGTAGCAGCAGTATAGAGAGCACAGCTGAGCCAGATTCCAAACGTTTAACACCAACTAGGTCAGCTGTGGCACATTAGCCTTCTTTTGGCGGAGTTTACAGTGGAAAACTAATGAGGCCGGACATCTCAGCAGAGATTTCACTTTAACAAACAATTAAGACTTTAATGATTCTCTATTCATATTAGTGTCCTTCATTTACAGATAAGTGAATACAATTAGCTTTCCTGATAATAACCTCACCTTTGAGTTGACAGTGATAAGTGTGTGTGTGTCCATTTTCAGTGGCATAATGACAGCTAAATCATAGAAATATGAGTGGCTTTGGGATAAAAACAGGCCCAGTAAATGAGTTTATTACAAGAAGACAATTTATTTGCAAATGTGTGGCATGCGGATGTGGCACTTGTGATTATGAGAGCTGCATGAGTCTGACAGAGAGGGACAGATAAATGAAACAGAGCATTGTAGAGAGGGGCAGTTGGCTAATGCAAATAATCTGACAGAGATTGCACCTCAAGTACTTGTTTGGAAGAAAAAACAATTACAGTATACAAATAAACCATATGATAAACTGAATATGTGATTTGTTGAGTACCAAGGAGATTATTTCTTACCTTTATGTGTGATTGCATTGGTTTTGCTGCCACTGACATTATCATTATGATTGGGTGTGGTCAAAACATTCTTGTTGGGGCGTGTATTCTTCTTATTGGAGGCTGGAGTTCTAGGAGGAGGCAACACAAAAATGTCAACGTCTTTCTCTTGACCAGCAATATTCTCCTTGTTCTCATTGGTCTGTTCTTGGTTTCTATCCCTCCTCTCCTGGCGATGGTGTGTAGCTGTTCGCCCCCTCTCTGGGGTTGGGCTGTAAGCACATCTTTTTTCCATGGATGGAGATGCAACTCTCTTTAAAAAAGAAGATAGAAATGCAGGTAAGTGCTAAAATCTAACATAGAAGGTTTTCATCCAAACTTCTTTTTTCTGTCCTGTGAGGATATACAACACAGCAAAAACACCAAAAAAGCCACAACATTAAAACCAGTGAATACCATTAATTATCTTGTTACAATGGCACCTGTCAAAGGTGACAGACTCATTGATCAATGGAATTTCTCTCGTGAACTTCCGACTTTGCACAACGTACACAGTCTCATATTGCCCCATCGATTACGTACTGACTGCGTAGTTAACTGTAAGTCATCAATTTGTGAAGTGATGAATAGTTTAGATACTACTTATATTCTTCTCTGTCTTACAAGCAAGGCTATAGCTTAGATAAAGCAGATTTTTCAACATTAATACGTGAAATTCCCTCTTTGGTGACAGTGTCTGTTCTGGGTTACTGTAGAAATGATGGTGCAACATGGCGACCTTCGTGAAAGGGGGACTTCAATCATTGTTAGTTTCAAGTCATTACATACTAATGAAAACTTAATTATGAATACCATCTTCAACTTCCGCAAATAGATCCCTCTAAATCTTATACACTGCACCTTTAAGGGGCCAGGGCTGTTTTGATAGAATGAGGGGGACCTAAGTAATATTAGGTGAGTGGTTTTAATGCTGTGGCTGACAGGTGTATACTCAACTTAATTTTCACTAACCGTGTCTTTGATGTTTGCGTTTCCACCTGGCTGACCTCTGACCCCCTGGGGTGTATGTTGTGTGACTGAAGCCCATGGGCAATCATCAATGTATTCTGAGCACAAGTCGAACGATCCCACAATCACAGCATCTTCATCCTCAGTGCAGCGAAGGGCTTCCCTAGTCTGAAAGCAAGAGAGAAAATAAGTATGGGAACATCAAGAAAACACTATGCACTACTCATAGCCCTAAATAGCAAAGCATTCTGAAAGCTGTAGTCCTGAATCTAACCTGTAGTCCCTGATGCAGGGGAGAGCACGAGTCTTCACAGACAGTTGGTTCAGGGCGCAGGCGGACAGGCTTTCCTCTCTGCTTCTTTGACAGCAGGAGCAGGTAAGTGGCTGTGATATGGTCATAACGCCACTGCAGAAGATAAGATGCATTAAACTGCATGATTAACAGAAACTCTCTAACTTTTTACGTAGCATTGAATAACTGGGGGAAACAATTTATAAATACAGATGCTGTGACTTTTCCACCAAAAACACAATGTCGGTAACAGAAACATAAATATTGGCTACAACAATGCTACCACACAAATAATTATATACACAGCCACATACCTCCTTGACCAGTGCTGTGGAGCTCTGCCTTGATCGTTTCATGTTTACAGCCATCTCTGTGATACAATCCTCATCTATATGGCCAAGCTACAACAAGACACAGACTTTTCACACAAAACCAAGACAGACACTTCTCTTTGTGAGTGCTGTGTTTTAGTATGACAACTAACACAATTCTCAAAACAATGTTCATATTAAGCACTACAGAACGATTCAGGAAAATAACTTGTGTGGTTAATGGAGCAGGATCATGCTGCCTATAAACGGCTAAAAACTATTGAAGTGTAGTTAGTATATTATGTAGTCATGTTTGTGTTTGTGTGTGTGTCTGAAAGAGAGAGAGAGACAGTGTACCGGCTGCTTGCTGTACCACTCCACAGGACTATTGTAGTCTTTCATCACCCAGGGATGGTCGAGAAGCTGCCTAACAGTAAGACGCCGCTTGGGGTCCACCTATAGGACACACAAAGCAACTACAACTCAACATGCAGACTGGAGACTAGAGAGTTGACTGTCTAATATTGTACAGTTTGCACAAAGAAATTAATCAATCATATAAAGATAAAATTTTATTAATGAATGTATACCTGCATCATCTGGTTGAGGAGGAGAATACTACCTGGAGAAAGCCATCGTGGGTTGTCGTATTTTCCTCTCTGAAAATGTAAAAAAAACATACAAAAACACATTATGCATTTTTTGGTATAGGTGGTAATATTCCAACAGTTAATATGTTTGTAAAAGTCCACAAGTGCAGGGAATGACTAAGAAGTATTTAGAAGCAACTCAGAAACACATAGTTTTTATAGATCTTTTTAATATATTTTGCAATCAACATGTTAGGGATGAGAAATATTAAAGAAGGGAACAAGTTATGTTCTGCTACTATCGTCATTGACCAGGAATCAAATACCTTAAATATTAATTCACACCAATAACACAATAGGAGACTGCTATAAAAAAAACAGTGCTCTTACTGTAATCTTTCTGTATAGGACCATGCAGTTTTCATCATCAAAGGGTAGATATCCACAGAGCAGAGCAAACAGCAGCACTCCCATACTCCACACATCAGCCTGGAGGTTACACATCACACAGCAACATTTCAGCTTCAAGTGTTAAAGCCAGGATTTCACAGCTCAGTTGCACTGAGTCATGCACCAGCAAATATGATCAGTGCACCAAAGAAAAACAGAATTGTGGAACAGGCAGGTAATCATCAATCTTAGTGGAAAGAGAGTTTTGTGGGTTGAAACGAGGTCAGATCTCAAATTGCAACCCCAATGGTTCTAAAACTTGTAAAAAGGATACAGCGTGCATCTCTTACCTCTGAACCAATATATGCTTTTCCCTGAATGAGCTCAGGAGCAGCATATGCAGGGCTCCCACAACACGTCATTAGTTCATAAGCCAGACCTCCCTAGGGAGAGAAAAACAACCACATGATAACCAGAGCACACAACATGCATGTGCATACTGTGTTGATATTCAGTAATCACTATGTATGTTCACACTTCGTTTTAGGTAGAAGCTCCTTTCAGTAATAACGTGTAAATGACAGACACGTTTTGACAAAACACTGCGTTTACCAGTGTAAAATCTGTCTGGGGTACTGAACGTATTTTTGCCATTGTAATTCCTTACTGTTCTTTCACATGACTGGCACAATTACCTTACAGGCTGCATATTTTAATAAAATAATGAGACGAGGAAAGAGGTGATGTACCTTAGGTTTGGCACACAAGCCAAAATCTATGAGCTTCAAGTTGTGGTCCTCATCAATCAGCAAGTTTTCCTAAAGTTCAGAGACACAAGCATTGCTGCAGACATTAGATTCCTATAAAACCACAAACAAGTAAACACATTTTTTTCAGTTGTAATTTTACCGGTTTTAGATCTCTATGTGCATATCCTTGACTGTGGACATAGGCCATCGCAGACACAATCTGTCTGAAAAAAACCCTGGTCTCTTCCTCTGACAGACGGTCCTTTGCTATGATGTAATCAAACAACTCCCCACCTGGACAGTACTAAGAGAAGAAGGAAAGAAGAGGGGGCACAAAGAAGCCAATTTAATGAATGGTGATTAATGGCATTATCTCATCACATCCTCTGTCTGTATGTGCACTTACCTCCAGTACCATGAAGATCTGGGTGGAGGTCTCTATGACCTGGTAGAGACGACAGACATGCTGATGACTCAGGTTCTTCATGGCCTCAATCTCCACCTTCACACGAGGCAGGTCATCCTGAGGAGAGTCATAAACTGTTTTTGTTTTCTTTATGTATACATGTAACTAATATTGTTTACACATTAATTTACAAAACAAATGAACATGTTTCATTATGCTTCTGCCTAGTTTGTTCAGATTTTTTACCATAAATTTTCAATTGCTCCATTATTGCTGTATACAGACCTAACATTCCAAATGAAATAAATTATTTTAAAAAGATAATATTATAGAATAGAAGAATAGAATAGAATAGACTTTATTGTCATGTCAGAGTACATGTGCTCCACCCAGCAGCGGTGCATTTACAAAAAGAGGAAATAAACAATGTATAAATAAATAAAAATAAAAAGAACAAGTAAGAAAAATGCAATGGCAATATATACACAATGTGCAGTAAATTTACAGATGGTTGGTAATTTACATATCAGATGAATATTTACACATGGATTTAGTCCTTTGTTGTTTATGTGTGTGTATGTTAAGGGTTGTTGGAAGTCCTAATGGCCCAGGGGAAAAAAGTGTTGGTGAGTCTGGTTGTGTGAGACCTGATTGACCTATAGTGCCTTTCAGAGGGCAGCAGGTCAAACAGGTGGTGGGCAGGATGTGAGGTATCTCCTGTGATGGCCTTATTTCTCCTGAGGCAGTGGGATCTGGATATGTCATCCAGGGAGGGCAGAGGGCAGCCGATAATTTTTAGGGCGATGTTTATGACCCTCTGCACAGCCTTCCTGTCCTCAGCTGTGGAGCCTATATACCACACACCCAGACAGTATGTGAGTACACTCTCCACAGAGGAGTGGTAGAAGGACAGCAGCAGCTTCTTGTCCAGATTGTTTTTTCTTTGAACCCGCAGGAAATGCAGCCGCTGCTGAGCCTTCTTCACTATGGTGTTGGTGTTATAAGTCCAGGAGAGGTCAGCAGAAATGTGGGTGCCCAGAAACCTGAAAGTGGTGACCGTTTCCACACATTCTCCATTGATGAGCAGAGGAGAGTGGTCTTTCCTGTGCTTCCTTAAGTCCATAATCAGTTCTTTTGTTTTAAGGACATTCAGTGTCAGGTTGTTCTCTACGCATAAGAGAGACAGTTTCTCTGCCTCAGCCCTGTATGCCATCTCATCCCCATCTGAGATGAGCCCAACCACTGTGGTATCATCCGCATATTTGATTATTTCGTTGGTTGGGTGAGTTGGAGTGCAGTCAAAGGTTTACAGGGCGTAGTAGAGGGCTCAGCACACAGCCCTGAGGGGAGCCAGTGCTGAGTGTGAGTGTGCTGTCAGGCTTGGCCCCCACCTTTCCTCCACACTCACACTCAGCACTGGCTCCCCTCATTAGAAATGCTGAAAAACTTAGCACTGATGTCAAGGAAGTCACAAATTATAGGTCACTCATTCAAAAAAAATGTATTAAGAACAACTTTCATTAGTTGTCAAAGAAACCAAGGGAAATCTATAAAACTTTTTTTCCTTATGTTTGTGTAATATTATTGTAAATTTTCTACTCTGGAGAGTAGTAACTGGTGACAGTATCAAGTCATGGTGTAAGCTTAAAACAAAGGTTTCACATATATATATTTTAGAGACTTTACTGACTAAACTGGTTGTCTATCATGACAATAATAGTTGCTGCTGCTTTGATGGGAATTCTCTCTATTCGTTTGTACGTAGCCTGTTCAGTGACATGTTTTTTTACTCACCCCTAGGTCTTTCTTATTCATGATTTTAATGGCAACCTTCTCGCCTGTCAGGATGTGTCGGCCCAGCTTGACTTTAGCAAAGCCTCCTGAAAAACACACATGGTTTGAGATTCATACCAGAGAGGATATTGCATCAACAAAGCAGTAAATTAATCGGTTTCATTAACATTACCTGAGCCGATGGTCTCATAAACCTCATAGTATTTGTGGAGCTCGTCGGCTCCACGGTGCTCCGTCCTTTCTACGGGCATCCTGCTTCAGGCTCACGATGATAAACCTCCTTATGGTGAGAGAAAATGGGTCAGAACAGTACTGTTTGCTAGCTTTAACGTTAGCTAGCAACTACTCAGTAGCTAATTTCCTGGCTAAGGCAGCTAACCTAGCTTAACTAAAAACTAACACAAAACTATTGCCAACAAAAGTCGTTAGTATCACTAAAAGTAATAAAGCAACGTTAATAAAAACTGCGTTAGTACGAGTTAACTGAATGTCTCTACCTCAGTCTGTGTGAAAACGGGAGAGGATGTAGGTAAAATCAGTGAACAATCATAGAGAAGCCCTCTAGCAGAGATGTTTTGTTACAGAAGTTTGAATTTCGTACGTTGACGTTGACGGCACTTCCTGTTTCCGTTTGGTGCCTTCATGCGCCTTGTGGTGAAAAACGGTACTGCAACACAAATGAGTCAAATAAAGAGAAACGGTATTGAAGCACAAAATAATAAGTGAATAAAAAACATACAAATTAAGAAATAAAACAGTACTGCAGCCATAAAAACACGTGTTATCCATTTACACTGTTGAATTGTTTAGTATTCTATTGAGAGGTGGTGTTACATTTTTAGTCTACCCTCGATATAATAATATTTGATCATTTATAAATCCCCTTTGTATAGTCTTGTTGACAAGCAGCCACAATTAAAGCACCAAAGGCTCAGGGTTCAGTGTCTTGTCCTGGGACACTTTGACATATTGCAAGGAATTGGAGGTAAACCGGGAGTTGAACCCCCAACCCTGATGTTTGAAGATGACTGAGCTACCAACTGAGTCACCAACTGTACACCGGGAGGACAAAAAAATTACAAACACCTCTCCAGTGGTGGATTCAGATCCTTTATTTAAAGATTCCCTCCGGTCATACAAGATATAAGTATATATAAATATTGTTCATTTTTATACCCAGATTTCTTCTATTTCACCATGACAGTCAGTCTCATTTCATGTGTGCTAAAACAATGTGTAAAACACTTGTTTAAGTTGTTTACTAGACTGGGATTAGTGTTCAAATTATTTGTGATGTCACAAATCATGTTCACACTGTATGTGTGCATCATCAAGTTCTAAGGAGAAATCTGAGAAACTTTTCTGTAGTGTGAAACTCTGCACATACACTGTTCTGACCAGAAAACACAGGACAACACAGTTATGTAAAAAATAAAGAAGATATTTTTGAGGGTAGGGAGGCTTTAAGTAGAAGTACAATAGAAAACTTCATTATAAGCAGAGGTTATGCACTGATAATGTTACTTAAGTGAAACTACATATTTTAAGGAAAAGGCACTAAAAGTAAGTATACTGTACTTTTAGTTACTACAGTTACTGTAAAGTAACTATAAAGTAGTTGTCAAATAAATGTTGTAAAAAGAAGTAATACATTATTACAGTTGAATTGTAGGTTTTAATCAAATCTGTGACAGATCTATAATCTTTAACTGTTGAGTAACTTTATAGTTGGCCTAGCATAAAGAGCATACCTAGTGATTGAGTACTGTGATTGAGTTAAGGTAACTAGATATTTTCCACCAGTGCAAGAGCAAAAGACAAAACTAAAAAAGGAGAACAGATACACATTTGAGAGTTTATGCATAAAGATACTTTTGGCACTGGTACATGTACAGGTTCTCACACTGTATGCCCTGACAGGTCACTTGTCTATCACAAGTCTGATACTATCAGGTGAGCAGGGGCGTACGTTTCCACAATTTGTCTGTGTGCTCTCACACGCCTGACAGATAAAATACAAAGACATTCATCTAAAGCTGCATGTCACCAGACATACATTTACTTAATAAATAAATATGTCCTTTGTGTACACGCTCTGTGCAACATTGTTTGATTAAAGTACTTCAAAATTCAATGACACAGTTCAGTGTGGTTCATGTGGCACATGACTGTCAATACCTTTCTGAAAGGTGGTGATTAACTGAAAGATTTACCTGCAAACATACTTTGATGTGCATTCATGGACAAGCATCTTGTGTGCTACAATTTGTGAAATGTCCTTCTTGACCCTAGAGGTATGTGGTTGCAGTAGTTATGGTGTCAGAAGGTGTGTGCGTTTTCACCTGTACAAGCATGTAATTAGGAAAATAGATGAGCACAAAGACCATTGAATGCATTTTACCAGACCCCCGCCTACTCATCAGCCACCTGTAATCCCTGTATACAACCACTCTCACCGATGGAGTTTGTTTTTTCTGTACTTCTTTTTTTTTCTGTACTTCTCTCTTGGTTACTTTGCTCCATATTGGAAAGGGATGCCTTATTGCACCTGTTCTTGCCAATTAGAGACAGATTGTGCAGTTAACAGGACACTTCCAATCATGCATTAGCCTGTAAAATTTCAGCAAGTGAAAATAATACATCCTGACATTAAGCCAACATGAACAGACAACTGTAAAGGAATTTCAGTGATTGATCAGTGGTCAGGAAGGAGCTGGTCATTAGGAGAGTAACCAACAGTTAGGGTATGTCCAGGTGTCAGCAGGCTGACAGAACCTCTCATTTGGTTTCTGGGGCAGCTGTCTGGATCAGCCACAGGGACATCAAACAACCCACAGCTGGAGGAAAAAAGAGGGTAAAGGAAGTGTGTAAAGCAAAGAAAATGTAAAGGAGAAGAAAGAAGAGAAAAAAAAAGAAAATGGGGAAAGTTAATTAGGGAAAGTAAGGCGGAAACATCTTTGATTTCAGTAGTGAGCTAAATTTCCATTGGCTGTCACACTGAAATATTTCAGATCATCAAACTAATTTTAATATTATACAAAGATAATCCAAGTAAATACAAAATGTAAATGATGATTTCATTTTTTGATTGAGACAAGAAATCACGTAAACAGAAGCTGTCTGACAAAGTGACGCACGCTAAAAGGTTGGTGAGTGCCATTATCCACAAATGGAGAAAGCTTGGAACAGTGGTGAACCTGGTTTCCTTAGTCCAAGAGCACAACAATGACCCATCGAGGAGGTCATAAAAGAACCCAGAACAACAAATCTATCAGTATGGGCTTTTTCATTCCCAAGTCTGACTGAGATCACAATTTTATTGCACAGTAAAACATATTTTCAATTGACTGTAACGTACAGTAAACCAGTGGGTGTTCCCCCACTGGGTCCTTTTATAAGATGCACCTCAACAGAACTTTCACGAATAAAAAAAACATAAATGACTTTAATGCTTTTGAATGAAAGTTTTGTTGCACTCACTGGTTTCAACAGACAGTGTGGTCATGGCAGGTCTGAGGGTTCGCCAGTTAAGTTTCATATGAGCAAGCTTCAACTCACAATGTGTGTATAGTCAGACATGAAACTATTGAGATGTCACAGTAGAAAACATTGTTTTGTTTGAACAGGATATATGTGTGTTGTGCCACAGTAATGTCTTGTGTTATACTGTAGATTAATGTCCTTCTGCGTCTTAAGTCAAAGTACACATATCCAAACACAGGCTTAGAAAGACACATAATGACAGAGTAAATGCTGAACTGGTGTAATCTCTCCCTGTGCTGCTAATAGCATCCTTATGAGGCTTCACAGAGCTTTGCAGGATCGTAGTCAGCTTGTGGATTTATTCACAATGCATCATGGACTTGGATGTGAAATAGTTCTTTGTCCACATTAAACAATTTGTCCTCCTATAGTTCACACACAAATATATGGATAATATATCTACACAAGCACACGCACACAATCACACAGCAATGGAATTTGTAAGAGAAGTTGTGAAATCCTCTGTCCTGGCAATTTCATACCCACGTTGAGAACAACTGCGGTATTGGCAGTCTAAAGAAAAAATTATTTTTTATAATAGATCTGAAATATTTTGGGTTCCACCACTTCAGACAAACACAAAACAGGTACGAAAAAAGCTCCATCCTGCTAAATCTCTCCACATTGTGACAATAGTTTGCAGTTGACAGTAAAAGTAGTTTCTAATATTTACAACTCTTGTCTCTCTTCTCTCCAACATAAAACAGTGGAAAGTTAAAGAACCAGGCAAGCTACAGTACATTGTCTGTTCACAGGGATAAAACAGTCCTCTGCCCAGAACTAAAGCATTCAGCCAGGGGAATATATTGCAACCGTATGTGTTTGAACTTCTCCAGCTCAACAATGTCCAGGCAGATATTACCACAACCTTTATAGATGAAGACTCAAGGCATGTGTCACTACTGGGTTTTGATTCCACTAGATTTACAGTAACATCTGAATCAATCAGATTGTTCCCTGACATGTTATGGTGGTGAAATTAGTCACTAAAATAGGTATCTTTTGAGTGTCAATAATTGATGATGGGAAGCTAAATCACTACAGAGAATAGTGGCATGCCACATTTGTTGTGTTTATTACACACAGAGAGAAAGTGATAAGCTGTCAATAGATTTTACATATTTTTTCTATTATCCTAAATCCTGCCCTTTCTTACTGTGGTATTTTTCATTTAGATTGTTTTTATCCTTGATTTTTTTCCATCGTTGCTGAAATAAAAAACGAATAACTGAGATCAGGTCAGGCCTTATGAAGTGAAAAACAAGAAGTGGGTGGAGTAGTCAGAGCAAGATCAAGAGCGTTGTGTGTCCCAAGACCCACAAGCTTACATGACGATTCGCAGGGAGAGCTATTGATTTTGGATAAGCTTTAGGATACACTACAGGAGTTTGTCTACACACACACACACACATCGTGAGCTGTCACAACATTCATACCGAGGTGAAAAATGGGTGTGACTTTTCTTGAAACAGCTTTTTAAAATGTGCCTACAAATTTTAAACACTTTCTCTCAACATTTCTCCTCACATACCTCCCAAACTTTGGCTTTTTCCCTCCCACCCCTCAAGCCAACTCCACCTCAAAAACACACACTCCCCATTAAACATGCGTGTGTATGTGTGTATGTGAGTGTCCTCGTTCAGTTTCTCCATGGCTGGATTGTGGCAGCAGCTCAGCTCTCTGAGGCAGGGTCCAGCTCTGGCTCTCCTCCACTTCCTCTGTCTTCTCTACCCACCCTTAGGTGCTCTTTCCTGGGATATCAAAACCAGTCCATCCCCTCTGGAGGTGAGACATCCACATGGTCATGTAAAAACGTATAGCTACATGCATGTTTCAGTTTTATAGACTTTGTAAGAGTTGTGGTAGCATCGTACAAATGTTGTTTTTATGCACACTACAACTAAAATCAAACCATAATCTTGAAATGTTTGTGTTTGATATTTTGTGTCTTTGTCACTCAGGCTTGCTAATCATTAACAGATCAAACTACATCAGTTTTTGAATATAACCTCTGAAAGGAGACCCATTAAGAGAGTCATAACTTGAAAAGAGGAAAAGATGTAAAATCTCAACTTTCTGTGAGGAGTAGAGAGCAAGACCAAAAAAGTTCCCCAACTCAAACCAACTGTTGAGCTGAGTGGGCTGTGGGATTTCCAGCAAGAGAGTGAGAGAGAGAGAGTTGGAGGGCAGGATGGATGAGTGAAAATGAGAGAAAAAGTGCAGCAATGTGATCCTGCGGAATTTATGATTGTACTGTTGAAACACATTTCTGTGATGGGGAAACTGGGAAACTGCAGTACACACACAACGGAGCGTGTCTGTACATTTACACGAGTGGGACAATGTACTCATGTTTGTACCTGTGGCTTTGTGTTCATAAAAGTGTGTGTGTGCGTGTGTGTGTGTGTGTGCATGTTTTTGTGTGTTTGTGTGTTGGCAGGGGTTTGAGGTAGTGAGGGGGAATTTCTCTCTGACTTTCCTCCATGTTGGCTACCATAAGATTGCAGAAATCCCTGCAGGAGCAAGAAACATCAAGATACAGGAGACAATAAAAAGCCGAAACTACTTGGGTACACACATATACACATATACACACAAACACATGCATGTACCATATCTAGCAACAGAAATAGTTTCATCATGATAAATGAATGAACATGGAATTTTGCTCCAGCTCTGCAGACCCAAACTGGTGTCTCCATCATCAACAGTAACTGGGTAATTGACAGGCCTGGGATCTTCACTGCTGTGGGAACACAGCTGACTTACAGACGACCCAATGAAATACGTGCTCGTGAAGGAGAGTCTATCACTGCCCCTGGGCCGCTGACTGAAGGCCTGCATGTTTATGTGAGATGCACACACACACATACAAACACACACACCTACAATCAACAATTGCATCGAACACACATTATTTTATAACATATAATACACACACACATTTCTTAATAAAAAAAATAAAAAAGGTTATGTCTTAATACTCTCTCTACAAGAGAAACAAGTGTATGTTGTGTAAAATATATACAAATATTCTAAAATCTATGCAACACAACAACCCGTTTATTACATGCTGTGATGTACCACTCATCTCTGTTTCTCTTTTCTGTAGTTGATCTACCAGCAGCCAGGTCCCAGTGTATACTATGAGTACAGTATGCCTTTACAAAACACATACACCACTTCTGAGCCAGATACACCATCTCATACTCTGCCCCTGGGTGAGTGCGCACACGACCACACAATCTTAAAACTGCATTAGAGTGACCCTAAATGACCTAAATAACTCTCTCATAGAAAATACTCTGTTTTTTTGGTGTAAGCTACAACAGATGCCTCTCTTTGTATCTTCACATACTGGAGGGTGTGAGTGTGTGTTTGGTTCAGCTATCACTTCAAGGTCATAATAATGCCAACGTTATTAATGCAATGTATCATTTTCAGAAAACTGTCCTTTTGAAAATTTGATTAGGATTTAGATAACATTTGATACAGGCAGGTGGCGAAACTATTCTGGCAAAGAATATCTTAGCGCACACAGAGACAATTACCGGGGCCACTTGGGCCAGATTTAATTTCATTACCTAATATTTAACAGTCATTAAAGGAATAGCTTGATTTGTATCTGCTAACACTGGCAAATAATTACCTAATATATATAAATCTCCTGAGTTATCTCAAGAAATACCACATATTTGTTAAGTCCCTGAACAACCCACGGGTATTTTCAATTATTCTGGCTGATTAGGCCATTAATCAGGTTAGATGGGTGGTGCTATGATGGGAATATTCTGGTCACCTGACTCCATGAATAAGAAAATAATAAGAAAAATTGTATTTGTCCCACCCAAAGAATATGCTGTATGTGTTCTGAAGAATAGTTTTTTTCAAGTTACAGTATACAAGAATCCACATTTTTATACTGAGAAGAAACTGAACAATACGGGCACTGTTGGACATCAGCAAACTTCTAAACTCTAAAATGTCACTGTCAGTTTAACTAAACAAAGAGATTTTAGGTTTTTTCCAAAAGTGTAATAACTATTTTGTTTTCTGAGGTGATACTGGAACTATTTCATAACTGTCCATAATTACTTTTGATTTTTTCCAGCTGTAAGCCACTCCTCCATTTCCTTTGTGTATTGCCGAAGAATATCGTACATCAACAGCATACTCAAAAAGAGTTTTTTTTGTTTATTTGTAATGCATGCTGACTGAGCGCCTCCTTTTTGGTACTTTCCAGTGTGAACGCACTATACACTGCTTAGACTTAGCAAAAATGTACAGCATGTACATGTATCAATAATGAAAACCTTTAACAATTACATTTTATTTTATGAGTCATCCCATCCCTTTACTTTTATCTATAAAATATTTTAAATAATCTACTCCTACATGCCCGCAACCATCTTACTCCACTCCACAAACTTTCACTTCCTTATTGTATACTATTAAACTATAAGTTCATTATCCTACCTATAGGGGACAAGGTCCACCAAGGCAGCATCACCAACAATGACATCATCAGGGACAAGCCCCATCCTGACCAGGTATTCACTGACCCTACCACGAAAGTTGATCCTCAGCCCACCTACGTCTGGAAAAAGAGTGGACACACAAAGTGCAGTGCGACCTGTGGCACTGGTGAGAGACACATGAAATTCAAAGTAGGGTTGACTGCTCATTTAATACATTTTTGGAACATGCCACATTTGAGCAAGGAAAACACATAAAAATAACATTAAGATATTACAATATCACTGATGACAGAAATTTGTCACAGAAATAACTGAAATCTACGACAGTAACTGTCACATACCTAAAAGGCTGAGATTGCTATGTGAAAGCTAGTTTTTTTCCCTTAATGTGTAAGTACAGACATTCACTTCTTTCTTTCTTCTGTTCCGGTGTGTTTGTGCACATGCATGTGCCAGGCAGACATCAGGTGCTCTGGGAGTGTGTTGAGAACGAATCCCAAGGGACAGTTCCTGCCGACTTCTGTGACCCTGCCCATGAACCCATAAACCTCGAAGAAGAGTGCATCTCCCAGCCCTGCCCTGCATTGTGAGTCACACACACACACACACACCTGATGTCCTATTCATTAGCACATACACAGAATATAATACACATACACATACAATGTATTAGTTCCACATGGTGCTGTAACTCTCAGAGGGAAGGCTTCATCACTCACACACATTCCAGCCATAAGTCAGTCACCAGTTACACTTAATCACACTGATTCACTTTGGTGTGGGTTTGGTTTCATATATTGCAGTAAATACCACTAGATCTTACTGGTGCCAAGATGTAACAGGGAGTTAGTGTATTAAATATATGTTTGGTTGTCAGTCTGTTAGATACTTCACCCACATTGCCAGTGAGCCATGATGGTTGTCAGTCTGAAATGCTGTATATATGTCCCTATTGGGAATGGAGCAGCAACAGAAGATTGCAAAACTGAAATTTCAGTAGTCACAGAGGGAGGAGAAATATCTGAATTTGTGCAGCACCAATTGGCTTGTTTTGTCTGTCTCTTCTGTGATCTCCTTCTGGAGGATGCTGTAGGCTTTAAAATGTCCTCAGAAAACTAGGGTCAAATAAACACACAGTACATCTGGGGTCAAACTGAAGACAGATAGCTGACAGACAGATAGACATGTATTTGTTGTCATCATCTGCTCATGGTATCAACATGAAACCATGTCTTTTGTGATTGACCATGCTCTTTATTTCCCCCATTTCTCTGTATTCTGTGATTGGCTCACAGCTGGGATGTAGGGGAGTGGTCAGAGTGCAGCAGGAGGTGTGGACCCGGCACTCAGCACCGCCAAGTCATCTGTCGCCAGGTTTCTCACGTCCACGCCAATGGGACAGAGACCTTAGTAATTGTGGAACCAGATCTGTGTGGGTCGTCTGACAGGCCGGTGACCAAGTCTAACTGTCAGCTGAAGATTTGTAGCCAGTGGGAGATACGATCTGAGTGGACCCCGGTGAGAATACACACACAAGTAATCAATTACAAGTAAAAGTCCAGCATTCATTCATTTTACTCACTTAAAAGTACTAAAAACCACCAGCAAATAGAGCCTTTCAGATCATTGTATTTCTTGTGTGTGCAGTACTACATTATATGATTAGGATTGCTAAAGATACTGTTAATCTACAGTATCTACATATCTAATAAATGCAGCTGTAATTAACAGCCATTTAGATAGATACACATAAAACATACAAAATATGTATGATATATAAAATAAGTGTCTATATGAAGCCACACTGTTGTAGAACGTGCAGAATATCCACTGACGTCCACGGAAAAGACGTTTCCTTGTTGCCTAAAATCCCGATATATGCCTCCACCGTCACATATATGCAAGTCACCTGTGCCATGGGCAGTGATGCACAGATGCTGGTGTTTGCACTGTTTGCTAATAACAGTCGGGTGTTTTTCATATTTGGCACAGAGGACCAGATGTCTGTTTTTCCCTAAACAAACAGAACCAAGGACTTATCTGACCACAAAACATGTTTCTACTGTCTTTTGGTCCATCTGAGCTCAGGCCCAGAGAACTTGGCATTCAATGCCACCTGAGGACTCGAGATTTCCCTGGAGTCCCTGAATCTTTTCACAGTATTATTTAAAAATAATAATAATAGTTGACACTTTACTAATCCCCTTGGGAAATTTTTGTGGATAGTCTGCCCCCTTAAGGCCCCAAGGGTTTAGTGTCTTGTCCAGGGACTCTTCAACATGTGGCCAGGAATCGGGGGGAACTTGGAAACAAACCACCAATTCTGGGTTTCGTAAACGACTGCCAACTGCTGCACCAACCTAGCCACGATCGTACTGTAGATGGTGAAAGGATTATACATTTTAATAAGAAGAAATATATATCCCCCACTCCTCTCCCTCTCTCTGTCTCCCCCAGTGTTCAGTTCCATGTGGGGTGGGCCAGCGCAGCAGGGAAGTGGTGTGTGTCAGCAACCTGGGTGATGTGGAGGAGGATGAGGAATGTAACATGAACCTAAGACCAGACACACTGCAAAACTGTGACATGGGAACCTGTGCACGCAGCTGGTTCACCTCCCTCTGGAGCCAACGGGTAATACAGTGTGTCTGTGTGCATACATGTAAGAGGTCAATGCGGCATGACAGAGTAAATAAGTAAAATCATGTTAAAATCATGAAATAGCACTGATGTACCATGAATGTGTTGTAATCTTCAGTGCTCTGCAGAGTGTGGAAGGGGCAATCGAACCCGGACAGCTGTATGCCTGATGGATCATGTGACTGATCTCCCACTGAGCACCTGTGAAGGGGAACGGCCAACAGAAAAGACATTTTGTGATTCAGGTCCATGCCAAAACCTACTGGAGTGGTACACAGGACCCTGGGGTCAGGTAATTCACATACTTGCCTGTAGTTTTCACACTATTAAAACAGCAATTTGATGCAACACCTTATACTCTGTGGGTGGGGGGGGTTAAAAAAGTGTTCTGCAGAATGCGGGAATGGTACACAGACCCGGAGTGTGGCTTGTCTTTTCAACAACAATGGCCGTATGGAGGTTGTGGACCAGTTAAAATGTTCTGGTGTGCCTCAGCCAATCACAGCTCAGACCTGTATCCTGAAGCCATGTGGTGTCCAGTGGTATGTCACAGAGTGGAGCGCAGTAAGTGTCACAGTCTCTTTGTCCTTCTAGTCCATCCCTATGAACTGTTTTTTTGTTATCAGACACATTGATGAATCACAATCAATATTTGAGACATTTGATTGTGACATATATTCACTGGCCACTGTGAGGTGTTGACTCTTAATGTAACGCACTCCAGCACGACTCAGTAATAAACATATAGTAGAATTATCATCTTTCTGACAGAAATTATGACATTGTAAAAGTAGAATTCATGGCAGAGCTGCTGTATTGGAGTACATTAGATTGTATAGGTTTAATTAATAAAGTTGGCCAATGATTGTATATTAAAGGGTCAGTTCACCCAAAATACAAAGACTTTTTTTTTTTACTCATTCGTAATGGCCTTGGAGATTGTTGGGTTTTATGTACTGTGTTTTGAGAGATTAAGCTCTGAGACTTCTACTGCTTCAGAGAAAACAGAATCACACAAACATGAGTCTGGCTCCCTCAAAGAAATCAGAGTGGGCGACCATAATTAATAACATGTTGTACAACACGTTATTACATTTTTAACCAACAAATTGCCATAAAACTCATGATGTAACAACTTATTACATTATGTGTTTACCATTTTTTATTACATTATTAGCAGAGTATTACATTATCAGGTTTTATTAAATGTTTTTTTATTACATTATGCACCGTTATTACATTATCAGTTTGTACAAGGCCCATTACAGTCTTTCAGTGGACCTTTAAACTAGTTCTAAAAATTCTAGCAAAGCAAAACTTACATACCCCATTGGGAAACTTAAATTTCACCATGCGTGAGTTACATCACGTATCATGGTTAGTATAGTAGCACCTGATGGACACTGTAGTTTCTCTGATGGGATGGGAGTATTTGGAAGGTTGCAATCTGCAACCGCAGCGCTAGGTGTCACTAAATCTTACAAACTGGACCTTTAAGTATAAACTGTTCTCAGTAGCTTACTGAGAGTAACATGGGCATTGTTTCTGGAAAGACTACTAGCTGATTTACAAATGTAATTCTTTCATTGCTTTGAACACCACACATACATTTCACCTCCACTGTATTGGAGAAGAAGCAGCATCAGATGTGGATATCTCATAAACCCACCACATAAAACCAAAACAATCTGTATGGTCAGACACACCTGAGGTACACTACCAGTCAAAAGTTTGGACACACATAGGAATTACCATGTTTTTCATGAAAAGATACATGTCTTCA
>JAUMHL010000001.1:13276017-13291804 GCA_032362345.1 Sandelia bainsii
AAAAAACAGTTGTTTTCAGCTACAGTAGTCATTTACAATATGAACAATGTCTACACATTCATTCTGATCAATTTGATATGATGAAATCTGCTTTTCTTTCACAAACATGGTCATTTCTATGTGTTTCCAAACTTTTGACTGGTAGTATATGTGAGGATTGTTTTTCATAAGTTTGGATGACGGCTGCTTAACTTGGCAAAACACCAAAATCTGCATTGGTAATTTAAAGGAAGTTCAGAAAAATGTAATGAGTTGTGGTGATTAAGGATGTCCACATTTCTACATTCAGTAACCCTTCATCTCTGCCTGCTGCTGCTCTGCTCACTCTTTCCTGTCACCTCAGTGCTCTCGCTCCTGCAACGATGGCTACCGTGTGCGAGAGGTGCGCTGTCTTACTGACAACATTGCTCCAAGTGACCGCTGTGACCCCAGTTTGACTCCAGAGAGTCGAGAAGAATGCAACAAACAACCTTGTGTAGCTGAGATAGGTAGGTCTCATTGACAGTGTTGTACTACAGCAGAGGCAACACACCCTGTAAGTCTGGCATAGTTAGATCAGAGTGAACGAGATGGCTGTAAGCAAAAGAAGAGAGGAAAGATCACTTGTGCTTACATTAAATTATAAGTCATTCGCAGATCAAATTTTACTCTCAATTCATCTAGCAGGAAAATGCTTTCATGTTCACAGCACAGCTACACTGCTGATGCTTCACACCTGAACATGTACACTAAGAAACTGAACTTGAAACGTGAAAACCACTCACTGCATTATATTATGAATTGGTGAGAACATGTGTTGAATTGGAAAAGTGTTTGATGCATTGATTTACTTTCTGTCCTCTACACATTCTACAAAACACCATAAAGCTATAAAATCAGCTTATTCAGCTGGACCAGCAGGCCAATGACACACAGCCTGACATACAAGCTGGCGACTGCACAATCTGAGGAGGTGGTGATAGTTATTATCATCATGAGTGGGCCACTTATGAAGTGACCATTTCCTTGTTGGAAAGTCAAGAAACGGCTATAAAAAGACACAAAATGAATATAAGGCAATGCAAAAAAAGACCACAAAGACCCGTAAAACCCCCCACAAAATTACAACAAAGAGATGTAGAAGAACTACAAAGAGGTCCAAAATGATTCCAACGAAATGCAAAATGACTACAAGAAGACGCAAAATATTGCATAGTTTATTATTGCCAATCACAGAGCTTTAAATGTGAGTTTTAATGCATTTTTGTTTGTTTTTCAAATGTGCCCTTTATCTTTGAAACCTTCAAACCCCAGATTACCACTGGTTCTAAGCAGAAGAATGTACTGAATAATGAATTAAGAAGGAAGAATGCGAACATGAATAGTGATAAAGTTGGCAGTCATGCATTTTTCACACAAGCTTCTCTACCTTGTTTGTCTTCTCTGTCCCAGATCCATCATGCAGTGACCAGTATTATAATTGTCTGGTGGTGGTTCAAGCCCGACTCTGCGTTTATCCTTACTACAGAAGCATCTGCTGCGCCTCCTGCTCCCCGATGTCAAAAACATACCCTAACCACATTCGCAGGTGATGAGGGGTGGTTAAAATGACTTCAGGTCACAATTCTGTTAAAAAAGCAGCTGTGAAAACAACACCTAACTCTGACTGGAGAGGATTTGTGCACAGCATGGCTTAATATCAGTCTCAGATTAGGACGGGTTAATCTGCTGCCACTTTCTGCTTTCTTTACATGGCAAAACCCACATTTGCCTATGTTTAAGTGGAGAACTGTTTCATCTGACACCAAACTGGATGAAAATAGCCCAAAATATTTTTAATCTTAAACAACACACACACATATTTCTGTCAATATCCATTGGGCTGAAGAGTGTTTTCATGTGTAACTTTAAACAGGACTGGTCACATTTGTTGATGTACTTTACTGTATATTTATTCTTAATAAAAAGTGTTTAACACCGTTGTTTTTGTTATTGCAGAGGCTACAGAAAATATTAAACTGTTAAAAATCAGTCATAAATAGCAGGCCGAATGGGTACTAAGATTATGTACAGACTAGTTCTGAACTGAAAGTAACAAGCAACAATCAGACAGTTGAATCAACTAAAACTTTCTAAAACTGAACATCATAATTTCATAAAGGTAGGATTTTTTGACCCATAAGTGTTATAATATCACAATATATAGCCTAATCTTTTTGTTAGTACTGTGTAGGTTAAATAGCATTGTACAGTGTTAGTTGGGTGTGGCTGTGTTAGCTTGTATGTACCTGCATGGATTTCTTCCACAGTGTGAAAACATGCAGTTTGCTTAATTGGTGGCTCTAATTTGCCTGTAAGTTTGCACATTTACTCTATTCATCACTGTATCCAGTGAAAAAAAAGATCACTTAGCTTTGCATTCACTTAACATAGTAATACCATTGCTTTAATGGGCCAGTTGGTCTGACAGCATGTAATAGGTCATAATTCAGTTCACAAGAACTTAAAGCACAGAAAGAAACACTAAATGAACACCAATAACAAATGCACATTGCATTCTCAGTTTCTCATAAAACAAATTAAGTGTAGCATGGGGACCAAGCCAAGACTCTTTTACATACACACGCTCCCATTTTGTAGCTATACATTATCTTTAGATATGTTCCTGTGGTGCACCAGAGTCTTTCTGTGTCCACTTCTGCAAGGCTGCACTGGTAGGACCATGCTAGTAGGCTGTTGATGATGTATAATAGGAAAATAAGATATAAGGGGAGCCTGGGCCTTTGGCATTGAGGAATCGAGGGTCCACATTCACCATTATCTGTATTCACTAAACTGCGTGGACACTAGTACCCCAAAAACATTCAAGGCTCTGTTTCCATGCTGATAAACTTTAACCCATTCTAAATATATGACAGCCACTTGCTTTTTCTCTATTTTTTTTTTCTCTACATATGTGGGTTTTTTTTTTGCTTTATCCTTGGCATCGTACCAGATAATAAGACATTAATGTCACTGTTACTCAAGAGTTTAACAATAAGCTCTCTAGAAACATCGTTAGCCGCGCCCCATCCACACTCCATAATTGTCCTTAAATTGAACAATCACCATTTATACAAGTCAGTTCATAAAATACAATAACGTTTTCCACCGAAATGTCATTGTGAACAACAAAAAATATATACTTCACTCCCATCTGATTTGTTCAGCTTATCAAATGCAATAACTGGTTTGTTTTCCTTGTAGCATCGTACCAACATTCACCGATTTCAATATTGTAGAAGTTTTACAAAGACATAAATATAGTAGGATACAATACAGTAAAAAATACAAAATAAAGTTGATATAGTTATTTCTTAAATGATAATTTATCAGAGGCAAACCCAGAAATGGATCTTTGACACTAGGCAAAAAATACTAAATAACCCCCTGAGGTCAACTGATAAAAGAATAGCCACATCTAAAACCAGAGCTTAGTCCCAGATAACTCACTACTTTGATGTTATTTGTAAGTAGTGTACTATGTACAGGACTATAGGCAAGATGTGGGTGTCCTGTGTGATACATAGTCAATGTAAACTATGCAAGTGCACTAGTTTGGGCATTATTATACTAGAGTGAGACATTAAGCTAAGGAAAAATTGAAGGCACCATTATCTGAGGCAGAATATGCCTCAAGAATAAAACACAACAGTTGTGGTATCAACGGATTAATATTCAAAACTGTAAAGAACAAAGCTAAAATAAATCAGTTTACAGTTTCGGGTACGGTTTAGGTCTGAGAACAATGAGGCAGTGAATCAAGTTAAGGCCAAATTGCTTAAGATCGTCCAATCAGAACGTGTCAACAGTAAAGATGTTGTTAGACCTGACAAATCACACAGATTTGCAATATATCAATTTTCATAACAGAACTCTTTTCTATATTTTGTCATAGACTGGCTTGCTACATAGATATTTCTTCAATGTTAAATCAATTATATTAAACAAGGCTCTTTTTGCTCTTCTTTTAGAGGTTGTTATTATGCACAATAATGTATTATAAATGTTTGTTACAAGAATAATCAGTCTATAATATCTCAGTAAGGAGTACATCCAAGCATTCAGGGTGAAGACTTTGGCTTTGAAAATTTAGTCTACATATGCACAAATATGAAACACACGTAGAAAATGCACCATAGAAATAAAGACATGGAATATAAAGAAAAAACTAAAACAGACTAAATGGCTCACACTCTGACCTAGTGTCACTTAAGACCATTTGCTCATGCAGAACCATTTCCTCTCAAAGTAATTAAAAACATAAAGTTTAAACTTTCCATACCCTTCACATTTTATCTTGTTGTTCAGGGTTGAAAGGAACAAGAAATACAAAAAGAAAGAAAGAGTGGGGTTTGGAGGGCTTCAAAGGGTAAGGTTCAAGTTTGTCATTCCTCATGTGCAAGTCAGTATAAAAATGCTACAACTCGTACAACACTCTTGTCAACAAGACAGGTACAGGGCAATCCAAGTCCCCCGTAGGTTGCCAAATAAAAAGGGGCTTGGAAAATGGCAGGACAGCTTGCTCTATGAGTGATGCAACACACAGTCTCCGCTCCCTGTATTTTTTTTCCCTCTTGCTCTTCACCTCCATCTATCCATTCGTGAAGAAAGAGCAACTGTGGGAGTCTGCATCATTACATCAAAAGCCAAAAACAGTATCTCCATTATTGTCTCTTATGGCAGAACAGTCATTGTCCTCCTTTTCCATAAATGCCATTCCTCACACTTTCGTTCCTATGATTTCGGCTTATGTTGGCTTTCCCATTTGTCTAATTATCCCTCTTATGTGTCTGTTACTCGCTATCAGTCTCTAGGTCTGAGTCAGACCACTGCACTGGGCTGAGTTTCCCATGACGCTGGGCATACTCGATGACTGCCGTGTAACAGAAGTGGTACTGGTCCCAGGTCTGGATGCTGAAAGCCCTCTGTGTACGCATCCGCCGCACCGTCTGACAGATATCTACTGTGCCAATGTCCTCCAGTCGGGACAGGCAGATGTCTAGTGTACAGAATGTTCCTAGACAGAAAGCAGGGAAGAAGAGCAAAACAAAGAAGTTACACAAGGAACACAATAATTGTTTGAAATCCTTCACAACTTAACATGCTTAGCAAATCTGGAAGGCACAACACCAGGGGAAAACTCAAAATGGATTACAAAAAAGTGAAATAAAGGGCTTCCACCTTGTGTGTCAGGTGCAGTCAGGTACTGGGAAGGACTCTTGAGAGGCTGAATTCTTAGTACCACAAGCTCAGCACTATTTTGAAACCACTTGATGACTGTAAATCATCAATTACAGTGACTAAATACGTGTTACTTGTAACTGAATTCCTAAATTCTGCCTATATAACACAAAAGAACTATATCATTCAAGGAGGTATGGTATAGTCGTACATCTACAAAAGTGGCCATTAAACATATAGTAAAAAGAACCTTTGTGCTAAACTTGATGCACTTCACCGTACCACAAATATCACACTCTATAGCAGCATGTGGTTACCTGTGCGACCAATACCGGCACTGCAATGCACAACCACAGGGGGGCCTCCTGGAGGCCCTTTCCAACTGGATCCCAGGCTCTGGACTGCAGCCTCCCTCCTCTGAAGCACATGCTCACGGAAGTCCAACATAGCAGAAGCACTCTTGGGCACCCCAAAGTCTGGCCAGCTGACATAAAGGTAGTGGCATACCTCCCGTCTCTCTCCAGACTAAGAAAGGATCAGACAGATTTAAAGAGAAATGCAGCAACATTTTAGACTTATTCCTTTTAACTGGAGTAAGGGTCAATATTTATACCAATTACTCTTGTCAGATTACATAAAATTACCATAAATTGGCTATATTACACTGAGAGTCATATCAAATTATCTTTATTTAAATTCATAACATCTCTAAAACCATATCAGATACATTTTCTATGTATATATATTTTGTGTAAGGTCCTAAACCTTAAACTGTAAAGTGCCTTGAGATGACTGATGTTGTGATTTGGCGCTATACAAATAAAATTGAATTGAATTTTAGGCCATTTTCTCACCGCAAATTAACTGACTAAGTATTGAATTACTAATGCAATCAGTATGATTTACCTGTGTGTTGTAGAGCTCAAGATGAGAGAGTTTGAAGTCTTGGAACACCTGGATGTGTGTGTTCCTGACCAAGAAATAGCCGTACTGCTCAGTCTTGCCCTCTTCAAGAGGCCAGTACTGACCACATTTGACACGGCCACGCTCCACCACCCTGAGACAACAAATTCTTTATAAAAATCTACCACTCATGCAGGCAAACACACTTTGTACAGTAAGTTTTATTACATTATTATTACATTTGTGAAGGAGCCTCACCTGGTGGTCATGACAATTATAAGTACCATCTGTTCCCACACCATGCGCCAGAAGTCAACAAAGGTTTTTGGCAAGGGACCTGAGGGACACAAAAGTTTGTCAGGCAACAGTAACATCACAACTTATCATACTTAAGTCTTAAGAGTAGAGTTGTGGCAGAAAAATAAAGCATATTGTAAGGAGGACTATATAGATTAGACTTTGCTCAGCTGCTCACCCTGAGTGGCGATGTAAGCGTTACTCCTCTTGTACCCATCCATGAAACTGGCATTAATGTAATCTGATGTCTACAAAAACACACAGCAGAGGTGGATGAGATACACTGCTTGGTTTTAGGATCTATTGCCTCCTGTTCAGGGGATACTCAACATTACCACACATACACAAGCATTTCCTTTTAACCAGGAAAGGCCTGTGTGGGATGCTGCCAAGAATTCCATATTCCATATCACGTACAGTAGATAAGCACAGGTGAAAAATTCACAAAGAACTGACCATAATGCTTCATATATGTTAGTCTTGAGAACTAATGTAACAAATCAAATTTCCACATTATGTGTACAGCCAAACCTTCACCACTTCAGTGCCCACCTTTCATTTAAAGCAAAGATGAACCTGATGTTTAAATATGACAGATGCCAGCACTGTTAGACAATTTAGCAGTGACACATTTATTTAAAAAAAAATTGCTAACAGTTACAGTCATTAAGGAACATCTGTGATGACTGTAAAAAAAAAAAAAAAATCAACAGGAACAAATAAAACAGAAAATTTTAATTTTAATTGTTTGACAATTACCTCGTCCTCATCATCAGAGAGCTGGCATAGTCGCACTCGTGACTGGTCCAGGCAGAGAACATCGCTGTACCTGTTTTTTAACTGATTGGACAATTTCCTGTAAAGGCAGAAACATGACAGACTGAAACTGTAGACTTATGTGCTATCTATCATCAAATTTACCTTTAACGCTGTACATAGACAAGGCAAAAGAAGAGACCAGCAGAAAGACAGAAGCAGACAGAAATAAAGAGCAGCCAGATGGATAGAATATATTTACAGCATCTCTTACTTGGAGTAGTCAAAGGTGCCCGCTGGTGGCTCCTTACGAATCTCTTCGTACTCCTGATAGATCCCCTTTTTCTTCTTCCTCTTCACATGCTCCACCAGCTCATGCACCGTCATGCCTCCCGGCTCTGGCACGTGAACTGACAGCTCCACGCAGTGGTCCTCATCATCAGGACCCCACGATGATGACAGGGGTGAAGACTGGGAGGAAGGCTGGTGGGGTGGACGAGGCAAAGACTTTTGGGGCAATGGTGGCACCCCTTCCTCCTCACCCTCCTCCTCTTTTGCACTCTCATTTTGAAATCTATGAGCAGAGTCTGTTGACTTGCCATCTCCGGCATTCTCATCACCTTTCTGGGAAAGCGGTGTGCCAGGAGGAGTGTCTGACTGAGGAGGAGCTTGGCGTCCAGGACCATTCATGTTAGCATTGGAGCTAGAGCCACTAACGGCCATATTGGCTCCGCTCACTGCTGAGCCGTTCCAGTGTTGGTGGTTCCCCTGCGGCCTGTTTGCAGCAGCATGTGGACTCTGCTGGTATTGGCCCAGGCCTCGAGTCCTGCCCTCCAACACACCACAGTGATTGTGTGGATTAGCATTGCTATCATCGTAGCAGTTAGAGTTAGCCACAGGTAGCTCAGGACCTAATTGTGTATTTATATGGGTGTGGGACAGTGTAGCACCTGTGCTTGTGTTGCTGCACTCTAAGCTGTAAGAGCGTAGCAGGCTTCCCACACAGTCGTGTGTATCATGTTCTTGTGTGTCACCCTGAACAGTGTTTGTGTGGACGTTAACACAGGATTGGATCCAAGCCACATGGCTATACTGGGATGTCCCACCCAGATGCTCAGGAAGGGAGGAGACTGGGATGTGACTGGCCAACTCATGAGCTTTCACTGTGCACACCTGGTGATTGCAGAACAAAAAAACAACACATATTTCAAATAAATACTGAACATCTTAGACATTACAACATAATCCCGTGAGGAAAAATAGGCACATATACCCTTTCTCTCAGCTTCTCGCGCACAAAGAGGCGCAGAACCGCAAAAGGTGCTCGAAACCAAAGAGGTGATGACACGATGAAGACACACTTTAGACGAGCTGGAAATGCCCCCTGTAACATACAAGCATCAAATGAGGCAAATTTAATTAAATTTATCAGTTTTAACATCGGAAACTATAAGGCAGGCAAATAATGTGCATTCACACATACACATACAAAAGCCTGGTCAAGTGAAATCTGCCCATTTATTAGAAAGATAAGCTCTGATCCTGTGTAGCCCCCACAGAGCTCTACAGATTCTGCAGCAGGGGATTCTAATCAAGGGAGAACAGCTATTTGCCACTGACGCAATTATTTGCAACATGCGTTTAAGGTTATATAACAGAGCATGTAAATTACCTGCTCGACACAACATATCCCCAGAACTCCACCAGAACAGGGCTACTATTTCTAACTATCTACTTCTAACTATTTTATGTCCAAAATTGTGACTAACCCATTAAGAGAGCAACAGAGGACGTTCCTTATATTTACCTTGAGCAAATTGAGGATCTTTACACAGAGCTCATAGTCAAAATTGCCATAGCTGGAGCTGGTCATGTCGTAGATAAATATGAGTCCGTCTCTTTGAGTTTGTACACTGGGGATGAATTAAGATTTTTAAATTAATAACACAGGAGAGTCAAAGGAAGCCTGTTATGAGAAACACACGTTTTAAAATATGCATATATATAAATATTTACTGAAGTAAATTTAAGTACAAGGTAATACTCTGATTGGAAGTGTACAACACAAAAGTGCAGAAAGTTTATTTATGTAACTGGCTGAGGTTAAGACATCACCTCTCTATGGCTTTGTCCAGCTGATAGATGATGGCCTGGAGTACAGCTTTGTGGGTGGTGAGATCTGGCCGATGGAGACGAGCAGTGAAGAGGGCCAAAGCAGCACCCTTTGCATCACGGCCAGGCTGGTAACAACAGACTGGTATTAACAGGCTATCATATATACACCAATGCAGATTCAATCAGGTTCTGTGATATGGTAATGGTGACAGTTTTAAATTCTGATTGTAATGATACTATATATTCTGAAGAAAACAAGAATTACAAACAAATAAACTGTACTCTATCTCCATTCATAGAGAGCATGCAAGTATTATGTTAAGTGGCTCATCTTATGTTCACTACTCACCAGAACTGTAAATTTGCCACTCAGCAGTTCAGAGCGTAGGGGCTCCTCGTCAGGGTTGATATTAATGATGCCCTCTTTGATTCTTGTGTTCTAATTGTGAAGCATGATAGTAAAGACAGGGGACAACAAAGAAAGTTATTAGCTTGCAGTTAGCATATAAGCAAATAACAGTATTTTCCAGTTGTGTGTTTTGAATATCAGTGGCAGTCAATCCTTTTTGTTTTCATTGTTTCTCCCCACAATATACATGAAAAACAACTACATATGGCCTCAAAAAGAAACACAGAAACTAACATGGTATTAGCAAAAGCACATGTTTATTTCTTGTTGTTTACTGAGATTTTGTCTTCATTAGACTTTAAAGTTTTTAATGATAATATGTCGACCCACTGTACTGGTCTACAGTGAACCAACTTTCTCAGCTAAATACAGCATGTAGTGATTTTGTTTTGAACAGAAGCATTATAATTCAGAACTGAATGACAAGCATGACAAAGTGTTTTTCACTGCTCTGGCCACTGGACAAAACAGCAGAAATCTTAAAATGTGTAGTGGAACTAAGTCACTATGTCGTGATAAGTTTTCTTCCTCTTGAGCATATTACTTCAGTTAAGAAACTTTAATAAGTCTGTAGTGCTGTCAAGAGGGGAATATGTTTATGCATACTGCTTACCTACAAAAAAATATTTTACTTATGAAAAGAAAAAAAAAAGATATTTCTATGAAGCATAGGTCCCCAACCAGACACAAACCAGGGACGCTGCATTTCTGTGGCATATGCTGTAACCACTCGGCAATCAAGACGCTCCCCTGACATGCCTACATGAATAGAAATCCGTTCCAATGACAACTTATCTGCTGAGGTCTCTAAAGTTGTGCCATTTAACTCAAGGAATTTAGAAACACACAATGTTAAGTGTTAGAATTTCTTATACATACGGCTATTCGTCAAAGCATGCAGACGTCAAAGTTCAGTTCTTCTGTGCGCCCACAAGCTCGCTGAGAGGTGGCAAAACCGCTGTGACGCAACTGATGACATTGAAAATGTTTTTGCACATTTAAATTGAAACATTTGAATTTTTAAATGGTGGTTTCATTTATTAAGGGAAAAAACACTATCAAACTTGCCTGGTCCTATCTGAAAAAGTAGTCCTAAATCTAATAACTGGTTGTGCCCCCTTTGGCAGCAACAACTACAATCAAGCATTCGCGATAACTGGTAATGAGTCTTTCACATCGCTGTGGAGGAATTTTGACCCACTCTTCTTCGCAGAATTGTTTTAATTCAGCCACATTGGAGGGTTTTCGTGCATAAACTGACCGTTTAAGGTCATGACACAGCATCTCAGCTGGATTTAAGTTTGGACTTTCACTAGGTAACTCCAAAACCTTAATTTTGTTGGTTTGTTTTTTTAAGCCATTCACCCAGGTCTGGCAGTAACCAGGGTGTGGCAAGTGAAATTGAAGTCAGCTTTCCAAAGAATGTGGTTAATAATGGTTCATTCATGATTTAGCAAGGGGGGCAAATACATTTTCACAGCACTGTACTAACAAATGTGTGTGGATCTAGTTTGGTGGTGTAGAAATTCAAACTGCAATACTAGCTGGAAATATTGTAACTAAAACTTTTTTCCCCCGAAGATTTCAGCCCACCATGCCGCCAACCAATTAGATTAGCAAGATGGACCTGGGTTCAAATCCACGAGTTGCATGTTCTCTTCAGGTACTCCAGCTTCCTCCCACAGTTCAAAGACATGCAGAAAGGTTAACTGGTTACTCTAAATTGGCCATAGGTGTGGATGTGAATGTTTCTCTATATGTTGGCCCTGTGATAGACTGTCAACCCAGTGACAGCTGTGATTGCCTCTAGCACTCCCATGACCCTTGAAAGGACAAGTGGTTAGGATAATAGATGGGTGACTGGATGAACCCTCTGGTGTTATGTTAATAACACAATAACTGTCTAATTTGTGTCACCAACAAAAGCACTACTGTACCTTGTATGCTTGAAAGAGGTCGACGGCTCTGGACACATCAAACTTTCTGGCCATAAGAAACTTTACAGCTGTAGGTTGGGAGACGAGCCCGGCACTTTGAGGCTGTTCCCTGCTATGCACCTCACTCAGGAACTCCTCCACAGCCTGGACAGAGGTGACAGAAGATAAGGAAGAGAAAAGTGGAGTTTGTGCATGTGAGGTGAGGTGATTAATGGGGATGACAACTGACATTACAAAGACACACAAATCAGACTATAAAGCTGAGTGTAAGGCCCATCAGCTTTATAGTTCTTTCCCTACCAATGTTACAACAATGTGTTACACAGATGGTAGCAGCAGGCTGGCATCTCTCAGTAACTGCTCTCAGCAGATGAGAGCACTCATACAGTATACACTACCAAGAGACAACAGTCAGTTTGTTTCCACACAGGTGGTCTGCATCTGTCCTCCAAAGTTGAAAGCAGCAAGAAGAGAGTATATGAATGTGATGTGTGACAGATTAACTCATAATCTATATACCACTGCCTGGCCTAAAAAAATTTCACCGACTGGATTTCACTAGGCAAAGGTAAGACCCTTCCATTGGATAATTAGTGCAGTGATTAATATGTTTCAGCCAACAACACAAGGAGGTCAGCTGACTACCTGAATGTACTGAATGACCAGGTTTTTCCATCAATGGATTTTTTTCTTCTCTGATGGCACATGCGTATTCCAAAAAAAGACAATCCTGGGATTTATCAGGCTCAAATTCTGAAAGAGTTGTTCAAGGAGCATGAGACATCATTTTCACACATGGATTGGCTACCACAGAGTCCAGACCTCAACCCCATTTAGAATCTTTAGGATGTGTTGTAGAAGATTTTAAGCATTTTAAGCATCATCAATACAAGATCTAGGTGGGAAATTAATGCAACTCTGGATGGAAATAAATGCGGTGACATTGCATAAGTTTATTGAAATGATGCCACAGTGCTCTAATCAAAGTGAAAGGTAGTCCAAGAAATATTAGAATGTGTGACTTTTTTTTGGCCAGGCAGTGTATAGAACCTGAAATCATTCTCTTATTGTATAAAGAAGACAAAATTGTCTTTCAAGTAAAAATCAAATGAAAATACAGAGTTTCACAGTCATCCACATCCTGATTCATCTTGTGTCATGATCAATTTTGTTATTAGATGGCATGGCAATAGACACGTTCATTAAATGCATGGCAATTCTGTGTGAAATGGCACCTCTTGCTACCTTTTTTCTAAATGTGTCTTATTTCAAGATAAATACAATAGAAAACAGAATTAATTTTGCATTTAGTTTTATTCAGTCATTTCCTGAAAACTGTAGTTTGTTTTAGTGACATTTTAGGCATTTATTTTATCTCAGCTTTAGTTAAGATTCAGCCATCGAAACTCAGTTTTAAATTAAGTCATGTTTTAGTCACAAGCTATTTTTGAGACTTTAATAATTTGTAACCAGTAAAGAAATTATTCATGTTGAATATGCAGGTATGGGCATGAGTAAAAATTCTCTAAATGCAGTCCAGCAGCAGGTGAAATAAAGATGAGAATGAAAATATAAAAATAACGAGACAATTTTTTCCCCTAACTAGCACAATTTTATCACCTGTAATTATTATTCCATAATTGGGAAAGCAAGGTGACTGACAGCACTTGGATATGTGGACAGATGATTCGCTTAAAATTGATTATCCCTGTGTCACTTTGCAGCTACAGCTGACTGTGCGAGTGTTTTGCACATCTGAATGGGAGAGTATCATCAGACAAGTCATTCTGCACCATCCTACTTACAGTATAAACAGCTACAGCGTGGGTGAGTTTTCAAGTGAGTGATTACACTGATCAGTCAAAACAGCAACACAAAGTGGTAGTTTGATCTTGTGGTTTAATTTTAATGCTGCTGTGATTGACAGGTATCAGAACAACAACACTGTTGTTGCACAACTGTGCATCACAGCTGCTGCTTGTGGGGCTGTGTAGCTGCAGACCTGTCAGAGTGCACATGCTGACACTGGTGGACTCCAACATCAAAACAGCCAGTGTTAATATTGTGGCTGACTGGTTTATGTGTTTAACTAAAGTTAGTGTTGACTACGGTTATGGGTCGTGTAAGTGCGGGTTTGCAGCTGGGGGTCAAAAAAAAAAAAAAGGACACGTGCAAAAGATGAGAAAGATGCATGGACACAGGGGATTTGCACGTTCAAATGGATACATGGATACATGGATGGATACAACAAACATCCAGTGCTTTCATAAGGGAACCGACTGTCAGACTGACTCCCTGCTAAAAATACACCACTGATTTCATCTCATCCTTATGCTCAATAGAGATTTCGCCATAATTTTTGTTATTTATATACACTACCAGTCAAAAGTTTGGACACACATAGAAATGACCAAGACTGGTAGTGTATATGTAATTTTTTTTATTTATCATTGTCATTAAATAAACCTTCCTCAATAAAAACTTTGTTGACAGAATTAACACTTATAGAAAACTAATAAGTTTGTGTTACAGCAGCAGGGGTGATCTTGATTTATGGTGATGTGGGACACCACCACAACAAAGTACTCTGGGAAACCCTAACATAAATATGTGCAGTCGTTACATCAGTTTAACCAACCTATACAGAATATAATAATAATGAATACTTTATTGATCCCCTTGGGGAAATTGTTGTTTGGACAGCTGCTAGACCTGTGTCAGCGCTACTACGGGGTTTCGGTGTCTTGTCACCTCGACTTGTAGCTTGCTGGGACTGAGAATCGAACCGCTAACCCTTGGGTTGGGGGACGAATGCTCTACCCACTGAGCTATCATGCCGCCCCAATATATATATACCAATATATGTCCTCCGTAATTTGACATCAATGCCAGGATGATTGCCAGACTTAGTGCGATCAAGAAACAGCGAGCTAGCACGACCATCACAAACATTTTGTTCTCAAAGTGCCTTCAGAAGGAACTAATCGATTGGTGTTTGTGGTTCAAGGAAACTGAGCAATCAAGAAAATAGCTGACACGTCTTAACAGTAGAATCGTGTCATGTAACTGAGTTTACAAATTAGGTTATTACAGATAACATCGCGAATGCTCGATGAAGCCAATACAAGTATAAAATAAAGATGTCATGAAGATCGCTGCGTTGCATTTGATGTGTGCCATCAACGCCAGGCCCACCCCCTTTACTAGAAAGTGATGGTAACAACAACAATGCTAGGAACCGGGGATCACTTCTGTGAAAGCTCTACCGTAAATCCGATAGGCAGGACACTGCTACCTAGTTGGCTCATAGCATACACTCGCGTTGTATGATCTAGCTCAGTCCTAACTGTGTCATGGTACATAATGACAGTTGATCATTAAGGCAATCACTGGTTGGTCATTTTTTACCTTCGCGCTTAGTCCAACATCATTTTTAACGTCTGAGAAGATAGCTATCGAGGAAATTCCCTGCAAGTCAACAATAGCTATTAGCATTAGCTAGCGGCTAGGTTACATGTGGTAGCTGGATGGCTAATGATAGTGTTAAATACTCGTGTTTGAGATTAAACATATGTAACTGTGTGTCGGTAGTTAACACATGTGATATAAAACTGACTATGCAGCCCTTATTAATCCAGGTTATCAAAGGAGCGAGTATTGTAGACACAGCCGGTTAATATTCCCTACTAGCATTAGCAAACGCCATCATGCACACATGCTAACTGCTGTCAGTCACACCGGAGTCACTCGACTCCGGAGGGTGCGAATGGGCCAGGGCGGCTTACTAGACCACGTCTTTCCCGGCAACGATCACCGTGACAAAATATTTGAAACATTTGCCGGTTAAAAAAGAAACCGAAATTGATGGTTGTTCACACTGAACGTGACGGTGAGATGAGAGAAAAAAATATCAAGAGACCCTTACCAGCTGCTCCTGAGGTGTCAGGGCTTCCGCCATCTTGAAGCCTCCGCAACGTCGCAGCGGGCGCGCCCACCAGCCGCTCGCACGCCCTGCACCCCGAGACAGAGCCCGAGGCCCCGCCCATGTCCATTCACATTACTACAGACACCTCAGAAACATGCTATTTATCTGTGGAGCGTGGAGAGTGCCATAATACAATAAATATAACAAGCATTAAATAAATATTTAAATGTGCCATTAAATTAT
>JAUMHL010000001.1:13291848-13322773 GCA_032362345.1 Sandelia bainsii
TAATAATTTAATGGCACATTTAAATATTTATTTAATGCTTGTTATATTTATTGTATTGTGGCACTCTCCACACTCCAGACTTACCAAAGACAGATCAAAACATTGTATTGATCAATACAGTTAACCAAAGGACACTTCACCATAGGCACTTCAGAAATATGATATTTATCAACAAGCAGTACCACAGACACTTCAAGCACTTGACATTTACGGCACTGTACTGAACTTATATGTGTCTGCCACAGAAATAATACAAAAATAATTTGTCAATACACTTTACCACAGACACTTTAAGCACATGCCATTTATCAATACGCTGTACAACAGACACTCGTAGTCGTAGTTGTAGTAGTAGTGGATGGGTTTTTGGGAACCTTTGTTTTGGAGCGTTTGTTTCGTCGGATTGTTTTTGTGAAACACCGGGGCGGTGCTGCGGCGGACTTTTTGATTTCAGATTTGTTCAGCGTTGTTCAACAGAGAGAAAATGTTTATAGTTAGCAACGCAAATAGCCTGATCAGTTGTTGTTTTAGAAGCTTGTTTTAGTTTATTTGCATAGTGTTGATACATGTCGTTAAATGTAGTTTATAAAGTCGTGTCAAAAGAGAAACTGATGTCATGTTAATTAACATCCATCTACTCGGGCGTTTGTCAACAACAGTAGAGGTACAACTTATTCATTATGAGCGCTCCGAAAAAGAAAAGCTACATGGGACAGCACCAGATCAAGAAGAAAAAATGGTAAATTTAAGTCACAGTTAAACTTTTTTCTATAATGTTGATCGATTTAGAAGAATTATGACCATATTTCTGCTGTTGCCTAGAGACGTCTTTCAGTATTTTCACATTTCTGTTTATAAACATCAGTTTACCTGTGATAGGCATACATTTTCTCTACATAGCTTCCAGGCTTCTGATGATCCTCCAGGAGCAGATAGCCTGTTGCAGAAAACCCGTTATCTGTCAAATAAAACAAACAGGCCAGAAAACATTGACAGAGAAAGCCACATGGTGAGTCTGACAGCTTCAGTTTTTCTCCTACTATTGTTTGACTCACTTTTCTACATCTACAAAGATCACAAATAACATGAGCTATTTTGTCTTTTAGGGTGGAGGAGCAGGTTTCCCACTGGGAGAATCCACATTAGCTCTTGACGAAGAGATGTTGCAGGTTCTGGAGGCTGTCGACTCTGTGAAGCCTGCAGCTAACAATGCTTGTCCAACAACCGTAAATGGAGGTGCACAGGAAGAGCTGGCACCCTCAGCTGCTCCTTCATGGTCCCTTGCACGAATTGCACACAGTAAGAGGGAGAGAGACAGAACACCTCTTCAACCTATAGACCTAGGATCCCATAGATCCCTCATGACCGAGGAGAGAGTGCGTGGACGTAACAGTGATTGTAAGAGACCAGGGAGGACAGTTGACTGCAAAGACGTTGCTCAGAAGCTTCTCTTCAGTGAGGACTCAGAGGAAGCAGGACAAGCTCAGAGGGGCCTAAAAAATGGCCTGTCACTGCCTACTTCTGCCTGCCTCAATGTTCAACCATGCAAAGAAATAAAAAATAACTGTCAAGCAGGGAGCACCCACAAGTGAGTCTGAACTTACATATTATTATAATCATTATTATTTTTTCTTTTCTGGAAACCAAATATTTCTATGACACTGTTTCAGCACGAAGAAACATACAACCAGAAGAAAGAGCTCTCCTCTTAGCAACAAGGAACGTCGTTCAAATAGGAATCCCGATCCACCTCTCGATGCTTCCAGAGACTACATCTTGTTCAGCCCCACACGCCTGGCAGCTGCCATGAAGAAAGCCAAACTCCAGCAGTCATTACAGAACCAGTCTGCCTCTGTGCTCACAGTGCCCAGTGGATTAGAGCTCAGTGCTCTCAGTGACACTTTGTCTCAGCTAGGTGAAGTCAAAACATTTTACCACCTTTGACCTTATTTCTGTATGCATTATTGGCTGCCTGAAATATGCACAATTTGATAATGTGGTTTAACAGAAATACAAATATATTTTAAATTGTGTCTCCAGTATAGTCGGTGCAGTGCAATTAGAGCTGTGCATTGGCAAAAACACCATAAGTTTCACGATACAAGTGATACAAATCAATATATTGGGATATATTGCAATACTCCAAGCACAGAGATATATTGTGATTTTTATGTAGTTTTTGTTGGCCAAAGGTTAAAGGTCAAGGTCGTAGTGACCTTACCTTCATCCAATCCTTATGAACTGATAGGTCAGAAATGTGTTGAGGGAATTTCTTCAAATTTGCCACAACTGTGCACTTGGAACTTCTTGATTAACTGATTAGATTTTGGTCGCCAAAGATCAAGGTTACAGTCACCTCATGTTCATTCAATTCTTGTTGTGAATGTGACCTCTTAGGAACTCCTTAAGGGAATTTCTTCAAATGTGGCACAAATTGTCACTTGGGGTACAGAATGAACTGATTAGATTTTGGTGGTCAAAGGTCAAGGTCACTGTGACCTTATGTATGTCCCTTTCTTGTTAATGTTATATCTCAGAAATGCCTGGAAGCTATTTAATTACACCTGGGACAAACATCCACTTGAACTTATGCATAAACGTTGTAGAATATGAGTGGATAGACATGCATGTAAACTACAGTGTAACTGGTTAGCGGGGGCATACTGCTATGTGGTAGTTCTAGATTTATATCTAATTTTAGGGAAATTGTATAAAGTATAAAGAATACACCACCATATGCAGTAAAAGTTTTAAACAAGTGGTCTTTTTTACACAATTAGAACATCTATTTAGTTTAAACTCAACACAAAATGTCATGTGTGCTCTGTTGTAGGAATTGCTTTGTGTGCACCGGTGGAGCAAACTGAAAAGCTGCTGTTATCCAGCTGGGGTTTGCCAAAACCTGTCCTAGAGCGCTACCAGAAACATGGAGTGACTCAGATGTTTGAATGGCAGGCTCAGTGCCTCACTGTTGGACAGGTTCTGCAGGGAGGTAACCTGGTATACTCTGGTAAGAAAACAAATTTAGCAAGAAAGTGATAAACGTTGTTAGTTTATTTGTAACTTTTTTATTCCCCATCGTCAGCTCCCACTAGTGCTGGAAAAACCTTGGTGTCAGAGCTGCTGATGCTGAAGCGTGTGTTGGAGACCAAAAGAAAAGCTCTCTTCATTTTGCCATTTGTCTCTGTGGCCAAAGAGAAGATGCACTACCTTCAGGTGAGGAATAGATGGATAATAGATGTTATCTCTGTGTTTATGTGTTTATCTAAATCTAACAGAATTGTATCTCTGCACCTGTAGAGTGTATTTGAAGAGGCAGGAGTTCGTGTGGAGGGATATATGGGCAGCACTACAGCTGCTGGAGGGTTCACAGCACTGGATGTAGCTGTTTGCACCATAGAAAAAGCCAACTCTCTGATTAATAGACTAATTGAAGAAGACAGTATGGGACTGTTAGGTAAGACATGACTTGATAATTATGTGTAGACCTGAAACAAGTAATTACCTGAAAAATAATCTGTTGTTTTAATAATCTGTTTATTTTTTAAGCAAAGATTCCATAGGGTGAAGATTTGCTCTGTTTCTCTGAGTTATATCACATCCAAACATTGAGTATGTCTGGATGTGGGACTGTTGTTTGGACAAAAGTCCTTTTGTAAATTGTATTTTGCATTTTTCACTGTTTCATTGTATTTTTTAGACTAAATCACTAATTAAATAAAAATGACAGTTGCATATTTTTAATATATAATGAAAATAAGGATAAAAGATAGAGCATGAATTTTAAAGTGTGTGTTATTTTATGCTACTAGGTATGGTAGTGGTGGACGAGTTACATATGGTTGGAGATTCTGGAAGAGGATACCTGCTAGAACTGCTCTTAACCAAAATCTGCTACATTGCACAGAAGCAGAACACTACAGGGTCTGTTTGTCTCTCCACCTTTGTACTGATATGCAGTATTGAAAAAATATATTAAACATATGTTAATAAGTCTTTCCATTTCTTTCTGCAGGTCTCTTTCTGAGGGTGTGCAGATCATAGGTATGAGTGCCACCTTGCCTAACCTCTCTCTCCTTGCTAGCTGGTTAGGTGCAGAACTTTACCAGACAGACTACAGACCTGTACCCCTGCAGGAGCATCTCAAAGTGGGCTGCAACTTCTATGACAAGAGCCTCTCTGTGATTCGGCAGTTCACTCCTGAACTCCACATCAAGGCACGGAGATTATCTAGGATGTGTGGTATCATGATTGATGCATGCTTTCTTATGACAAGTAATGTAATTATGCACTATCATCTTTTCCGCTTTAAGGGTGATGATGACCACATAGTGAGCTTGTCTTATGAGACATTGAGGGAGGGGCACTCTGTCCTGCTTTTCTGCCCCTCAAAGAACTGGTGCGAGAAGCTGGCAGACAGCATTGCCAGAGAATTCTACAACCTCAGACATAGTGGTGTGTGAAATTGTAATATTTCTTTGAATTAAATTATTTTACCTTCAGCACATATTGTATTTCAGAGCGAGGTGATAAAAAAATTTATTGAAAAATATGATCTTACACACACATCATGTGAAAGTAAAATTCATGCAGCTTATAGGAGTGTTATGTATAAAGTTTAGACGGTTTCTTTCAGATCATCAGGGTGACACTGACGTCCAGCCAGTGTGTCTGGATCAGGAGGGATTAATGAGTGTTATAGCTCAACTGAAACGAACTCCTGCTGGTCTAGACCCAATCCTACAGCGAACTGTACCATGGGGGGTGGCCTTCCACCATGCAGGTAAACAAAGTTAAACAACACCTTAACCACAATAAAACAAACTGTGGGCTAAGTTAGGGTAGAGTTATAGTTGTTTTATGCATAAACCAGATAATGTGTCTATGTTTTGCATTTTCTTTATAGGTCTGACTTTTGATGAACGTGATATATTAGAAGGAGCTTTTCGTCAGGGCATGGTTAGGGTCCTGGCTGCAACCTCTACCCTTTCATCAGGGGTAAATCTCCCAGCTCGCAGGGTCATTATTCGAACCCCTATATTCAACGGACACTTGTTGGACCCACTCACATACAAACAGATGGCTGGACGAGCAGGGAGAAAAGGAGTAGACACCACAGGTATGCAGAAAAGAGGGGGCGAAGACAAATAAAAGGAAAAACAATGGTACAGAGAAAAATTGATTACTTGTTCAATGTTACAAAGGTGCCAGGAGAAGATAAATAAATTATCAGGAATCTGTTATGAATAATTGAGCCCATATCAGTTGAAAACATTTTTTGTTGTTGTTTTGTTTGTCCTTTTCCAGGTGAAAGTGTGTTGGTGTGTAAAGAGGCGGAACGCCAGAAAGGCATTAGTCTCCTTAAGGGTACTCTTCAGCCAATCAGCAGCTGCCTGGTGAGAAGAGAAGGGGAAGGTGTCACCACTAGCATGCTGCGAGCCATTCTAGAGGTTAGAATGATAATTCAGTCAACTTGGCCAGTCATTGATGTATTGTGAGGTCAGTTTATATGTGACAACTAAAAATCCCATTTTCAGAAATTGGGACTTTTCTAAAATGCAGTAAAAACTACAACCTGTGATTTGTCCGTTTGCTTAATCTTTACTTATCACAACTTTCTCTTTTAGTTTGTTGCAGGCATAAAAATTTGCTTATATTTACAAAATACACCTAAGTTGGTCAGTGAAAATGCTGAACATCTTTTCTTCTTTTTTTTTGTCACATAAATAAAGATTCAAGCGAATTAACAAATCCCAGATTTTAGTTTTTATTGCATTTTAGAAAAAACACACATTTTTATGGAAGTGGGGCTTGTAATTTCTGATAAATTAACTGTAATTATTTTATGCATCTTATTTGAATCATCCTAACTTGCAGATCATTGTCGGAGGTGTAGCCAGCACTCCCCATGATGTGAAGTTATATGCATCATGCTCTCTACTGGCTGCCAGCATGGAATGTGATAGAAAAAACAAATCTAATGAAGAGACCAACAAAGGGGCCATTGAGGCCTGTGTTGAATGGCTGATGGAGAATGAATTTATTAGTATTCAGAAGGACGAGCAAGGTACTGCCACAGTTGACCGAGGGCTATCTTAATGTGTTTAATACCGATTCTTTATTTGATAGTAATGCTACAGTAAATATATACATGGTGAAAGTAAACTTCTACTAATTGTCCCCTTGGTAAGAAAGTGATATTTCAGCAAAGAAAATCATGAAATGTGCTTGTAAAGAAAACAAAAATGTTTTGTTTTTAGTTTATTTGAAGTATCAGCAATCAGCTATTCTCCTCTTTGCCATTACAATAACTACTGCATATCCTGTGACGTCTCTGCACATCCAGAGGAGCGGTACTGTCCCACTCAATTTGGTGCTGCCACCCTGTCTTCTTCCCTCTCCCCCCCTGAAGCTCTTGGAATATTCGCAGATCTCCAGCGGGCAATGAAGGGCTTTGTATTGGAAAATGACCTGCACATTCTGTATCTGGTAGACATGCAAATATCTTGCATTGTAACTTTTTAACGTTTTTGTCACCTGTTATTTGTAAACCCTCACCAACACATTACTAGTTGTAGCTAAATCTTAATTGTAGCACTAAACCAACCCAGTTTCTTTTTTGTCCTCTCTTCAAAAACACTATATTCCACTCATAAAGACCAGTCCTCAGTAGTATAGTAAAACTAAATTTTATGTCCAAATGCATCTCAGATCACCCCATTGTATGCAGAGTGGACTACCATAGATTGGTATCAGTTCTTCTGTCTGTGGGAACAGCTCTCGTCATCGATGAAGAGAGTAGCAGAGCTGGTAGGCGTCCAGGAAGGTTTTCTGGCACGTTCTGTCAGCAGCAAACTCGTCGCCAAGACAGAAAAGCAACGTAGACAGATGGCAGTTCACAAACGGTAAAGCACAGAATTATGATAATTACAGATGGTATATGTGTTGTATATTATAGAATTAGATAATAGTCCTTCCATGTGGTTCTAAAATATAACTGAATATTCATGAAAGAGTTCCAAAAATATGAACAAAGTAATATTTTATCTATATCTATATTTATCTATAGCTTACTATAGAGTAATCTATAGAGTTATAAATTTGTGAAGACTATGTACTCACTGTCAGTAAAAGCTGTTCCATAAGGGTACTTTTATGAAGTATACAGTATAATCTTAGTTTTTGGATGTACTAACCTGCTGTTGAAGATTATATTGTATGAATATAGTTGTTGTATTGTTTTCTGATTAAGTTTTTTTAAGATCTCTGTGCTGTTGGTCCTCTTCCAATATGCACACTGTCTTGTGCATTTTTGATAAAAACAGAGTCTCCATAAAGTCAAACAGTAAAGTTTAAGGAATGCTTTGATCATATATGACTTTTTTTCTCTTACATCCAGTCTTTGTTATTATGCTACAGATTCTTCACCACCCTTGTACTACAGGATCTGGTGAATGAGGTGCCACTGGGAACAGCTGCATCCAAATACAACTGCAGTCGTGGACAGTTACAGTCTCTCCAGCAGTCTGCTTCTACATATGCAGGTACATGCAACATAAGTGTTGCTCAGTGTATTGAGGATAACAGTGTACACTTTACACTGTAGAATATATCAACTTTGAATGCTTCACATTAAAAAGGGAGGGCAGTACCTAGTAACTTGATGCAGGAAGCAGAAGCACTTTAGAATGATGGATATACTGTACAATAGAAACTCCATTAGCTGATGTTCTGCACCTACATGCTTTCTTCAGAACCACGGCAAATCATAAGTGCTCATGCTTCTTGCATCAAGTTACTGTGAAAGGGTTCTAGTGTAATCTAAACTGAATGGGTACGTGCTTAAATGTGGCTCAGAACAAGTTTGACTCGGTGTCATTCTAAATCATGATTGATGCTTTTTATTATCAGTGTCAAACAGAGCTAAAATACAATACTTGTTTTTCGAGTGTTAATTACCTGTTCATTTATGCAGCTTCCAGAAACACTTGCACTCTCTGCCTTTCCTCAGGTATGGTAACGATATTCTGCAAGCGTCTAGGCTGGCACAACATGGAGCTGCTTTTGTCTCAATACCAGACCAGGCTGAGCTTTGGAGTACAGAGGGAACTGGTTGACCTCGTCAGGGTTTCCCTCTTGAATGCAACACGAGCCAGAGCACTCTATGCACAAGGGCTTTGCACTGTGGCTGAACTAGCCAGGGCTACTGTAGCTGATGTGGAGAAAGCCTTGAGGAATGCAGTCCCATTTAAAAGGTAGGCGTATGTATGCTCCTGTATATTAGGTGAAGAAAGATATTAGTTCTATGAGAACACAAGCATAATAACGGCCATCAACTGACCAACTTGTGAAGACGTGACTAAAAACTACTCTAGACACTTTAAAATGTGTCAGGACATGCTGCCATTTATCTAGATTTTTTTAACAACTAACCCCAAAACATCCTTTTCAAATTAACAAGAAATGGAACAGCTAATAGATTCTGATTAGATAAATTTAGGAAGTATAAGCGGTACAACATAATATCCCTCACTGTGTCCACAATTGAATTAGATTTTGCTCATTTCAGAACAAAGTAACAGCTCTATTTATACAGGTAAGTGGTAAGACAGTACCATTTCTTGATGGCCTAAAAAAGTAGAAGATGCAGATGCAAAATGAAAAAGATTTATTTTCACCTAGAACACATGACATTTACATAAAACAAAAAAAACAAAACAAATGCTAAATTATTTGTTCACAAATTCCATAAAATAAAAGTAGTACATTATTAGAACAATGAAAAAAACTATTAACAGACAGATGGCTTGAACTTTTTTAAAATAGCTCTCTTCTGAAAAATAATGAGTACAACATACGACTTATTGACAGTAATTCTGTAAACGACACTTAAAACTCACTTACATTTTTGCATATAGTTTGTGAAACTACAGCTCTAGAACACCAAGTTATATTCTCCTGAACGTAACCTAAATTTTAAGCCTGTGTTTTACTGTCTGTCTCCTTCAGCTCTAAACGTGCAGTGGACGAGAGTGAGATGGAGGCAGCTGAGAGACGGAGCCTTCGCTGTGTCTGGGTAACAGGTGGACGGGCCCTGACAGAACAGGAAGCAGCCATTGAGATAGTATCTGAGGCAAGACTTCTCCTTCAGGAAGATCTGGCCCAGCTAGGTGTTCAGTGGGACCCAACAACACTTCCTCCTGGAGCACCTACTGTCAGCAACCTCAACAACCATCACAGCAGCGACTCCGACTCATCTGTGTCATGCATCAGCCCACAAGAAGCAAAGGCAGATGGCAGCAAAGAGAGAGAGGGACACATGCGTAACAAGAGTGAGGGCAGAGATACTGATAGGCATAGAGAGGAGATTAAGGAAGAATATAAACCAGAGAAACAAATGGTGTTGGAGAAAGTCGAAACATTTACAGGAGAATCAAGGGGAGAGCAACCCAAAGAGACACAAGTAAATAAAAAATTGGAGAAGCAAATGAGGAAAGACAGGACAGAGACAGAAGTTGCACAAACGGGTAATCGAGCACCAATGGAAAGAGGTAACATAAAGACAAATACAAAATTATCTACAGCAAATGTCCCAGAAAATCCAGATGTGATAAGAGAAAGACAAAAGCACACACGGCCAGGGCAGGAAATAGAGAAGTGCAAAAAATCAGAGGAGAAAGGGGGACAGAAAGGTGAAGGTACTGTCTCAGTCAAAGTAGGGGGTCAACAAGCAAAACGGTCCATTCCTGAAAGGAGCCATACGCAGGAATTGGCTGAGATTGTCTACAGTCCGCCTCAGCTCCTTCCACATCCTCAGCCTTCATCTTCTCTGATGCCCCCTCCTCGCTTCAGAGCCCCGATATCACTGGTGGAAGAACAAAGTGCTTCCACAAAGACATCAAAAGGAGATGATACCAGAGGACTTTCCTCACCTTTGCAGCCAGGTAGACTGAAACACTCAAGAGCCCTAAGCAAAATCCTCCACTCTATACAAACTGACAAAAGCCTACAAAATAATGTAGACACTGCACAGACAACCCGCCTGGCTTCAGACTACAACACTGCACCTGGACCTGCAGCTGAGGTGCCTGCCACTGTTCAAGCTTCTGGGCCTGTGCCACAAACACCCCCCACAGTTTCTGCTCCTACAAATAATTCTCCCTTGTCTTTGTCTCCTGCCTCAGTTCCCTTAATCTCTCCCAAAGCCAAGCGAAGAAGGATAGAGGGTGCAGAGCTAGATCAATTCTCTTCCCCTGAGCTGTATGCAGGAGAAGACAGAGATGAAGAAGTTGAGGAGAATGTTAAAAAAGGAGAAGAGAGTTTTGGTGACAGCTTTGAATTGGACACTCAGACAGAAAAAATCATTCTTCAACAGACATACCAGCATGGAAATGGGAATGATAGGGATATGCATCCATTGGTAGAAACAGAAAAGAGAAGAGAAAAGGAAATGGTAGAAATGTGCATAGATGCGGACGAGGGAAAAAATGGGCTTGAAGCTCCTGACAATGCATGTCCTAGATTCAATATTTCTCTCACTGACAGTCAAATGGAGCTCATCCTTAACACCAGCCACCAGGTAACTGACCAGAATCATCAATCATCATAGATGGAATTTAAAAAATGAAATCCTGTTTAAGAAAATGGCTTTCCTATTCATAAAGAGTATGCTGTTGTTTTTACAGATTTCCCCTGGTCTTGGCAGTGATGATAACTTGGAAAAAGATAAAAATGAAGATGGTGGTAATTATAATGAAGCTCCTGAAGCTAATCCAGTGTCTTCTGAGAGTATTAACAGAAGCAGTAGCTTCCTGTTTGACAGCCTGTATGACAGCTCTCTGCTGGCTGGTCTGAGCCCAAAGCAGATCCTTGACCAGTCAGATGAAGAGGAATCTGTAGCCCAGGACGTCAAAGACAAGCGGCCTCTTCCATCAACGCAGGAACAGCAACGCAGTGAGCTTCTCGCTAACCAGGAGGCTGAAAAGCAGGAGGCAATCCAGTGGGGTGAGTCATCCTTCAACCTCTCAGAATGGGGTGACTCGCTGCTGGTGGGTGAATATTTTCTGGAGAGGCAAAGCTTGCTGAGACAAACAGAGAGAACAGAAAAAGAGCAACGAGACTGCCATCATCAAGCTCAGCAACATAACACAGATCATGTCCTCCCTGAGCAACATCTGTCGAATTTACAATCTGAACCCAGTAAGAAACAGCCACAACCTGACTGTATTGCAAGTCAAACTGAGTGTGATAATGACAAAACTAAGAATAATCAAGGACATATGCGCAAAATTAAACAGTTCACTAGTTGTCATAATGATATTAAACCAGGTGGGAGACAGGGATGGATAAATAAGGAAAGTGAAAATGGAGAGCAGGTGGAGAAAGACAGCAAGCAAGGCGAAATTAATGTTTTATTGTCAGATAATGTGCCTGGAAGTACCCCACATTGTAGCCCTGGTTTACAAGAGATCTTTGACCGGTGGCCTAGTATATCTGAACAGTCCTGGCAAAACCCTACAACTGGCCACACAGACACTCAAATACTCATAAATGCTGCACGCACAGTGGAAGCTCCAGCTCTACCTCAGCCCCCAATACATGTGGGCAGAAAAAGGGAAGAGCTAAATTTGCAATCTGCTGCTGCTGAGAGAGATTCTCACCTGGTACATCTCTCAAGACATGACACTGAGAATGTTACAGAGAGACCAAGCTCTGCTGGGGACCTTATTCCTCCCACTCAGGAAACGCCACCTGTCACACCACGAGTAAAACTGACCACCTCATCTGTCCAGTCGCCTCTCACCGCCCAGCCACTTAACCAGTCGACTCCCTCAGCCCTTGGTCCGCAGAAACCAGCAGCCCCAAAATGCCCTGAATCTCGGACAGGAACGAGTAATAGTTTATCAAAACTTGTTTCTGACAATAAACACCTAACGTCTACATTTGATCACCACAACAAATGCCACTTGGGACAGGCACCACAGACTCTACCTAAACCTGAGCTGACGTCTGTTTCACGATCAACTTCAAAAACCAAACGTGTGCTACAGACTGATCCGAACCTCAGCTCTCCCGAAGACTGTGCTTCTCCATCCGTCCCCTGGCCAAAACTTCCTTCTGACACAGAATCGCCTGTTAATGAAGGCTTCTCTCTTCAGCTGTCCCAGGATGAATCACTCTGTTCCAGCAACTCCGGGACCTTCTCCATTATAGACGTGGCAAGTGACAGGTGCCTCTTTGACACTTTCATTAAAGAGTGGAAAACAAAGGAGCGGTACTCTCTGGCTTTGGCCTGTGAAAAGAGAGAGCACAGAGAGCAACCTCAGAATGAAATAGGAGGGAAACACAAGAGAGGTAACCACAAAAGTGACTTTAACCTACAGTGAAATGTGATTGATTTGTCTTTTTTTTTCATTTGCATTTTTCATTTGTCAGTTACACACAAATAAGGGTGTTTGCTCTAATTGCCTGCATGAATTCCAGTCTCCTCTTTCATACATTCGTTATCTCTGCAGTGTCAGCAGCTCATCGGAATCTCAACAGGGCTGATGGTTTTCCAGTAAGAGACAGTGATGGACTGGTGATAATTGGGCTGTCTGTCTGCTGGGGAGCAAGAGATGCATACTACATATCTCTGCAGAAAGACCAGAGCAAAGGTATTGACACACATACATGCAAAACCTCAAAAAAATGTTTCTTTAATTCAACCTGTCTGTTAACCCTCAGGTTTGAGCTCCAGCCTGGCCCCTCCCCCACTCGATGATGATTTGCCTGTAAATGAGAGGCTGGATCAGGTGAAGACCTGTCTAAGCAGGCCATCAGCTGGTCAAAGAGGAGGTGTGGTTATCACGTATGACATCATCCAGGTGTACAAGAGGCTTGTCCTAGGCTGTGGCATCAGCTTGGAGGGCAACTGTGAAGACCCCAAGGTGCGAAAATGGACATAGAAATACTGTGCAATACTGTGCACAGGGTCTATTCATATTCAGGCATGCAGAAACTGATTTTCATTATTGCTTTTGAACTGTTCTGTTTTCTAAACTTACATTAAGACACATACAGCAACAAGTAACATGAGATTACAGTAAACTCAACATTCAAACATTCAAAGTGATAAAACAGCCGCCCTCCAAAAGATGCACATACACACAAAAGATGACGAAATCACACGAAATCCTCTATTGTAGTTTGATAAAATGTCAGAACCAAACTTGAACATGCAGCAAATGAACTGTTAAATGTTTACTGTAGGTTGCATGCTGGTTGGTGGATCCTGGCAGTGAGGAGAGGACCCTGCCCAACATGGTAACTGTCTACTCTCCTGAAGAATTACATCTGCTGGATGGACTTGGGAGTGCACATACATACTGCCCTCGTGTTAGGGCGGCGACAAAGAGTGTGCTCATACTTGCAGTGATGAACCATCTCATTGGCCTTCTGGAAAAAGACGGCGTGCTGGGTATAAAGAGTACACATTCACTTATGCAGAAGTCAGTAGTGTTGTCATTGTTATAATTTTTTGTACACATGTCAGATTTATTCAGGAACATTGAGATGCCTTCCCAGGTATGTTTGGCTCTGCTGGAATTAAATGGACTAGGCTTCAGTGTTGAAGAGTGTGAGAGACAAAAACATGTAATGCAAGCCAAACTCTCAGCTCTGGAATCTCAGGCTTACAACCTGGCTGGACACAGCTTCTCCCTCACCAGCATCGATGACATAGCACAGGTTTGGTGCAACTTCTTCTCTATTTCAGCCACATTTTTGAATCAAATTCCAAATTTCTCAGTGAATTTCAAATGCAAGTACGACAGAGCAAAGCACAGTCATATTTGGAAATCTCAGACTTGTATATAATAACATGCAATGCTGTAGGTGTTGTTCTTGGAACTCCATCTGCCTCCAAATGGTGATGTGGGTGGATCAAAAAGTAAGAAGACTCTGGGCTACACCAGGAGAGGTGGCGGCAGAGTACGGCTTGGAAAGCAGTTCAGCACCACAAAGGTGAATTTACTTTGCATTACACTGAATTATTGCTATTACACCGTTTTTATACTGTTCAGGAGCAATAATGTAATATTTTGGAGATGAAATGTCCACTATGTTTAAACTGAAATTAAATGTTGTTTGCAGGATGTTCTGGAGAAGCTTTGCCCTCTGCATCCATTGCCAGGTGTGATTCTGGAGTGGAGGCGGATCACTAATGCCTTAACTAAGGTGGTGTTCCCCCTGCAGAGGGAAAAGCAATACCACCCTACACTGGCCATGGATAGAATATACCCTGTCGCCCAGACCCACACAGCCACAGGTAAAACATGCAGGACTTGTACATAGCTACTCAAAGACATTACATGAACTTCTTGTTAATCATATGTAATGTGTTTCATGTAGACACGCCTTGATCTAATTGGTAAATTCATATTATTTTGGAATATCATTTAATTTGAAGTAAAGCATGCAGTGACCTAGCTCATTCTGTTAGGCAGAGTGAGCTTCACTGAACCCAACATTCAGAATGTCCCCAAAGACTTCCAGATTTCCATGCCCACGGTGGTGGGTGAGAGCCCACCTTCACAAAGTGGCGGCGAAATGACCAAAGCAGGGTAGGTTTCATTTCATTTATTTATATTGAAGCTACAAGTGCAATACTGTACTGTACAAAATCTGAGACTACCATACACCTTTGTTTGTGATATTCATAACACCACGTATTGCAATATGGATGAGAAAATACAGCATAAAATCAGCATAGAAACTAAAGTGAGTAGGTGCTTGAAGTGAAAAATGTACAATGTTAGATGCTATGTGTAGGTGTAGATGCACCTAATTTCATGGGTTTTCTCCAAAGACCATGTGCAGACTTAAACTAATTAACACTCAGTGTTGATAGAATTATGTGGTTTGTATTAACATTGTCTTTACTCTTCTACAGAAAGAAGAGACGTTCTGCGGTGCCTTCAGTTGCAGCTGGAACTGCAGAACAAGGCCCAGCTTTCTCCGTCAGCATGAGACATGCTTTCATACCTTTTTCAGGTTGTTAAGATGATGTTGATGTTTTGTGTGTAAGATCACCTTTTCTACGTGTGACTCGATCAGAGACTGTTGTGTCAGCTTTGTTTTTTGTTCTGTAGGTGGACTGATATTAGCAGCTGATTATTCCCAGCTGGAGTTAAGAGTGCTGGCTCACCTATCCAAGGATCAACGACTTATACAGGTAACAACAACCACATGCTCATAGATACAGTGAAACATCCAAGAACAGATAAACAAATAAACACTTTGTCATCACCAGGTGCTGAATGGAGGAGCAGATGTGTTTCGCTGCATTGCTGCTGAATGGAAAAGTGTTGACCCAAAGTCTGTGAAAGATGACCTCAGACAACAAGCAAAACAGGTACAACTAGCCAGGAAAGATACAATAACATGGCCATGCATGCATTTACACTGGGTATCTCACCAGAATGTATATGACTTTGCAGATTTGCTATGGCATTATATACGGTATGGGTGCCAAGAGTTTGGGTGAACAAATGGGAGTGGAAGAAAATGATGCTGCCTGCTACATAGAAAGTTTCAAGGCCAGATACAAAGGTAAACACTACACAAAATGATTCTAAAGTTAAATCAACACCTCTCTAAAACAGTTGTAACAATAGCTGAACATTTTTGTCCTCCAGGAAGGGAGGATTTATTGCAGGGATGTTACTTTTGACTGCATTAGGTTTAACTACATGTACCTAATAAACTGCCAACTGAGCATACAAGTAAAAAAATTAGCCTTCAAAAAAATTGAAACACTCTGGGGAGACCAGTTAAATTAGCGTGAACATGGTTTTATGAGTTAAATCGTCTCACAAATGAAACATGTTCTGTGTTCTTGTGTTTCAGGGATCAACGCTTTTCTTAAAGAGACAGTGAAGAACTGTATAAAGAACGGTTATGTTCAGACTCTGATGGGCCGTAGGAGATACCTACCGGGAATCACTAACACCAATACACATATCAAAGCTCACGTAGGAATCAGAATTCATGTGTGATGTTAAAAATACAGGTATGTGTGATTTTTCATTTATTTCATACCTTCTTTATCTCTCTCTCATCCAGGCTGAGCGTCAGGCTGTGAACACAACTGTGCAGGGTTCAGCAGCAGACATTGTTAAACTTGCCACGGTGAACATCCAGAAGCGACTGCAAAAAATATATCCCGCAGCTCCTCTGTCTCACCATCATACACGCTCGGGTAACATAAATTGTCTTCAGTGTTTCCCACAGTTTCATTCATTTTAAAGCTTGTAATTCATGTCTGATAATATCAGTGTTACGCGTTACACAGTCAACAATCAGTGCAGGGCTGTGACGTCTCATCTCAGAGGAGCCTACTTTGTCCTGCAGCTGCATGATGAGCTCATCTATGAAACCACAGAACAAGACCTCATACAGGTATTGACATTATTTCCTGCACTCAGTTCCTATGTTTGCTTATACAGAAAAATGACATGAAATCACCACTACAGTGTTTAAGATTTTCAGTTAACAGTGAATCTTGCACCAACTTTTTGTAACCAGTACAAGTAGATAATAATTTGCACACTTTTAGGTAGAAGTGGAGACACAGTCTGTATACATAATGCTTTGTCTTTCTCCCAAACCGCTTTTTGGCAGGTTGCGCAGATAGTTAAGATGGAGATGGAGTCAGCAGTGAAACTGTACGTGAAACTTAAGGTCAAAGTCAAGGTTGGACCCAGCTGGGGGAACCTGCAGGACCTAGATCTATAATTTGAATGTTATGACGTTGCTGCTTAAAGCGCTACCATATAGCTAAATACAGTAATTTGTACTAAAATCAATCAGTTTTTAAATCACTACGTTGACAATAATGAAATGTATGATAAACTCTATCATTGCACTATGAACTCTAAATGAACTATCAAATGTATTTATAATTCTTTTCAGATTAACCATTAAAATATTTTATTTTGTGATATTGCACAATTTCTCATAAGATTTCATGTAAGATGACTGTTTTTCAATAGATCCTAGTTTGTCAGTTTTGAACGTCTGTGGTTTCCAACAGTAACGTATGGAAGAAAAAAATCCCTCCCTGTCCTCAAGTCTAAGAGCCAAAAATGATTTGTGCAAATATCTTGTTTCCTTCAACCATAATCCAAACGCCAAATATACATTATTAAGTTTACAATGACATAAGAAGTTTGAACTAGAGTGTTTGGCATTTCTTCACAAATGTTGCTTGACAAAATGACAGAAATTACAATTTTTGTCTTTTTCTGCCCTACTGTGATGTGTTTAAAACAAAGACTGAGCAGCAGCAGTGTGGAGGAGGATCCTGAAATCTCACATTTTATTGGACCATTCGATGAGTTGTCTGTCACAAGAACATACATTGTTATCATTGTCACTCATTAACACTGTTTTGTTTTACACATACGAAATTCACTGCACTAGAATCGTTATGATGTGACATTTTCTGTGCGAAGCAAAAGTTACCATCTCTGGTTATGGTCAGAGAAATAAATGTGGCTGAGGAAGCATTTTGTGTGACTTTAGTCTTAATTGTTTTGAAGACAGATGACAACCTGTTAGTGGATTTTATCTTCAGGTGGACCTCAATAAAATATTGATTTCAAATTATCCCATTCAAAATGACATTGACATAATTGCCAATATATGTCAATGCAAGCCATTTCAAATATTACTTTCAAGTGGGCCTAAATAGACTTAACACTATTAGGATGACTTTTGTTCTGAGTTGATTAACAATTAACCAGTGCACCATGACTCAACAGAGCTCATCAACACAGGCTCAGATTAACACAAAAAAGTTTAACACGTAAATAAATACATGTCGTGGACACACATTCATAAACAAATGCAACAAAAATCACGAACAGAAAAGATTCCTTTTAAAAGACATTTTAAAACAGGAGTGTGATCCCACAGCTGTTTTTTGTGTGTGAGAAACAGCCATTGAACACATGCCATTACTCAATCTAATGAAGAATATTGTTTAGCTGAATGTGTTGACTGATGTCAGTGCAGTCGTTACCTATGAATTTAACAAGATAGGTAAGACTAGCAGCTACAGCTAAATGGTGGTTTTATCCATATTGTTAAGTGAGCTGCGTCACGTCATTTGACTCGCACAAAGTGCTAAAATAGTTGCTTTTCTTAAGCGTTGATGCTCGTCAATCAGACAAGTGTCATGACGCAGCAGTGTGTGTTTTTTAATGTTTCGGTAATACCCATACCCTGCGCTATCAAAGTAAACAGAAATGAATCATCTGAAGACGATGATAATCAGTATCTTTGGTGGTTTCTCTGATGCACACTAACCTGTTGCACATTTACATTATACAACAATTACTGGGTTGACATGTTTCTCAAAAATGGGGAGAGTAAATTCTGTTGTGCATTATTTTTTAAAGCCAATCGGAGGACTCTGAGAAATAAGATGTGATGCCTTAAGACTACAAATCCACTTTAGGGCCTAGCAGATCTGAATAGAAATTAGACTAATGGGGCTGTATGCAGGTTTCCGTAAACATAGTTTATAGTCAGACTCACTGCCACAAACAGAAAAAGGTTATTAATCAGTTAAGGCATTGACACAGGCATAGCTGTGTATTTCACCAGAGTATAAAACAGAAAAGAAAAAATATATGTACACAGGTACAGTTAAGTGCTACTCACGCAGCTTAATGTTCCACTGGCTAGATCTGAGGCAAGAAAAACTGGAACCAGGACTGGCTTTTTCTTGCTCCATGTTGTACTGGGGACGTGTGCACAGGCCAGGAGCTTTACTTGTGTCATATTACATCCTGTGGGAAAGCTCTTGGCCTTGGCCCAGGTTACTGGGGCACGATCATTTATATGAAAGGGAAGTAAGGACACAAGAGGTTTGAGGATGACATCTAGGAAGGTGTCAGGGCATCTCTCCTTCGTGGCTGAAGTAGTACCTAACAGGAGGACCAGGGAGGTCATCGTCTCCATCTGCTTCTGGAGGAAATGAAACTGTGAGATCGACATAGCGACGGCCCACTGATGGCTTGATCAGCTTCTGCATCCTGCAGTGAGACAGAAACATAAACTGAGACTTCTGTTTAGATGAATGAACAGATTAATCATATCCGGTTGGTTTGAAAGTTTTGGATGCTTGTCCAAATATTTTTAGTCCAACAAAGCTTCAAATATAAAGAAATTTAGTAGATCAGGAAAAACCTCTATGTAAGGCACTCACGTCAGTTTGAGTCTCTTTGAGTGTCCAGGCATCACAGGTACATAGAGCATCTTCACACCATAGACGACCATAGTGGGTTCAATTCCATACTTTTCCTAAGGTGAAAAAAATTAACACAATATAAAATACATTACAATGATGTGGGAACAGCATTTGAATTGGTGATACAATAACATTTCATACCCTCACTGTATTCATGAAATCAGAGAGAGTGAAGTCCTCATGGCCAAATATAGTCCAACAGTCCCAGATGGAGAAGTAGATGTTGTCCCTGGGAAACGTGTCATAGAGCTGTCACTACTGTGCATTGTAATAATGATGGAACATGCTAAAATCCTGCATCTAGCAAATACAGTAAGAGTGTAGAGTGTGGTAAGACATTTAACAGATTTCAGTTTGTACAAGTAAAAACCCCCAAAACTATCCTGCCAGACAAAAAAACACTTTTTCTCACATTTACAGTATAAAATACAGTGAGACTGAAAAACTGTACGTGTCCTACCTGATGAGTGCCCGTTTAACTGGAGCAGGCTCAGTGAGCACCACCACAGGGATGGCCAAGTTAAAGAAGCTATTTTTGAAAGCTTCAAACCTATAGCCTCCAATCACCTTGATCAACTCCAGAGCCACCTAAGTACATAAAAACACCAACACATATATCACAGTGTAACTCATTCCACTGTATGTACACTGACACCCTAATAGTTCTGAACAACTGAATGGGCAGTAATGCTGAATATCATACAGATCTTAAATTACAGTTGAAGTCAGTACTGTCCATTATTTGTAGGCGTTTAAAAACAACAGCACCAAGTTAAACCACCAATATATACAGCAATATTTCAAACATGAATATCTGTGAATATTAAAATCTGCTTTTTTCTTCAATTACTAAATTTCTGGTAAAGACAGTTTAAATGTCTTTGCAAGATAAGCACAAGCATACACCTCAATAACAGTGAGGGGATGCTTTGATTGACTTCTCTCACCAGTCCAGCAACAGCAGCTGTTGCTGTGGCAATAGCAGGGATGATCTTGCCAGCGATGCGCTTAGTCTTGAGTCTGTCAGCAGGCTCAATGGAGTACATCCTTGCTCTGAGAGCGGATGCTGACGTGATGAAGTCCATGTGGCCATTGCTGTCGTCGTCCTTTTCAAACTGCAATGGACTCATCTGTAAGCTCTCTAAGGAGAGTATGTGAAGGCACAGACATTTTCTCTTTATTAAGGACCAGAACAGATGCAGCTTTGAACTGTAGCAGTCATCTTGAATATTTATTGAAACTAGTTGTGTACCTGGCGTGACACCGTCAGAAGCAATGGCCTGCTCCAGCTGTGTGATGGCCTCTCTCTCCTCTTCACTGGATAGAGGCATTTTCATTTGATCAGGCTTCTTTGCTGCCTCATCTGTCTCTATACACTACAAGAGACAAATCCAAAACAGTCAACAAGAAAGCAATGAAAAGAAATCAGATCAGTGTAGAAACTTACTTTCTCTAAGGGCCTGTACTCAGGAATATTGACATCTGAGAGAATCCTGGTCACCATTTCTTCAGAGAGATCCTAATAGAAAGAAACATGTTGTCAGTGAGTAAGCGTATGTGTGTGTTTTTTGAGTGAATGTACACAACTGTACGTGGCCTACCTTTTCTGAGTAGGGGATGTTATAAATCCCTGCAAAGAGCCGTGCAGTGCTGACAATGAAGGTGAAGTGCCTGATGGGAATAGATGACAGTTTGGCAAGCTTAGATATGAAACATACAATTCAATATAGTCCTAAAGTGTAATATAACAGAATACTGTACTTACAAAGAGTCTTTCAAGTCAAAATCAATAGGTGCTGGAGGTCTTTTTGGAGACTGCCAAAACAAACCTAAAAAAGAGAAAGTTTTCACTGCTACTGCTTTTAGGTACATGTGTACTTAAAAGCATAACTACAGTACATTTATAATGTAGCTATTAAATTGCTGTGAATTATTTGAGTAATTTTATAGCTATACATAAAAACTTACTTCCATCTTTTAACCTTGTGTCCAGAGGGAAAGAGTGCAACAGTTGAAGGGCCTAGATAAAAAATAACATCAGTAAACAATGTACATGATATTGTGAGGCTTGAACCAATGCTTGTACACACACAGTACATGTAAAATGTCAGGTACAGACTGATTACCTTTCTCTTAAAATACTTTTCAAATTTCAGACGGGCATTAGCAATGCATTGCTCCCACTGGCTAGGCCGTCTGCTCAGTAGCTTAATGACCTGAAACGACCCCTCCAGACTTTCCCCTGCCTGCAGCCTCTGAAAACATAGAAGGACACAATCCTTCAGAACTATGTTTTAATGAACTAAATTTCTAACTTACATTACTACAAAAGCAATGTTTAATAAATCAGATAAGCACAAGTAACACCCAAAGTCTTACCTGCAGCACCACTTCAGCAGAGGAGTGGGTCTGCCAGAACGAATTGTACATGGAGGGCTTGTGGACAAACGCGTTCTCAAACTGGACATACCCCCCAAAAAAAAGAAACAAAGAAAAAATGACAACTACAGCAACAGATACTTTCTAAAATAAAATCAATAATCAACTGCAAGATGTAAGAGAAATTATGTGAATTCAGACCTTGTCCCTGGCCCACTGGATGGTGTGCTCTATAACAGAAGGGAAAGACTTGAGAGTGCAGAATGGGATTTCCTCCTCTGGGGGATCTCTCTGGAAAGCAAATGAAAGAATTTATGTAGAAGTACTGCACTTAGAGTAAAGTCTGTGCCTATAAAGTAAAGCAACGGGAATAATGCAGGGTACAGGAAAAGAACAAAAAGATGGTTTCAAACACACAGTCTCTCAAACATACTCACATGGCTATTGTAGGATTCTGTCAAATTTGGCACAATGATTTCTGTGTGTCCTTTAGTTCCCATGGTGCCAGAGTCGAGGAGAGGTCTCCGATTGGATACACATCGGCTGAAAATTGAAATATTTCATCAAATATTCTTCTCTTATTCTTCTTGTCATAAGGATGCTCTCTTTAGACTTATCGTGAAGAGTGTGCTCAGTCAGTGTAAATTGAATTAAGGCAACTGCTCAGTTATTGATTATATTATTTTGATATTTGCACCAACCTGTCTACATATCTCCGTGCCTCCACATTGTCCAGTGCGGTGACCACTAGGTTTAGACGGGAGTAGAAGGTGTCACTATAGATGTTCTCAGTAGCCGGACACACTTTGTTGAGGTGAGCATCCACCTGCAGGTCTGGGTTGATATCGCGAGTGGCTTCTGCTGCTGTGGTACTCTTTGGTTTCTGAGACAGAAAAAATGGGTGTGAGTGTGTGTGTACTGTGGATTTATGAGTGTACTGACCAAAATTCAAGCTATTTAATATTCAGTGTATAGAAGTGGGGGAAAAATGTGAAAAAAGGACAAAAAATGTACCTGTATATGATACGGTCTGAAGAGAAACTGCCTGTTTAGGTTAGATTTTTCTATAAGGTCTGGATCTGTGATGCACACCTGAGGATTAACAGCAGCATATTTGTTTCAGTAAATTCCTCTCCAAGAGTACAAATGCACTGAAAGACATAAAGAAATGCACTAAGATAATAAAAACAAAATAATAAGGAATAACCACCTCTCCTGAGCTCTGAGCCAATCCAACCCCAAGCAGGGCAAAGTTTTTTAACATCTCACAGCCTATTGCACCACAGCCAACCTGCAAGTGAAAACAACAATGGGTTTATTTAGAGACAAATCTTAACATAGTTCAATATAAAACAGACCTTCATTATGCTGAGAAAGCCTTACCATAAAGACCCTGAGCTTATGCAGTTCAAGACACATTGATTCTCCAATGCAAGCTCGTAATCCATCATACCGATCGCCCCTGGGGAAAAACTCCTCCGCAGAAAGGGACTGAAGTGGCCTGACAACTTCAATGGCATCAAGGTAAAACTAAACACAGGAGAAACAAAAAAGGGAATTTAACAGTTAAGGGAAATACAGTATTAAACAATAAAGCCAAGAATGCTAAACAAAATTTAGGAAAAAAAAACCCGATTCATTTTCCTACGAGCTATTGAACTAACAATTTTGCTTTTGCACAGGTAAAATGTTACAACCTACCCATTGCTGCAGTGGTGCAAACTTCCCTGTGATGGCCTTAAGAGCTTCCTGGCTAGCTAGACCTCCTACAGCTGCTGCTAATGGAGGAAGAGTTCCCCTCGCTGTCTTCGACAGGCAGCACACCAACTCAGCATTCACAGGAGCCTCAAAGTAGTAAGGAAGAGGAGAGGAAAGGAAAATGAAATCACCAATCATCATCTGTGATACAGAATGTGAAAGTATCTTTGCAGGTTCAAAAGAATAAAAGCATGAAGAAGAGAAAATAAATAAATAAATAAAACTTACCTTGTTCCTGAGAGTTGCATTTACTTCCTCAGTTAGCTTCAGTAAAACCTCAGCATCCTGTAAACACCTGATGGTATCAAAGTAAAGCAGCTCATGACTTAACATGATAAAAAACTTCACACACTGAAAACCACAGACAGGACTAATTGTGCCTTTGGGTACTATGCGAGTACAGAAAGTAGAACAAAAGATTGAATCTAGATAGCAGAGAAAGAGTTTGGTTACCCAATGTTGGGAAGTCTACCACGTTGCTCCTGAAAGCTGTCCAGCGCCAACATGGCTGCATGGATCTGTAGTGGAGCCTAGTGGGTAGATTTAAACAAGGGTTTGTGAGGACGCCGTCTTTTGTCTACAGAAACTCAGACAGAAATGACAAATAAACTGGAATTTGAATCACATGGTAAGGTTAACAAGACAGGATCAAGGAGTTATCTGGCTTCACTGAAACTAATATAAGATAATATTAAACACAAATATTTCTGTCACAGAAAGCTGGTCACCAGCCCTGTTAACCCATGAAAAAATAATAAACACATTACTTATATGTAAAATAAGAAGTCATTCTACTTGTTTGCCAACAAACTGTATGAACTCATTTTACTAAATAAATAAATATAATGTGATGCCAGTGTTTCAACCATGTACAAATATTTCCTGAAAGATGGTTGTGGACCAATCCAACTTAACCTGCTCTGGATTATCTTATACTGCATGCTTATGATTTTTGATGATATGCTTTGAAAAAGGAATGCTTAACTAGGTTAAGCCCAAACTTAGCTGGCTGACCACCTCATTAATATTGATTTGTGATTCAGTCTCCAGGAACAGCTTTACACACTCACCTCTGGTTTACTGAAGTCTGGAGTCAGGACCTGAGGATCACACATCTGTCTCTCTATTGTCTCCTACAATGTATAAATACAAGATCACGTGCATAATGAACAGTTGGTTAATATGGAAGTCTTTGTTTTGTTCAACTGTGCTATTAGTGGATGATATTACAACTGGAAACACATACAAATCTGTATGTCTTAGGGGTTTTCACCAGGACAAAGTATCCTCCGTGTGCATATGGTTGTAGTTGGGATGTATCGCCTATTGAAAAACTGTGAGGGGAAAGGACTAACACCATACACAATCAAACAAAACACCCACCCACCCACACACACCCACACAAAAGCAAACATATGTTAGATTATTACTCTATCGTACATTATGTCACCTTATACAGAAAAATGTCTCCAGATCTGCTCTTCAAACACTTCAAAACATGACAACATAAGAGACTCACTATTTGTTTTACTTTAATAAATATTAACCACAGCAACGTTTCATAATGTTGCTTCCAGTAAATGCTCTGTGAAATGTACTGAAACCATGATCTGCAGAAAAAATACCTGATACTTGTCGTACAGTGCTGTTGAGCTCGATCATACCATTGACCTCTCTGAAGACAACACTCTGGCCTGTTTGTAGGCCATGAGGTTGGTTGTCCATGCAGGTTACCACCCCTGGATTGTCCTAAAGTGTCAAGATTCAAAAGAATATTCATAAAATATTTAGAGCAGACACATAGCAATAAAATATGAGCTCACAAAGACTAAGTAGAATAATAACATTGCAGTTTCAGATCAAATCTGGCAACTCAGCCTAACTCTATCCTACGCCCAGAAATATAGCTCACTTTAGTAGTAGGTACAAGTTATCAGAGTTAGAAGACTACCTGAGTGACACTTTGGATGAAAATCTCCTTGGGCTCTTCTCCTGTGGGATCAGACACTTCAAACTCTTCTCCGAAATCACAAAACACCCGCACACAGATTCCATAAGCATCGCAGCCAATGAACTGGCAATGATAAAGAGCAGCATAGTTTAGTTAATACACAGGCAAAGGATTAGGTTAATATTTGACTGTTTGTATGTTCCATGTGCACAAGTGGCGATTTAACTAATGCTCTGTAATGAACAACCACCACATTAACCGTGAACTTACTCTGATGGGGGGTTGTTGTGAGTGGCAGAACTCATTCACTCTCTTCTGTAAACACAATCTGGTTTCAGTCAGAATCACACACTGCAGGAGAGAAAACCACAGAGGCACTAAACTTTACCTGCACCTGAAGACGAGCCATTTGCTGTTGTTCCATTAAAGAACAAGAAAAACAGGTAATGCAGACAGTCCACAAATCATCTCAGAAAGGTTTATTGAATCCTAACAGATGGTTTGCAAGTCAGTCTTTAAAACTGAGCTTCCACTGTAGCATTCCCACCAGATGAAGAAGAAGCAGGGTTTACTTTGTTCAACCATGTTTTGGTAAAAATATGACAACTGGGAACATATGTTATATCTAGATTAACAGCTATGAAGCAAGTCATGCTGCAGGAGTTGTTTGAGAAGCTTTTGACATTTTGATTTTAAACCATGGCATTGTGAATTTCTTGTCAAACTGTTGTGTCTGCTATGAAACCAAGCTGAACACACCCTCCCTTTTTTCCATGAAAGAATACAGACTATACTGTCTAGTCACCAGAGGAAATTCAGGAAAACAATTTTATTGAGAGAGAGCTAAAATGCCTTACCTGATACTTTCGGAGAAAACTGAGATCAGTGTTATCATCCAGAGCAGAGGAAGACATGTCAACATGAACATAAGGGTTCAACTCTGCGACCCGAGGACACACCGCCTCCACCCTGATGATAGATGAGAATGGGTAAGAAACCAAGAAAGTAATGGAGAGTCTGCCAGAGTATAAATTTACAGGTACAGTGTGATTGCAAATATATTTCAGAATAAACTCAGTTGTCAAGAGGAGCAGTCCAGTTTTCTGATGTGTATTACCTCTTCCTCTGGCTCAACACATCCTCTTTGCGGATAAAGAAGTTTGAGCCCAAATCCAAAGTCTCACATTGCTTTGTGTCATGAAGGGTGACTGCCTGTACATGCACAGAGAACACAATACGGATTAAAACATTAATTACGTTTATCATGGTGTTGAACAACCATAGTATTTAGTGAGAGCACTTACCTTGACACCAGCCAGTACAATGTTCTTTGCTGTGACAAAGAGGTCAAAATATTTACTGACAAATCACAGCTGACAAAGCAGATCATATGAATACTTTGGCACTGAATATCTTACAATGCTATGGTGCAAAACTATGGGTGTTAGATTACCTATCTCTATCCCCAGTCCTCCCATTCCACTAAGAAAGACTGACGATTGGGCCATCTGGTGCATTGCACTGTCTCCCAGCACATATCGCTGGCGGCTGGAGAGGGAGGGAGTGAAGAAAAGAAAGTGTGAGAAAATGTGCTGGAGAGATCAAGAGGAGGAGGACAGTGAGAAGCATCAATAACAGTAATTGCACTGACTGTAATGTAAAGCACAGCACAGCCATTTGCTGTGTAACATCGTGAATGAAATTACATTAAATGTAGACTTGCCTGTAAAGAGAATCGTCAATGTCCATCGAGTCTGCAGCCATGCTGTGAGGGGAAGAGGGGGGTTCAACTGTGTTAGACTACTATGCCTGTTAGACATGTAAAAATACAGAGAGTGATTACTAAAGCTATAAAATGTTTTGTTGTGTCTGCAGTAATGATCTAAACCAACGCCCTGTTGTAGATTAGCTAAATGGCTAACTTAATGTTAATGCCAGCTAACTCTAGTTGTCAGTGTTGTTGACCTGACAACGGTCAACGCTATAAAATAAAGAGTCTATCTTGACCTAATACATTGATATCTTGTTACAGTCAAAGATTATAGTAGCTAGTTTTCTATCACAATAACGCTGTTTGGTTTGTGAACCTACTGAAGAGAGCTTAGCTGCTACAGCTAGTTAGCATTAGCATGTAGTGCCACTGCTGCCGGGTCCCGGCGGCGAGGACACTTGTCATGAACTCGTTAAAAGAAATGACACATACATTAAGCTACATATAACGCTCCAAAGTAGACAGCTATTTTATGTATTATCATTCTGCCAAGCAAGATGATAAATACGTAGTTAATATTGTTAAGAACATGCAAGTAATCACACGTCGCTACCTGTCAGTAAGAGCGACGAGCTGCGGCGAATGAATGGCTGTGACTGGTTAAAATCTAGGAGTAGTTCCGGGTTACCACAGTCACATGACCGAGGTCAACCAATAGTTTCACAGGACTTTTCAAGTAATAAACTACATTTATTTTGGAAATGTTAGGTCAGATGCATCTCAGTTGAACTGATATATAGAATTTCCTGTAAACATTTGTATTACATTTTCAGAATATTAACCATTTCAATTAGTTCACTCACACAAAACAAAGAAAATAAACCACAAAAAGATCCAACATTTCCTAAAAGAGATTCAAAATAGCCACAAATCACCTATAAAGAGATTTAAAGTGAGCTTAAACATATATCAGTGAAGCAAAAAACAAACAAACAAATAAGGTAAGAGACATAAAACGACCACAAATAAATTATCATAAAGACACAAATAAAAAAAACACACACAAACACACACACAAAGGAGCACAAAGTGTGTCTCTGGGGAGTGTGTGCTAATAAGCTGATGATGCTTCTTCAGAAACTTAATTTAATGAGTTTGGTGAACTTTCAGATCTACATTCATCTCATCACTTCTCAAAATGAAAATTATCAATTTAAAGTTATGTTACATTGGTATGAAAAAAACAACATATTTATTTTAAGTTAATGAGAAAAAAAATGTTCACCAAAGTTCTGCATAATTGCAGTCTACATTTAATTATTTATGGTCTGCAAAACTATTAAAAATATATTTTAACTCTACTGATAAATGTCAGAATACTAAAATAACAACATCAACATAACTATTTAAAATATGATCTTTTCTTTGTATAAGACCAAGAAGTTGTAATTTTTTTTTAATTGTGACTTTATATCTGCAACAAAAAACAAAACCTAAAAACAGATTGTTGATCCAGTCCTAACCTGATAGACAGACCAGAAAATACAAAACAGTGTTTGGGGCCTCCACTGTTTAAAGAAGCAAAGGTCAGCAGCAGTGAGTGAAACATTTACATTCTGGATGATGATGAAAGGAAAACACATTTTAATTACTTATTTACTTGTGTGGACAAATTTAGTTTAAATACTATTGTTGTGAGGACATTTTAGCTTAACAACTTTAAAGAGCGCTTTTGGGGTTAAGTCTAGGTTTTAGGGTAAATTAGGGATAGGTTTTTAGTTGTTAAGACACGACTCTGTGTGTGTGTGTGTGTGGATTCTGTTTTGTGTTAAGTTTGTCTGGGACAGTATCCTTCAACTTCAGACATTAAAGACACACTCCCTCTAATCATACTGGTCACTCGGACAAACACAGGAACCTCCCCCCCTGAACTAGAGGCAAAATCATGCACATGCATGCAACAGATGCTGAACTCCAAAGTACCACTTTCATCTCTTAGACGTCCTTCCACAGATTTACTCTCTCCTGACAATGTGGTGCAGTCGCGTGGCTCTGCATCGGCTCCAGAGGATTGCTGTTACTCCACTTACTATCACTGGGAGTCTAACAAGCAGCGTGCAGAGAGAGATGTCAACCCTGCCACGAGTTTATGTCACCCGACAGATTCCACCTGCGGGTCTGAAGATCCTCCGGGAATCTGGACAGTGAGTCACGGTTTGCTGTTCAGTCATTCAAAATTAATGATTTTTTATATTTAATATCTTGTATGACCAGTTAAATACCTGCTGTAGTTAGTGTTACTATTACACCTTTAAGTAGCTTAAATGTCTGCTCTGTGAAGTTCATCATTTACTTCGAGTAAACAGGACTGCTAATGTTTGCCCTTAGGCTGATAACACTGGTAACCTAAAGGGTATTTTGCAACAACAGAGATGAACAAATGTCTCACTTACTGTCAACACTGAGACATAAATCACAATGTACAGCATTAGAGTTTATATAAAAGCAGTGGCTTTAACTGTATTAGGAATCCCTGATCTACAGTAGCTTTACTGTCTGTGTATTTTGGTTTTCCTGACATGTATTCTTTTGTGCCTCTGGCAAATGAATTCCCTTCTACAGATAAAAAAAAAAGAAATAAAACTACTTTCTTTTTTTCAAGGGTGCAGTTTGAGCTGTGGGACTCAGATGATGCCCCTGTGCCCAGGAAGGAGCTGCTTGAGAAGGTCAAAGGTGTTGATGGCCTGCTCTGCGTCCTTACAGAGAAGATCGATGCAGAACTGTTAGAAGCTGCAGGTCTGAGGATAATATTTGAGCCAGATCAATAGGCTACATGCAGTGAAGAGTGTCTCGTATTTACGCATATGTTTTTTTTAAGTGTGTGTGATTTACTCCCGAAGGTCCCAACCTGAAGGTCGTTAGTACAATGTCAGTGGGTTTTGACCATCTATCCTTGGAGGAGCTGAAGAAAAGGTGGTGCTCACTTGTTTGTATACTTGTGTGTCTGTCCAATATGTCAAGTAAAAAAAGCACACTGATGTTTCCAGGTATAAAACTGTGTGTAATGTTTGTGTGTGTGTTTCTCCCCAGAGGGATCCGTGTTGGTTATACCCCAGATGTTCTGACAGATGCTGTAGCCGAACTGACTGTAGCTCTGCTGCTCACAACATCCAGGAGGCTCATAGAGGCCACACATGAAGCCAAGACGTAATTACTACATATACACACACACACACACACACACACACACACCTACACAGTATATAGAAACATACAAATGCAAATTAAAAACTGCAAACACAGATAAATATCGCTCTCATTGTGGCAGTGGTGGCTGGGGCACATGGAGAACTCTGTGGCTGTGTGGATATGAGCTGGCCAACAGCACTGTGGGTATTCTTGGCCTAGGGAGGATTGGTGAGCATACATATATGAAGCGCTACACACAATAGCTACACCAGTTCATCACAAGTCTGTCGTTTTTGTCAGTCTGGTAATTCTTACAATGTATGTTTGTGCTCGAAGGTGTGGCTATCGCTGAACGTCTGGCACCTTTCAAAGTAAAGAAGTTCATCTACACAGATGTGGTGCCCAGGCCCGAGCTGGCCAGTACCATCAACGCAGAGTATGGTAAGAAATATGGAAAGACATTTTGATGTGTCATATTATGAAACCAAGTGTAACTAATAAAATTAATAAACACTGAATTCCATTAGCTGCAAAAGCAAATGTCATTTAATCTCCTTTGACCTTTTCACATCCTGATCTCAGACAGATATTTGTCACGTTGTTGAAGACAACTAAACTAAATGTAATGACAGTTTGCTCT
>JAUMHL010000001.1:13326368-13355240 GCA_032362345.1 Sandelia bainsii
GCAAATCTAAGTTTCACTTGACAACAAGAGGGCCTGCATGATTGTTATTTAAAAACACATAACCAACAGTGTGGCAGCTTTAAAAGCTGACTTGGATCATATTATGCAAAGTCCATGGGCTGCATGTATTGACATTAATGGAAAATCTTCATAACATTCTTATGGTATTAGTACAGGGGACTATAGAATGACTGCAGTGTTTCTGTATGTCCTACATCCATGATATTCTTTTACAGCCCACGTTTTCACAATAATCTTTACTAACCGAATAGTATGCATTTCTCCTGGAAAAGAAAATGTATCATTAACATCCCCATCTTTGGTCTATAATCAGGAGTTTTAATTAGATCCAGGTGCTCTGTCACAGCTTCAGAAAATACATTTTTGAGTTTTGATTACCAATGTATTCATCCTACTGCCCAACTCAACTTTGATGCAATCCCTTCAGTCCTACAGCAGGGCATTGGACATGTTACTGTTCTGCCAGCGTAGGCAGGTGGTCTTGGAATGTTTGTACAGGTGGGAGGACTGACTGAAGCGCTTTCCACACTTGAGACAGGCGTAGGGTTTCTCTCCTGTGTGGACACGGATGTGTTTTTTACAGTCAGTCAGGGTGAGGAAGGTTTTGCAGCAGATCTTGCAAGCGTATTTCCGAGCTCCTTCAACCACCAAGACGTTGTGCTCTGACAGAGCCTTCTTACATTTGGACAGGACGTCTGCTGAAGCTCGGGTCAGCTGAGGGGGGAGGGAGGTGGGCCTGCCACTGTTAATCTCATAACCGCCACTCTCATTCAGAAGCAAGGGGCTGGCCAGACTTGAAGAGGAAGAGGCGGTGTCCTGAAGAACACCACCTACTCCTTCATCTCCTCCTATGCTGGTGGTCATTTTTGGAGCAATACGTCTGTAACCTGGGTAGCCCAGAGCAGCAGCAGACCCCCCTCCCGCCTCTCGCGACGGTCGGCCCAGTGAGTGAAGCCCCAGACTGGAGCGCTGGAAATCCAAACTAAATGGATCTACCCCTCCACGTCCTCCACTCACACTTCCCCCACTCCCTCTGGGGCTCCCCAGACCACCATGCAGGGGGCGGAGGAACAGAGAGTCAGGCTGCAGGTTGTCTCCAAAACTGTTTCGACTGTCACCATTGAGGGGACCTGGCTGCAGAAGAGACGATGAAGCAGAACCAGATGGTCCAGCAGCTTCCTGTCTCAGCAGGAAGTGATGTGCGACTGCATCCCCTGTTGTTGTATTAGGGAGCTCATCTTCTCCTGAAACCAACCCTGCATTGCCACTTCCAAAATCCTTTGGGCTAAGAAAGCTAGAAATACTAAAACCAGGTTTGCCACTTAATCCTTTATTACATCCAAAACCTCCTCCGACTCCACCACCTCCTCCCATGCTGCTCTTGAGGAGGAGCTGGGAGCTAGGCTGTGGGTCAGAGGTGAAGCTGCGGTCACTGCTCTCTGGGCTCAGTCCCACCTTCTCCTCCTCCTCCTGTCCACCAGGCTCTGCCGGGTCGCTGCCTTCAGCCTGCGATGTCACGTCACTGATTTCATCTGTCGGCTCAGGTGAGCTAAGCGGCTCTCGTTTAACCACCACCTGTGGGAAGCAAAGGAGGAGTTTCATCTTAAGACTATGGGAGATTTTGCTTTTAAAAAGTCCAAGAGGCTGAAAACACAGTAGCTAAACTAGAGCTGAATGACTGCTGTAGATGTATGAGTTAAATGATTTTGTGATGGCTTGACAGATTTAAGAAAACCTATGGCATTGATCACATCTCAAGATGCACCTGGTGTTCCATTAATCAAGTTAAAATGAGCATTTTATGACAAATTCATGCAGTTGGCAGAGCATGAAGAATCCACACCCCTTAGCAGTTTTGTCAAAAACAACATAAGGTAAGAAGCAATTTTACCTTCTGTTCCTGCTCTTCAACCTCCTCTTCCTCTGTTCCTGATTTAATCTTCACTACTCTGTTATCCTGGTGCTCCTGGTCTTCCATGTCCTCCTCCTTGCTCACCCCTCCCTGCGTTCTCCCCAAATCGTCCCCCTCACAGTGTCCACTGTCCGACTGGCTGGGCATCTGAGGATCATCCTGGGACACTCCTACTAGACTGGGAACTGTGGCATCCAATTTTGACTCATCCCCCATCTTGTGGGAGTCTGGGGAGAGTAGAGCATCTCGCCCTGCATTCACCCCTTCATCTCCTAACAACCCCATGGTAGGGGCAGAGGGGCGCTGCCTTTGCCTAGGTCTCTCCTCTGACAGGCCTAGCGCAAGTGAAGGCTTGCGTTTGTGGAAGCGTCGAATAGGGTAGGAGGCTCTTTGTTCCACCCCTCTATTGCCAACTACATTCCCCACCCCATCCTCCTCCATCCCACCCAAAGCAGAGCTCACCAAGCTAAGCCCCAGCTGCTGCAGCAGGAAGGAGCGCTGTAACTTTGACGTGGCAGCATTTGCTGCGAGGTTAGCATTAGCTGCTAGAGTTGGGTTCACTGCTAAGTCTACTACTTCCTGCTGCTGCTGCTGCCTGTGTCTCTGCTGGTCCTGCTGAGGGTGGTGGTGGGTAGGTCTGTCAGATGAGGGAGACATGGGCAGGGTGCGTGTGGTCAAGTAGTGTTTACAGGCCTTGACTACATTGTTGAGGTGCAGATGTGAGGCTGCAAGGAGAATATCCATGACGTTGCTCTCCCCCAGCATCAGTGTTGACGTGTACATCATGTCCACCAGAGCAGCAAAAGCCTCAGCTGTCACCACCTGCAAGTACACAAGTTATTGTTTCACCTTGTTGCATTATATCAAAGTGCCATTCACTGATATCACTATAAACATATTTATAGTATCACCCTTGCCCTTTTTGATGGTATTATGAATGTCCTGACCTCACTGTCCAGCTGGATCATGTTCATGCTAGCATCTCCCTCTGCAACAGTGAACAGGGCTCTGAAGTGGGTACTGCAGGCTGCCAGCACTGAGCGATGGGCCTTAAAGTGTCGGCTACCCACCACGATGACACAATCGCACAGCTGACCATGGACACGCTGATAGTTTAGCTGCTGGAAAATCTGCTCAAAGTGGCCTGGGAAATCCATGGCCCTGAAGACAGAAGCAAAAAAAAAAAAAGACATAAAAATGGGCATAAGGGGATAAAGGTGATAAAGAACAAACAAATGATAAATGGTTGAGGAGCTGAAACAAATAACAGAACATCAGTTCTGCTGATGAAGTCTCAAAATTACATTTAGCGTTTTCTCTGTTGTGTTATTGTACATTGGATAACTTTAACGTCGGAACTATTTGTCACATATTTGTGACAAAACATGCAACATTAAGACATCACCTAAGACTACCCTGATTATGTAAAAATACAAGCCTGTGACAGTTGTGCAATAATGGACACCTAAAGGGACACAGTAGGTATTAGTAAAGGTGGGGTCAAGACTGATGAAGATGATTTTCATGTGCTAGTTTGAGGAGGTGTTGATAATGTTATGTGGACAAGATAAACATTCATTGGGTTATTAATTAATGTACACCAAGGTATTTGTTGCTAAAACGTCTCTACTGTGAAGTAGCTACTTTAGCTAGTCAGACTGTTTACTCATACTTAATGTATGTCGACATAAACTGCCCTTATAATGTAATAGCTACAGAGATACTGCAGTGTATCTTGCATTGTTATAACGTTACATGGTTACTTCATAGCTAGCAAGGGAAAACTGGCTAACGCAGAACCAGTTAACTAGTGCTCCTAGCAAAATTAGCAAACCCATATTAGTTATTTTATTATTATGACAGTGAAAAGGAGAAGCCAGAAATACTTAAAATATTACCTTGAATTTTCCGACAGCGTAGGGAACAAGAGGCAGAACAGGGGCCTCGCCACAGACTTGACAGGCTAAAGTTACCTGGCTTCAGACCAGCAAACTGTGACTGTTAGCTACAGCACAATCATACGGTCACCTGGACGGACCGACGGCCTACATCCAAACAGCTTCTTCCATCAAACGCCTGGCTAACATTTCTGCTGCTAGCGTCCGTCCAGTCCCCTGCGGTCCACTACCTGAGCTAGCGTTAACTGTTTCTGTATTGGATGGTCAGGCTTTGGGGGCGAAAGCTGCTCGTCATGTGCGCTCACACGCGTCTACGCGGTTCTGTCAGTTTGACCCTCCTGCAGACTGAGTTATAACAACCATTAATGTGACAGATACCGACTATAAATCTCTATCCGGGTCCGATACGCGTGTTGTAATTTCTAATAATTTTTTCCACTCAGACGGTTTTTCCTCACCAGACTCACAGGATGGCGCTGTGCTTCACTGCCATGTCTATGACCTCGTCGAAGAAGAGCTGCAGTTCTACTGTCCCACCACGGGGCGTCGCTGCTGCAACATGACAGCCGGTGTAGCCAAAGATTATAGACAGTGTCAAGATAGTTACCGTGTTCACTCTTTGATTTTTACCGTGCTGCTATTGTGCTGCTGGCTCTTGATGTAAAATAGTTTTTTATATTTATTGTAAAAAAACAACAACAACACGTATTCCAGTTACAGGCGAAATGGTGATTTATATGAATAAGCTGGTGAAAAAGCTGATAGCTTTTTTTTTATAAACAACTACAAATACACACAAAAATATGTCGTACCAGATATTCCACGCCCTTTAAATTTACTAATGTTTAAAATAGAACTAATTCACATGATTTCATCTGGTTGTATTTTCATAAAGGACCTCTGAGGAATCGCTGGCCTGAGCGAGCGGCCTGGCGAATACGGAAATACAAAGGAGTGAAACCTCTTGCCTCACCTGGTAACACATGACAACAACTATGGCTACCTCCTGCTTGTTGGTGTGTTGTGGAGAGGAGCGAGACTCGGATAAAGCAGTTATAGGTGACTATGTAGGATTTGTTGGTTGTTGATACTTTGGTAAGAAGTGATAGAAGTGATAGAAACTGTACTAGTCAATGTTCGGTCGTGTCTATTTTCTCAGTTAAAAACACTTGTATTGCACACGTGGGTGCTAGCAGAAAGGCTAACAAGTTGTTTAGTTGTGTGTTGTACAGAGTGATGTTCAATAATAATTTTAATTTTATTTTATTTAATGCCACAGTTCGCTTTTCAAACGGCAGCGTCAAAAATGCAGAAAAACTGGATTTCACGATGTACAAAAGCGCAGATGAGAATAATCCTAGGAAAAAGAGCAGACGGATATTGGTGAGAAAGATGCAAGACTAATATTTTACGTATTTTTGGCCGTAATTACACTCACAAGCTTACTCGTTCACATTGCGCTCCTCTCCTCACATGATTTTTGTCGCTTCCTCTGTCTAGGTTGCTGAATCAGAGCGACTGTCCTATGTTGGAAATAATTTTGGAGCGGGGTCACTGAAATGCAACAACCTTTGCAAGCAAGTCATGGAAGCATATTGTTGTGAAATTAGAACTGAGACACCAACTACTGTGAAGAGGATTAATAATACATGTTGTTGTCTGGTGTTTGTGTAGATATTATGTTGGAGTATTGAACAGAGAGACCATGCAAATGGAGGTGCACAACGCTCAACTCTTCAACATGCAGCCTGTTATACCAGGTAAAAATGACAGTCACCAGCACAATAATCACTGTACTGGATGTAACATTAATGCCTTAAGGCTGTTTATACGGAATCTATTTATGCCAAGTTAATGATACCATCAACGATAAACAACCAGATCATAATTGGATACTTGCCTTACAAACGCTTTTGGGTTGAGATGTGTCACTTCAAATCTAATGTTTTAGCAATGTTTGTTTTCATCAGGAGAGACAACAAAGGCTGCAAAACCCCAGGACACTACTCAAACCTACAGAGACAAGGTATCACAGTTTGTCTTGCTAGTCTTCCCTGGGAGAAGGCTGAGCTAAAATAAGAAGAAACTTATTATTCCGCCTTCATTTTATGTTGCAATTTCCTTTTAGGTTGACTCTTTGATTGAGGCATTTGGCACCAACAAGCAGAAGAAAGCTTTGAGCTCCCGCAGGCTGAATCAGGTGGGCAGTGATACCTTGCACCAAGCAGTGGCAAAGGCTGCCAGCACTGTGATCGACCAGAAGGGTCTGGAAGGTAAGCTACACAGTCAGTCATCTGGTAAGAATACTAGTTGTCTAAATATAATCAAAAAGTTATGAGGGCTCATTTTAAAAATGTCAAAGAGGGATCAGCTTAATAAAACACTGCAAAGGATAAGGGAACCTCATCCTATCATCCTGTCATGTCAATTTTATTCTCATAACTTTTTTCATCCATTTTCTTCTGTCTCCCCTCAGCTCTACAACAGGAAGTGGTGGAGACCGAGTCCCAGGGAGACCTGGCTCTCCACCTTCCCCCGTGCAATGCAGACACAGACAAACCTGAGAACGTCTATCCATTTGATGATCGTATCTTTTATTTGCTTTGTGTATGTGTGTGCTGGTGTGTTAATAATATAATGAAAGACTTGTGAGAAAACAATATAAAATGTATTTAAAACGTTGACAGGGTTTATCTGGGTTTTCGTCCTTAATCCAAATCCACAGTCCTGAGTCCAGTAGAGTTTGGTGCTTTGGAGCAGGCTGGTTCCAAGCTGGCAGCACTCACCCCTGAAGAACTGCAGAAGATGAAAGATGACGGAGGGTAGGGTGATAAAGGAGTCGCACTTGCAGCTTAAGAAAATGTGACGGCATGTGTTTCCTTGGATTCTCATTTTTATTTGTACTTTTCAAGGTGCCTGAGTGTTGTGAAGCACCTGGAGAACATGCCAACTGTTGGTGATGCCAGAGATAAAATAGCACGCTGTGCTTATTACCTTTCTCTGCTCCTTAAACTGGCTCGGAGGAAGAGCATCACCCGCAAGTGTGAGTAATGGTATTTACCTTCATCACACAGTCTAGTGATTAAGTATTTAGCTTTTATCTTTGATTTAAACTGAAATGAAATCATGGATACTGCGTTAAAGTGCCAACTATCAGGTTTAATTTGAATAGATGTGTTTGAGATATAAAACGTGCCCAAAGTGTAAGTTGAAACAGAGGCCGGGGCTTTACATGTTTCTTGGGAACAGTTGATAGGGCAGTCGGCAGTATTCTACAAACCCCAGGGTTGGTTCGCTTCCCAGCTCCCCCCTCTAATTCCTGGCCACATGCTGAAGCGTCCCTGGATAAGACACTGAACCCCAAGCCCTTAGCGCCTCACAGGGGCAGCCTGTCCACAAAGAATTTCCCCAAGGGGATTAATAGTATCAGTAGTAATAATACTAATACTACTAATAATAATTATTCTAATTACTATTATTATTATTGTTTATTTAATTATGTAAAATTAAATGTGCTGAAGCACTGAGCCCATGTACCAACAGTACTAACAGTGATATTTATTTGTGTTTATGTGCAGTTTGGCAGGAGGAAGGCTGCCCTCGTATGCTTCAGAGCAAACTGTTCAGAACATTCACTGTGGAGACTTTCAACAATGGCAGGTATGATGATTGATGAACGTTTGTATGTTGATCATTTATTGAAGACATTTGCTTTGCATTAACTTTTTATATTATGAGCACCTTGGTAACATACATTTGATAACCTATCTGGAATTTGATTTGGATTTGCAGTTGATATTATATTAAAAATCCATAGAAGTGGCTTTTCACCTTTCTTTGCCAAAATTCAGATTATCACAAATGAGCGCTTTCTACACAATGTGTTGCTGATTACGTGCAGCAAGTCAATTTAGCCAAATTTTACAAATTTGACTTAAATGGCTTTGTAACATACAGAATACAGTACCCTAGATCCAAACATTCCTGATTTGGATAAGAAAAATCTCTGAGCATCTGTCAAGAGATCTATTATCAGCACCTTATTACAAGGTCACACTGAATGTCTAATTGATATATTCACTGCTGCAGATGCTACATGTGTTATCATGAATATAAACACACGACTTTTATGACATGTTCTAGGCTCCAGAACATAGTGTCAACATCCATGCGTGCCAAATTAGCAGCTTATTCCCTGGCTCTTCTGCTGCATATGGGTCACATGACTGCTGACCTCACACTACTGCACCGTGACCTGGGCATCACTGAGGCCAGGTAAGTCTCCAGTCTTTCTCTTACTGCTTAAATAGCACAGGAAATCCATTCGTAAGTTCAGTGGTGTTGACTTATTTTGGGCTGTGAATTGTACCATTCTTGTCGTATACAATTGGTTATCACGCCACATAAAGAACTGTAAAGCATAAAGCATTGAAATATGAATTAATCTGTGTGATTCATATTTTTCCTATAGGATGACTGAAGTTGCAAAGTCAATGGGACTAACACTAATTCGACCTGCCAGAGGTAAAGGTGATGAGGCTGGACTGGGAGACGAACACAGGCAGGCCTCGCTGGTTCTACCTCTGGTCAAATATGATCAGTTCATGGAGAGACGGAAACGCAAGAAAATGCATTAAAAACCATAACAAGAATAGATAAGAACTGAGTAAAGAGATGACTGTAAGAATTGAAACAAGAGCTGTTTATTAATGCATTTTCTAGACAAATAAAGTTGTGAACTTTGGGTTATACGTGGTTTTGTCACTTAATGGTTACCGTGCATGATACAAAAAGTGGAGTAATCTGTAAACAAATTCTAGATGACAGAAAACATTGGTCTTAAATGAAACATACAGGCACGTTTGTAGACATCACATATTGCACACATTCTCTTTACATCTTTCAAGTCTGTGTGTCACTTTGCAGCATGTTGATAGCATCTGGAATGATTCCGTATCCTTTTTTTAATGAATTTGATGAAGTTGAAGAAAGCTGAAGTGCATCAGGCTCACGGTACAAAGATACAGACAAAGATGCAGAGCAACTTTGCAAGAAAAAAGCTAAAGTTTGGCTTAGAATTTTTTTTTTTTTTTTTGCATATACATACTGTGAGAACTCCTTCCCTAGCTACAGTTATTGACTGATTAAAACGTCAAACAAGGCACAGCTTAACTTTGTAGAATGGTTGAAGCTGGCATTTGATTTTTTTGACTCCTGATAGGATTGATAAATGTGCACTTCCTAACTAGTGAGTCTCAAAAGCAAATGAACAAAAGCAGTCCTGTACATGAATATGAAATCTGCTTGTAAAAGAATGTGTTTGCATTAAAGCTTTAGTATGGAAATAGTTTACAATGTAGAGCGATGATGATGCTTCAAAGTGCTGAACTCCAGCTTTACTTCATTAGTCTATGTTTCATGAATGCACTTTGACAATGACTTTTTATCATAAAATTACAAAATTCTGATTTAAGATTTTACAAAATACTGTGCCAACCTAATGTACTGGAGGGTGGATGGCTCCTTTAGTGGTGTAGCCTCATACATCCAGTACACTCCACCGCAACAGTAGAGCATCACTTGGAGGATCTCTGAGGAAGGTAAGTGTGCTCCAAATATATAATACAAAGTCATTCATATTGGTTTGTAAGTGCTTGTCAGGATTCACAGAATGGAGCAGAACATACTGCCAATGTGGCAACCGCTCTCAACAGTAGCGCTGATCCTGGTGGTCATAGAAATTCCAAGTCGGGAAGGGTACTGGGATGAGGAGAGGCCAGAGGGGGAGCTGGCCAGTGGACGAGGAGGAGGGTTTTCCAGAACCCAGGGAGGAGCAGATGTACAGCTACAAAATGCAAAGTGAGAATATTGTAAGTACAAACCCCCAGTAACTGATTTTTAGCCACTTCAACCATCATGTTGAATTTGTTAGCAAACAAGGATGACACATCAGAGCTACATCAGCATGCATTTGGAGTTGTGTTTTTGTTTAACTGGCTGCCAATGGAGCGTCTACATCTACTGAATTAAGGGTATGAATGCTTAATATTTCAAATTAACTAAATGATTAGCTGAAACAATTATAATACTCACTAAAGCAGAGGAAATCTGCATATTTGTGTGATAATTCATCAGCATGAGTGATCCTTCTTACATTGTCACATCAGATCCTTCTTGTCATTTGAGACCTTGTTTTAAAAATATTGATTCTGTCTGCTTTAAAAGTATGAGCAACAGAATATAAAGCAGCCAGAGTACAGCAAAGCCAGTGATGGTCTGAATCTCTGGCACTTTCTTTTGGTTGCCTAGTTACCTGTTGTCATGCCGTAGAATATTGTTGTTGCGCAACACACAGCTCTCATTGCCAGGATCTAGATGTAGCAGAGTTTTTTTATTTCCAGGGTGACCCTGGAACAAGAGATTGTCATGTACAAGACCTTTTACTGGCCCTAGCACAGCAATGCCACAGCCCTGTGCTGGTTGGACACGGTTGCGCAGCACCTAAAGATAAAAATCATACATATAAGTGATGTGTTATACATTTCAGTCAGTTGCTATGTATAAGTTTATTTAAATTAAGTCTAATTGTGCCCATGCCTCACTCTATCTCACCTTGATGTCAGCACTGCCTGAGACCTGGATTCCATATCCACGGTTTCCAACCACATCGTTCTCCACAATCTGCCCGTTGCCACTGAAACTGACTCCATGGCCACTGTTTTCATAGATGCCGTTACCACGAAGCTCCACTCTGCAGTCTTTCTCTACTGTAACACCACCTCGACCATTTTCAAGAATGCAGTTTGTAACCAGTCGCGTCAGCTGACTGCTCTGTAGCACAGCAATGCCAGTGCCATGGTTATTGTTTACAAGGTTAGCAAAGACATTCAGGGGCTCACTGCTCTTCACGTACAGACCAACTGCTACAGAAAGGGCGAAGGAAAGATGGAGAGCATTAGAACTGGGAGTAAATAGCTTTTGTAAAGTAATACTCAACAGTGTATTTATTACCTCCATTGTAGCTCATGCAGTTGCTCTCCACTAAGGCCACACTAATGGAACGACGCGCAGAGTGGCGCTCATCCTCACTGTCCAGATCACTCTCCCATGCAAACAATTCCCCTTCTTCATTCAAGTTTTCTTCTCCTTCTCTTCCCTCTCCCTCTACTCCTCTCCTTGCGCCACTGCCTCCTTCTCCGCCAATCCCTTCCTGCCCCTGCCAGTTCTCCCCCCTGGCTTCAATGTTCTCTGGGTCCTTCCTGCAGAACACTGCCAATCCATACATACAGTTATGGGTAATGTAGTTTCCCAGGAGCTGTGGGAGACTGGATGACATAACCCACACACCGCAGCCTTTGTTACCTGGAGAAAAAAATTGAGGAAAGGAAATTTTCAGCCACTGTGTACATGTACACATGCATTCAGGATGCTCCCATTGTCAGGCTTTAATTACATACAGTAGACATGGTTTCCTTCAATAAGTCCACGGCCTCTCTCTCCCACCACCATGCCGTCTGAGTAGCCATAACAGATGTAGTTGTTCCTCAAGATGGGGTCACCTCCTCTGCGGATGTCCACACCCCCCCACTGATTCTCTCTGATCACATTCTCTGGAATTAAAATGTATTTATATGTAAACCCTCTGTGAGTCATTTAATGCAGTATACTAACCACAAGTAGTGCTTTTACTTTCTGTAAGTGGAACCCATTTGGCCTGATGTGGTATGTGGATGACACACCTGTTATTATCCCTCTGCCATTTTCGTTTATAGCTATCCCCGCTGCCTGGCCTTGGAAGATGTGATTCCCACTAAGAGAGAAGGAAAGACAGAATAATAAGTCAGAAGGTAGCAAATAGTTAACAAGTTCAGACTTTATGTCTATGCAAAGACACTGGCCTAGGCTGACTTGTTTATGTTAGCATCTGCACCCCCAGCATCACATCCTACAACATTATGTAACGCAACTAATAACACGCTTTCACTGTAAAATGCTAGGTTAGTTATTTATAACGTAGTGTTTGCCACTGTATTGCAGAAGTGGGTGATTGTTAAGTTGTCAAGTTATCAAGCCATTAGACAGCACAAGTATTTGTTGAAAGAGGGTTTAAAGGGATCTATGGACATTTGGACAAACTGAGCATACAGTGTAGGGCTGATTATCAGTACTTCTTTGAATAAATACCCCTAACCCACTAGAATAAGTCAATATACAGTATCTACTGTGAAAAAGTTCTGTTGTAGTTGTGGTTTCAAACCAGTGTCCACCAAAAGTGTTTAAATCAAAAACAGCTACAGTATGTTCTAAAATCGCCTGTCTTTTGTCTAAACTGGGGAAAACCATTTAGATGCTGTATGAACACAATGAATGTCAATGAAAAGTGATAGGTAAAAGCAGGGACTGCACATTCCTTGACAAGTTAGATATTTGTCAAGACCCACCTGACCACAGGATTCCCACTGAAGAGAATATACACGCCCGCTTCCTTGTTGTTATAAATCTGGTTGCTGCGAATTGAACCTTTCCCATTGCCAAGTACAACAACCCCAGAACGCAAACCACTATGTATTTTGTTGCACTGTGAAATGTAAGACAGAATGAGGCTGTAAAAAATATACAGTATGATCAAACAAGAAGCAGTTACATTTGGAAATGTGCCTAAGATTAATGGATCTTTTACAAAATGTGGACTTCAATAGATAGTGGAGCAGCAGTTACCACAATTATGGGGTCAGCCCCTTTTCGGATGTCCAATCCTGCCTCTCCATTTGAGTGGATGTTGTTTTCTGCGATGAGGCCCTGAGCAGAGAGACGCAGGAACACACCTGACGCGCGGCACTCGCACACCTCGTTTCTCAGCATCACTATCTGATCGTGGTGAGAGAGAAAGAGGCAGCTCATGTAACAGTGTGAACTGGAAACTGCTGCTCAATTACACGATCGTGACTACTTCATTAACTTGATATGTTGCTCAAATTTCAAGCTGCATATAAAAAAACTAATTCAATGCCATGTGTGTTAAAATACACTTAATACAGTATTAGTCTTAAATAAAAAATTTATTTCATTTACTGTGGAGTTCTGGATGCAGCGGACAGCGTAGTTCAGCCCACGGAAAATGTTGCCCTCCAGCCGAGCTTGTCCATAATTAGATAAATGCACACCACCCTTCCCTTCCCTGAAGAGGCAGCGTCTGATGATGCAGCCAAGGGAAGATGCTGCCAACATCTGAGCCTCTGGGTCCCGGTCTAGTTCCTGCTGAAGGGTGAGAGGTTCAGGGGTCACAGATGGGGGATCTGGGGAGGATGCCTGAGGCAGGGAGCCATCTGGCCGGGCCTTGAGCAAATGGGACAGACCATGGTGGTCACATGGGATTTTGTAATCCAGAGTAAATGGGTATTTGGTGTTGTTGGTTAGTCGTACATCTCGGCTCTCCTCTCCCTCACTGCATTCACCATCACTCCAGCCATGTTCAATCACTGTGCCCTGACACACTGCATCTACGCCAGTCCTCCTCCGCCACTCCTCTATGCTCACATGTTCCTTCTTAATATTATTACCTGGGGGATGATGCCCACCAGTGGAGTCAGCCAGAAGTCCTGTGGGAGACCTACAGTTATTCTCCGACACACTACATGATGGGAACGTCCTGGCCAGGGCAGCTAAATGTTTACAAGCCCAGTTTCTTTCTGACACAGGAGGACCTTCAACAGTCACTGAAGCTGTGTCACTTCCTGAGAAGTCACAGCTGTCCAATAAACTGAGGACAACACCCAGCAATTGGGCAGAGCTGCCCTGTGAGAAGGAGCAGAACCGAGCCTGGCAGGTTCCTGGGCCACGGATTTGCAGCTGGGCCCCCTCAAAATTGCAATTATCAAGCTGGACATGACCCCATGATGTCTAGAGTAAAAAGAAAAGAACACACAAGGTTCAGCAAGAATAAAACATATAATATAAAGTATAATTACTATATACCTGATTTAATTAAGATACTGTTGGATACACAGGCACAGAGCTAAATAGGTGAGTGAGTCAATAGAAAAATAATCTGCAACTGTTCTGATAATTGATAGTCATTTGTCAGTTAAATGTGATACTTTTCATCTTTTTTCAGGCTGAGTGAGCAAAAAAGCAATCTGAAAACAGCACCTTAGGCTTTATAAAATTGTTATAGGCAATGCAAATTACACTGCCTGTCAAAAAAAACGTCACCACCTGGATTTAACAAAGCAAATAGGTAAGAGGCTCCCATTGGATAATTACTGCATGGATGATTATGTTTCAGCTGGCAACAAGTTATTTAACCCTAACTGATGCAGTGAGTAGCTTTTCATTTCTTAAACAGCCATGTTGGAAGACACGTCCTGTGGTCATGGAAGAGATGTTAATCTTTTTCAGAAGGGTGAAATTATTGGCATGCATCAAGCGAAGAAAACATCTAAGGAGATTGCTGAAACTACTAAAATTGGGTTAAGAACTGTCAACGCATTATTAAAACCTGGAAGGATAGTGGGGGAAAAAATCTTGAATGACCGTGATTGGCTATCACTGAAATGTTTGGTGAAATCAAATCGTAAAAAATCAACTGCTGAAGTCACGGCTATGTTCAACAGTGACAGTAAGAGCATTTCCACATGCACAATGCAAAGGGAAGTCAAGGGATTGGGACTAAACAGCTGTGCAACGAAATATTAGATTGTGTGACTTTTTTTTGGGACAGGCAGTGTATATACTAGATACTAGATATATTGATAATGAAAAAAAAAACTGTTAGTTCCAACACTTGGCCAGAAATTGCTGCATGAAGAAATCATGATGACAAGCTCTTACGTCACCTTGTAGACCACAGTAGAGAACCATGGTGGCATGAACACCAGATTACACAGCCTGGCTGTAGGGCACTGCTGCTCTATACACACCAGGAGGGCCACCTCACCCAATCGGCCCAGCCCAACCAGCTCCACAGGCACCTTCAGTGCCACCTCTGCCTGCTCCTCATAAACTCCTGGATGGAGAACCACACGGTCATATGGCCCCACCACTCCAAGAACCCCGCGCAGGGTCTCAAACTCACACCCAGGCCCCACATGCCAAACCCTGCGATCTTTTCTCCGTCTGAAAAAGAGGAGGCAGGCAGAAGACTGGAGCTCTGTTCCATTTTGAGTCCAGGTGCGAGTGGCCAGGGCATGCTGCTTTAGGGCCTCCCTCCAAGACCGGGGTTCCAGATGGGGCTGACTGGGCCAGTTGGGGTGCCGGCACTCAGTGCAGCCCAGGCAAAGCTGTCTCCAGCGGGTGTTATCCAGAGACAGGATGAGCTCCCTCCAGGCACGGCACACTTGGCAGCAACGGCCCAGGTCAGGGAGAGGAAGGTAAGCCAAGATAACCCTCCACAGCTCCACAGGGAGGCTGCTCACCTCCATGGCAGCAGAGACTGGGGAGCACCGTGACGGCAGGGACCTGGAAACAGTCAGTCACACACACACGCACGGTCAGTTCAAGCAACAGGAAACTGCGAGCGCCGACGTTACTCAACAACAATAAAGGCAAACAAGCACACAACAGCGATTATACATCACCACACAAGACAAATGATCTACACCGCGATGGCCACACAACACTGCAAGTATACTATACCATACTGTGCTTTTAGCATGAAATCAACACATACCCAACAACACATGATGGAAATGACGCAGTAACGTTACTGCAACTTAGATTTACGTAGCTGCTTGATATCTCCACGTAGACGTGTTGTGTTGAAAGTTAGCTACGATTCACAGGATTGCCGGAGAGGTAACGCTAGTCATTTGCAAACCTTGCGTCACTAACCTTAGCCACAACACACGAGAGCGTGATATTTGTCAACAACATACCTTTCACCAGTTTGCCATATCCAGAGCGACTATCTACATGTCTGCAGCTGAGACTTTTCTCCACCTCACGGCTTACACGGCGCCATCCATGATGAGTGCAAATGTAACGAAGTAACGGAGTTCAGACGTTTGCTTCCAGTTTACGACAAGAGAGTACGAAACAAGCGGAGAAAGGAGAGCTGATCCCGTCTTCCGCTTTGGAGAAAAGGGGGCGTCAACCTTATGGAAGTCTGCAGGTCATGTTAAGAGTTGCTTAAATCCTGCAGTTGCCCCGTTCTCGTCTTGCGTTTCAGCCTGCTGCCGAGCTCGGCACGGTAAATAAGTGGCCATTAATAGATACACACCACAGTAAGTATTACATATTTGCCAAGAGAATCACTTAGACGCCAACCTGCAGAAAATTAGGGTGTCCAAGCTCAAACCGTCAAAGTGTTATCAGCCAACAGATATCAATACAACATGTGTGTACCCTGTCAGTGACACAGACCGTGCCTTACAGTCATCATTGCATCGCATCGCATCATAGCAATATGAGTCACATTTACATGATATGATCCCCTTTCCCAGTCAGGGTTATTGCGTTCTTTCACGCCATAATGTAATACATAATTTCCATCATCCTTTAAAACTGAATGCTGTTTCTCCTCATAAAAATATCAGGCGAAGAGTTGGATTTACAGCAAGCGTCATAGCACATGTCATAAATACTCCCAAACCAGTGATGATTCTGAAAGTGAAAAGAAAGAAAGAAAAAAAAAAAAAAAAAGACACAGCATTTTAATGTTTGTATGGTGACACTGCATTTCACTGTTTCCACCGTATGTGGAAACCACTGACAATGGGCTAGATGTGATCAATCTCTCTACCCATGTTTTGGCCCTGCCCCTGGGCCTACTAGCTACAATAGATACACCTCTCTACCCAAATCTAACCTCTCTTACCATTTTTTTAAGAGCCTCACCAGGTAGAGGCATGAACAGGCTGGCGTGCTATGATAAGTTTTACACAACGTGGGGAAGAAAGCAAAATTACCTGTTAGTAGGCTTCTATTAAGCTGTTGATGAACAAGTGTGCAGTGAAGCATGTAAGTCACGTGAGTGGGAACGGTGAGAATACAGGGGTTATTACAGGATACAGAGTGTGGCTAGATCTGAAATGACTGGATAGTTAATGCCAGGAAAAGAAAAAAAGTAAATAAATAAAATATTTACTTATCAGTGGGGAAAAATAAAATAATGCAATAATGTCAGCTGCCAATGACCGATTGCATTTTACACGATGGTGTCCTTCTTTGTCCAAGAGGTGGCAATGTCCTTCCACTGAGAATTTTAAATTATGTCTTATAAGTCACACTGTTTCCAGTGTGATGACCAGTTTCTCTAGTACAAACAGCAGAATGACCTCATTTAAACATTGTATGTCTCCATGATGCAGGTCATAGAAATGTGAATGGACAATGTTTATTGGGACACAATGTGCTGTCCCAGACAAACCTTTTGCAGTTTTTTTAAAACTGCAACGAAAAGTCAAAAGAACTTCTGAAGACTTATACTGAGAGAGACATTAACATTTCTGATCTGTATGTAGGATCACAATGTATTCATTGTAAGCATTGTCTTAATGTTTTAAATGAAAATTTTAATATTTTTTGTAAGCACACAGGTATACATATGGCTTTGAGCATTAAAATCTATACTGTAAAAAAAATACAGATATGGCTGATACAAAAATATATATATCAACACCACAATCCTGCATCGCAACTGATAAAAACATGCATCACAACTGCTCAAAAATGACTCTTTGAAACTAAGTAGATATATGATGATAAAAATATCCTTCAGCATATGTGTGTGTGTCCTTTTTCTCCAGCACTGAGGAAAAGTTGAATATATGATTTTTCCCATCCAGTTAAAGTAGCTCTTGGTGCTCGGTAAGTCCAAGTGCTCCAGCTTTGAACTTCAGTGATCAGATGCATCTGTTAAGGTTTGTTCTTTAAAGTATTTGCCTAAAGAGAATAAAATACATGTTTTAGTCTCTCTAGCTTGTGAATTTGAAACTGGTAAATTAAATATGTGTGGAATATGAGTTTCTGAATTAATTATTTATGGCAATTATTTATGCTGCTACTACTGCTAACCCTGAACATGAAGAATTTAAAATCTTTGTCATTTAAATAAGGCATTATTCTGATGCTAATCTATTCACATATTCACAGGAATATAGTAAAGATGGACTTACTCAGCCCGTTTCCTCTCAAGCACTTTTTTAACCCATGGAGCATTAGGGTCCAGACAAATCTTTTGCCCATCCTTTTTAAGAGTGGCACTGCCAAAGAATAGAATACAATATATTTCACCAGGTCCATCTACAGGTAACAGTTCAGGCATGTACAAATTAACAGAATTTTTTAACCTTTGCCCACTGGGACTTACATAATCTCAACATCTCTGCAGTGGGAGTTGGCAGGGTTTACCTCCACTTTTCCTATGTAACGTCCAATGGGCTTTTTCTCCTTGCTGATGCAACGACATCGCAGAATCTCTCCATGATCCAATGGACTACTGCCTGAGGTTATGAGAAGTCAGACAGGTCAACACATACTGCTGATGCTGTAGTTAAATGCAGAACACAAACAGGCACTTAATGCAAATTGCAAGAGGTTGGGTGCTGGCAACAGAGAAAGCAAGGCATTAAATGTCAATTTCTAGTGTGATTCTAAACACTGATTGATAGATTAGACTCACCCTTAGTGACAGTCAGGAAAACCATGAGTGTGACAATAGGTCTGAAAGACATGTCTGCTCTGAGTTCAGTTAGTCTGCTGTTGCTTTCTCCTCTGCAGTCATAAAGTGGGTTGTAAGTCTGCTCTGTAAACACTTTTCTTCTCTCTTTCTTTCACCCTCCCTTTCTTCAATTCCAAGGAACTGGTTTTTTTTTTTATGTTCCAGTAAAGTTAAAAGGAGGCTTAATCATTTTTGGATGAATTTAAACTAAACAGTTCCAAAGAACCTAGATTTTTCTTCATGCTTTAAAAAAAAGAAAAATCAGATGGAGGATTGTGATACTCTCATAATCATACTTATACTCATAATCATTTTATAATCAGATAACCCCACTACATTACACCCAGGACTGATAATGAACAGAAATTACCTATTTTTGATTAATTTTTATTATTTTTATTACCTATTTTTGTTCTGCAAATTGAGTATTTAGTATTTGTGTTGGTGTTAATCTTTTTAGTTTATGGTTCTTTCTTTCTTTCCTTTTTCTTTCTTTCTTTCTGTTTGAACGGAGAGCTGCTGTAACATGCCAAAATAATTTCCCTCTGAGATTAATAAGGTTTTTTGAATCTTGCATCTTGAATTTTGAATCTCTCACCACTGCTCTCTGGAGGCTGTCAGTGATGTCACTGCCTGTTGTTTTCAGAACATTTTACATACTATGCCTGATGTTTGAGCAGTGCTTCTTAATTGCTTTTCTCCTTTTTCTCAGATACAAAATGGCTCACTTTACTCCATACTGCCATAGACAGCTTTCTGGTTTTCATGTTGATTTCTTTTTTAAGAGCAAATGCAGTCTTCAGGTCTGAAATTTGGATTTATGTGCCAAATAATATTGTTCACTTTTAAAGGTTTATTTTTCATACAAAATTAGGATATGTGCCAAACCAACTAGCTGTATTTAGCCTCGACATATTAGGTTATCTTGTATTCAGTACTTGGTATAAATGTGTAGATGATGACTTTAATCCTGTGAAAGAATAAAAATAGTTTTTAGTTTCCTTTTAATTTCAGTGTAAATATTTGCTGTGTCAAAAAAGCAAGTATAGCAATGTACTACATTTGCAAATACAAGTTTGAAAGTCTTTGCCTATATCATCTGTAGTAGTATTATGGTGGTCAGTTATTACAAGGCAGCAAACCTGTCCTGGCATGAAGCTTATACACGTGAGGAATGCAAACTCTTGCAGGCGCAACCACGGTCAGACATCAGACATTCACAACTGAAAGGTTTGTGTGAAGAGGGAAATAAGTCAGTCTTTGACTCCTCTGACAGCTATTTGTAAAACCCCCCAAACCCCCCTGACATTTCCTGAAATCCGTGACAACTGAAAAGCATGACTGCCAGTGAGTCTCCCTTTTGTTAAGTTGCCACTTCCTCATGTTGTATATCATTGATATTAACCACAGTCAAACAGTCCAGTTCAAGTGAAAGCAATAGCTTGCTATTGCATACATATTACAATGGATGATATTTATTCTAAAACAGCATAGTAATGCTCAAGTATAAGAATTAGTTTTTATTATTATTACTTATTTTATTATTTATTATTACACAAATAATAAAATAATATGACAATTAAGACAGGGTGAAGCTCATCAGTCTCATGATTAATTTCTAAACTTTTCCCAGCTTCTGTTTTGAATCTCTTATATTCCTAAACTCGGTCTTTTGTATTTGGTATCATTGTGTAGTGTTTTGTGTGTCTAACCAATGTTTGACTTGTAAAGAACATTTCATGATAAGTGCAGTGAAAGAAAATGTTATCAGACAGAATGCCATTGACCTCTCTCTAAAAGTACAGTATTATACAGTACTCTGCCACACTATATACTTGTATATATGCTATGTTATGTTAGTATTTAGCAGTACCTTACTGCACTAGACAATGTTATTCTAAATTGTATCAATACTAAAGATGGTAATATGAGCCAAAACTCTGCATTAAAGAAAAAACTAAGGGTCCTGTTTCTATGTTGACAAAAGTCAGTGTTAAAGCAGTCCCAAAACAGTTTTCATCAGCCAGTAGTTGTTTTTTTGCACTTGCCAAGGTGCATGGATTGGAACGGCTGATATTGAGAAAAATGTATTACATATTACAACACTTACAACATGCAAATTAACACTAAACAAAAGGTACAGCTGAGACTGATGGGGTGTAATCAGATTTGCAGGTATTTGGTGACCATACAATGTGTCAATTACTCATAGTGTTTCAATAGATGAATAAAAACGTTGGCCTGCTGATGGCACTGACTGAAAAGTCAGGTGATGAGGTCATTAGTATTCCTCCACTGGAGATCCATCCAGCAGTTGCAGAGACACATTTCCAAAAAACACAATATACTCAAAAATAGCACCCGAGATTCTGGGAATCTCCAGAATCTGTCAATAGAAGCCAACCTTTCTGAGCTTCAGATCACATATGTCTATACAAAATATTACTTTCCTTCCAATATTTGTTGAGCAATTTTTGTCTCAACCAAAGCGGTGAAGAAGCTGACCAACCGCTGTTGCCATTCAGTGTAATTTATTTAGATTTATAGTAACATGCTAGAAATGACAATCATGGTCACGAGTCTGATTTGACATATTTTACCATTGTTTCTTGTTCTTATTTGACCATTTTTAAGTTCTTCTCTACTTTTAGCTCACTGGAAGTTTTGGAATATCCAAACATCAGTGTATCATGCTGTTGAAGAAGATTTCAAAATACTTCCTCTGTGATCCCATGAAGCTACAGAGACTACTTCCTCTATTGTGTGTGTGTGTGTGTGTGTGTGTAGTTGATCCTGCTCTACAAAATGTAATCCTGCATATTGGTTAAAGTAATTAAAATGCCCTTGATTTACTGTTGCTTTTGTTATATCTGTGACTCAGTAAATAAGAAATACCATAAATGACCAGGACCACTATTTTAACACTATTTTTTAGGTCCTTTGCATTTTCTATTTTGAAAATCACCTGATATTTCCACCCTGATTGCAGCACCACAAAGTCCAGAGGGGGCCCAGAGACCCATAAATGAAAATAATAAATGTTTCCTATAAGTCACCTGCTGTCTGTCATGCTATTTTCATATCACCACTTGATGAACCACAAAAATAAAAATGTTTAAAAACTTCCCAATGAAATTGAACACATCCTCTATTTAACCAAAATACTTACATTTGGTTCCCATTGCTGTACAGTCTAAGCACACAAGTCATGTCATAACCTCAGGCGTCAAAGACTTAACTAAAACTAAAATTTTAAAAATGTTATAGCTTAACATACTGAATTTTTTCCACCTGTCCAAAACGTTTAGTCATCATGTATTGTTTAAGTGAAGCAACAAGTGAAGAATTAATGTGTCAAAACCACATAACTTGCCCCCCTTATTCAGAAGTTACCCCACACTTCCTTCTGCTTTGTGAGAGTGGAGGGTAGTGACGTGATTGCTGCAGGCAAATGTCTGTTTGAACTTGTTGAAATTACATCAGGTCTCATGAATTTTTTTTTGCACATCTACAGATGTTGTTTGAGGAACCTCAAATGCATGATCAGCAATAGATTAACTCTTCTGATGAGTCATAATATCTTACAAATTGGGTTTTTAACCTATTACTATATTATCAGATACCAGCTTTCTTATTCTCTCTATATACAAAAAGTATTATTGTGTTCAGTGAATCATTTTAGTGAACATTACTAAGGTGTGTGTGTTTTTATGTATATAGATATTCACATTCATAGCTCTCCCTACCTGAGAAATAAAATTGTGTGATTCTGATTTGCCATTATTGAACTTTAATACCAATAAACATAGAGATACACACTGGACATATTTTGTTTTAGTGTTTAGAAATTCCTCTTTCCATAAAGTTAGCCATACTATTAAATGACAAATGTGCAAACAAAGTTCATAATTGGAAAATCTCCTTGCTTAATTCTGAAATTGACTAGATAAAACCTGTTGCGTTACATGTTGTTGAGTGTTACATTTGTCAGCTAGTTATTCACAGATTGCATCTAAATGCTCATTTTGTTGCATGCCATCAGTGAATCAGTTGTCACTTGGTCAATCTTTAATCTGTGGTCATAGTGTGAGTAAGTGCAATTCAGTAATAAAAACACATAGATATATAATTTCCAATCAGTTCCTCTCAGGTATGTTAGTTGTATCAGTTGGTTTATTACAGATTTTTAGTCTCTGTGTTTTCCAAATGATAACTCTGCATTAGCGACATACTTCATGTTGACCCATGAGCGATCTTGATAAATCACACATGTCTTTCAAGTTCTTATTGTAAATTCCCACAGCTGCCGAGAGTCCCAACTTGCGCAACATGTGTGAGCCTGAGTGACTCATATCCAGGAGACGATTATAAAAGGACTCACCAGTGCTACATTCAAACAGCAGAGTGAGAGGGCAACTGAACCACGAAAAGCAAAAGTAGAGGAGAAAGGGAACTGCAAGAAAAAAGAACACAGCAGAGAACAAAACACTTTTACTTTACTTTTATCTAGTGTTGCAGTCTTCTTCATCTTTCTGAAGAACATTTTTATCTTTTAGTGGCTTAGTCGTTGCAGAATTTTTAAAAGGCAGAAAATGAAGAGCAGCAGAGTCATTGTCATTGCTGTTGTGGTGCTCCTGAGTTCCTTTGCCATCAGTGAAGGTGAGATTATTTTGTTATTCAGTAACTGAACTGTCATTACTTTGCACAGTATTCCTGTCTTCTTTATACCTCTTATTGTATGGAGAGTTATGCAAGTGAACATTGTTGCACTTTGTCACAACATGCTTCCTATCTCCTGAAAGGAATGAGTCTGAGAAGCCTGGGAGTGGAGCTGCACTGCCGCTGCATCAAAACAGAGCGCAAACCCATTGGCCGCCACATTGAGAAGGTGGAGCTGATTCCTGCCAACTCTCACTGCGAGGAAACTGAAGTCATGTAAGACCTAATTTCAAAATCTTCACACTATCTAGATAGTGATAATGTTAATACTTTGAGATATTGCCATTGTCACCTGTTGCCTTACTTGTTCTGACTGCTACTCTCTGTTTCTTCTTTGCAGTGCCACCCTGAAATCATCAGGCCTGCAGGTCTGCCTAGATCCCCAGGCTCCCTGGGTGAAGAAGGTGATTCAGAAGATCCTGTCCAAGTAAGTACACATGAATCATACAGTATGAGGACACACTTTGATGATTTGTATGGATAATGTGACTCAAAATGTCAGATGATTCTTTTGAAACATAAAATAATTGTTCTTTTTTATTTCTTTTCTCTGCAGCCAAAAACAGTAAACAGATGGCGGAAAATGTCTTACATACATCTGACCTGTTTATTGACAGATGAGAAGCACTGAAAAGTTTTTGCTTGGTTTGTGTGAATGTGGTTATAACACTCATTTCATGTTAATACCACTGACCTGCTTATTGCTCTGATCACCTGTTAAAAAAATGACACCAGAGTGTACCAATCAGGATATGTTTGTATCAAACACTATATTTATTAACGAGTTTAAGCTTGTTTATATGTCACTTGTTGCAGCCTCTTTGAATCCACTTTGGTTGCTCCTGAAGTTTGTAGAACTACTCTTCTATTGTCTTTAACTTATGAATATTTATTTATGTATTTATGAAATATCCATGTATCTGTATTCTGTTGCTTGGTTGTTTAATTGTATTATGTGTTATTAATAAATTGATAAAAAACATTCTGAATTGTTCTGTTTTGTCTTACAGTTATTTTGTTATTAATTTGTGCATATATTCTGTAGAACATGAAAAAAAACAAAAACTTCCTCTCACATTAAGTAAACACAGTGCTACACCACATGATGCTGCTTGAGAAATGCTTGAGAAACGCACTTTCTTGCTATTCTCATATGGTGTAATACATTAAACATTAATACATACATTAAACTTACAGAGTAAACACTTTTAAGATGATTCCGCTTAAAAATGTAAGTTCCCCTTAAGTGAGTTAATTGAACTTGGGGATATCACTGCCAAAACGGTTTTCCACCATGGATGTGTTCAATGAAAGATCAAAACTGTTGGTGTTTTATTAGCTTAGAAATATTGTATTTGTTTATATTTGTGACTTTGGTGAAGATCAGATCACATTTCATGACCAATTTAGTCAGAAAACCAGGATGTTGCATGTGCATTTACTTTTTCTTGACATCAACTAGTCACTAAAGAAATCATCAACTTTTAGTAGTGGACTGCTGCCAACCTGTTGCGTCATATTGTTAGGAAAATTCTCTATACTTAAATAAATTCACTGGAGATCATCATCTGAATTCCAAAGGTATTCTTTTATTCTTGCCGGCAAGGGAGCACACAAGCTTACAGCAGTAAGGTCTGTCAGTTTCTGCTCGCAGGCAGCTTGGTCACACACATTTTTATAGACAAAACAAGATACAGAAAGTTCTATTTCCCCCCACATGCATACATAAAATAACCTTGTTACGACACAGAATGGCGGTCAAGGGTCAACATGTTCCTTGCAGGGACCATAACTCCACAGTTGAGGGGAGGACATCAGAGAGAAAGGTTTGACTCTATATGGTAAATGGTTAACATATATAGAATATAGATCTACACAATTAAAAGGTTAACATAAGTTGACTACATTCTTCTAACACATATTCTGCCGCTCTTCAAGGCCTTTGGCATATGATAACAATGCTAAAGGTAACCTTTGGTGTCAGTACACGCCGCACAGGGTGTCACATTGACTTCAATGTTAAGCAGTATTTGATGCCCAGAGCAGTTGTTCCAACTTGACCTCTTTGTTTATCCTTTTAATTTTTTGAGAATCCTGGATCTTGAGAATTGTCCTGTACCAATTTTTTGTGTGTCTAAATAAACATTTAAAACTTTACAAAGCTAGTTTCATCATTAGAGAAGAAGAGATTAGCAGATGTGCTAAAGACAAGCACAACATAACCAGTTGCGCAAATGAGCAGTTTAAGCAAAGCTGCTGGGGGATACTACAACAGCTTCAGCGTTATGACCTGCATGTTAAATACTCTCCAGGAAAGGACATGTTCATAGCAGATGCTCTATCCAGAGTGGGTCTACTGGCCAATTAGGGACACCATCAGGATTAGTTAAGGAACCCTCATGACGGGTGACAGATTTATCATTCCCAGAAAGCTGAGACAAGTGATGCTATAGAGGCTGCACATAGCCGCCCAAGGAGTGCGGCGTACAAAGGAACAAGCACGCAAGCATTTCTACTAGCCAGGCATGACAGTTGACATAAAACAGAGAATAAGCAACTGCTCAACTTGTCAGGAGCCCCTGCCAAAGAACCAGAAAGAACCACTGATGCTGAGAACTACTCTGGTAGAAAGTAGGTGTGGACTTCTTTGAAATACATGGAGGATTCTTTCTCCTCATGATGGACTACTGAGGTACAACATCCAACAACGCTGTCATAAAACAGTCATAGCCAAACTAAAAGGCTTATTTGCCAAACATGGTGAGCCAAAGGAAGTAGTCAGTTTTGCCAGCTTGGAAATGAGTCAGTTTGCTAAAGAATGGGGAGTTAAATTGGTGAAGGATCTTAGTCATCAAGTAGAAGTTATCTGGAAGTTGAATTCAGTTCAGTTGCCATGACTCAACTTGATGGCAAATTCCCGATAATGGGGAATTAAATTGACAGGCTATCCACATATAGCCATTGAATGGCATGGCAGAGAGGACAATCGAAATTAAACTCATGATAAATAAGCAGACCAAGACAGACCCTCACCTTGCACTGCTGGCTTTAAGAAACACTCCACTGACAGCACTGTGGCTCACACCAACCAAGATGCTAATGTGTCCTACCAGCATCCACTGCCATGCTCAGACCTAAACACCCCACCAATGTCAAGCAAAGGGATGCCTGTCAATGTGGAGATTCGACAAGGATGGAAACCTGCGTGTGGTGAACAATACAGGAAGGAGCAAAGATCATATGACATTGTGATGCCAACCAGACAGAGATATCCAGCACTCTAGTAGCCAGATCACCAAGGATGAGAGTGACATGGGCACTGCTGTTCAATCGCCACCTAATGTGCCTGAAGGCACCCCACAACCAGACACAGCAGAGACTGAGCAGACATGTCCAAAAGCAGATTCCAAGGATTTAAGATGGGCTGACAGTAAAGATTAAGCTTCCATTATGGGACATTGTCCTGGGACCCTGTACATCTACATACACAGTTCACACAGATGGGAAGAGTAAGTCCTGTGACTGTAAAACATTGTAATTAAGTAATCGACTATTTAGAAAAAAAGGAGAATATAGGCATAATAAATGAAAGACGTTTGAATTTAAAGATGTGCAGATTTGGTGATATATATTGTATATAATCCAGTTTATAGTTAACAGTCTATGTTAGAGTGGTGACAGCTTCCCAGTCCCCCCCCCACAAGAGAAAAAAAAAAGTGTTATCTTGTTTACAATGGAAAGCAACATCTCCTCATCAATGCCCATGCAGTTTAAAAAACATAACAGCTGCTGTTACTTAGAAATACTAGAATTATTTTTTCTATTAACGTTATCAACCATACCAGTAGTATGGTTTATGATACATACAACCAACAGTTAAAAAAAACAAAAACATATAGAATATATATAGAATTTTAAGTGCTACTTCTTGAAGTATAGTACTTTTTTTTTTATAGGTACTTGCACTTTTACTTGAGTAGGCCCTTTTGAGTTTGTGTACTTTGCCACATTGCCACACATTTAATGCTAATAACCGTCAATAACATATTTTTGACTTAAATGCTTTAATCATCTTCATCTTGTGACAGTTGAAACTATGAAATGTACCTTTATGACTCTTTTGCCTGGATACGAGCTACGTCATCAGACGTAGTTTGTGTTTTTTCCTGAGCTGGTTGAGCGGGGCGCGTGTGAACCGATGGGCTCTTAATCCTGAGCTTCTCTTTTTGTGATGCCTCCCAACTCATTAGTAACTTTTGGGTTACATGTGGTCTCGTTTTTGTTCAAGAATAGATAGTCTAGTCACCGTTCAGGCTACTTTTTATAGTTATTATGTATGCTACTCTCACAATACAACATTTTTGTTTATATTCACAATAAAAGCACAAGCCATTAACACAACCTTATCACTGTAAGCTACGTTGGCACAGGGCCTCCATGGGGCCCTAAACAAAATTACAATATTGGGGCCCTCTATTACTGTCAATAATACTGATTAATGATCACTCACACACCTACCGTAAACTTATTTCAGCAATACATACAACATGAAGTACATAAAACCTCACAGTTGCAGCAGTGTTGTTTACAGGGCATGTTTTTACCCATCTATGGTTTTTAATCTGAAATGGTGGTAAACTCAGCTACAAGTGTTGCCCGGGATTGATTTCCACATAATATCTAAAGTGATATAGTACTAACTGGGATACTGAATGTCATAGATCCACTAAAAGTTACAAAATAAACCAACATAAAATTCATTTACTGCAGGGGTGTCCAAACTTTTTTTTATTGAGGGCCAGATTTGATAATGTGAAGAGTGCCGGGGGCCGATGGTTAGGGTGTCACATTACATTTATTAAATAAATCACAAAATATATATTTAAAATTGTCATTTTTTAAATAAAATTGGAAATAAATGTATTAAATAAATAATAAATGTGTCAGAAATCAACGCTCCATAGATGGTCCCTTAAGACATTTTCAGTAGGATTTACAGACATATGCACTGTTTTATAACAATTTTATTTTCATTGTCAAAATGATCAGTTTAAATGTCTTTGTAACCAAATTTAAGCCTCACAGGAGTGAACAAATCAAAAATAATGAACACATGTATTCAACTGTCAATGGCAGGACGCAAACCCAGAATGCCAGTGTGATAGCGCAACTTTCTACTAGACTGAGCTAACAGAGACAACAGGTTTTGCAGCTCATATAGCGGTTTTTAACATGTGATATGTGTGCGTGATTGTGTGCTGCGGGTTGGTCTGATCTGGTCCAAGATGCCAGGGCCAATTTTTTATTCCTGCACGTCCCGGGACATAAATAATACATTTTAAACCCGGAGCTGCGGGCTGCATAAAATCTTGGACATGCCTGATTCACTGTAAACACATGAACTGCTTTATTGTTTTTGGTTTTAAATAAACTGTAACAGCAATGAACTACAATTAAAAACCACTTAAATAACTTAAGTAAACAGTACCTCATTAATATGTTCTCTATTTGAAAATAAATGAAAATCTACAAAACAGACAGTATTAAATAAAAAAATCAAACAAATACTTAAATGACAAGGTAACAAATTCAATTCAATTCAACTTTATTTATATAGCACCAAATCACAACATAAGTCATCTCAAGGCACTTTACAGTGTAAG
>JAUMHL010000001.1:13367639-13377944 GCA_032362345.1 Sandelia bainsii
GGTTTAGGAGGTCTAATAAACTCGGCCATATTTCTAGATATAAGAGCTGCACCATCCAAAGTGGGATGGATGCCGTCCCTTCTAATCCAAGCCAGCCAAGGTTTTCTCCAAAACGTTTTCCAATTATCTATGTAGCCCACGTTGTTATCATATATATATATATATATATAGTCTACTATATATAATGCATTACCCTAACCTTAACCATCTCAACTAAATGCCTAATCCCAACAATTACCTACTTCTAATCTTAGCCCAGACCCAAGTCTTAAACTTCAGACACCACCTTCAATAGCGTAGACTACCACTCAACTATAGAAAGATGTGTACACACACATGCACACACACTCACTCACTCACTCAGTGTTGAAAATATTATACCTTTTGAAAAGAGGCTTTTGATGTTAGTTGATGCTCACCTTTCCAATTAACATATTATAGTGTAAATCAGTGTAAAGAATTTAAGACATGAAACATATGGGGGAAATATTTGAGGCAAATTTTCCTAAGCAATAAAACAAGTTCATATTATTTTTTGTAAAATAAACTTTTTATAAGCTGTTATAAGTGTAATGCAAAGTATTAAACATCCACTCCAAGCCAAACTGCACCTTCTGTAAAGTGATCAGATGAATTATGTAGTTCCTATTTGACTCGTGAGCTTGAAACCAGACCTCAGCCAGATATGTCAGCGAGAAACTCAGTTTCAAAGTGAGCTTACAGCGGTGTCTTGGTAGACAGGTTTGCCCAAATGATATCAGCAGATACGTCTTCACTGGCAGACAGATTTTGCTAAATTATCAAGTGCTTAGGACACGTGTTGATGAGTGAATCACAGTGACAACCATTTGAAGTGACTGAAAGCTCCTGAAATTAACACCTCTACTGTGTAGCTACTTAAGCTGTCATTAACTTGTGGCCTGTCCTGTCAGTTTGTGACAGGCCACTTCACAGTCCTGAAATAATAGTATGATGTGATTAAAGGTTTAAGTGAGAGATTCTGACTAAAGATTATGATTCCCAGTTTTGTCATTTATGCTAAACGATCACCTAGAGTAGCTACCTGTTTAATGACTGAAAATAAGTAGCTAGATTGTTTACTTACAAGAAGACTCATTTCTGTCTTGGCCCACCCTGATTGGTGTTTCATGACGAGTGATAGAAAAAAAGCTTTTCTGTAAGCCGTGTCTTCTTAAAGAGCCTCTGCATTCACACACCAGTCTAAGCAGGACCAGAGAGAAGAGCCATTTAACTTTTTATTTTTTTTATTTCCTTTTTTGGAGCAGCTGAGAATCACGAGGTAGAACAAGTCAACCAACTAATAATAGGGTTGGTGGTTTGATCCTCAACTTCTCCTGACTCCACATGTTGAAGTGTCCTTGGGCAAGGCACTAAATGTCAAATTGTACCTGGTGGGTCAGAACAGAACCTTGCATGGCAGCTCCTCTGTCATCCATGTGTGAGTGTGTGTAAATGGGTGAAATGGGACATTTGTAAAGCAGTTTGTACATTAAGGCAGATAAGCATCTATATATATATATATATATATATTTACAAGTGCAGTCTATTTACCATTTATTGTCTTTTTACAAGGTTCTGTGTGACTTTAATTGTCAACTGTCAGATGATTTGTAGCAAGTAAAATGTCATGTGATGCAACATACTTCTTTTATTACATTAGTTTTATTGTTTATTGTTTTACACTGTGTAAAAAAAAAGCTGGATGAAAGGTTCAGGCACATTCTCTCAAGGCTTGTTGGAAGGCATTGCAGCTAAATGTAGGAATTGATTTTCAGTGTTGGCTCACGTTTTTATGCCGTTTTAAATTGTAAATGAAACCATTAATGTAGATGTAGTGACATATGTTTTATTAAGCAATGCATTTACCTTCCTAACAGATAAAGATTTGCTGGTTGCTATGCTATCCTTGTGGTAACTGGGAGATACGTCATTAATGATCTGCCTTTTTAAATGTTTTTCTGGGGAAATTTTTAGGAATTTTTAATAATGCTGTTTAAAGAGCAAATGTGAAATTTTCAAGACGATTTAATTGTACTGTGACAGTGGGGCATTGTTTAGGTACTTTGTTACTGCCAGTGCTATGCAGTTACATACTGTAACTGCTGCCTCAGAGATGTAGTCATAATAAAGAATCCTTTGACCAGTAGGGCTTCACATTTACTGTACATTTGTTCTCATATACAGTATGTGATTGTAAAGGTCTGATTTTATTGAATTGTTTCTTTCGGCTTGTTTTCTGTCAAGTCTCTCCTTGTCAGCATGTCTAGACCATCTCCTTTAGATTAGACTACGTTCACATATTTGTCTAATATGTGTGTCTGTGTTACAGTGGAAAAGATAAAAGCACACATTACCGTACATTATGAGACTTCCAGCAATACTCTGGGGGCAGTTTTATCTCTGACACCAGGCAACTTTGTTTCTTCTAAGAGGAGGAAGCAAGAGAGTAATCAGCCTCATAATTCTTCTTCTATTGGAAACCATTGGAGGGTGACGGTGTCTCCATGTCCTGGATGGTTTCATTAGACTGCTGGGTTCTGTGGGGGGTAGAGTGGAAATGAATGGAGGACTACTTAGCCAGTGGCCACAAAGGGCTGGCTAAGTCCTCCATTCACTCCACTACATCTTTTTAATTAAAACTCTTAATTAAATTTGGCCAGAACTTTCAGTATCATGTTGTGATATATGTGGTGGGTGGAAATGTGTGTGTATGAGGGTTAGGACTTTAACTAAGGTTTATGTCATTATTGATTAAACTGTTAATTGTTGAAACATAAGTAATTGAGTTATGCCCATTGCAAGGTCCCTCAGGATGTTTTGAAATGGCTCATTTTGTCTGAGCTACAGTGAAAATACATTACATTTCCGAAGGTATAAAACAAAACGCATGCGATAAACTACCAAAAACTAAACTTTTTCATTACATTTGCTAGCGTTGGTTCTTTAATTTAACCCAATTCCAACATGTTTTGAAATTAACTCCTTTTATAATTGAAAGTAATTAAATATACATCAGACCTCTGTCTATGAAGATTCATCCAGGTGAAGTGAGGGAGTTTTAAGTTTCAGTGAAGTGAGGGTGTGACAATATTATGTGGGCCTGATTGATGAAAGAGAACAGAAATCAGAACAGACCACAATAACATGGTTGATCAAAGTGAAGATACATAGAATAGATCAGACCTTTTTTGTATTTGACAACCTTTTCCTGTCAGGTATTTATTCTGTCTCTATTTCTATATGTGTCTGGCTTGTTTCCATCTTACTTTCTATGTCTGCCTGTCCATGGTCTTCTCTGTCTGTCCCTAGCTTTAGTGTGGTTGAAAACCCAACACATCAAAAACCAAAAGAAAAACAAGCAACAGTGAAAGTTACTTTAAAAATTGGGGAATTTTTTTTTTTTGGAATGACAATGGTTTGCAGTGTTATTGTGCATTGCAATTCGTCAGCATTTTTTTTTAAACAACACTCTGAAGTGTAAGCAAACTGTGTAAGCAAACCAGCCTCTGAACCCAGAATGTTTATCTTTCCAGAGTGCGGATAGGCTGTCTTCCTGACTTTAAGTGCATATAATAAGAGAGTGAGACCACCAAAATGACAGCTACAACAACATGCTGTCAACTGCTATACTAGCTAACTCCAAGTATATCTTTGACTTAGGCTGTAGCAGAAAAAGCCAGGATGGAGAAATGATCCAAGTCAGAGAAAATATTCATGTGAATCACCAGATGTGTGGTTTACAGATGTCATAAGACCAGAAATTTGGTAGTTGGTATAGCATACCAATACCACTGACATTCCACAATGCTTTATTTTAATTCTTTCAGTATGAACTCATTTATTACATTCCAGCCACATAAGTAGGACTTCAAGTAAAACAATGGCATTAAAACAAAGTGTTGTGCCAAAAAGTAGAAAATAATCAGTTATTTTAAGGTGGCATTGCACTGATACTGCAGTGCCCAGCTGCATGAAATATGAAAAAAAAAAATGCACATAGTAAATAGCAGAGATGTTAGCCTGATACATTGAAAAAATAATAAGGAGATCTGAACTCTAATGTCAGTAACCTAGTTATGTTATGAGAAGCACTGAGGTCATGTTATTAGCTTGTCGTTAGCTTAAACACGCTAACATTAGCTTTTGTGGACGCTGTGTGTGGCGCATTCCTGCAACAGATGCAGCTGCATCCCATTTCCCATTTTCACAACATTTAATGACATGTTAATATAAAATTAAGAACTGAAACTTTAACCTTGAATTCTTTGTACAGATGTGGATGTCTGTCTTTGAGATGTTTATCTACGTTTGAGCTTTGGTGAACCTCTGAGACAGCAGTTTGCCTACTGGCTTCTAGTAGTCGATAACTTGTCCCTGATCCTCTGATTCAAATGCAAAATATCTCCATACACAACTTTTAGAGTGTTTTTTTCCTACACGTCGTGTCTGGCCAGCGGACCTGTTGGTGCACTTGCACCATCCCACATGATGTTATTGGTGTTACCTTCCCTCTTCTCCTTGCATTTAACATAAGACTACACATAAAGAGTTATGTTGATTTCGTCAGTGCTGGAGAAATTCTCCAGTCACAACAGACGATATGCTTGTTTTCATTATGTTTTCATAATGTTGACTTTGTTGCTTTCCATTTTGACATAATTGATGGCTTAATCACCTTAATAACTTCCCTGCAGGTTATTGCCTACATAGTCTAATAGTCATAGTAAGTTTGGTAGAGCTCGCAATTATGATACATTTTGTGACTTGAATACACATGAGTCTGTCTTCCTGGTAAAACCAAGATTTTCCTAATACGTGGTTCACATGACATCATATGCAGCGTCAGCAGCTTAATATATTTTAACAAGACAAGTTAATGACAAAACATCTGTACATTCATAATCCTTACCGCTTCTCCTGTTAAGGGTACATCCTAGACAGGTTGTCAACTTATTACAGGGCTGACATATAGAGACAGACAACCATTCACACTCACATTCTCACCTATGAACAGTTTAGAGTTATGACAAAAAATGTTAACAAGAAAAGTCACTTTTGCAACACTATCATTGTATCACTCAAGAAAGAGAACAAATACAAAATAATTTGTCACAGTTATTAATAAAGAACAGCTGGAGTTATCAAAGCAATCCCACTGAATATTTTCCTGGCAATTCATGACTTAGCTACTTTTGAATTCACATTTGTGAAGGTGAGGCATTTTTGCCCAAGTATGAAAAAAACAGGGAGGAGAAAATGCTAATGCACATGCAGTGTGATTGGGATTGTGTCTGAATTTAATGTCTTTGAAAGGGCTGCAATCTGCTTGCATATCGGAGGCTGGTGTTGTTTTGGGGGAATAGGATGGAAAGGAGAAATTAAATAATGCATACAAAACATGTTTACTATTCGTCTTAATATATTTGGTATGATTAAGAAAAAAAACAAGCATATCGTCTGTCTAATGATCCTATTTAGGAGCTGTTGGGTGAGCTATGGACTATGACGTTTTGGGGGAGCATTCGTGGACCATAACCCCCAGATGAGTTACCGTGCCCCCTGAACCACAGGCTGAACATTTGGCGCTGAACTTTTATTAATTACAGCACATCATCATGCCTCACCATTTGTCACACCCACAGCACAATGTGAGAAATTATTTGTCACTCTGACGTGCAGACTTTTTGGACCATCTACGCGCAATGCTCCACAAAAGAAAGATCCTATTTGGATCAGCTAGATGTTGAGAAGGACTTAACCTGAAAACAGATACACCTCTGATTTAAAGGACACAGTTTTAGGAGGTTTCACCTTCATCTCTTACAAAAGTGAGCCATATGTTTGATTCACTCGATTAGGGGGCGATAGTGGATCAGTTGGTAGGGCAGTCATCTACGTACCCCAGGTTTGGTGGTTCGACTCCCTGTTCCCTCCGATGCCTGGCCACATGTCTAAGTGTCCCTGGACAAGATACTGAATCCCGAACATTTGTGCCTTAAGGGTGCAGCTTGTCAACAAGGATTTCCTCAAAGGGATTAACAAAGTATCAATAATTATTATCAGTACTCCCTATATGGGATCTAAAATTTCTTGCATCTATTATGTAGAAATAAGTCATTACATTACTATACATTTTTTAGATGGATTTCTGACTACAATAAACAAATAAGACCAGTGATTGTGGTTACTTCGTGGTATTTTTTTTTCTGAAAGTAAGATTTCACAGCAGATCTGCTGGATTGTTTTATAGCAAAAAAAAAAAAAAATTGGTATTAAAGAGGAGGAGAGCTACTCCTCAACCTGTGCAAATAGAGTAAATGTTTCTCTTTTTGCTCCACAACAGCAGATCAAATCAGTTTTAAATACCTTAGCAAAGTGCATCCAACTAGTCACAACAGTCAGAACAACGACTCCTTCAGTCAGGCAGATTTCAGAGTTGACTTGGTGAGGAAACAGGGAAAGTGTAAAATGTGATTCCATTAAAAAAATCTAAAAAGCTTAGGCAGCCAAACATACACTGCACCACTGGGCACTTTTGTCCTCCAGTCCAGTTGACTTGGAAAAATACATTTGTGTAAAAAAACATACACAAAGAAAAGCCTGCACAGGGAAAACATAACAAACTCCCCATAGAAAGTACCAGGACAAACCCAGCACCTTTTTTGCTGTGAAGCAATATTGCTTAAACCTGAGAAGACCTGAACCAAAAAGCATTAAAACATTAATAAAGGCTACAGAAATATTTTCAACTATTTTTTTCATTGAATTTAGCATCTGTGGTGTGTTGCTGTAGTTAAACATTATGTCGAATATAGTACATTTTGTGATTGCAGAATTTAATTAATTTAACAATTTATCATTTTAATGTTTTGACATTTGTTGCAATGTACTGTGTGCTCTCCTTTCTTATACATACTAGGCATAGTTGCGGTGGAGCCTGCATTACCACTGTGTGTTATGGGTTATGCTTTGATGTTAATATGTGTGTGCTCCTAAAGAATTAGTTGTTTGTGCTTTCCTGTCTGCAGATCTGTAGAGTTTGATAGTTGTGTTTGAACTCTCGATGTCAACCATTTGCATGCAAGGCTGGTTCCACTGCAGAGGAGAGGAGAAGCCTGATGCTCTGATTGGTGCAGGAGTTGCTAGACAACAGATGTCCAGCCAGCTGGGAGGTGGACTACCTGTAGAGGTGGGAAAGAGAGAGTGAAAGAAAAATGGAGGAAATTGAGATGGAAAATGATGGAGAGAAACTGTGGATGAGACATGTACAGTTAGTTACAATACAGCAAAAAATACAACAAAACTATTGTGACCTACCTTTGTATGTATTTATAGAAATTAAATTTATAGAAATAAGAGAAACTGTTTCTCAAGTATTTACATTATGTTTTCATATCAGCAAAAATACTGACTTATAAAATGACTTTAAAAATAGCATGTAGGTTTCTATAATAGAGTATTATGAACTGCATTTTTTAAATTGCACATTAAAATTGAAAAATGATTTCAAAATTGTCTGTGACTGACAGATGGTACACAATAAAAGTGAATTTGCAACAAATAGTTCATAATGATGTTCGTTATAGCATGTGATAAGATCAAATGGTGAAATTACTACTTTTTAGATGATTCTGTACATTGCATCATTTAAAATTATTCATATGACATGTCTGGACTTTACCTTTTGTAAAGTTAGTAGTGTAGCTACTTTAATGTTCCCAGAGCACTAAAGCTCTTACATATTGCATTGGAATAAAACTATGTAAATGGTTTCATGTGCACCACATTTTGGCCACCTTAAATCTAAACTAGTGTTTCCTACTGGTGAGCTTTTCTTTTTATGGTGGTTGACTTCTGTCATCTGAATATGAAAGTCAATTTTATGCTGTCTATGAGTTTACATGAATGCACCCTTGTGTAAGATTTTAAATACATGGCCACACAGAATAAAAAGAAATATCAGTCACTGGTAAATGTATGTGTTGGCTTGCACATACTGTATGTTTGCAGTAAACATGGAAACAGCTGGGTGTGTTCTAGTACGTCATCTGCTGTAGAATGCTGTCATGATGAAAAGTGGACCTATTATGTAAGACAGTGAGGAAGTGAACTTAAAGTATGTGATTGTTTGCTAATACTGTACAGCGGCGAAAAAAAAATCGAATGTCAATGTTTTCTCAGTAAATATAATTCTTATGGGGCTAATTACATGAAATTTACACCAGATGTCGGTAACAACCCAAGTAATCCATACATACAAAGAAATCAAAACAAACAAGTCTATAAATTATGTTATGTGTAATAAAGTGGAATGACACAGATTATTTCCCCCTGCCGAATAAAAACAATATTGTGAATTGGCATCTTTAAAATTAAAAGTAAAAATTTGGTGTAATCATTTTAACTTTTCACCAGCACACACAACAGAATCACGTTAGCATCAGTGCAGAATGCAACTTGATGCAGTGAGAATAAATTAAAAATTGAGGTATAACCAAAAACAGAAATCTTAATCGAAAATCTTTTATTTTAAAAATGAAGGGCCACATTAAGAAAACTGGAAAATGGTGTTAATAAATGAACAACAAAGTTTGTGTCAGTCTGCGAGAGAAGCAAAGGGATTATGTGTCACTCTGTAACATGTTAAGACTGAGGCAGAGATGGAGAGATTAGTGACCTTGCTCAGAGGGTCCTGCTAATCATGAAATAATGGATGAGCTGCCCTTGTTTCTGGCTCTGCCCGTCAGGATGTCTGTTTGCCTCTCTGCTGCTGTGCTTGTCTGCAAAGATGGCATGTTACATCAAATAAAATCGAAATTGGCGTGTTCTCGCAGGCGTTATGTCGGACTTGTGATCACTCAAAAGAGCTGCATTGGGGTTTGTTTGCTCTCCAGCTTATGTAGATGGTTTATAATTTATAGCATTGTGTTATTGCACAGTATATCTGGGCCTGAGAACGAGTTGGAATCACTGTTGATTCTTAATGAGAACTAAATGAACAATGGTAGCTTTACAGATCAGAAATCAAATACAGAAAACTAAAATATTATGATTTACTTAGACTAAATATGTTTAGTAGGTAGAGTGTGTTGCTTTCTAAATGTAATGGACTGTGTTTCATACTTAAATAGAATTGATACATCACACATCCACCTGGTTTAAGAACTGGGCATGCCACCTCCTTTCCTCTTTTGTGCTTGTAACTGACTGTACCAGTGCAGATTTTAAATCAGCTTCTGTATTTTTAGCTTTAACTGTAGTGCAGCCACAGCTCATACTGTATTTGTTTTGCATTTTACTGTTGGGATTTTATCCTGGCTTCATCTATCTCACTGCGACTGATAAACTCCACCCTCTGGTGTGCACGAACAGTCCTTCAATCACAGTGAACATAGTGTACTGGGATTTTTACCGCGGATTTTAGAGCACGCCAAGTTCCATTCGATTTAAAGTTATTTGAGCCCTAAGTTTGTCTGGGTATCTGCCTACCACTCCTATAGGTGCACTACACCAACACAAACAAACCTGTACCTATAATGGGGACAAGCTGCTTGGTGTTCTTTGTTGGTTTTAGCATCTGAGCTCTACTGAGTCCACAGTTTCCATAGCATCAAGAAGAGCAGAGGAGGGAGACAGATGAGAGTGAAAAATAGGCGTCCTATTTTATTTGGAAAAAAGCAGAACCCACTGCTCTTCTTTCTTTCACTCACTTACTCTTGCTCTCTCTTTCTTTTGCTCTCCGTGTCCTGAGGCAAAGCCGAAATGGGTCGCCTCAACACCGTACTGCATCACTCACTATAATGACTGCTGCTCTGACTCAGTTGTTCTGAATCAGAGTCACTGGACTCTCTGTCAGGGAGATTTGAGCCCTCACTTCTTGTTCACAGAGTCAGATAAAATCTGTCTGGTCTCACAGAGGAGAGATGCGAAATGCTCTCCGGGCTGCCGTGTGACTAGTCTCTTTGTAGTCACATTGCAGGAGTACAGTAACCTTAGTACCTGTCTCTCCCTGAACATAGTGTTGTTTTAATGCATCATTTTATTTTTTTTGGTATTTGATTTTGCTTATAGAGTATGCAGGATGCATTTTTTGCAGGATAGACAGTATTAGAAATAAATTAGGTTATTTAAAGCAAACATTGAGTTTTAAAATACACAATTTCATCATTTCTAATTTCTCATGGTATATTTAGGTAATATAACACATATGCAACACAGAAGCTGTGTACAGGAAGGGACAGAGCAGACTCTACTTCTTGAGGAAGCTTAAGTCCTTTAATGTGT
>JAUMHL010000001.1:13390973-13408736 GCA_032362345.1 Sandelia bainsii
TGCTACAGTAATCATGAATATGCAAAAGATATGAACAAAATTTACAGGTTTATGTGCAATGGATATGTACATTTACATATGGCATGTACAGATGTAACTTAACTTAAAATAACTAATAAGAAATAACTAGAATTCTGCTCAGTAATCTCTGCTATTGCTAAAGATTATTGTGACAATAGTACTGAACAAATCAAAATGGACATTTTGAGAGTGTAAATTGTGCATTAGTGGATATAGGTTCAGTTGTTTAGTCCTATCAGTTTACAGTTCATGTTTTCTGATACATGACAAGGACATAGTTGTGATTATGGACTAACCTTGGAATGAAAAATCACTAATGATTAATGACTGCTATAAATGGCAGAATGTCCTCAGTCTGAGTAAAACTAAGTCACATAAACCAGATATGTCCTAGAAACCTCAATCAATGTACTACGTCAACATATGGAGACTTTTATTTCCTCATCAGTTAGTATTCCTTCTGATGTATGATTAGTATTTTATTTTTGAACAGCCATGCAGCTGTATTAGATTTTCATAACAGCAGTTACTCTGTAGTTATCAAATAATCAAATAGTAATTATATCCATTATATTCAGTGGAGTTGTCTTGGCCAGTTCCCTCTTGAAAATGAGATCTGGACTATCAACAGGATCATATTATGGTTAAATAAAGAAATTGAAGTTAAATTTCCAGTTATTAAATTGAATATGTAATGCTCATATAGCAATAATTTCTCCCTGTGATCAGTGACTGTGTCTCATTTGCAGCTCTGTCCAAAGGGAACAAGCCAGTGCACACAATCCTCTTGAACCCACATGTGCACCTAATTGGGGAAAATGCTGCATGTATTGCCTATATTCGGCTGACCCAGTATATGGATAACAGCGGCATGCCCCGCACGATGCAGTCTGAGGAGACTCGTGTATGGCATCGCCGTGATGGCAAGTGGCAGAATATCCACTTCCACCGTTCCGGCTCACCCAGCATCCCCTCCCAGTAAGATACAGTAAGAAACACACAGCAGACACCTTGAGTGTATGTTCAGTACTCTGTTACATAATTGTTGTGTGTAGTTAAAGGTGTATTAGACTTAAAACCAGAGAGAGCAGTGAAACATTATCTTTCACCTTGGTATTAAGTTGCTCTTGAGAGCAATGTCTATGGAGTTTCTCAGTCATCCTTCTTTCACTTCTGTTGCAGTTAATGGAATATCAACATGTGGTCAAAAAAAAAAAAATCCTATCAGCAAATATTGTAGGGCAGCCAACTAGCCACCCCATGACTGCTCTTCTGACCTTTGACCCTTCTACTATATGGACATGACATCGCACAGGACACAAGTATTAATACATTTTACTGTTACAGCATTTTATTATTGGGCATCGTTTGAAACCACCACCGGGTGGCTGCACACTGTATTTGGACATTATGAAAGAAGGATATTGACAACATTTCTTTTGTTTGTTTTCTAAGATGTTTTGGTATGCATTTTAAATATAAAAGAGATGTTTAAAAATCTACTACTGTAACCTCTCCCAAAAAATTGTTCTGTATTTTTATGTGTATTTATGTGTGTGCGATACAAAAACATTTGGAAGATCAGAATGTTAAAATTAAGCTTGCTTTAGTTCTGGTGATGTATATACATTGTGATTGTTGATAAAAAACAAATACAAACATTGAAATTGCTGTACTTGCTATCAGAGGAATTAAGAGTTTACATAAAATTCAAGTTTATGAGCTACATTTATGTTTGCTATAAGTCATACTGTTTGAATTGTCCAATTTCAATCTATAATACTAATTTAAATGTAAAGAAAAGCAGAGCAGCTTACACTTTGCATTGAGATATGTTTGCCTTTATATCAGTGAAATAAGAAATAAGAGAATGTAGCATATATGTAATATATGAAAATTCAAAACTATTCTGTAGTGCATGGGGGGAATATTATGAGTAAGATCCTATAAAACTATTATATCTTCTGTTTGATTTGTGAATCACTGACTTGTATGTTTGCATTTGTTGATGTTGTGCATCAGTCCTGTCCCAAATGTTTCTAACGTCCTCCAGTGTCATGGAACTGCTGTAAAAACAGTAACACATCCAGCGTAAATATCAAAACCTCATATCTAAGAGGAGGAACTATAAACCCTTGGTTGCATAAGCACTCCTTACATTTTGTATAAAGATGAGAAAACAAACTCATTTTTCATAATGTTTGTACTTGTATCGTATGACTGTATGTAGGGTTTCTGTTGTCATTTTGTTCTTGCCATTTCCAGTGTGTTACATTGCAATTGCACAGAGAAGGTGGGGATGATGAAGATGGAACAAAGGCCCTTTAGTCTCTACCTTTAGTCAAAGTGTCATCCTTATGGTTAATCTAATACGTCTGGAAACATCATAAAAGCATTGGATTAAAGAGCATTGCAGTCACACGGGTGTAGGAGGACAGTGAAGGAGAGGAGTCAGATAAAAGGTGGACTGTAATGAATGTTGGGATGTCTTCCTTGACGATCAGTGCTTCTACTAGCAAGTGGTCTCCTTACCACTGCAGGACAATACCAGTGTCTTTGTCATCCTTACTGTTTGCTCTTTTCAACTGATTTGTCTCTTCTTTTTTAAGGGGAAAATATGATAGATTTCTTTTGACAAAACGTATGATGTCAGTGCAATGCACCACTCCTTATATGGTGTGTACCTGTTGCCAGCACGGCAATGGATGGCTTAACATGTTTAAGAAACAAATAAAACAGATAAAGTGTGTGATTATTAACGAGTTTTAAAATATTTTGTGTTGTTTGTTGATAATTAATGTGATGGAGGGGAGCTGTTGTAGTGTGCAGTAGACTTAAAATTAGCATTAAAACAATTCTGTGTGATCTGTTCTTTATACTAATATGCTATTTTTATATACTGTATGTATACAATAGTCCAAAGGGAGTTTATAGGTGTTAAACTACAAATAAATGATAGTATCTATATATTACTATTTACCTCCTTAATTTACTTACCTAAATAGTAATTAGTAATTTCAGTAACATATTTTTGTGTATTGCACAGACAATTAGAGTAATTGTGATCTTTAGACTAAATAAGAAATCTGAGCTAAAACAGTTGACACTCTTTCACTTTATTTTCTGACTTGATGGTGACATCTTGTGGATATTGTATGACTTACAGAATATAGAAGATGCTCATCTGTAATAACAGTAACAGATCCAAGATTCAACTGCAATCCCAGTTCCCCCGAATCGCCCAATTCCTGTCACACAGTGTCTCTGGACAAGACACTGAACCCTGAAACCTTGGCGCCTAAAATGCAGCTGCCTGTCCACAAAAATGTCCCCAAGGGGATTCGTAAAGTATGAATTATTATTATTATTAACTTTGTACACACATATTGACTAAACCCAGAACTACATCTTTACTTTACATACACATAAATTGAAGAAAAAAAAAAACTTCTCCTGAAGATATATAGTCTTAAATGAGGAGGTTAAAAATGAATAACTTTAATGTAAATTTGTTAACCTGTTCCTATTAGGCTGTTTAATAGACCATTTCGACATCCAAGAACTTCCCGTCACCACATCTTCTCTCAGTAGTTCTTAAGCTCGCTATGGCTTGAATTGTTGAAAATATATGGTGAAAACAAGGTCATGACTTGCAAACATAGTAAATGCTATTTTTCTTTTTAAAGTTTGTTTGTTAGGTTGACCAAGAGAGAAATCCAGTTGCCATGACTTAACTTCCAGATAACCTCACCTGTAATCATTACCGACACAGTTCATTCTTATGGTTAAATACTGACTTAAATCGATTATAATATACTGGGTCTTTTTCTCCGTCAGGCATTGTAAAGCAGCTAAATGTTTTAAACAGCATAATGGGTACATATTTATTCAATTATATTGTTAAATCTGCCATATTAATATACCAGTGTTTACAAGAGTCAACTGCCCAGCAGAGGACAGCACCTGCTCTGCTCAGTACTTTACTTAGGACAGGACAGAAATGACCTGCCCTGCTTTTCTTATGTCAAGCTTTCAGACATGCAGTTTGTTGATTAAAGATTAAACATGTACTATATGTTTTATGTAAATGTCTTTACCTACAGCTATAGTAGTTGCTACAGTACTTTTGTGAAGTGCAGAGAGATGTCTGTGCTGGGTACAGATGGCATTGTTTGAGTAAGCAAAAAACAACTGCCCACACACGCCTAAACATTTGTAGACTTTTATTCTCTATCAGCCATAGACACACTGTAGCCATTTTGTTTTTGTCTTTTTTAATTTTGATACAGTAATACATGCCCTTACAGATATTTATATATGCACTGTAAATGTATATAACTGTCATCATCACAGAAAAGGGATGCTGATTTTTCAAATTAAAAGCATACCTGTCACAGTGAACTTCCACTAGTTTGCATGTTACATTTTTCTAAATCACAAAGTAAACAGTGAGTGAAATAAATACATTATAAGCTGTAGATACATACAGTAGCAATGCCCAGAGCTGTGAATAATGGTATATTTAAGCTCTCAACCTACCTCATTATGTGTATGTCAGGTGTATGATTATCTTGTATTTGTCATATGTCCTGCCAAAATTAGACAATTTGTGTGGCTAAGATATACTGTACCTCATATCCTGTGTACAAAAAGCATGGAGGTGTCCTCCTGACATTCAGGAGTGCAAAAGTAGTTTGTGTAAAATAAACATTTCTTTTCTTTGCTGACAGAAACTGGCACACACTCTTTTATTACACACACACACACAGACTCAGTCGCACCCAAGCACACACCACACACCACACAACTGCAAAAATCTGGTCCAAAACTTTCTGGTTGAAATGATAAACTAATAATAAAATATAAACTAAGTCTAACATTAAATAAAGTGGAAACACCTGATCACCTCACCACAAATGTAATATCAGAAACAAGTGTTTCAATGGCATTTAAATAAAGATTAAATACGTTTTCCATATCAACAAGTAAACTAAATTCAAAAACCTCTAAAATAAGAAGAAATCTTAAAACAACAGTTTTAAATAATCTAAAATACTCTCTTCAAAACAGCCGTCAGTAGTATTTAATGCAAAACATGCATGGACAAACTCAAACATACAGTACATGAGCTACTGTATAACGTCACTCACACATTTACCATCCATACAATACAAAAGAGCCAAAAAAGGACAGAATCAAACAAAACACAGAAAGAAACACAGACACACAGAGAAGGGAGGGAGAGGCAGAAGTACAATCCATAGAACTACAAAGCAGTCGAAGCTAGGATCATAATGACAGATGTTGATTAGTCATGCCAGCTGTACTTCACATGAGTGATTATTAATTCCTAGGATACTGATGTCAATAATGTCTAGATTATAGATAATATATAATTCCCAAAGACAGATTACACATAGCCTACACAAAACACAGCAGCAGCAGCAGCAGCAGTTAAATTGAGTGTCGATACAGTCTAATTTTCTCTCTGTGAAATCTTGACGACCTGAATCAAAAGAGCGGCGAGGCTAGTACATTGAGTGAGTTTTTCAATTTAGAACATCTGAAAAACTTTTGAGAGGCAGTGCAGTGTGAAATATTGTCTTTCAGTCCAAGCACCTACTCAAAGAGCAGTACCAGTATTTTGCAGGTAAAGTGTTCTTTACCCTCAAGAGGTTTGTGAGATAGTTAATGTGAATTATACTCCTCTGTTTTCTTATATTTTTTTGTTGCTCTACCACAGCATCAGGAAAAAATAGGACAAAGACAATTCTGACATGGAAAATTAAATAAATCAGAAAAACAACAGAAGACTTTCTTTGGTCACAAAAAAGGCAAAACAATATAAGAACATGAAAAGAAAATCAATACATATCACAAGCCAGGGAAGAAAACTCTCAGATTGTGAACTTCCAGGACTTTAATGGGAAGACTGTGGTAGCTGTCAGGTGCTGTGGTGCACTAGGATTGCAATTGGCTAATGCATAGGATTAAGTGGGGACTTTAGGGTGGGTTGAGCCAGGGAGTTGGGGAGAGTGTTACACATTCTCCTTCTCTTCCTCCTCCTCTTCATCCTCATCATTGTCCTTCTTTCTTCATCATTATACTGTTGAAGGAGCTGGTGGGGATGCTGCTGGAGATCACATAATTTTGACCCTTTTCTGGGACTGGCCATTAGCTGTAAAATGACCTGTTTATGCTGTCCAGCTCCCTTCACCACTGTTTTTCTGACAGTGTGACCTTTACGCATGTGGGCCCTAGAGATGGAGCAAGGATGAAGTAGAAACAACAAGAGGAAGACAGATCAGCATCTTCAAAAATGCACCTGTGACTCTGAGTAAATGAAACACAACGGATGCACAGCAAATTTGAAAATACTTCAAGCTACAGCAAAACTGGTTAAAAAACCGATTAAACGGGTTAATGAGCAAATTCAGATTGGTGCCACAATCTCTCATGATCTCCACAACTGTTAACAGTGATTGTGAAGGCTGTAAAATGTGATTTACATCACACATTACATTACATCTTACTGTACATGGAAGACATGAAAGATGACTTATTGAACTTGAAATATTATCTTTGTGTTGCTTTAGGTCCTGTTTAGCTCCTCAGTTATGTGGAATATTATCTGGCATCTACAGCATTCCTGTTTTTGCTTGTCTTCATTTGGAAAATCTTATATCCCAAATGACAAACACATACATCTCACTGTGTTGTTATTTCTCATAGAATATATGATGTTAACAACTGAAACATTAGTCAACATTTGTAAAACTAATGAAAACACAGCATGGCTGTCATTGTAGAAAAAACACCCCCACAAAATACAAGTCGCACACACATGCAATCAAACACATGCCCTCCAGCAGTCACACACCTCCTGACCACAGTTCCATCTTCATTCACAGTCTCCCTCTCTATCACATGAGGGAGCTCTGTCCCGTTAAAATCACTTATATAACCTAGTGCCTGGTGGCATGAAAATGAGAAAATGGTTTTCACTTTATTTTAAATTATTTAATTACAATACCAACTCCAAACCAGACACATCAGAGCTCTCCATGTGGGGGTGAAATTATGGGGATGAGCTACTGACAACATTATGCTGCAATGCTCAAATATTTGTTTTGCAATTGTTTTAAAAAGGGAAAGCCACACAACAGTGTATCAGGTTAAAATGTGAAAGCTTTTAAGTCTTGGTTATAGGATAGAGCTTACAATTATTAACAAACCTGTTTGAAGTCGTCTTGAGCTGAAGGGAGGTCAGAGGCCAAAGACGGATCACCCTGACATGTCATTGTCCTTTTACACTCCACCACCGTCCTTTCTATGTGACTGACCTTAGAAGCCTTGGCTGTCTCCTGTCTTGATGCTGAGAAATCCTCACGTTCAGTAAATGTTACCTAGTTCACAAGAAGAAATTTTTATTTATTGAACTCTTATTTCTAATCTGCTACCAGTACAAATGTTGTCTGGTATTTTCCTGCTAAAAATTAGACTATAACTAGAATAAAAAAGACTATAATACCACCACACACCTGTGTGTGGTCTCCCTCACTCTTCACTACAGTCCGCTTCACCACCTTCGAGTATCCATCTTCCTCTGCCATGCTGATTGACCCCTGTGGCGCTCCTTGTAGTGACACCTCTTCATGCTCCATACCATCCGCGGAAGCACACTTGCGAACTATTTTACGGGTAACCTGAGGAAGATCATGTTAGAAAACAATTAGGTGGTGAAGCATTTGTTTAATGTAACAGGGAACAGTTTTGTCTATCTCTACAAGAAAGACAGTATTACTGACAGCAGTGCTGCAAAGTCTCAAATTTGCTTTGTTATGATTCACAGGTTGCCGTCACTCTCATGATATGTGCACAAGAGCTTATACTGAAAATTGATTTACCCTTTTGACAACAATGTGTCCATTATCATCCTTGTACTTTTCTTCTGTCACCGACTCAGTGGGGAGGTCAGGCATTTCATCAGCCTATAACGGAAACGAAAAGACAAACAATATTCAGGAATGCTAACTTGGCTCAAAGTAATTTTTAATTATCCACTTTAAAAACAAAACACCACAGCATGTTAGAGAAAAAAAACAGACAGGATACAAAGCTTGCATTTTAGGTAGTAACTCAGTGAGAGAATAGGGACTTGAGGACACAAACTTGCATTCTCAGAGGAAAAAAGGTTATGTCAAATAAACAAATAAAGAAGTTATCACAGCAGCATAAAACATCTCCATGAGGTTCAGCCATCTATGCAAATCAAGTTGCAGGTTTCTCAAAAACCTTAAATCCTCAAACACACATTTTCACTCATTTTCACCCATAACAGTTGTTAGACAAACATTCTTACTCGACATTAAAGACCTAGCCTTGTTAAACTCTTTTCTCAATGTTAGACCCTTCACTCTCAATTAAAACAATATCAGTCATGCTAAATCAGATACCTGAATGACAACTCTCCTTCGTACTATTCTGGTGGTCAAAAATTCATCATCTGAACTTTCTGACACTGATCCAAGTTCTGTGGCGATCTTCTGACCAATCAACACAAATCACTTAAGATTTAATGAATGACAATATATGAATGCTATGTAGCAAAGCAAACAATAAGCAGAGTGAAATGGTGCACCTTCCATTGATTTGGAGTATTTAATAATACATTTTCTTGTCTCATGTTGGAAAGTACAACATGGCAGTCTCTAATATGTGAAAACATTTGCAAAACATGTCATGCTTTTATTGAGTTAAAGAATGAATTAATAAGTTAGCTTATGAATGATACAGCTGATTACAGGCCGCAAAGTGACATGCTGAGTTAGGACTGCATAAATCAGAAATCAAAAACATAACAAACAAAGGCTTATAAGGAGATTTAGATCCCATCCATGTTGCCAGAGGGTTAGTAGTCATTACTCTGAAGCAAATACAGTGTTTGGTTAAGCTCAGGTCTGGGAAAAGCTGGCAGGTTGGGAAGGTTTATCAGACCTCATCTTACCCTTGTCAGAGGTTTATCAGTATCATCATATGCCCAAACTTTATAGACAGGAGGTGGTTGTGAAGCTTCACACAAAGTGAATTCTTCATCGGATGTTTCTGAATATTGCTGTAATTCTTTAGTCTCTTCATTTATATTATAAAGAGGCTCATAAACAAAAGTAGCATCCTCATAATCTTCACTTCCAGAGGATAACAACACTCTCTGATTCATCTTTTCTAGCACTCTAGGATCCTGGAACTGGTCTCTAACTGACCTAGTTCTTGTTTCAGGTTCATCAGGCTCAGTCTCTGAGAAATCTGATGCAGCTTGTTTACAGTCAAAATAAGACTCTGGATCAGAGTATTCAAAGGTTGGGCTGTCTGCACCACTATACAAGACTTGTGCGTATCCTGTAGTCCCATGGGTATAGGCGTTTTTGGTAGATAAGCACTCTGCATATCCAGGTGGGATGCCGTAATCCTCATCAGAGGTTGATGAAATAATCTCTTCTTTGTGTTCAACTGAATGTTTATAATCTACTGGAGTCAGAGATTCTTCTGAATTATGTCCTCTGATCCTTGGTCTATCTTCATCTAAAAATGTCTCCAGATTTCCTGATGAGGGATATGGCATCAGTTGCTCAAAGCTAAAATGTCTTGCAACTTTAACTGTCTCAGTCAAATCAGGAAGATACAAAGAAGAAGAGTCTTCAGGTTCAACACAGCTCTGTGTTGATATTTTTTCTGCCACACCCTTTGAGTCATTAGATGATTCAATTAGTTCATGTTCTTCTTGATTTTGAGTGACGTCTGTTGTCAAATCTTTCTCATAAAGATGTTTTTCAGCTTTGCCAGACTGACTCTTCGCAATTACTCTGGGGAAAAACTCCAAAGAAAACATCTCAGTGTGATTATCATCATATTTATCAGACTGAAATATGTCAGAAGGAAAACTTGAGTCCAATGATGGCTCCATCACTTTGTCACATCCCTGGGGAGATTCTGGGATTAAAAAGGACTCAGTGGGACTATCGTTATGTCTACCTTGGGCTGATGGTGCACTTGTATCAGATGTTTTTGGCATGTCAGGAGTGACTAAGACTAATTCAGGGTCATCTTGAAAAGATGTCTGAAAATGTGCAGGCTCTGTGACTGCTACATTTGTACAGTTATTGTCTTCTGCAAGCTGTATAACAGATGACACGCTGACTACTATGGTATTATTATGTTCTGAAGGGCATTGATCTTCAGGAGAAAGGTCTTCAAACTTGTACATCTGATCAACTTCAGGGCTTCCATCACTGGATTCTGACAGAGGCAGATCAAGTATCTCTGGTTTAAACCTAAGTTTTATCTCCTCCGGATCTGACAGTAGCTGGTCAAGTTGAGGGGACCCAGAGCCTTGTGGTGTTGAAGGGCATTCTGAGGACACAGCGATTTGCTCATCTGGACTGTCTTGTGCTGTTTGACAGACTGAGTCTGGGATCACTGAGCTTGGATTAGCTAATCCAGGATCTTCGCTGTGTTTAGGGAAAACCAGCTTGTCATCTTTGTCCTGTGGTGAGCTACATTTATTGGTCAATGTTATTTCAGACTGTGTTGCACCTATGTCAAAGGTGCGTGGAATTGAGAATTCTAGTCTTTTCTGGAAAAGTGTGTTTGAATTATTTGCTAAAGATGGTGTCTCAGTTGAAGAGACATGACCCAGTCCTAAATAAACACTTTTTTGTTTGGAAGATTCTGAAAGATCTGTCTTGGAAGATGTTGTTGATACCTGCAAGAAATGATACAATGAAGTGGAAAAATTATAAATAAATAAGATTTTTGATTTCTTTTGGTGATGAAAGGAAGAGACAAATGAAGCATGCATTTGTCAAGCACAGGTTTTGATTTTTCAATGTGAAAACAGCATCTCAAATGAAGAATTTCACTTGTAGCCCACTTGCATTTACGTATGCCATTGCATTAATATCTTTTATACACTATATTAAAAATAATCTAACATACCACATACCATTTAGAACATGTTAAATACTTATAAGGACTGATTACAATGCTCCATTTTTTTAACTGTATGTTTGGAGATGATATGTTGATAGCATCACTGACAACACAATATAATTTAACAATACCAAAAGGGCACAAATGAACTTGATTCAAAAGGGGGCAGGAAGCACTGCACTTCCCACGAAAATGCTAAACCCAACGGTTTACAGTATTTGCCACAGTGAAACATTACTACTGTCTGGTCTACTGCAGGTCTGACTCATTTCTGTATTTTCAGCTGTGTAATTACAGAAAAAACAACAATTGACCAGAAAGCATGTTGGAATATTTTTGTAAAAATGCTACTGAACCAGGTGAAAACAATACAATCAACTGGTGATGTTGTGTGCACATATTTAAGAATGTGAGAAAAAAGTGGTAGTGCGAAGCAATGTCTGACTTTGGTCATACAATTAAGTCATCACATTTAAATCTTCCAATGAAGCAGCAAGTCTCTGTGATCTGATCTTATGCTTGTTATAAACATGTAAGAGCCTGTGCCTTACAAACAGGAAAGAACACATGACAGACAGTACATGCCTTTAGCTGTGGCAAGTACATCAGTTGGTTTAGATTTTTTATGGCTGGTAAGTGAAGAACTGAATAATGGTAAGCAACATATTGCAACTAGAATGAATGGAGATGGAAAAATAAAATGTAAGTTATATATTTAAGTATACTTGAATGTCTTTGTATTTGAATCAGTCAAGTTATGCAGTGTCAAGGTATCAGTGGTTAGAACTTCATCTATGCAGCTTATTAGAATGTTCCATACCAGGACAAGAGGCTCATGTCATCAAGACATGATCACTCTGTAATTGAGCTTCACTGAAATATCATATGTTCTAATGCAAACATGCCACAGCAAGGCAGTGACACCTCTGTGTGTTATTAGTGAAAGCTTTAGGCAAGAGTTCTACATTCCTACTTCATGTATTTCTAAATATATTATTTTTGAAAGCAATCTCTGCTGAGCAAGACGATGTGCAGTCTTACCGACGCCATAGAACCTTTACTCTCGTCCTCGCCCATGGAGTTTCTTTTCATGTTCTTGGAAAACAAATCTTGGGAGTATGGCATCTTTAATTATAACTCAGGATTTGTCCGTTTATGTTCATACACAAGGGGTCATCGTTTCACAGATTTTTGCTTTGTTTTCTTGTAGGGAAAGCCTCCTCCAACAAGACAGCATGATAAAATCAAACTTTTTTTCTGCAGATGGCTTGTGACTCAACCCAGTACAAACCTGACTAATCATTTGTTGTGTTACCTGATATGGTGTGCTTATCAAATTGAGTATCTAGACACAAGTTAGTAGCTTGCCAATCGGAAAAAGTTGATTCTGGTGTGATCGCATGTGCCAGTTGCACATCCTAACTGAAATTGGGAGATCTGGAGTGAGGAACAGGTAAGACAGGATTAAAGGGTCATGGATCAATTTGAGATGCCAATCACCCAGGAGAGTGTGGTTTTAATTTGACTACACAATCATCTATGGAAGAGTGTTCTCATTGTACAATGGTCTCAGATCACCTGCTTAGTTTTTGTTTTTGTGAAATGTCTGTGCGTAAAAAGTCTGGCAGAAACCAGTGGTGGGGATGCAATTAAAGATGTGTTTATGTGTTTGGTTTCAGTTCGTGAAGTAAGCAAATCTGATCTATTGTTGTGAAAAGATGCCTTTAGCCAAAATCTGGAATTATCAGTATCTGTTAGTGTTGAGAAAGGTGACACCGGTATTGTTTTAAAGTAGTGTAAGTACTAGACACAATAGTGACTGTTTATTTGGCCAAATGACATGTAAATACATGAAGAACACTGCTCAAATGACAGCACACATTCTGAAGAGAAAGATCTAAAGTCTGTCATCAAATCCTACTGCAATGAAATGTCAAACTTGGAAGATGACTCTGGGCACAATGTCCTACTACCAAAGTCTGAAATCACTGACTGTGGGGAAAGTGGCCTGTGCTCATCAAACTGAGTATCCAGACACAAATCAGTACCCTCCCAGTTGGAAAACGTTTTTCTGGTGTAACTGACCTGTACCATGACAGTTCCTCAATATAACCCAAATCAAGAGATCTGAACTGAGGAACAGGTGAGTCAGGAGAGAGAGGTCTCACTTCACTTTGAGATGCCACTGACTCAGGAGGCTGTGGTCTCAAATCCGTTACAAAACTATCTAGGGAATCATCAGTCAATTCTTTGTCTGATGGTAGTAGTTGGGGACAAAGAGGCTCAACTCAAATAGCTTATTGTTCAACAAAGCATCTGCTTGTTTTTCATGTGTAATGCCCCTCACAACATCTGCATATGTAAGAGGTCTTTCTGAAGGCATTGTTGGGGATGAAGGTAAATTTATGTTTATCTAATTTTTTTCAATCTGTGAAGTGTGAGAACTTTGCAAATCTGGTCTCTTGTCATCAAACAATTGCTCTTGACAAAATCTGGAATTCTCAGTATCTGACAATGTCGAAAGAGGTGAGACTGGTATTCCTTCACTGTACTGTAAATAATAGTCACAATATTGAGTATTTATTTGGCCAAATGACTTGTAAGAACACAGAGAATGCCGCTCATCTGAAACCAAAGATTCTGGGGAGGATGCTCTACAATCTGTCACCCAGTCCTGCCGAAAATGAAAAGTCAAAATCGGAAGAAACGCATTCTGGGGACAAAGTCCTGCAACCAAATAACTTGTCAACGTCTGAAAAAACTGATTGGTGGGAAAGTGGTCTGTGCCCATCAAACTGAATATCTATACACAAATCAGTACCGTCCCAGTCGGAAAATGCTGATTCTGGTGTAACTGACCTGTGCCTTGACAGTTCCACAACATAATACAAGTCAGGGAACCTGAACTGAGGAACAGGTGAGTCAGGAGAGAAAGGTCTCACTTTAGGAAACTGTGGTCTTAAATCAGTTATGAAATTGTCTGTTTGTTTGATGGTAGTAGTTGGGGACAAAGAGGTCTCAACTCAAACAGCTTATTGCTCAATAAAGTGTGTGCTTGTTTTTTTTATGTGTAATGCCCCTCACAACATCTGCATATGTAAGAGGTCTTTCTGAAGGCATTGTTGGGGATGAAGGTAAAGTTGCGTTTATCTCATTTTTTTCAATTTGTGATGTGTGAGAATTTGGCAAATCTGGTCTCTTGTCATCACATAGTTCTTCTTGACAAAATCGGAAATTCTCAGTATCTGACAATGTCAAAAGAGGTGACACTGGTATTCCTTCACTGTACTTTAAGTAATAATCACAATACTGAGTATTTATTTTGCCAATTGACTTGCAGGAACAGAAAGAATGCTGCTTGTCTGACACCACAGATTCTGGGGAGGATGCTCTACAATCTCTCACCCAGTCCTGTATAAATTAAGAGTCAATATTGAAAGACATTGATTCTGGGGCCAGCTCCCTAGAACCAAAGGCTCCAAATCAATATCTGAAATATATGACCGTGTAGATTGTGGGATACGCTCATCAAAGTTAGTAACCAGACATAAATCAGTACTTTCCCAGTTGGAAAATGTTGATTCTGGTGTAAACAACCTGTGCTCTACATTGTACCAAGTATGGGATGATCTCAACTGAGGAACAGGTGAGTTGGGAGGCTGTGGTCCTAACTCAGTGACACAAGTGACACAATCTTCCATGTAGGAGCAAGTGCACTCCTTCTCTGACAATAGTTTCGGAAGCCTTAACTCAAATGTTTTTCCACTCAACAAACTATCTTCTTGTTTTTTGTGTGTAATGCCATTTACAACATCTGCATATGTAAGAGGCCTTGCAGAAAACAATGCTGGGACTGCAGTCCTGTTTGCACATGAAGCAAGTACATCTGGTGAATCCTGTCTGTTTTTGTCAAATAATTCCTCAAGCGAATGTTTTGCAAAGTCAACTTCTGACAGTGTTGAAAGAGGTGAGACCACTGTGTCTTCAGAGTAATGTAAATAATAGTTACAATGTTGATTCTTCACTTGGCCAAATGTCATGTAAGGAGATACTTGTCTTTTTTCCAAATTGTTTTCTGGGCAGAAATCATCATTTAGTTGTTGGAAAATTGCATTTGTCTGTGGTCCTAAAGTTTTTATTTGGAAACTCTAAAATATATTTTGGTCTCTTCACCAACTCAAAGACCACTGGTTTGGGTAGTTCAAAAATGTAACAGGTTTCATTTGAGATCAGACTTTTGTAACCTGAGCAAGAATTTCTGGAGTCTTTCTCTTCTGAGGAGCTTTGTCTGACATTCATTAATGTTTTTTCTAATTTACCTGGTGATGGTACATATATAGAAGATTGATTCAAATCAGAAAACCAATAATCAAGGAAAGACTGACTGGCAGGTTTTAGTGGTTCAGGTGACACTAATCTGACTTGATGACAATGCCCTGAGCTTAAAACACTTTTCTGTTTTTCTTCTTTGTGTATACTTTTCTTATAATGTGTACGATTTTTCGCAGTTGAAACATCACTGGTAAACAGGGGTGCCTTTTCTACACTTTGTGTATATATACTTTTTTCACCCAACCTTTCATTAAAATGTGATGGAGCATTTGTAGAATTTCGCGAGGATGGTTTTCCTCCTGAATATAGTAAAAAATAATCACAATATTGACTCATGAGTTGGGCACGGATAGGTTGTGAGAAAAAGAGTTCAAGAAATGAGAAACTGCACTGAGAACTCTCAGATTCTGGTGAGAATGGTCGACAATCCGTATCTAAACATCCATATCCATTAAGTGAGTCAGGTGAAGATGGTCCTCTATCATGAAAATCATCTTCAAGGAAAAACTCTGCACATTCATAATCTAGTGTTATGGGTGAGTCACAAGCCATGTGAGCAGGGCTACTTGTTGTCAAACTATGTGGTAAATCTGATGGCACCTGACTTTTGAATTGTTTCATCAAGCTATTGTTAGTTGTAGTAATAGTGGGTTCAACTGATGGGACATCATCAATAAATGGCATGTTTTCAGGATACCCATCATCGTAAACTCTGGCATTTGTGTTTTCTTCGTTGCTTGATTTAAAATTGATGAAGTCAGTCTCAGCTTGGTCTGACTCTGATAGGTTCAGACAAAAGTCTCTGATAGATATAGATGACTCAAGAATTTCAGGTGATTGCCCTTGCTCTTCACAACCAAGTTGCTTCAGTTGGAAGGTTTGGCTGCAGTCATCTTTGACATGGCACTGAGTACCACCTTGGTAAGGCCTGGTTAAATGAACTTCAGCAGAACTCCAGTAACCTTGCTGGCCATTTACTTTAGAGTCATAAAGCTGAAATGCTTGTCTCCCCAGTGCTGCTTCTTTTGAAGTGGAAAATGTACTTACTTGCTCATCTGAATTGTCATAACATGTAGGTTCTTGTGTAATTACATCCTCGGATGTCCACAGGTTAGGGTTCAGTTCACTGCAACACAAAAATAAGATGAGGCCACAAATTATGACTTTGCACATGTCGGGCTGCTAATCTAACCAGAGGGCAACACCCCCGAACAATGAACACAGGAAATACCCATGACTACTGAGTTCTATGTAAGCTTGCACATTGGTAGCATCAGAATATGGCACTTTTCTATTTCCCACTGTCAGCAGGCTCAGAAACGTTGACTTCCATGAAAGCAGCACTTTTTACTTTTTATTTTTTATTTCTTTATGTCTATATGGTATGTCTGCTCTGTGCTATAATTATCAACTGAATCGCAACAAATGATGTGACACTACTTTATGCTGTAATGTATGTTGCAGATTCAGTCAGAAATAATTACAAATTAATCATTTACTGTGGAATCTCAAGCTCCTCCAACAGGTCACCATGCATGCTCTCTGAGTGGGTATGGCCAGCAGGCTCTGCCCAGGAAGGAATGTCCAGTAGGGAAGCAACTGAGAGGTCCTCTTCAGAAACAGCAGGGGGTGGTCTGCGGTCTGACTCCACCCTTCTTACATCTCTGGGGCTGTCTGCATCTTCTTGCACTGAAGATAGGGCTACTGACACTGAAAGTGCACAGAAAATGAATAAAAGTGCAAGCAAAACAAACAAACAGACCCTGATATTACATGGATACTTAAGCTACCTTCACTGTGATCCAGTGTCTTCTCTATCTCTGCATAAGTTCTGGATGTTTGTTCTTGAATTGACTTGTTCATCTGAGTTTCAATAAGATGGACGATATCCATGCGATTGATCTTGGTGAGTCTCTTAATCAGACAGTCCTCTGTGGAACGATATATATGCATTTATAGTCTATAGAAAAGCATTTAATCATTTCAGAGATGCAAAATCAAAGATAAAATACATTTATTTAATTGGTACAATACAATTGCTCCAAGTACTTTCAGTTTCTTCCAACAAATAAACATTTTACAGGATGTGACATACCTGTGGCATGTTTGCCTTCCCGCTCAACCCAGTGCTGCAGCAGAGCATGGCTTTGTTCTTGGAGGGAATTAGGATTTTCTGTTCTCACTAACTGGATATCATCCTCACTGAACTCAAGTTCTCTTGCCAGCTCTGGGGTGATGGATAACAGAACAATAGGTAAAAATGTATATTATGTACACTACCAGTCAAAAGTTTGGACACACATAGAAATGACCATGTTTGTGAAAGAAAAGCAGATTTCATCGTATCAAATTGATCAGAATGAATGTGTAGACATTGTTCATATTTTAAATGACTATTGTAGCTGAAAACAACTGTTTTTT